>CM024543.1:26609044-27809044 GCA_014182365.1 Eucalyptus tenuipes | reverse complement strand
CTACAAAAACACAATCAGTCACTAACTTGAAGTCAGGATGAGTAAAATCATCATGAATAAAGGAAAATGATAAGTAACTTTCACCAACCTCTATTGTGAGATCAAAATAAGAAAAGGAATGTGCAACGGTTATGTCCCAAAGAATAGAGAGATGAAAACAAAGTCAGTTTCCTTCACTCATCATCTTATTGAGTTATCCACACACAAAATAATGAAAGAGTTGCAGACTAGATAAATCCACGGTGGCCTGTTATGAGGAAATGGCAAAACCAAATCCACCAAGCTTCCAAGATCCACTTGATTTAATAAGCACATTCTGCAAAAAGATGTTCCGACAATTACTTATGCATGTCCAAATACCCATATGCTGTTCTTAAATCCTGAATTTAAGAGTGAAACAACATAATTTTACTTAAAAGGGTAGAAACACCACCCATTAAAGGGAAAGACAAAGTTATCTTCTTTTAAGAGGGAAACAACATAATTTAGAAATTACCAACTTACTTAGAGCTTGCAAATTCCCAAATTTTGTACAAAATTATCTTCTTTTATTTGCATATTTTACTAAGGGAAAATTCCAAAAAGGGACCCGAAGTGCCATCTTTTCCTCAAATAAGGGCCCAAAGTGGATATTGTTTCAAATAAGGACTGGAAGTACTATCACTTTCTCAAATAAGGGCCTGAAGTGAATATTGTTTCAAATGAGTAGGGGTGAGCATGGTCCGGGTTGGGTCGGTCCACCCTTTAACCCTAGGACCAACCCACACAGTGTTGGCCCTCAATTTTTGAAACCGAGGACCGGATCGACTCTATTGAGCTTGGGATCGAGGATCGGACCGACCCAATGGGTTCGGTTCGATTCCAGGGTCAACCCGGGACCAATCGATAATTTTTTATTTTATTTTTTGTACTCCTTAAAAAAATGATTGAGGGCCGGAATTGTTGGAGAAACCTTCCTTACTTGTTTTGATGTCGACAAAACATTTTAGACTCACTCAACAAAGTTTGAAGACTCTCAGACTCTTTCGTCAAAGTCTGAAGATCGTCAACGTCTGAAGATCGTCAAAGTCTGAAGATCGCCAGACCACCAGACTCAAGATGTAAAGTCTGCCTTCATTGACAGTTTCTAGACCGACGAAGAAGATTTATCCAGATTCAAGTATTTCTTTAGGGATTTGATTCGAGCGGTTATAGAAGATCTCACGGCTGGAGATAGTACCTCAAAGATCGATTATTCGGTTTGATTCAAATTTGAATAAATTGGATTCGTTGATTGGCGAAATATACTTGGAAGGTTCTACTTATGGAAACCTAGATCTTGATTGTATGGGCGAGCAGGATTGGTGGGCTATCTTAACATTCCTTAAGTAACTCGAGATCTCCCTAATTGATTACGTCCAACGAGTAGATTGGAAGAACTCCTTTGGAAGGTGCCAACGGTTATGAAGGCATGGAGGAGTATATAAGGAAGACGCTCCGGTTATTTGAGTAAGTGCGAGATAGATAAATTCCAAAGTCTGAAGCTTCTTGTTCTTTGTCAATTCAATTGTTGAGCGTAAACTTGTACTCAAAAGAGAGTTTATAATTCTGTGAAGCCTTGAGGAAGTGTAGTAGAGTCTCTACACTTTGTGGAATCAAGGAAGTGATACCGTAACGACTCTTTTGATTCATAGTGGAATCCAGCCGGTGGGCTGTCAGTGCAGGAGAGTGGACGTAGGCTTGGATTAAGCCGAACCACTATAAACCTTGTGTTCTTATTCTCTTCCTTGAACCCTTTTACCTTGATCGTAACTCTATTTAATTGTTTGAGTCTAATTTCCATTTTAAAGTCTATTGCTAAACAGATTTGAAATTATAATTTCTGGTTTACTTGGCAAAAATTGTTTTCGCACCTATTCACCCCCTCTAGGTGCTCGTACTAGCGTTTACAATTGGTATCAGAGCCCGTGTACTCATTTAAATTGAAGTGTTTTTACTTGAGTTAACGATCCATGGCTAGTATGTTAGCTCAGTGCGGTTGAAGGGCAAAGCAACACAAGACCACCTTATTTTGATGGAAAGGATTACAGCATATGGAAAAACAAGATGAAGGCATTCCTAAGATCTAAAGATCCTATGGAATGGGACGTGGTAGACAAAGGAATCACTCCTAAAGCTACAACAGTCTCAGAAAGGGGAAAGGAAGCTATTGAGTCAAGCGGGATGACTCAAGAAGAGATAACCAAGAGACAAGCTCTCGATGCAAAAGCAATTTATTCCTTATATTGTGCATTATCTCCTACCGAATATAACAGAATATCTTCTTGTGAAACAGCTAAAGAAGTCGGGATAGGTTGAACATCACCTATGAAGGAAGCGATCGAGTGAAAGAAACCAGAATCAATATTCTCGCTCGGTCAATACGAAGCCTTCAAGATGAAACCAGGAGAATCTATCACCGACATGTTTAGTCGTTTTACGAAATCGTGAATGGTCTTGAGTATCAAGGTCAACCAATCTCGGACCTATGAAGTTCAACAAACCGCTGCGTGGACTTTCCAAAGATTGGAATCACGTAAAGACCTCAATAAGGGAGACACAAAGAATCATGCCACTTTCTCGTTGACGAATTGGTTGGCACTCTTGAGTCTTATGAAGTGGAGCAAAACAACGAAGATGAAGATCCCAAAGGTAAAAAATCTATTGCTTTAAAATCTAACGATGATTCTGATGTTACAGATTCTGAAAATGATATGGACGATGAAGAGCTTGCTCTCATGATAAGAAAGTTCATAAAACGAACAAAAAGGGAAGAAGATTCAATTGGAAGAAACAAAGCTCTCAAAAGTTTCAAAACAAATCAGCAGAGGATGATGAATCCAATAAAGATGTGATTTGTTTTGAATGCAAAAAAAGGGACACATCGACCCAACTGTCCCTTACTAAAGAAAAAGAAAGGAAAAGCTGAGAAATACGAAAGGCTCTCAAAGCAGAAACTTGGAGTGATACCGAATGCGAAGAGAGTGATGATGACTATGCCAATATTTGTCTAATGGCACAATCGAATCGACTCGGACTCGAGACGGGACTCGGACTCGGACTCGGACTCGGACGGTGAAATCAAGGTAAGTAATTTTAAGATTCCTACTAAAGTTTCTAAATATATTGATGAACTGTGTCTTAGTCTCAAAACCTCTCTCAAGAGGATTTCCGAACTGAAAAAGGAAAATTCTGCATTAAAGCAACAGGAGACTGTTTGGAAAGAAAATGTCGAAAATTTAGATAAAAATGTCATTACCTTGAAAGAAAATGCAGACTCTCTTTCTAAAGAAAATGAAGTTTTGAAAAATGATATTTCAAGCATCTCAAAAAGGTTTTCGTAGGATCGAGAAATTGGAAAAGATTCTTTTAGCACAAAGACCTTACTTTAACAAATCAGGCTTAGGAATGACTGCTGAAACCATTCCTCTAATTGATTTTCCAAAAGTGAAGGAAAGAATCAAACAAAGACATACAAAAGACTTTTATAAAACTCACTTTCAAAAAGCCTTTGTAAAACCTGTAGGCCGCAATGCTCTTAAATGTTCTAAGTGTAATAGTTCAGAACATTTTGAGAAAGAATGTCCTATGATTTGGAAACTGTTAAGAAGGTTTGGGCAAAGAGCGTATATTGTACTAACACCATTGGACCCAAGAAAATATGGGTACCAAAAAGGCTTGAGTTTTCCTTTTAAATGCAGGTCACTATCAAGAAAAAGGTCAAATGGTACTTGGATAGTGGATGCTCAAGACATATGACAGGAGACTCAAGTTGTTTCATAAAGCTTATGCAAGTTAATGGTGGAAAAGTTTCATTTGGAGGAAATAGTAAAGGCAGAATTGTCGGACGCGGAACAAGTAAAGATTGGAAGTCTCACAATCAGCAACGTTTCTTTAGTAGAAGGACTTAACTACAACTTGTTAAGTATCGGCCAACCGTGCGATACGGGTTTCAAAATTAACTTTCAAGAAGGAATATGTTCAGGAACCAGTAGAGATTCCTCTCAGACTTTCACAGGACGAAGACATGGGAATATCTATCTTCTGGACATCAAACCAGAAAAATAACAATGTCTAATCTCAATACAAGAGGAAGCTAATCTATGGCATAGGAAACTTGGCCACATCAACATGAGGCAAATAGCCAAGATCTCTACAAAGAAGCTTGTTTGTGGACTACCAAATCTAACATATGAAAGATCCGATCTATGCACTCCATGCGTACTGGGAAAACAGGTCAGAAGTTCTTTCAAACCAATAAATCAAGTTTCCACTAATCGTGTGCTGCAACTCTTGCATATGGATCTCTTTGGACCAACCAGAACCCAGTATTGGTGGTAAGAAATATTGCCTAGTAATAGTAGATGATTACTCACGATTTACTTGGGTATATTTCTTGGCAAGTAAGTCTGAAACTTTTTCTTATTTTATAAAGTTTGCAAAGAAAGTACAGAATGAGAAGGGGTATGTTATTTCTTGTATACGAACAGATCATGGAGGTGAGTTTGAAAATCAAGATTTTGCTAAATTCCGTGATGAATCTGGTTTTCAGCATGTGTTCTCCTCTCCGTACACTCGAACGAATGGAGTTGTGGAAAGGAAGAATAGATCACCGCAAGAAATAGCTAGAACTCTTTTAATTGAAAGCAACATTTCTTCTCGCTTTTGGGCTGAAGAAGGTTTCTACAGCTTGTTATATTATTAATAGAGTTTTCTTAAGACCTATTTTGGAGAAAACTCCCTATGAATTGTTCAAAGGTAAGAAACTAATTGTTTCCTATTTTCATGTGTTTGGTTGCAAATGTTTTATATTGAAAAATGCAAATGATCGAATTGGTAAGTTTGAAGAAAAATCGGATGAAGGTATTTTCCTTGGATATTCAACCACCAAAGCAAAGCTTACGAGTTTACAACAAAAAGACTCAAACAAAGTGGAGGAATCAATGAATGTTAAATTTCAAGACTTCACACAAATTCAATCGATCCAGACTCAACCTGAAGAATCTGAACCTGCTCCAGACTCTACAAAGTCTAAACCCTCAGAAGTAGCTCAGACTTCAGAAAATCAACAAAGAACAAACATTGAAGAACCAGATGAAGAGAAAGATCAGTCTGTCAAACCAACCAGAATCGGAAGCACGAGGTCTAGTCACCCCAAAGAACTCATAATTGGCAACATTGATGAAGGAATCCGTACGAGATCCAAAAGGCATGAAGAGTCTAGTCTTTGTGGCACTTATTTCGAAATAGAACCCAAGAGCATAGAAGAAGCCTTAAGCGATGAAAGTTGGATTGAAGCTATGCAAGAGGAACTCAGGCAATTCAGCATTAACGATGTACGGGAATTGACTCCTAAACCAAAAGGTAAATCTGTTGTTGGAGCTAAATGGGTTTTCGAAACAAGATGGATGAAAAAGGAAAAGTTATAAGGAACAAAGCAAGACTCGTGGCCAAAGGATATACGCAAGAAGAAGGGATAGACTATGATGAGACTTACGCACCCAAGTAGCAAGGTTAGAGGCAATTAGATTATTACTTGCCTTTGCTTGTTATAAGAATTTCAGGTTATTCCAAATGGACGTTAAAAGCGCATTCTTAAATGGATTTATCCAAGAGGAAGTCTATGTGGAACAACCTCCCGGATTTGAAGACCCAAGGAAGCCAGACTCTGTATTCAGACTGAAAAAGGCGCTATATGGATTAAAGCAAGCACCTTGAGCTTGGTACGACAGATTAAGTAAGTTTTTAATCCAAAATGGTTTTGTTAAAGGTAAGGTAGACACCACCTTGTTTATTAAAAGAGAAAATAAAAACTTTTTACTTGTACAAATCTATGTTGATGATATTATCTTTGGATCACCTAACGAAAATCTGTGCAAGAAATTTTCTAAGTCTATGCGGGATGAATTTGAGATGAGCATGATGGGTGAACTTTCCTTCTTCCTTGGACTACAAGTAAAACAATTGAAGGAAGGGACTTTCATTCACCAAGAAAAATATGCTAAAGATCTTGTTAAAAAGTTCGGTTTGGAGAATTGCAAAAGATCGATATACCAATGTCTAGTTCTTCGAAGCGGACAAAGATGAAGGAGGAAAGAAGATTGACCGAAGCTATACGGGAGTATCATTGGTTCACTTCTTTATCTTACTGCATCTAGACCGACATTTTGTTTAGTGTATGTATTTGTGCGATTCCAATCGATCCAAAAGAATCTCATCTAAGTGCTGCAAAACGCATCATCAAATACGTTGCAACAACCTCAAAGTTTGGTCTCTGGTATCCTAAAGAAGGAGATTTTACTCTCCTTGGTTACTCGACGCTTGAGACCTAGCGGGATGCGAGTTGATAGGAAGAGCACTTCGAGGCACTGTCAATTGCTTGGGGAACGAACGGTATCTTGATTTTCTAGGAAACAAAGTACCGTAGCTCTTTCAACGCGAAGCGAGAATACGTGGCTCTTGGAAGTTGTTGTTCTCAAATCTTATGGATAAAACAACAGCTAAGGGCCTGTTTGGTAACCATCCAAACAAAGTGCTCGATTCTAATTTTTGTTCCAGAATCAGTTTGGGACGAGAATCGCGTTTGGTAAAATTTTTGTTAACCAAAATTGTTCAGGAACAGATTGGGAAGAGAATCGGGAATAAAAAAAAAGTTGATTCTTGTTAGGGAACAAAATTGAGAATCAAAACTCTTCTTCTTCTCTTTTCTTCTTCTTCATTGACCGCCATCTCGCGATCGCCGCCGTCCGCCGTCGCCGGTCGCGGAGGCTCTCGTCCGGCCCGAAAAAAAAAAAAAAAAAAAAAAAAAAAAAAATAAAATAAATAAAAAAAGAAAAGGATAAAAAAGAAAAAAGAAAAAAAGAAGAAGAAGAATAAGAGAAGAAGAGAAAAAGAATAAAAAGAAAAAGAAGAAGAGAGAAAAAAAAAAAAATAATAAATAAAATAAAATAAAAAAGGAAAAAAAATAAAAAAAAAAAAAAAAAAAAAAAAAAAAAAAAAAAAAAAAAAAAAAAAATAAGAAAAGGAAAAATAAAAAAAAAAAAAAAAAAAAAATAAAGAAAATAAAGGAAATAAAGAAAATAAAGAAAAGGAAAAAAAGGAAAAAATTATTTAAAAATTAAAATAAATTGATTTGGAACAGAATCAATGAACACGGTACCAAACGTAATTCTATTCCGTAATCGAAATTTTGTACGGTTATCAAACACGTTCTTTTACTCGGGAATCGGTTCTCGGGAAGTAATAAAAAATAATCATTTCGATCGAATTTATTCCGGGAACAGAATCGTTACCAAACGCGCCCTAAGAGACTTTGGAATCGAAGACTCATGCACTGAGATCAAATGTGACAATACCAGCGCAATTAATCTCACCAAGAATCCAATTCTTTATTCAAGAGCAAAGCATATAGAGATTCGACATCATTTTATTAGAGATCATGTTCAAAACGGAGAAGTATTGATTCATTTCATCGACTCAAAGAATCAGCTGGCGGACATCTTTACTAAGCCACTGGAGAAAAGCCAATTTGAGTCTATTCGCTCCAGACTTAATATCTTAAAGTCTGAAGAAGTTCAGACTTAGGGACTAAAGTCTAAGAAGGCTCAGACTCAAGAGATCAAGATCTACTACTGTAAGTTATTTCTACTTTGGAAATTCATCTTTTGGACAAAATCTCGAAAAGGTATGTTCATCTATTAATCTGTAATTGATTGATGTTATCTTTCTAAATTTTCGGAATTATCGCAATCATTCCTTTTTGAAAAAGAAGTTATCTTTTTTACAGTTATACATTTTTCAAAAAGGCAGTTATTTTTGAAAAGGTATTTTCTAATTTCCTTTTTGCGACGATTCGTATAACCTGTTTTGATTGCTTTATATACCGATCGTCTTCTTCACAAACCCTAGAAGCACAGAACTTCACTTTTTCACCTTTTCTCTCTAGTTAAATCTTAAAGTCTTCACCTTTCTCGCGAATCGAGTTTGGAATCTCCTAAAGACTGTGATAATGGTCTCTCAAAGAAAATCCTCAAGAATCGCAAGCGGGGACCACCGCCTTTGCGTGAGGGTCCTACGCATTTTGACCTCACCGAGGAAGAAGATTCTCCGAGACAACAGCAGAGCCCACAACATTCTCAACCGCGCCGCTCTTCTCAGGCTAGATCACAACAGCAAGCGCAGGAAGAAACCGTCGAGGATGCCGCACCTGTAAGGTCTCAAAAGCCCGCTTTTACCTACAAACTGTACACTGCTTTAAAAGAAGGAGGCTCCGCTTTGAGTTTCATTGACAAGTTTTTGGTAGAAAAGGGGTATAGGAATGAAACCCATTTTTGCGCACAATGGAACGCTTGGGTATTGCTCTGCGGGCTCGGCGAGATAGAGCTTTTGCGAATATTCCAAGTGATCCACGTGTAAGTGGACATAATCAACCCGAAGGAAATGATGATGAGAAAATATTCACAAATTTTAAGTCTATAATGGGTATTTGCGAATGTTAGAAGCAACGAAACAGATTTGTTTCGATCCGAGGAACACAAACGACATTATACTAAGTTCTTTGAAGAGAGGGGTGATGAACCCAAGGAGTGTAGACTTTGATTTTCTAGACTCTACGAAGGTGAACTTACGGGAGAAATTCGCCTTACTTCAACTTGATAAATTCTGCTCGAGACAACAAGTAGCACATCCGTAACTTCGCTTACTTCTATTCAAATCTAAGCTTTTTGGATGCGAATAGATTTTCATTCAGCGTTAGAGATCGGGATTATGTGGTTGACATGGACACCGGCCGATGTGATTGGGGTTGAAAGAGGAGAATTTCAATCGATTGGCGTGTCTATTGGCCGGGCAAAGTGGAACTCGTTCGAGATGGGATGGCCGAAGGACGAATCTCGTACGTGAGGTTGAATGCCTCAAATGTTCTTCTTCACAAGATAGTGATCAACTGTCGAGACCAAAATCGACTTCAAAGACTCGATGTTTCAAATTCGAAGCAATGCCGATGTATGCCATCAATGCTTTGGAAAGAAGTTCTCCCTACCACACACTATAATGTTTCACATGTACAGATCGGTGGTGAAGGACAAAGGCCAACTTCCGTACTCAGCACTTGTTTCCAAGCTGTTCAGACACCTTCACATTCAGCCTCCCAATACTCTTTGTGTTCGATCGTGTGATCAGATGGTGGTGGGGCGAAGATGGTCTCCAAGATGCGTCCGAAAGAGCTAAACAAAGCTTTGGAGCGATTCAAGGAGAAGACTCCTACCAAGACTCATCAAGTCTCTTCGCTGCAAAAAGAAAGGGAAAGGAGCCCATGACAGCTCCATCCAAGAAAAGAAGAGTACTCATCTTGGAGGATGAAGATGATGAGGAAGATGTAACCTTATCAGCTCTTGCTTTAAGCAATCTTCAGCATTCTATTCCACGACGAGAGGAGAAAGAGGATCAAGACAGAGAAGAGGAAGAACAGAGGGAAGAAGAGTGGGGATTGATAAGAAAAGAGGCGAGAGGAAGAAAGAACTTCGAAGACGAGGAGCAACAAGAACCGCAGCATCATGACACCGACGAGGAGACGAGCATGAAGAGTACTTCTCTCCACCCGAAGGCACCTGAAACGGGGGAGTTGCCGACAAAAGAGGTACTTCTTCAATTGCTTTTGCTAGTGAAGATGTGAGCCGCTCACTGCAGATCCGGAAGATGTCTATGCCTCTCAATTTCCGAGAGGAAGGTCATGAGGCTTCTTCTCCAAATCTGGATACTCATGCTCGATGCCATCTTTTGCAAATACTCCTCAATCGACCATCCGAGGCAAGCACTCGGACCGATAACTCAGCAGACCTTCGACGAGTGCTTGATATTCTTATGGAGATGCGAGGTCGATCTACGCTCGGGATATGAATTTCAGAATCTACGGAATGCCGTCAAGCCTCTTCGGGTTTCGTTGAATGATCAAATCCAGACTCTTACTCTTCAAGTTCAAGCCCTTTGCCAAGAGTCATGAAATAGAAAAGCTGAAGGAGGATTTGAAAAAGTTGGAAGACACTGTCCGTCGATTGAAGATTTCCAACTTGTTCGCATTCCAAGACAATCCTAATTTCATTCTCTTTTCATTTCTTCCTTTTTAATGATGACAAAAAGGGGGAGAAGCTGAGTGCAGCAGATTTGTTTTATTTCGACTTTTGTCTAGTTGTGACTGATTTGAATTTAGATTAATGTTTGGATTTGGATTGACTGTTTAAAATTGTTTAATGCTTGCTTGCAGTACTTTAAGTGTTGGCAAAGATGGTTGTTTATGCTGGACTAACACATTTTCTATGGATGCAGATTCAATACTATCTTTATTTATTTATGAGATATCCATGTTTGCTTAAGTATTGTCTTGCAGGTTAAAAATATCTAAATCTGCAGAAAAGTTTTGTCACCATCAAAAAGGGGGAGATTGTTGGAGAAAACTTCCTTACTTGTTTTGATGTCGACAAAACATTTTAGACTCACTCAACAAAGTTTGAAGACTCGCAGACTCTTTCGTCAAAGTCTGAAGATCGTCAACGTCTGAAGATCGTCAAAGTCTGAAGATCGCCAGACCACCAGACTCAAGATGTAAAGTCTGCCCTCATTGACGTTTCTAGACCGACGAAGAAGATTTATCCAGATTCAAGTATTTCTTTAGGGATTTGATTCGAGCGGTTATAGAAGATCTCACGCTGGAGATAGCACCTCAAAGATCGATTATTCGGTTTGATTCAAATTTGAATAAATTGGATTCGTTGATTGGCGAAATATACTTGGAAGGTTCTACTTATGGAAACCTAGATCCCGATTGTATGGGCGGCGGGATTGGTGGGCTATCTTAACATTCCTTAAGTAACTCGAGATCTCCCTAATTGATTCTGTCCAACGAGTAGATTGGAAGAACTCCTTTGGAAGGTGCCAACGGTTATGAAGGCATGGAGGAGTATATAAGGAAGACGCTCTGGTTATTTGAGTAAGTGCGAGATAGATAAATTCCAAAGTCTGAAGCTTCTTGTTCTTTGTCAATTCAATTGTTGAGCGTAAACTTGTACTAAAAAAAGAGTTTATAATTCTGTGAAGCCTTGAGGAAGTGTAGTAGAGTCTCTACACTGTGGAATCAAGGAAGTGATACTGTAACGACTCTTTTGATTCATAGTGGAATCTAGCCGGTGGGCTGTCGTGCGGGGAGAGTGGACGTAGGCTTGGATTAAGCCGAACCACTATAAACCTTGTGTTCTTATTCTCTTCCTTGAACCCTTTTACCTTGATCGTAACTCTATTTAATTGTTCGAGTCTAATTTCCATTTTAAAGTCTATTGTTAAACAGATTTGAAATTATAATTTCTGGTTTACTTGGCAAAAATTGTTTTCGCACCTATTCACCCCCTCTAGGTGCTCGTACTAGCGTTTACAGGAATGACCCAATAGGTTTGGTCCGATTTCAAGGTCAACCCACGACTAATCAATAATTTTTTATTTCATTTTTTGTACTCCTTAAAATGGCAACCGAGGACCGTATTGACCCAATGGGTTTGATGATGAGCGAGGTCGGCTAAGAAAAGCAAGTAGTGAGGGTCAAGTGGGGTGAGCGTCGAACAAAATGAGCATTGAATGTCGAGCGGGAAGCAACAAGCCAAGCGAGCATTGAGCGGCGAGAGGCACGAGTGACCCAAAGCAAGCGAGGCGAGTGTCGAGTGGTAAGCGAAGAATTTGTTTCTTTCAATTTTGGCAAATTAAAGACCAAGAGGACAAATAAGATAGAAGAAAACGAATACTAGAAGAGGATGCCATGAGGAGTTGTTTATACCTTTTTGGACGCCGTTGGGACTCCTCACAAATATATTTTCCTCCTTTGTAAATTATGACTATTGACACCGTAAAACACATTAAAAATCTAAGTTATTAAAGAGCAATGTAAAATTACTTGAATTCTTCACTAAAAAGCTGTTTAATGTTATTGATGCCATTTATTTTAAGGTTTTCTCTATATAAAAAAATTATAAATAATATATATATATATATATATATATATATATATAAATATATAAAGGGTTGGTCCGGATTAGACTGACCCGGAACTCTCAAGACTGAGGACCGACTCGCACAGTGCTGGTCCAAGAATTATAGGACCAAGGACCGACCCAGTCTCCTTGGGAACCGGACTAGAACCGGTAAGGTTGGGCCGGTCCAGGGTTGGTCCAGGGTTGACCCTGGACCGATGCTCACCCTTACAAATGAGGATCTAAAGCGGTTATGTTTGTTTCAAATAAAGACTTAAAGTCGTTATGTCCGTTTCAAATAGCTTTCCGACAATCACGATATTTTCATCATTTGTCATTTTTCCCCTTTTTTTCCTCGTATTTTTTTTTTTTGCCAAATGGCGAACTGATTGGAAAATTTAGCGGGTTGGTGACTGGCAAAGTTTGGTCATTATTTATAACAACCAAAGCCATTTCAGGCCCTTATTTGAAACAATCAAGACCATTTCAGATCCTTATTTAAAATAAAATCTACTTCGGGCTCTTATTTGAAAAAATAAGGAGACTTCGAGTCCTTTTTTAAAATTTTCCCTTTTACTAATGCTTTAAATTCGCTAACTATTTTATAAAATTCATAAGCTAAATTAGTATTATTTACTAAATTTTGTCAAATTAAAATTTTTAGTTTGGATTTACCAACTATCCTTGAATTATTTACGAATATTTTTTTTTTAATCTACCAATTGTCTTGTTAAAGTTACCAAGTTTGTTTGTCTTGGAGCTATTTTTTAAATTTATAAGACTCATTCAAAAATTACCAATCAAAATTAGCTTGATTTACCAACTTTTCTTTCATTAAATTATCACATAGTATTGGGTGCCTACTTTCATTTGAATTACTTACTACACTCTACTTGTTTAAATTTTCAATTTGCCTACTTTTCTTATCGTTTCTAAACTTTGCTTTTCCTAGCAACTCTTGTGATTTACCAACTCTTTTTTCAAATATTATCACTAACCTAATTAAAGTGACACAACAACTTCTCTTCGATTAAATTATCAGCTAGTCTTGGATTGCCAACTCTCACTCGAGTTACTTATCAGTTTTTTTAAATTACCAACTTTTATTATCTTTTACGACGTTTTATCTTTCCTAACTCCTCCATACATATTTAATCCACAACATGCGACATGATCATACATAATCACATCTTTTTCCGTCGATCTTTTCCATACAAAATATGCAGGACTTCTTGAGCTCCCGATTAATCTTCATTAAATGAGCTAGTTATCTCAACTCAAATAGTGCCTGATGGTACATTATTGTAGGTTTATACTCCTGACCATCATCTCGATAGGATAAGCTAACACTAACAAAATTGCCAAATATACGGATTAGGTATCAGTTTGGCCATGGTTTGATTAAGTCCAGGTAATTAGCTGCACTTTTGGGTGACTCCGGGTTCAAGACTCCAACTACCAAATCAAGACTCGAAAAAACATAAGAGATTAGTCAATTTAACCATTTTATTTAAAAAGATGCTATTTCCACTTTATTTTATGATTTTAATACCTCTTCTTCTTTCTTGCATGTTACTTCTCCGATATGGGCCTCTAGACGAAGAAGGGTTTGACGTGCAAATAATCTAACTGGATCCGGATTTTCTTGACATATTAAGTATAAGTCTACAAGTAAGTACCTAAAACACATATATAATAAGCACATAAACTCCCATTTTCTTCTGGACTTATCAAGAAACCTGGTGGATGGAGACACCCTTTCGATTCTTCCAAGGTCACAACTTGTTGAGGGACAAAATAAATTCACAATTAAATTCCCAACATTAGGAACTCGTTGATAATACTAGCATGTACACGTGCATATTAGTCAAAAGTCTAGAAAACTTCTATTGTTTATAGGTTAGCTCCGGAATAAAGGTCGATCTAAATAAACCCAGGTTGAAGAATTCAATAATAAATTTAATCTTGAAAAAAAAAAAAAAAACCCAAAACCTCGTCCATACACACACATACATATATAGAAGATACACTTAAGAATTTCGAGGTTCTTGTTTTAGTTGGTTGAAGTAGTGATTAGCTTTTTAAAGACTATGAAATGCAGTAAAGGAGTTGGGACTTGGGATTAGATGCCTCCTCCACCTGGTAGCTTGTATCTACATATTGAAAATTCTAATAGGACATCGAAGTTGGAGTGTTAAAAGTATATCTCGCATAACTTAGCTACCGGATTTATAACGGAGTTATATACATCATTAAATTGATTAATAGATTAAGATGCACTTTCTAGGAACACAAAAATCTACTGTCTTGTGTTCAAGTCTACGAAATCTTTCTATCATAGTGGCAAATTTAAAAATTGTTCGCTGGTAAAAATAATGGTCATCAATTTTTTTTTCAAGTAAGGTGTTGGTAAATTTACCAACAACTTTATGAAATTGCCAACTTATTTAGAGTTTGCAAATTTACAAATTTTGTACAAACATATCTATTTTTATTTGTATATCTTGCTAATGCTTTGAATTCACTAATCTTTTTTTATGAAATTAATAACCTAAATTAGTGTGATTTACTAATTTGTCAAATTAAGTTTTTAAGTTTTGGTTTACCAACTCTGTACGAATTATTTACCAACATTTATTTTTATTTAATCCTCCAAATTTCCCGTTAAAGTTACCAACTTGTATTACTTTTTACCACCTTTTATGTATCTTTCCTAACTCCTCCAATATATGTTTTCTGCGCGACATGTGACGAAGACGTGATCATATGCAATCACATCTTTTTCCGTCGATCTTTTTTAGACAAAACACACAAGACTTCTTGGGCTCTCAATTAATCTCTACTATAAGAGCTAGTCATCCCGACTCAAATAGCGAAGGTCCACAGTAACATTATAGGCTCATGCTCCCGACGGCTATCTCAAGAGGATAAGCTAACCCCTAACACAATTGCTGGCTGAATCCACGAATTATGTATCGGTTTGGCCATGGTTTGATCAAGTCTTGGTGATTAGCTACACGCCGGTCGACTCCAGCTACCGAAACACACATTAATTAATAAAACTCAGGAAGACATTCGCGCCCAATTACTGCTATATGTTCATAGGACCCGATTGAATATTTGCGTCACCCTTTTTATGTCTGTAAATTTCTTACTGCCTTCACCTGTTGGATGTATGCCCTAAAGTTACTATGTAATAGTTACATATTAGGGATTTCAGTTGTACCATCATTATTATTATTTAATTAATAGCAATGACGTATTCATTCATTTGTCCTATTATTTTATATTTATGAATGATTCCATAAGATCAGTTGCAACTAGACCTATTCTTGAGACGTCAAGAATATATGTGACAGGTTCATAGTTAGACTGTATCTTTAAATCGTTCCCGGCCGATGGATTATTGAGTGGATATTAATAATCCTGTTGAGACCGGTGTATTCATAACTTCACCATTAAGTATTGGATACTTAAGGGAATGATGAGTCACAAGTTATTGGGTATTGTGATGCATGAGTTAAGAACACGAGTGTTTGTATTAGACAAGTTCACTGAACATGACGCATATGGAACGATTAGCGACATGGAAGCTTTTAGCGTGGTCAATGTCTAATTGTTCATGCTTTGGTCTCGTGTAAATAATCCTTAGACCTGAGACATAGTGTTAACTTGTGTGTCGAACAACTATGGTTCACAGGTGGATGTAATGCCGGGTCGTTGATCCGTCTTTATACCCGATGGTCATAGTTTGTTCATATACGAAGTTGCACGTGTGCGCAAATGGAATCTATCTCCTTATTACATGCAAGGTATAATAATGATGTCCTATGCGATCTAATTATGACACTACATTGAAATCCTCGGCCGGGGTTGTAACCGAGAATAAATTGTTTATATCTCGAATAAGATGCATGTCAATTAGATTTGTGCATATGATCGAATTAGTGACTTGACAAATATTTCATGGTCTTTGTTTGATTGGGACATAGTAAGACAAAAGTATTGAATTACACTGTAGCCAAAATTGATAGGTTCATTATGTTCTTAAAGCATTCACACTATCTGGGTAGCCATGACATATTGCTAAATGTCAATCATGGCTTGTAGGATCTAAAGATTAATCAGGACAATTAATTCTTTTGAGAGTACTAATGTGTTAGTACAAGTCTTATTACCAGCTTAGTGATGAATCTAGGGATGTTACACACCATAAATAATTAGGATAACGTGGAACAAGAGAGAAATATTATTGCAAATGTGTTTGCAATTACTGCAATCGAATTGAGTCGATTTGAAATTAAATTAAATGAGATTTAATTTAATTTGTATTATAATCACGAGCCTACTTGCATATGATGCGCACGCATGTCTAAAATGAATATATGTTAATGTATTCCAAATGAACACATAAAGATTATGTCCTCTTTATAAATGGATTGAGTAATTATTTTATTTAATTAATCAATGTGCGTTTCTTTTAATAAAAATAAATAAATAAAGAGGGTGCATCGTGGCTACCATCATGCATGAAACAATGGTAAGCAATTGCTGACCTTGCTCATGCACCATCGTGCATGAGCAACCGCTCATGTACGACCGAGCAACCGCTCATGCACGATGATCGTGCATGAGTGGTTATATATTTTTTATTTAAATTCTATTTTTCAGGATAGAAATAGGTGTTGCTGAAAATAGAGTAAAATGTGTGTGTTCTTGTGTTCTTCGAGAGACGCGAGAAAGAAGAGTGTTCTCTCGTTCGGGCCGTGACTATAATACATCAAGGATACGGCGAATTGTCTCCACAAGATTGCTAACACGATCATAGTGGTGATTATTTGAAAGTTCTCTCTTCCGTTCGACGTTCATTGTTGGTGTGTCTGAACTAGAGGTTTGATGTTTGTGGGGCTCGAACTGTAGAACATTCGAACCAATTCGTTTAAAGCGCGCTTCGAGAGGTAATTCGTTTAACTCCCTTTTTATATTCAGTTTTTGATTAAAATGCACGAACAACGCCTTCAGAGAATCATGTATAAAATATATCATATTTATTTCCGCTGCGTTCTTTTGTTAATTTTACTTATACATGATTCATGAAATCCCAACATCACTAACTCGAAGGAACTGCGATTTAGGTGGTTGGTGGCGACCCTTTCTTTTCTCTCCTGTCTTCTTTTTCTTTTCTTGCCTCGATTTTCCTTTATTTTCTCCGGGGTTGGTGGTAATTGGTAGGCACGACTTTAATAAATTCTTTGGCATATGTCCGCATTTAAAATGTGGTCTGACCGCATCTGAATTGAAAAGCTAGCTACCGTCTCCCTAAGATGACAGAGACTGGCGATTTGATCGAAAGTGGTGGGACAAAAGGGTAATGATATCCAGTCTTTGGATCGGATGGATGGGATTTATTAATCCCCAGCTAATCTCACTTAATTTAATTTACTTTGTCGCAAATTCGGGGCTGAGTTCTTTGAATGTTTCCCTTGTGAGCATGGACTTGACTCGCACGTGATTTGCGAAATGAAGTGGATCTTTTCATGCAAATAGATAAAAACGGCATTGGAACTTACGGTTTTATAACTTAGTCAAGTATTATAGTTACACCATTACCCAAATTTCTGAATATCTTTTCATTTTTGGGAAGTAACGAAGAAGGACAAGAGGATTTACTCTTTTTGGGTCAACAACTTAACATGGGATTTTTGGAACATGACTTTTCGATTTAATACGGTCAACAAATTCAAAAATATGGTCATTCCTAAATTCATTTAATAATCAATTTGGGCATATTTAATCTTTATATAGCTTCACGACCTACTCCCAAAACAAGGTAGTTCTGTCTTTACCAGCAACTCATCGAAACCGCGATTCCACAACGGAGTTTAGCTTAGGAATCGAATTTTCATTTGATATTTTATTTGGTATGTCCTATGTTGCTAACATCCCACATGGTCATGGAATAAGGAAAAAAAAAATTACGTGAATGCAGTTTCTTTCTTGGGGAAAAGTCAAAACAGAAAAAGGAATCCCATCGTAAAATCTTTCTTCAATATATGTGAAGACAAAAAAGGTCCTCATATACTCTTCCATTTGAGTTGAAATTATCACTTAAACGACACCAAACACCAGTTAACTCCCTCCATGATTTCCCAATTCAAAATCTCCACCCGGTCGGGAATTTCAATTCGGAAACCAGCTTCGGCCCGCAAAAAAAGAAGAAAAAAACCTGAAATCGCTACTTAGAGGGAGAATGTCCATTCGATTCGGAATAGCAGGAATGTGATATTAGAAGTGAATTCTCAAGATGCATTAATTGTCTAATGTCTAATGCAACGTAGTTCAAATAAGAAACTCGAGAGAGAAAAAAGAAAATAAAGAAAATAAAAAAAGAAAAAGGAGGATATTTGCGCCATTGACGTGGTGCTTTCGTTCGTCCACCGAGTCCTCTCGCTCTCACCAACCCCCGGCAGCCAAAATCCCCGCCTCCTTCCCCCACCACCCCCTTGACAAGTAAGGGCGGGAATGACAGATTTTCTGGAACAGAAATCAATTTCTATTCTATGGATGAGTTTCGAGGAAAAAACGTGTTTGGTAATAATTCAAAATTTCTATTTCTAGAATAAAAATTCGTTTGGTAAAAGAATTAAATTTCTATTTCTAGGAGCGGTGACGACCGGCGTCCGATGGCCGGAGTTCGACGTTCGGCAAACGGCAACGAGCGGCTAGAGTCCGGAGTCCGACGTCCGGAGTTCGGCATCCAGCGTCTGGTGATCGACGGCCGGCATCCTGTATCTGACATCCAGAGTTTGGCGTCCGACGTATAACTAGCCGGCGACCGGCGTCTAACATCCGAAGTTCAGCGTTCGATGTCCGAAGTCCGATAGCCGGCGGGAGGCAGTCGATGGCCAACGCCGAAGTCCGGTAAGCAGTGGCTGGCGGCCGACATCCAACGGTCGATGGCAAGCAACGGGCGATGGGCGGCGAACGTTCGGTGGTCAGTGATGGGCCTCCAACCTCCAACGGTTGGTGATGAGCGACCAATGACTGACGGGCATCCGATGGCCGACGGTTGACGATAGGCGGCCGGAGTCCAGTGGGCGGCAATCAGCGAGCGGCGGCGAGTGGCAAGCGTCCAGCATCCCATAGGCGGCCGGTGGGCAATGGGCGGTGACAAGAGTGAACGATGAGAAAAATTTTGGTTTCTCATTTTTATTCCAGAAATGAAAAAGCTAAAAATTTTAACTTCTGATTTCTACTTCAAATCTATTTCTGCAATAAAAATCTGTTTTAGAAATAAAATAATTAAATTGCGTTATCAAACGGATTTCTGTTCCAAATCTATTCTAGAGAACAAAAAAATATATAAGAAATAGAAATGTTGTCATGCGCGCCTTAAACGCCCGCGCTTTCATTTCTTCGTCTTTTCTCTTTTTCTTTTTATCTTTTTCTTCTTCTTTTTTTTTTTTATCGCAGGCGAAACGGCCGAAGAATTCCCCGAAATGACACTACATGCACACATGTCGTCCACGTGTCGCGATCCTGCCCGCCCGGGAGGATTTCAACTAACCCGTCGGCCTAACCTACCTGACACTCAATGGCGGGCGGGCCTCTCCTCTATTTAAACGTCCGATTTGTAGGAGAGCAGACTCAGGAAATTCACACGCTTATGTGAATTTCCTTCAGAGCAAAACTAAACACAAAAAACGCCACCGCGCTCTTCCTCTCTCGCCAGCCTTCACCTCGATCTCGATCTCGCGCTCGCTCGCTCCTCGCTCAATTTCGACTCCTCTTCTCGGGCTCGCGGCCGCTCTAGACGTTCGCATTCACACGAGCGCGAAGATGGACATGGACACGGCAGCGTGCAACAGCAAGGGCTCACTCGGGCTCTGCGTGGGGGTAGGCGGTGACCCGCTCAACTGGGGCGCGGCCGCCGCGGCCCTCACGGGGAGCCACCTTGATGAGGTGAAGCAGATGGTCGAGGAGTCCCGGCAGCCCGTGGTCCGCCTCGGCGGTGAGATGCTGACCATTGCACAGGTGGCGGCCATCGCGGGGCGGGAGGCCGGCGCGGTGGTCGAGCTGTCGGAGGCAGCCCGGGTGGCGGTCGACGCCAGCAGCGACTGGGTAATGGAGAGCATGCGCAACGGCACGGACAGCTACGGGGTCACCACCGGCTTCGGCGCCACCTCGCATAGGCGGACCAAGCAAGGTGGTGCTCTGCAGAGGGAGCTCATAAGGTAAAAAAAAAAAGAAAGAAGGAAGAAAAAAGGAAAAAGAGAAAAAGAAAAGTACTACTTTAATATATTTCTTTAAATTCTCATTCGGTTGTTTTTATTAACAAATATTCGCAGATATATCGAAAATACTTGTTTAGCGATCAAATAATGAAAAATAAATGCTGATTTCAGGAGAAGGGTGCGATAATACTTTATTCGGGAATTGTAATTATCAAGAAGTGCTCTTAGACATTTCTTGAACGCGATTTATTTATTTATTTGTTTATCTTTTTCATTTATGTGGTGTTGTGAAATTATGTATGTGGAGGAAAATTAGCTCTATGTTTCTATGTGGGAGGGGCGTAGGTAGGATTGTATTGGTGACGTGCCAGCTTCTAAATCTAGGTGGACGGTTTTATTACATTGAAGTCGACGCATAAATTGGGGCCGGCAGGAAATTAATTATCTAATGCTGTCATGTTACATAAAATTTCTTGCCTAGATTCTGTATTTTACTTCATGTCTGTCGCTTTAATGGGGCCTGTCCTCGATAGCAAATTTCACCCTACATAAGTTATTAAATCCATTTGAACATTCGTCCACATAGTTATATAATTTCTGAGGGCGAACTTCAAAAAGAAAAAAGAAAGAAAATGTATTTGTGTGGAATAAAGTGGGGAAATTAACCGAATGATTTTGAGAAATAGGCTTCGCGTAGTACGTGGTTATAAATGTTAGATTAGCAATTTGTTAGATGGATTTTAATGAGAAAAGAGGACAAGAATGTTGCAAATTTAGGATAATAAAGTCGTTCTCGCTCTGAGAATGGCCAATTCGTTAGAATAAATAATCAGAAGAAGAAAATCCTAATATTTAGGAAATTTATCGAGTTCTCATATCTTTTTATCAAATTATTTTCTACGAATTACTTATAAGACGCCAAAAATTAGTCAATCATAACTCGTCGGTCGACACTTGTGAGAGATTAGTCTACTTTCAGAGACATTTTCTCGAGGTTTTTTTGTTCTTTTCTTTTTTACATGTGCAGACGCTATTCGTAAGGCTCACATGAGGCAGGAGACAAACGTACCAATTAGCACATCAACATTTTTTTATTAAACGTACAAGCAACAATTTTTTTTAAAATAATAAAAAATAATAAAAAAGGAATTTTCAATATTATTTGCTCTGTTCAAACTCCTGATAAAGATCCACCAGCAGACAATAAAATAAAACAACCAGTTAGCCCGTCCTTATAACCCCATCTTCCACATCCAATTTTTTACAAGAATACTTAAAAAAAATCAAGTAAAGTCTTTTATTTTAATTTAAAATTAACACCTGTCATCTGCGGTATAAATTGTCCCCTCGTGAAGGGCTGCCAAGTGCCGGCTAAGCTTCCTTTCCATAAAAGATATATACCCAAACGTGCAAGAATCAACCCAAAAGCCAAAAAATCAATTTTTCTATATTTTTGAAATATTAGGTAACCAAAAATAAAATGGGGGAAGATTAATTAATTTCGAAGATGACCCGTAATAATTACTTTTTTAATACCTAATTTCTCACTTTTCAATTAATGAGACTTATCTTTGCTATAATTAAATAAGTGTCTAAATCGAGATTCACATTTTCTTTGCTATAATTAATAATATGTGCCTTACGAAATTTTCCGATCGGGCTAGGTTCTTGAACGCCGGCATATTTGGCAACGGGACTGAGTCGTGCCACATGCTGCCCCACTCGGCGACCCGGGCCGCAATGATCGTGAGGATCAACACCCTCCTCCAGGGCTACTCAGGCATCCGGTTCGAGATCCCGGAGACCATGGCCAAGCTCCTCAACCGCAACATCACCCCGTGCCTGCCTCTCAGGGGTACGGTCACGGCCTCGGGCGACCTGGTCCCCTTGTCCTACATCGCCGGGCTTCTGACGGGCAGGCCCAACTCGAAGGCGGTCGGGCCAAACGGCGAGTCCCTGAACGCCGTTGAGGCCTTCCGCCTTGCCGGGATCGAGCACGGGTTCTTTGACCTGCAGCCCAAAGAGGGCCTCGCGATCGTGAATGGCACGGCAGTCGGGTCTGGGCTCGCTTCCATTGTCCTGTTCGAGGCGAACATCCTGGCCGTCCTCTCAGAGGTTCTGTCGGCCATCTTCGCCGAGGTGATGCAAGGGAAGCCGGAGTTCACTGACCACTTGACCCACAAGCTCAAGCACCATCCCGGACAAATTGAAGCTGCAGCTATAATGGAGCACATCTTGGATGGGAGCTCCTACGTGAAGGACGCTCAAAAGCTCCACGAGATCGACCCTCTCCAGAAGCCGAAGAAGGACCGATACGCGCTCTGCACGTCCCCGCAGTGGCTCGGCCCCCAGATCGAAGTGATCAGGGCCGCCACCAAAATGATCGAGAGGGAGATCAACTCTGTCAATGACAACCCGCTGATCGACGTCTCCAGGAACAAGGCTCTCCATGGAGGGAACTTCCAGGGGACCCCGATTGGCGTTTCCATGGACAACACCCGTCTCGCCATTGCCTCCATCGGCAAGCTCATGTTCGCGCAGTTCTCCGAGCTCGTCAACGATTTCTACAACAACGGGCTGCCCTCTAACCTGTCCGGGGGACGGAACCCAAGCCTGGATTACAGCTTCAAGGGAGCTGAGATCGCCATGGCCTCATACTGCTCGGAGCTGCAGTTCCTTGCCAACCCTGTGACCAACCATGTCCAGAGCGCGGAGCAACACAACCAGGACGTGAACTCCTTGGGCCTGATCTCGTCAAGGAAGACCGCCGAGGCCGTGGAGGTGCTGAAGCTCATGTCCTCCACCTTCCTGGTCGCCCTGTGCCAGGCCATCGACCTGAGGCACCTGGAAGAGAACCTCAAGAACGTGGTCAAGATCACGGTGAACCAAGTGGCCAAGAAGGTCCTCTTCGTCGGGTCCAACAGCGAGCTCCACCCGTCGCGGTTCAGCGAGGAAGACCTGATCAAGGTGGTCGACCGGGAGCACGTCTTCGCCTACATTGATGACCCCTGCAGCGCCACGTACCCCCTGATGCAGAAGCTGAGGCAGGTCCTCGTGGACGATGCTCTGGACGACGTCGACCGGGAGAAGAACCCCAGCACCTCCATCTTCCAGAAGATTGGGGCTTTCGAGGAGGAGCTCAAGGCACTCCTCCCGAAGGAGGTCGAGAACGCGAGAGCTCAGTTCGAGAGCGGGAACTCGGCGATCGCTAACAAGATCAGGGGGTGCAGGTCGTACCCATTGTACAGGTTCGTGAGGGAAGAGCTCGGGACCGGTTTGCTCACGGGGGAGAAGGTCGGCTCGCCGGGCGAGGACTTTGATCTGGTGTTCTCCGCCATGTGCGAGGGCAAGCTGATCGATCCTTTGCTGGAGTGCTTGAGGGACTGGGATGGTGCTCCGCTTCCCATCTGTTAGGAACTTTTCCACATCCTGAAGACCGCCTCATAATTTAACTTGCCCTATTCTTGGTATGTACTTAGAGAGTTTTTCATGGTCGAGAAACTGCGGTTATAATTGTAATGTCTCCTATGTCTTTTGTTCAGTTCTTTCTTATTCAAATCCCCCCCCCCCCCAATGATGTATATTTGTACTTGGAACTTCATCGGTGTAACAACAATGTTGAAACGCGTGAAGGAAAAGATTATACAACACACATTTCGTCACATTCTTCGTTCTTATAAAGGGTGACATTTACTCTGCATTGTGAGCAAATTGTTTTTGGGTACATCTTATTGTATCTCCCAACTTGACCCTACCGAATGTAAAATCAGAATGAACATGTATTTCTTAAAGGGAGCTACCCTCATTAGGAATTTGTGTGGACTTATCTTACTCAATCAAGTGGGTTGCGTATTAAAAGTCAATATTATATCTAAGCTCATGAAAAGGAACACGTTTATATAACGTGAAAACACATTCATACAATATATGCATCGTGATTAATCACATTACTTTAATTAAATCAATGCTTATCATTTCAGGGCTTCACATGTATAAAAAAGTTA
Organism: Eucalyptus tenuipes; assembly: GCA_014182365.1. Lineage (NCBI taxonomy): Eukaryota > Viridiplantae > Streptophyta > Magnoliopsida > Myrtales > Myrtaceae > Eucalyptus > Eucalyptus tenuipes. The sequence continues at coordinate 27,784,777 of CM024543.1, read as the reverse complement.
AAGGCTACTCATCTTTGCTTAGGCCTACATGGATGCCCGGCCAACCTCTTTGGCGTGACTTTTGGAAGGGGTTGACCTATCGAGCATGAATTTCTATGTGGGTTGGCCCGAAAGGGCAATAAATCTTTTGGGATGGGACGTATATTTCAAATTGAGTGGTTACCTCGAGAGTAGGATAACTCTATGATCGGCAATTATGAGACATCGTTCCCAGACAAATATCACAACTTTGGATTTTCCTCGATGTACTCGGCCTAATCCATGTGGAGGTTTCTGCCCAAAATGGTAACCTAGCTAGCAAAACCGAAGTGTCACATGGGTCTATTTGAGAAAATATTGGGTACCTTAAAAGTGCCACGTAATCGGTGCTCTGAACGATTCAGAGCGCGACACCTGTCCCGTGTCAGTCCACGTCGTCCACTTCTTCGTTTCAAATCGGGGCGCGCGGGAGGTTCTCTCTCTCCTCTCTCTGCTCTCTCTTCGAAAAGCCCTGGCCCACCTCTGTCACGTTCTGACGCTCTCTCTCCTCTCTGTCTCTCTCCCCGTTCTCCGTTCCGTTGCGGGGAGAACAAAATTGCGACGGTTCAGAGGAAAACATAAAGTCCGCTCTGTTCTCTCTCCCCCCTTCGACGGCCCTCCACCTCCGCCTCCGCCTCCGCCGGCTGCCTCAGTCGCCCCCGACGCTGACGCCGACGCCGACGCAGCCTCCGCCTCCCTCTCGTGACCTCTGGTCCTCGAAGTCGACGCCGACGCTTTCTCTCTCTCTTTCCTCCTCGAAGTCGCGCCTCTCTTCCAGCAAAACCGCGACGCCGACGCCCCTCCGCCGGTTGCCTCCGTCGCCCCCAACTCCGACGCCGACTTCTCTGCCTCCGCCTCCGCCTCCGCCTCCGCCTACGCACCCGACGCCGACGCCGACGCCCCTTCGCCTCCCTCTCGCGACCTCCGCTCCGCTCTCTCCCTCTTTTCTTTGCGGAGCGCCCTCACTGGCCAACCCGACGCCGACGAACCCGCGTTTTGGCCTCCCTCTCCGTGAGCGAAGGTTGCTCTGCTCGCTCTTTCTCTCTTTCCTCCGCGAAGCTCTCTCCCTCTTTTGTAATTGTTGATTTTTTGGTTGGACGACTTGGGCAGAAAAATATTTAAAGACTAAAAAAAACCGAAAAGCAGAAGAGGCAGCACGGCGCTCAAGAATAACAAAGGTGATTTAATATCTACTCTACCGGTGCCCCTTATGATTTTGTTTTTGATGCTCAATTTTTACGTGTAGCTTGTAATCTCGATATATAGCTTCTGTTATATTGGTTTCTTGTGCAAGTTAATGTTGAAGTTTAAAGTTACATCTGCATTAGGTACTGCTTTATCTTACTTGTTGCTGACTTGCTGTGTTATTCAGATAAGTGAAACGGCAGTATCTTTTGAGATTGTTTGCATATAGTCCTCCTAAGAGATTAGAGGCTTCTGAGCCTAAATTGGTCACTCCATGCTTTTATTTTCTCTCAAAATCGCGTGTCTGTTGGAGAAGTTGATCCTTGCGTGCTTCTGAATAGTCATTTGCGTTGCAATTCCAAAGGTGTAACTCAGTTGTGAAGGATAAAGATCAAAATTTCTCTCTAAGATCTACCTTCTTGGTCCACTGATCTATCAGAAATAGGTAGTTTACTTAGGCAAATTCATTGCAGCTTGGGCTGTTTAAACCAACAAGTACCTCTTATTTTGTTCATGTGCCAACGAGAGATATGGTGGGACATCCTCACAAGCATGGAGCTAGAAGCTTATCTCTCTGTTTGCTTTGCGAGAGAACCACTAAAAATTGCAGGTTTCTTGTGTTTAGCCGAATTTGACATACAGAGACTGACCAATTTGTGAAGATGACTAATTTCACGTTTCTCCCTGTCTTTTGATGCATCTCTGTTCATAATCAAGTTTGGCGAAGTTGGATTGCTACATGAGGGTACTCTTCTTGGTGTATTGATGGGCACGCAACCTCTACTCATTGTGCATCCTTTTGGGGAGGAAAATTTGGTACTTCCCATCAAGCAAATGCAAATTTCTATTCTAGATCCATCAACAGGAAAAACACATTATCTTATTGGCTATTCCCCCTTTCTTTCCAGTTCAGACAGTACATAAATTGCTACTTTAGTGGAGATACTAACAACCCCCAATTAATCAAAAGGAGGCGATGTTAATGGCGAACTTGTGTGCCTTTAAGTTTTGGCAGCGCATTTTCAAGGTATTGTCATCATTAGTTCTTGAAGATCATGCTGTTAATATAATGCACACCATCAGCCTCAAGCTTCCGATGGTGGAGCTTCTGCAGCACCCAGATCAGGAAAGGCTGATGGCGTGCATTATACTAACAAGGTATTCGCAGCTTTCCGAGGAGATGAACTATTCAAACCTCTTATCATTGTTTTGAACCTCTTATCATTGTTTTGATTTTTCTTTTATCTTTTTACTATTAATCACTGTAGTGGTAGGCCCTCTATTTTGGTTGCGTGAGACTCTATACTAACTTCATGCATTATTTTGTATTGTGTTTCTGTTCTATAGTTTAGAATCATGGATTGATGAAGTGTTTGGTGGCCTTTGTCTCTGTGTTCATTTATATCGGATATCAACAAAGATAATCATCTGTAGCCTATCTTGTTGAATTTTGATTAAGCACAATCAATATTCTTTTATAGTCAAGTGTGCTCATGAAAGTTTAGGGCATGTTTGTTTGGACTTAAGTAAAAGCAAAAGGTATTTTTTTATTTTCCGCCAAAATTTAAAATATTTTTCAAATTTTAAACTATAATGAAAAATCTTATGTGAGTCTATGTGCCATCATTTAAGGGCTGTGAAAATTTAAGGAGTTTCAGATTGAAAGAATCAAAGTGCGTGAGTTTTAGATTAAGCAATAAGTAAATGTCAATCCAGATTGGTCCTTAATATCTGACATTGTATATTTTTTGCTGTTGCATGCTTTTGTGGAATATGAATCCATCAATGTAGCTGAGAAAACAGTGAGTACTCCCTCTATCAATAAGATGCATCATGATGTATAATGTTCTCATCATAATTAAAATGTACATGTCCTATTATTGCAGGTTGAAGAGCTAAATGATGAGGGGAACTAGAGAAATGGCCTAAGGGTTCGTTTAATGCATAGACACAGGGTATCTGTTCCTCTTTTTCTTCTTTAGTTGCACGAAAGCATTAGTTTCCAAATTTATGTAAATCTATGGTAAAAAATAGGTAGCAATCATTTTGAAAATCGTAAAAATGACCACATTCAAAAGCTGCCTGTCCCTTTTTTGGTTGAATAAATGGCACTTACAGGTTGACAATGTCTGTGATGTGAAAGAAATGAAATCATGAATAGAAAGTCACTGATAAGAACTGACCATTTCCACTTAGGAATATAGGGTCTGCTCATCCTGCTTTTGATGCGACTGAATTAATGCTACTTGCATGTTCACAGTATGTGGTGCAAAAAAAATTTGAATGAATGTGACTGTTAAAAGATTAACTTTTTCTGTAGAATCAGTGTTACGTCAGTGCAGGTGGGATGGCAGATTTCTTATAGTTAAAAATTTTTCTAGTTCAAAGCCTCGAATGTATGCTTGACTTCACTTCTCATTCTATGCATGGTAATTTCTACTGTGGTCTTGCTGAAAGCGGGGTGACAAAGACTGGGGATCTTCACTTCATACTGTCTTATGTGCATGCATTTGAGATTTTAATAAAAATATTGATTGAAGATTTGTTTGAGTTTAATGCACTCTGCTAAACTGGGATAATTCATCTTTGTTGGTTTTTTCCACTTCTAGGCAAAACCCTCTCAAGCACGGGGAAGAAGGGACATGATGGAGAAGAACCCTGGGAAGAAGAAGATGCTTCTATATCTGAGCAACGACCAGAGCAACAACTTGAGGAGTCTTTTGAGCAATCTTATGCTCACTTCCAGGGGAATATGGTGAGTGTTGTCTCAATCTTAAAACTAAAATGATGCCAAATTAAATCGCCAATTTGGACCTTTGGTTAGACTTCTGTATGGGAGCGTTATTGGTTGAGCATCAGTTTGAAAACTTGGATTCCATGACAATGCAGGGGAAGGGCAGAGCCGAGGCTGAGGCCGGGGAAGAGGACGTAGAGGAGGCCAATACCCTCAGAATAATCGGGGAAATCATTTGGGGGCTCTTCTTTGAACAGTCTCACCAGTAATGAGACTGCAATTGTGGCGAAGCAGCCTCCGGGACCTCGCATGCCGGATGGAACAAGAGGATTCGCGATGGGTTGTGGGAAGCTAGTCTCATTTAGTACCACATGACCACGTCATATGATATCATCATCTCTGTGTGTTTGTCTTCAGCTGATAGATATGACTCTCTTGGAAGTATTTCTTTGGATTAACTGTGCACCTTAGAAATTTACATGCTTTTACTCCTGCATCTTTGCTGTCATTTAATGAATGCGAGCATTGTGATAGGTTACATAAGCACATCCAAAAACGATGGTCCTGGATGTTTAACATTGAGATGTCCTGATCCATCTTGTGGTGCTGCAGTCGGTCAAGACATGATAAATCTATTAGCGCCTAAAGAAGATAAGAAAAGTATTCTCAATATCTTCTTCGCTCGTACATTGAAGACAATAGAAAGGTATATGTGCAACCGTATTCTTTTTCTTTGTGTGAAGTTTTTTTTTTTTTTTTAAAGTGTGATAATGACTTTGCACTACTGGGTGCCTGTTAAATGAAATATAACTTCCTTTACCTCATTTTCCTACTGCCAGAGCAAGTGGTGTCCTGCCCCTGGTTGTGAATACGCTGTAGAATATATTGCTGGCAGTGAAGGTTACGATGTTTCCTGCCAATGCTCTTTCAACTTTTGCTGGAATGTAAGCTTCTTTTTGGAAATTTCTTGTATCAATATGTAGCAAGTAGTGTGTTGACATACTTTTGATTTGATCTGCTGCAGCGTACAGAGGAAGCTCACTGTCCAGTAGATTGTGGCACTGTGACACACTGGATCATGAAGAACAGTGCTGAATCTGAAAACATGAAGTGGTACAGATAACTTTAAGCATGTAGAATTTGCCATCATTTGGGTTCTATGACAATGGTGTACAACGGATTGTGTGGTCTTTCCTCTTTCAAGAAACAAGAATGTTTTATGTGACTTACTTACTAGGTTGGACATAGATAGTCCTATCTGGGCATGCTTTTATCAGCAGTATGAGATATTTGATGGCCTAAAGGGCTATCATATATGCTGTAACCTTTGGACCTTCTAAAATCAACCAGTCGACTGCATATAGGAGTTCCACAATTATGTTCTTTCTGTAGTTAAATTTGGAATCCTTGGAATTTCTTAATAGATGGATCGGCTTGTTCTTGCTATCATATGGTTAGTGCATTCACATATTTTCTCTGGAGGAGATCCAATAATGCTAAATTGGATGATTGGTCTGGAGGATAATGATGTCACCCATGTCAGTTTGAAGTTTGAACATACAGCAATTCTAAATGTGTCATTTCTTTTTTCTTATTTTAGGAAAAATACTAAGTTTAGCCACTGCAATTCTCCTTTTGATTTATTTATGCAAACTACCAACGGGCTGGAAGAACCATCCGTATGGATTATATAACAAGTCAATGCTTGCGTGGAAACTGACTAGTGTTATTTTCCCTATATATTTTTCAGTTGATTTTTCTTTTTCTTTTTTGTTTTGTTGGGGGGGGTGGGAAATCTCTTGGAGATACCAGGTAGACTTTGTTTTAAGTGTCTATATTTGTGCTTGATCTTAAAATTCTACATTCATCATCCTTCTGACCTCGACAAATGTCTGTCAATATGAAAATTTATAGGATAAAGGTCTTTTTTTCTGTGGAGGGTGGTGGATGCGACCGATGGAAATGGAGTCCAATCACTCTGCTACATTTCGAACCTTTGATTGAGCTAGTAGTGGTAGGAGGCGCTTCAACAGATCTGACTGGGATGGGTTTTCTAGAATACTTTTAATGATTGATATGGTGTTGTCAAAATTAACATTATTGTTTTGATATCACCTTTCCTATTGGAGTCTTTTTATCCTGTTTCCGGACGGTTTTATTGGGCTTATCTCTGTTATTTTGTCTGCCTTCTAGTCATACCCAGTTTATCAGAGCAGGCCAGGGATTCATGCTGAAAATATATGTTTTGAGCGTTTGTTATTCGTGAACTTGTTGGTGCCATGTTGACAACCTGTGTGAATGGAATTGAAGCTCTTTTATAGAAATAAAATTGACCTCGTGGAGAATGTTGTGATGGGACATGCTAAAGTTTGATCAACCTAGTGCCGGTTGTTTGTATCTTTCATGATTTGTTGTGGCAATATGTTTTGTTAAAGTGGGATGACAGGATAGAGCTGAGGTTTTCCAGAATGTCCGGAAGAGTATGACTCTTTATTTCACGTGAAATGTTGGAAATCCTACCTCAGGTTTGCCTTTAAGAATGAATTTGGACAGTTGTGCTCCCTCCAATAATTGCCACATCTTCTTAATTTGGATGCAAAAGTTTGAGGAAGTCTTAAATAAAGTAGTGATTCAAGTGTCCAGAAATGTCATTATGTGCAAATATGTGGTTGTTGCTTGGCTTTCCTAACATATATGAAATGATATGCAGGATTCTAGCCAATTCAAAGCCTTGTCCAAAGTGTAAGCGGCCAATAGAGAAAAACCAAGGATGTATGCATATGACTTGTACACCTCCTTGTAAATTTGAGTTCTGCTGGTAAGGTTATTTTCTTCTAAATGGATCATTTTCATTTAAGAGAACTGGTGGTTTCTATGCCTGCAATCGTTATGAGGCTGCTAAGCAAGAGGGAGCGGTAGGAATTGAAATACTTTGGCTTTTCTTAGGCAAAGTTATGTGAACACCGTGAAACTAACATTGTTGGTTTTGGTCGTGTGAAAATACCTTTTTGTAGTATGATGAGGCTGAGAGAAGAAGAGAGATGGCGAAAAACTCATTGGAGCAATATACTCATTATTATGAACGATGGGCGAGCAATCAATCCGTAAGTAGTGAATCTTGACTTGGCGTTCTGGGTTTAACAAGTCTAGTATTCGCTTTCCCTTACCCTTTCTCTGTTGTCAAATTATCTCAAGGTTCTATTGCTGGTTTCAGTTGTTAAGGAAACCTCATCAAAAACCCTTCTGGTTCCTTGATGACCTAAGTTTATTGCCATTTGTGATGTTGCTGTCTAGATAAGTACCTTCGATTTACTTCTCAATTATGTAATTGAGGATGAAAAAGGGCTGAAGGAAGGATTATTGAGGAAATAAATTTTGTTTTGTGTTTTAAAAGAATTAAATAAAGAAGGGAAGAAAATGGATGATGTTGAAAAACCGGAATTGACTCTACACTTTTGGACTTGTAGAAACTGTAGATTTTCCAGAGTCCTTGTTTGGTTATCAGGATATAATGGGATGAAAAATAGGGAAATTGGAGTGATATTCGTAATCTGGTTTCTAAGTTTGGTGTGTAACACATGGAATTACAATGATTTCTTGTGATGTTTTCGAAAATACTTAACTCTGTTTTGTGCCTCAAGTAGTTGATATTGTATTTGCCCATACTCCCTTGAATAGACTACATAAAGAAAAACTTGCGTCTGAAATCGTCACACTTCGCCACGGGTCATTGCTTATTGTGGTCGATTTTAGTCCAAATCCCTCTGAACATTCGTCACACTTAATTCAACTTAAATATGATTTATGTGATTTTCAGTTTGGAATGTAGATACAGCTGTTATATAGGTTAAAATCTGATGGAGTGTTTTTGATTTATTATCCTGACCTGCTTCTGTGAAACTAAATTAGGCTCCTTTGATGTTTGCAGATAGTTGGGTGTAGGCGAGTGCTCAAGTGGACATATGCATGTGGTTATTATATACCAGAACTTGACCATGCTAAGAAACAAGTTTTTGAGTATTTGCAAAGGTTTGTATTGGAGAGTAGGATTGTGGATAGACAATGGCCATGCATATCCTTCTTGTTTTCGTATTTACTTACATGAAATGGTTTCTTTACCAGGTGAGGCAGAGTCTGGATTGGAAAGGCTTCATCAGTGTGCAGAGAAGGAACTTCACCAGTTCCTTAGTGATGAGAATCCTTCTTGTAACTTTAATGACTTCCGCACCAAGTTAGCTGGACTTACCAGGTATCTTCTTGTTAGATTCAATTTTGATAATTAGTCGAGTAAAATATGTCTAGTACAAATTACAATTGTGTACAGTCAATTTTATATAGACTTGAGTCCCTAGATATCCATATATGAAATGGGAAATAGTTCGGCTATGATTCAAAAAAAGTGTCTTGTAAAGGAGGAGGGTTAGGCATTCTGTCATATAGGAGAATGCCTGCCCATTTTGATTCTGAATAGCACATGAAAATACTAATATTGGAATTGGTGATTATGTTCCTTTTGCCAAAAAATGTGCTTTATCGTTTCTGGAGAGAGCATGATATGCACCAATGAGCAGCTTCTTCCTGATAAATTAGTGCATCTAATATTCCTACGGAAACTTCTTTTTTGCTTCATATATTATGTTAAAAGTTCTGGCGAAGCTTATGACTCATCCTGAGCATAGCATTCCTATTTCTAATCCTGCTCTTTATTGTCAAGCTTTCAAAGTTTTCTTTATGGAATAATATTGACTCTGCAGTTCGATGTTAACTTAAAAGTTGATTCGAGCCAAAAGCATTCTCACTAGTTCTTTTGACTGGATTTTTATGCTAAAAAGATTGTTGATTTGAAAGGCAAACCTGGATGGTGGACTTACCAAGAATATGATCTTCCAGTGCATATGGCATTGGTTGGTTGTTACAAGGTTGTTGGACTATTATTTGTTTATTTATTTAAGTTCATAGGGGGGCTGTTGGACTTACCAAGAATACGCTCTTCTTTTATTGAAAAATCAGTGACCCTCTTTACTTCAGCTGCAATGTAGTTTACGTAGACACTTTTCTTAATAGCCTCTTGTGTGACTTCTAGAAGGAGCGCCCATGTGTGCACAGAGACATGCGTTTGACATTCTTACATCTGTTTTTGTTGCTACAGTGTGACCAGAAACTACTTTGAGAACCTCGTGAGAGCATTGGAGAATGGGCTATCAGATTTTGATTCCCATGGTGATTGCAGCAGGACAGCGAGCTCTAAGAATGGAGGGAGCAGCAAGGCAACTAGAGGTGGTGGAAGGGGAAAAGGAACTGCCAGCACTCGAGCTGGTTCCAGCCGAACCGATGACGTGTCTCACTGGTCCTGCAATCATTGCACGTATGCTAATGTTAAATCTGCAACCACTTGCAAGAGTTCCCAGCATCGCCGATGAGGGAAGTGACAGGAAAATCTACAAAGGATGGTTTTCACCAGAAACACGACTTTCATGGTCAAGGAACTAGTTCAAGCGCATGGGCAGTGTCCTATAAGGGGATTATTGGTATGAATCGTTCAAGTTCCCAGTGACAAATCAATTATTAGGAGGCTCAACTGTTGGTGTGGTGTGCTAACTGATTAAAGCACGAGCACCAGCAGCTTTTGGCCTGTGTTTATTGTTGTTGTGTGTTGATGGTGGCAGCCTATAATGCTGGCCCATGTATATAGGCTGTAGGGTTTCATCCTCGGTACCGTACTACTTTGGCAAAGAGAAAGAAATAGTGACTGTCACCAATCATTTAATATTTCATCTATTTGCTGCTGGAAGAGGCAAATGTACTCCATTTGTCTTATATTTCGCATATTACTTTGTCTATTGGAGTTCGTCTGACCCTTTTTTTTTGAAAGGAATTACTTCAGAGTTCGTATTCTGTTGGATGCGTGGGGGCGCTCTCACTCAAGATGGTTTTTACTCAAAGACGGTTCACAAAACCGAAAGGATAATTTTGCTCGTGTATGATGTGCTTCAAACAGATAATTTTTCTGAATTAGAATTGTAGTTCTCATATGAACGTGCACAGTCAACACGAACGCATGGGTTCAGTCATTCATTACATGAATAGAAATGTACTTTTAATGGGAACATGACACGTTTGTGGACAACAGCAATAGTTGCTTTGAAGCTTCGATGGGTCTCTTATGAGCTTTATTTGAATGTTGCGAAGCATATAGAGCTATGTATCTTAATTTTAATAGATTCCTGGTATCGATGGAAGAGCTCAAGTTGTTTAGTCTATTTGCAATATTCAAGTTACGATTTGAAATTTTGGTCTATATGAGTACATATCTAATGGTTCATTTGGTTAGTATATTTGATATACATGCCTAGATGATATCATCCAACGTATTTTATCTGAACGACAGGTGCTACGATATAATCTATGAATGGGAAGGGGTGAATTCACTTCATGAAATTGACGGACGTAGCTGAGTTTTACAATATATCATGTGTTCTATATTCGAACTTACGGCGATTTCACTCGATATGAGCTATACAATATATCATGATGACGTTCTCAATCTCCTAGATTTTGCATGTAATGATAAGAAGAATATAGAAAATGAAATGGCATAAAATCAACATCTTTCACTATGATAGCTGCAAGGCAGCAAAATGGCTAGGAACAAATGATGAGAAATCTAGAGTTTCACTCTCACTCTCCTGTGAGATATCTCCTTCTGTGGTGCAAAGCAAGAACTCAATGGCATGTTTTTTTAATCTCCAAGGTAGAAAAGCTGAACAGAACATGCCTTAGCATGCCAATTGCTTGCCACCTTCTGCTTTGACTACCCCGAATTTCATTCTTTACCGCAGTTAAATCCTCCTCAGCATTATGAGCAACAGTTGGTTTGACTACCAACAGTTATGGTCCTGGTTATCATGTCAATAGCAGACCCTGTTATCAAGCCAACGTAACATAAACGGCAACATCTCAAGAAGTGTAAAAGTTCAATCTCAAGGTGGCAGCTAAACTAGAATCTTAAAATCGAAACAAGGTAAGATCAGCAAAACCAGAATCTTGTGAACCCTTCAAGTTATGAGCAATGCAATCGGCCATGTTAAAGTAATCCTTCGCGTTGCGCAAGGCAGCAACTAAATTGGGGAGTGAGATTGGAGGAGCTTTTGGTCGGAGGCGGCAAAGGCAAAGGCAAAGGCGGCAGCCTGATTCATTGCATGAAAAGATAGAAACCTTCCCAGAAAAGGGATGCAAAAAAAAAATATTCAGAGGTAGAGGCGACAACGGTGGGGTCGTCCCATCCAAGAATTGTAAGTTACTTCGGCCAATCGGTATGTGTTTCTTCAGAATTGTTGAATTCATTCATCACAGGACGCTCAATAGAGTTTGATGACCCCTATACAACAGAATACACAATTTATTTACATTTTACTAAACATGTCAAGATAAATATGTCTCAAAAGAGCCAGGGGCAGCGAACAACGAAAATAAAAATGCTCTATTAAGACATCGTGGTTGCTCTGATATGTAGTACGTCCATAACCAATTAGCTGTGAACATGTAACAAGCATATGATCGTGTCACTACTCATCTTACTCTTCTCATTGTAATAGCATAACATAGTGCTCCCATCACTTTACATGAATAGGCTGGATGCATCTTTCCCATTTAAAATTCAACTCAGATCTCTACCTTCTTCCTTGACCAATACAATTATCCATTTCAAATCACAAAAAATTCGTTTGCTATTTGTAAATTGGGCATTGCATTGACATGACAAACATTAAAAAATACAAAAGCCTCACAAGACACTAACATTATAGTTTTAGTGAGATAATATCATATTAGATGCGGCATTACTTGCAAATTTTTTATTCTAAAACTTCATACCATGCACCCCCATCGTATGTTATAAACCATCAAGAATCGCTCCCTACCAAGAAGATTATTTCACATAGGAACTAAAAGTGACAGACATTCCCAGTAGGGCTAATTTATGGTTCCATAAGAGAAAGCGCAAGTTATACCGACTCAAAATCGTTCCGTGAGATCTATTATGGTACTCCAACATCTATTCAGAAAAAACCATTAACAATAAACATTAAAATATCAAAAACAATATGAGATAACATTAGGATCTAAAATGACATAATAATCACCTGATTAGTGAATGGCATATATCCATTCATATTCCCTGACGGCATAATATATGGGTATTGCATCTACATAAAACAAATGATATGTTATCTATAGTTGTAGAAAGGCACGGTCCAATTTAGATAAATTAATACATCAAACTACTAAATAAACCTGATTGGGAAATGGGCAAAACCCATTCATAATCCTTGGAGGCATAAAAAATGGTGGCTGCTGCACCTATATTAAAAAAAAATTAACAAATTAGTAAGATGTAAATACAAATTGAGAACTAATAGCAATATACCCGACTGTGAAAATTTAGATTTACCGAAGGACCGCCGACATTGCTAGGAGAAAAGGCACTTCGAGATTGATTTGAATTACTCGAATAGGCTGGATAATGAGTTTCATTATGTGTCGCTTGGATAGCCAATTCTACATCACAAAGTAATAAATATGTTAATTAGCATTATATAACATAAGCGAAGAAATTAACAATCACATTAAGTAGAATAATACATGACTCACCTCGACTTTCTATTCGTGTGGGAGGCGTTCCTTTCTTAGATTTTTTATTCTTTTTCTCACATGAACTTTTGAGCCTTCCATAACTTATTCCCTTTCCTTTTCTTCGAATGGGGTCCAAAACTGAAATCTCGGAAGAATCCTCAATATCATCATCATCATCAGGGACAGCATCATCAGTGACAACCACACTTGCTTTATATGACGCAATTTCAGCCTTCGTTTTTTTCATGTTCCTCCTCACTATAGTCATAGTATTTACATCTTCGGCTCCCAAACTCATCAGTTCAAAAGATTCTTGCATTAACGTGGAAAACCGATTAAATTTAGATGGACCCGAAGACATTTGATGACATTCATCATTCACAATTCCTTCTTTGGCACCCTTGGTCCATCTTTTCAAAATATAAGAAGATGGAATACTTGTAACCGATATGTTATCATTCAACACTTTCAAGGCATGGCGACACAACCACCCTTTCGATTCAAATAATTTGCAATCACAAAAAACTGAAAAGTCTACGGGATTAAATTTGACAACATTTTCACGTTCAATCCCCAAACACTTCAGAGTATATAAATAAATCGATCCATCGAATGTAGTACCCGAAACATGCTCGCCAAGACTTTGCACAAATTCTACATTAAACTTCTTAAAGATGGTACGAGTATACACTGAAGCAGCATGTGCCAAGATCCCATTTTTAGGAACCTGCAACTTGGGCTTCCCACGAGAATTATAATCATCTTGACTTTCAATTTCTCTCATATGCTTCAGTTGTTCTTCATATTGATGGACCAATGCTACAACAGACGATGTCTTGGTTGCCGTATGTTGGAAGACATTATTAGTGCTCTCACTCCTTTGACTTGATGTTATGCCACATGTAAAGGTATCACGACCAAAGGCTAAACTCCATTTATGTCTAAGGTTGTACAATCTTTGAAGCCAATTGTTATTTTTAGTACCCCACTCGTCTTCCATTTCCCTCCAAGTAGATTCAAATTCATCCTCCGATCTGCATCTATACATAAGCGTCAAGAAATATTTATCCTTAAAACCCGGCTTACGATAAAGATCTTGAATGTTTTGATTGGCATTTTTCCCAATATGCCAAGTGCATAATCGGTGTTGTGTATTCGGAAACACAATTCTAATGGCTTTTGCCATAGCTTGGTCTTGATCAGTGAATATAGTCTTTGGAGCCTTGTTTCCCATAGACTTCAAAAACACCTCAAATAACCAAATAAATGACTCTGCAGTCTCATCTAGCAATAATGCACAACCGAACAAAATATTCTTCCAATGGTGATTAATCCCAACAAAAGGTGCACAAATCAGATTATATTTGTTGGTACGATACGTGGTATCGAACACAAGCACATCACCAAAACAGTCATAATCATATTTGGATAAACTATCTCTCCAAAATATATTTGTCATTCTACCATCTTGATCTACTTGTACAGCATAGAAAAACATCGGGTTTTCCATTTGCATGCGATGAAAATGATTTAGAACATTTTGACAATCTCCCCCACTTATATCAATGGATCTTTTGGTCTGCAAAAATTCTGACAATCACGCAAGTTGAAACCCAAGTTTTTGTTTCCTCCCGCTTCATTTGCCAAAAACTTGTATGTCGAAGTCCCCCCAATACCAGCTTTAATCATATCAACTATAACACCCTTACAAGTATCGGATATCATTCTTCCACATCTAATCAAATGCTTCGACCTTCCGGAATAAATGGATGATTGTGCTCGGAAACATACTCAATGACTTCGTAGACACCATTGTCAACCTTAAATTTAATACGAGCAGGACAACCACATCTAACTTCAAACCTTTGAAATTTCTTTTCTTTATCGATGAGTTGATAGGATGCCCCTCACAATTACACACGAAAGTCCGTCGAGTTATTTCTCCTTTACGATTTCTTAACAAATTATCCTTCCTTGCTCCAAATCCTTTGCCAATTGCGTAAGCTACATACGTGTGATATGCTTCAACTTCATTTGGAAAAACCATTCCTATCGCAAACTCATAATCTTTTTCCATATCACGCATTACGTGTGCAAGATGGGAAGTTTCATGCTGCAAGTTCCAAAATAAAAATTAAGTAATGTAATGCTTTTACGAGCAAGATATCATCCAACACGTTACTTGAGAAAGCAAAATAGGTTTCACATGGTATGCACAAAAAATTACCTCTGATTCAGCCATCTGAATGTTCCTTTCTCAAATAGACAGGAAGCTTTCAGCTTCCTCAAAGAGCCCCAATCCCGTGAGCCAAGAACCAATGTCGTTTATTTCGTCTTAAAGATTGTTGCAACTTGACATACCACAAAATAAATCTACCACCAAGAAAAAAAAAACATAAGTTTTCTAATTTCGGTCTACCAAACTTCCACAAATCAAAATTGCTGTCACTTTGTGTTGAACTTGGTTGTGCTATGAAGTGTCATAACTTGCATTTTTGGAAATGTCTAATATTAAAACTGCAACATCTCAAAGTGGGTGAGGCAACTTCCTAAATTAAGGGAAAAGTTGTATTTGTCTCACTTATTTGGCATTCCAATATAACCCTCGCTACTAACCACGCTCATTTCATCAAGTAACCACCCATTTTATGCATGTCTACTAACTATCTGCTATCACCATATCCACCCCACTGGATAATCACCCAATTCCTCTCAATATGTTTTTTCTTCGCTCATAACATCCTACTTGTTGTGCACGCACTTAAACACTAACAATGGCATAAGAAAAGTACAGTCCCACAGCAAATACTATAATGGTCTCATACTAAATTCACATTTATATGTACACATAAGTCCGTAACCGTTCCTAACAAAAGCAGAGACAAACTAATCCATTGCCTTCATGAAGAACGCAATTTGCAGAGTAGCACATGGAGAAACATGCCTAAAAGATCTGCACCTATGCAATGGTACAAGTAGGGTATGCAAGATCCTTGGCTGCACTATTGTGCGTCGGTTCATTAATATATATGCTGCCTAAGATTCCCAAGTCAATATAAGCAACGTTTTCACCAAAAATCTATTGATATGGTTTTCCATTGTGATAGCTTTTTGAAAGAACTGATTACCATGCTTTATTGCTTTCTGAAATGCTTCTGCAAATAAACATCTAACCCTAAAAAGAAAGAAGAAGAGACTAGATAATATGATGCCTTTAAAGGGACAACATTAATTTTGATATAGTTACCTATATTCTGATCATGTAAGAAGCAAATATGCAAATCAAGAGAAGTGCAATTCTGTAACATGAGAATTTTTCATTTGAGCTTCCCAAAAGTGCATCTTACCTTATGGGGGGACTTCCAAATCTTCATAGCCAGCAAAGCTTGTTCTTTGTCTATACTATTGTGCGTCTTATCAGTTACACCTCGTGGGTTGCAGCTCTCGAGAAACCTTGATCCTTTCCTGTTTCCAACCAAATGAAAAATAAGCATGGGTCAAATTTAGCATCACTTGACAAGGAAGAAGTCAAAAGAGAAGAAGAAATCGCAAAGGATTATGATCCATGTTCATAGAATTGTTAGCAGGGTCGATGCCACACCTCAAGGAAGAAGCAACAAGCACTTGAACCTTACAATACTAGTGGTTACAAAATTAAATGTAAGTATAGAATTGGATTCCCAAGTTCGCGGTCACTCATTAAGGTCACATATATGTTTAATCTTAAGACTTACTTGCAAATATAGAATCAAGGTTGGTAAAGGAAGAACACATGACAAGATAAGCAAAACAAATTTTTCGATTGACATCGCCACAAACGTGCAGCGGTTGGTAGTTCATGTGAGTGGGTCATCTTTCGGTATGCATTAGTATACCCAAGGCAGATTACCAAGAAGGACACGTAAATGTGCTTCAGCTTTGAGGTGCTAAGAAAAAGTGAACGCACTCGGGGCAGTTTTGGATCACTTAGGCACATAGTAAAACTCAAATTTGTTTCTTCAAAACAACTTAAAGATGAGCCACTCTAAATAACACGAAGAAGCAACCCATGGCAAACATAAAGAAAAAGGAAGATACTACATTTGAGGTCAATAATAAGCATACAAACCTTTCTGGGTGTCATATGAAAAATAAACTATTGCACCGGGAATGAAGCCGGCGAGTAAAAGTCCTAAGACAAGTCTTTTATTTGCTTCTTGGGTGGAGCAAAGATTCGAAACACGATCAGATATTTGCGTTATGCTTTAGCTTCCAAAAACACATTCTCGAGACGTGAATATCGAAATCATTGAAATATTGCAAATTAGTTACATCACGTGAGCAAACGTACATATATAAAATGGCAGTTCAGGTTTAGCTACCACTTTCTCGAGGAGAACAATCAAACTCTCTATTTTCTCTGACGGATGAAATGTAGCCTCTAGCGTATGATTATCGGAAACCCTACCCTTATAACAGTCTGCATCACAAAGCGAGAGGAATTTTAGGGGTATGTTGCACAAGAAACCAATATAGCACAAGCTATATATAACTATGCATGCGCATAAGATATGCTGTATCGATGCGCCTAAGAAGACAAACTCTTGCTACGAACAAAGGCACTTGCGTTGGGACATGTGATCGTTGTGAACTCGCACACGAGCTGAGCTCAGTCATTTTCTTGACCGAACCCGAAAGTTTTGTGAGGTTAGGGCAAGATAGCCATCCAGACACTTTACCTCCGAGTGGAGTACATGAGCAAAACAAAGTATTTCCATAAGGTAGATCAATGATCATGATAATATCAACAACAAGTAAACATCCTGGGAAACAATAAATCAAACCCAAAAGCTAGACCTTTGAGTTGCTTTTAGTTTTCTAAAGATCTGTTGAAGATCTTGCACTAACTCGAGGCACCAAAAATGAGGTTGGTTTTGCCGCCGACCGCATCCATTATGCACCATGTAGCCTATTAAGCAATCACCTTTGTGAAATAGAAACCATGCGATCTAACTAAAAGGGGAAGCATGGACATCCCACTCAACGGTCCTTTCAGAACAAAAAGAAAAACCTGCAAGCCGAGGCCACGGTAATACCTCTTATAGGCATAGTTTCGAACATCCTAGGATAACCAAGATACCGAAATCATTTAAAGCATCGCCACCACATGTATTCTTCTGTCTAGTACTACTTTTGCTGCAACCATTTTCACAGACAATTGGTGTTCCAAAATATCTTTACTAGATTGAAAATGATGTAGCTGCAGTTAGATCTTAAAGTCAAAACTGCTGGTAAGCTTTGATGTTTTAAAAAGATATGCGCTTATGAAACTTGGCAAGCTCTTTTCCCTGCTGAAAATCTTACCCCCGATTTTGCTAAACCTTGCTTGCTTGCCCTCGATCAATTGAAAGCCAAATGCTTTTGCCATTTTGTGTTCCCAGCTTAAATATATAGAGCAAGACTTCCTACCGTCCCAAAATGAACTCTTCCTCGAACAATTGACAGTTTGTTAGCTCACAAATAAATAGATCACGACTGCTCATCAAAAACTTTTTCAGTGCTCATTTATTATGATATTTTACCCGAAAATCACAGCAAAATGCATTGTTAACGGGATGCATTGGACAGTGGATTGATGTGCTACCTTAGGCATTTCAGCCTTGTGCTATGCCATTTAATTTCACATGCATTTGCATTGCATATCTAGTAAGAATTGTGCTAGTAGCAATGACAGGAGATGAATGCATGCAGGACAAATCACATTCTCACCATAGCATCAAAATTATCATTTCAAGAACCCATGGAGTAAATTCTGCAAAACAATGAAGGGCAGAGCGTTGAACATCCATCCAAGGTCTAATCACAATCTTCAAACTCAGTGCTAAATCTCCAGAGCGCACCGTGTGACAGTGGAAAAAGATATCAAACTAAAGACAAGTAGGTCGAGTTTCATTTTTATCGAAGAAAATGTGAACATAAATTCTGCCATCAACTTTTTGCTCCTAAGCAACGATGACACAGAAGTCACAAGGTTGCAGTACAAGCACATCAAACAATCCCTGCTCTCAGATTGCACAGATTCCCACCACCCATGTTGAGCACGAAACCAACTGCTTGTAAAATCAACGATATTGCTTCATAATACCACACGAACAATCCACATGATGTAAATCCCCTCAACCGTGATTCACAAAGCAAAAAATTGACTCTCTTATTGGAATTTCGAGGGAATTGCTTGTGATTAATAAAAGGGGTCAAATCAAAACCAATCAATACGAGATGTCCATGGACTGTAAAATTTCTTATCTGTTATTGTGTCCTGAAAAAAGGAAGAAGGATGCTAATATCACTTATAACTTTAAACTTCAACATTAACTTGCACAAGAAACCAATACAACAGAAGCTATATATCGAGATTACAAGCTACACGTAAAAATTGAGCATCAAAAACAAAATCATAAGAGGCACCGGTAGAGTAGATATTAAATCACCTTTGTTATTCTTGAGCGCCATGCTACCTCTTCTGCTTCTCGGATTTTTGTAGTCTTTAAATATTTTTCTGCCCAAGTCATCCAACCAAAAAATCAACAATTACAAAAGAGGGAGAGAGCTTCGCGGAGGAAAGAGAGAAAGAGCGAGCGGAGCGACCTTCACTCACGGAGAGGGAGGCCAAAACGCGGGTTTGTCGGCGTCGGGGTTGGCGCAAGGGCGCTCCGTAGAGAAAAGAGGGAGAGAGCGGAGCGGAGGTCGCGAGAGGGAGGCGAAGGGGCGTTGGCGTCGGCGTCGGCGTCGGGCGCGTAGGCGGAGGCGAGGCGGAGGCGGAGGCCGAGAAGTCGGCGTCGGAGTTGGGGGCGACGGAGGCAACCGGCGGAGGGCCGTCGGCGTCGCGGTTTCTGGAAGAGAGGCGCGACTTCGAGGAGGAAAAGAGAGAGAAAGCGTCGGCGTCGACTTCGAGGACCGAGAGGTCACGAGAGGGAGGCGGAGGCTGCGTCGGCGCGTCGGCGTCGGCGTCGGGGGCGGCGAGGCAGCCGGTGGAGGCGGAGGCGGAGGTGGAGGGCCGTCGAAGGGGGAGAGAGAACAGAGCGGACTTTATGTTTTCCTCGAACCGTCGCAATTTTGTTCTCCCCGCAACGGAACGGAGAACGGGGAGAGAGACAGAGAGGAGAGAGCGTCGGAACGTGACGGAGGTGGGCCAGGGCTTTTCGAAGAGAGAGCGAGAGAGGAGAGAGAGAACCTCCCGCGCACGCCGATTTGAAACGAAGAAGTGGACGACGTGGACTGACACGGGACAGGTGTCGCGCCGAATCGTTCGAGCACCGATTACGTGGCACTTTTAAGGTACCCAATATTTTCTCGGTCTATTTAGGACATGTCACGGTCGATTCCTAGTGTTCGAACCTCAAAATTATGGCCCCAAAGCCGAAGAGAATCCCAAGAATTAGGTGAGCCCGGCCCAAGAGAAACCATAGAGCGAGCTTGAATGTTGAGCCTCTTCTTGCAACGCGCAGTCCCGTCTTAATACAAGAAAAAATGAAATTACACAGGACGGCTAAATTCAAGCTAATTAATCTCAGAAAAAAATCTTTGTACTAGCTCTCCAAACTAAACTCACAATTCCTGTATGGTCATATTATGTACTTATTAAACCTGGATGCACACAAAGGGAGAATCGATCGGAGACAGAGCGAAGATCTATGGATGGGGGGCTTGGGGCTGCAGGTCGCGGAGCAAAGGATGGTGAGGAAGAGGTTCTCGTTGCACGGGATGCACAGTTTCGAGGCTGGGGTGGTGAAGTCGAAAGCCTCGGCCGCTTGGTCAAGTAGTAACCGGAAGAGAGGGTGCTCAAGCAACGCGACATCGATGACGTATCTGCTGCATTCCTCCCCCACGTAGATTGCCAAGTGACCCTTTGGTATGTCCTTTGGAATGGAACAACCTTCTTTAGCGATGCATGCCCAGAGTTTGCCACTTCCACAGATTCTCAGCTTGGAGACGAACTTCTTATGAGACTTGGTCTTCATGATCGTCATGTCACAGAGAGAGAGAGAGAGAGAGAGAGAGAGAGAGAGAGAGAGAGAGAGATAAAATGTGATGAGGAGAGAGTGAGGTTTATATAGGAGAGTACAAAGAGTGTGGTATTTCAACGACGGATAATGAGACATCTTGCCACCTTTTGGAAGTTTCAAATAATATAATAAAATAGAGTGTCGGAGGGATTGCTGGGCATGATGAACTTCATAATAAAAGGTTTCAAATGATATAATAAAAAAAATTGTTGTTTGTTTATGCATATGTCCCATCAAGTGAAACTGTAGGAGTCGGGAACAAAAGGGCAGTGAGATCATGGGAAAACTCGTAAAATAAAAGTTGCAGTGTATTTGAGGGAGAGAGAGATTCCCTCCAAGTTCTTGGTATAGAATATGAAGTGACGAGCACATATGCATGTCCGAATCGCTTCTTAATGTCCAAAAGGTTCCAAATTCCAACGTGATGAGGTATCAATGCCATTACATGTTACTTTAATCAATTCTTGCACATGTGGATGTCGAGTCACGAGCGGCTCCGTGTTGGAAGATATGGAGCATGAGTCATAAAAAAACGGATCTTGACGAAGAGAATCCATACTTTTCTGAAAGTTGGAGGTAGAATTCAAGTTGAAGTTGATGAAAGCGGGTAACCACGTTTGAACTTCGATTTACTGTTAACTTGACGGTAAACCCACACTACCTTCCGTGCCCTTTCGTGCGCTTCGCTGTTATCAACTTATAACTGATCGAGTTCGTATCAAACTTAACCTCGCGCAGCTTGTGTAATCGACAGATTGATAAGGATGTTAGGTCGGCCACCATATCATGTGATGGCGGATTCTGTTCAAGTTTAGCTAAACCTCGACTGGTTCAAAGGTGGTACAGTCCCGCTTTTTAGTCTCTAATAAGCTGTCGAAAGCACAAGCATGGATACCTTTGATCTTCCCACTCAGTTTGAGGTCCATATAGGAGATTGAATGTGGAGAAATGGGTGTGCATCTGGTATCACTGAATTCTCTGAGTCACTGACAGACTCCATCATTTGGTTACCTCTCTTTTGTGGAGAGTTCCCTCGTGTAGCATTTAGTGTAGAAGAGCACATAGTTTCAGCTTCCTGGGGACAAGTTTTCTAGGGCAGATAAGGACAGAAAGTGGAAGATCCTCGTTGAGACACATCACTCCAATGTAAAACAGCCAACAGATTTCCCCAAACATGGGCAATTCCAATCATTCCTAATCCTCAGAGTGGTCGGATGTCAATGCGTCTCGTCTCGTCTCGTCTCGTCTCGTCTCGTCTCTCTCTCTCTCTCTCTCTCTCTCACACGACGCTTTCAATGTGTCTTGCTTCGTGTCTTTGAACTTGGGTTTGCCTGGCCGGTGAACTCCACCAAATGGGGAAGCGTATAGCTCGCTCTTCTTCTGTTCGAATTTTCTCTTTCGAAAGTGAATTCTGGGTTTGTCCCTCCCTCTGGAGATCGATGGACACACGCATCGATCAAAGCGGGTGAGTGAACTTTGACGTGTTCTTACTCTTTCGCTTTCTAAACAATTTTGGTTAGGGATGGCGAAAGACCGTGATTCTAATGTTGTCTTTTCGACCAGGCCTCTTTATATGTGTTGACAATAGCCCTATATTTCGGAATCATATGATAAATGCAAGCAATAAATGGATTGATTTTACTTTCTATATTCATGGGATGTCGAGTTTTTCTCGTGACAACATATATATATTATTTATTTATATATAACAATAGCAACATTCAACTGTCTCGTAATCAAGGATATGTATTTTTTTTTCCTTTGTGCGGGTAAATTTTAGTAACTGTTGCCAAAAGACTGGTGTTAATTTGTGGATACTTGCCCAGATGACTTTTTATGGTTTTTTTTTTGGTCCTTTTTGCTTTCATTGTTGCATCTTGTGCAAAAATAATAATAAAAATGCCACCTCAACATTTTTCGTTGCTCAAATTGAATAAAACTAGCGACAATTCTCCATTATACGAAACAAATAAGTTCTATGACTTATTTGTACCTTTGAAAGTTTGGGATTTGACCGCACTAATCCCCTAACGAAACCAAAAAAGGGAGTTTTTACGAATCTACCTTAATATGGTTTTCCATGGGCAAAGCCTTTGTGGTAAATTCAAGAGGCCGGTTGAAATTCCCAACAAAATAAAGTAAAACCAAAGACAAAGTGAGATGCTTGTGCAACTCCATAATCCCTAATCCGTCTCCATGATCTTCTCCAAGCCACAGAAAAATCATCTTTGCAACGGCAATAACAAGCCTTTCCCTCTTGGCAAGCGCAGTTGTTTACACATTCAGTTTAGACTTAGTCCCTTCTATATAAACCCCATTAGGGTTTCATCCATAGCATTCAATGCCATCATTTTGCAATCCAATTAAACAAAAGGATGGGGGGAGATAAAAAAAGGATAATGGTGACGAGGAGCACAATTTTCGCCATCACGGTGATCGCCGTGCGTCTCATGGCACGCACCACGTTTGCGACGCCGGAGTGCGTATGAGAGTGCACGCCGCCTTGCGCAGAGTCAGGCCGGAGCGAGCAGGCATGCGCTGCAGCATGTATCGAGGCCTGCGATAAAGCGCAACCGAGTGGCTTTGATGATTGGGGCTGGGGTTGGGGAGGGGTTGATAAAAAGATTCCCCTGAGCCCCAACCATCCTTAGATGATTTATGCCTTATTGAACCATTTTCACCCCGTCACAAAGTGATCATACATGTGTATTAGCCTCGAGTGAAGGTAAAGTGTGCTTGTTTTGTGGTAAATTAAGGTAAAATGTACGCAAATCCTAAAAAAGGTAACGGAATTGATTATATTATGTTGTCTTGATTTTAATAATGTGGAGTAACAATTTGTTATCCTGATCCATTTCTCCTCGATTTTCTTACTTTTGTTGAAAATCTTCAAGCAACAATTTGCAAGTAATTTGATGGCTAAAGATCCTCTTTTGTGTGTGTGTGTGTGTGTGTGGGGCTCAATTGCTAGAGCAAGATCTATATTAATTAGTGAATTTGTTGAAATTTACTCGAATAGACTCAGAGAAGAAAAACACAAAAGAGAGTTGTTGCTGTAACTCTTGTCACAATATTCAACAGAACAAAGCCTATAAAATAGGCAGAACATTCAAACCACTTTGCAAGAAAATAGCTACAGAACAACAACAACAACAACAACAAAGACCCACTAACATACCCCACTAACCAGAACATGTGCAGAAACTAACTCCTAAAAACAAGTCATTTCCTATTGAGTAGGACTCCACTATTACATTATTGAAGACACATAAAAACTGAAAGTTAACTACTTCAACACCCTCCTCTAAACTGATCTTGTAGACAATCAGTTTAAAGGAATAAAACAAACCCTCCCTTAATCTAGAACATCCAAGAAACAAACACCAAGAAACTTTCTCAGCTTCTGAAATGTAGACAATTTGAGAGACTTGGTGAATAAATCAGCAAGTTGATCTTCACTTCTGCAGAAAACAAGATCTATCACTTTATCTTTAGTGAGATCCCTCAAGAAATGATAAATCACATCTATATGTTTGCTCCTTCCATGTAGAACTGGATTCTTTGAAAGTTTAATGGCTGAGTTGTTGTCACAATATATTGTTGTCGCTTCTTGTTGTTTAAACTGAAGTTCTCCCAGAATCTTTCTTAACCAAATAGCATGACAAGCACTTGAGGTGGCAGCTACAAACTCAGCTTCAATTGTTGATAGAGTAACAATTGGCTGCTTCTTTGAAGACCATGAGACAGCCCTTGAACCAAACATAAACACATAGCCAGAAGTGCTTTTTCGATCATCCATATCTCCAGCAAAATCACTGTCAGTGAAGCCACACAAATATGATTTTTCTCCTTTTTTGTAAAACATCCCAAAAGTTGTAGTCCCTTGCAAGTAGCGAAAAATTCTCTTTGCAGCTTGCAAGTGTATTTCTGCTGGGCGTTCCATATACCTGCTTATGAGGTTGACACCATGCATGATATCTGGCCTCGTTGTTGTCGCATACATTAAACTTCCAACAATTTGCTTGTAAAGTGTGCTATTCACCTTTTTCCCATCAGAATCTTTCAATAGCTTCAATCCAACCTCAGTTGGTGTGGTCACAGAGTTGCAATTCTTCATTTTAAATTTGTCTAAAATCTCTTGAACATATTTCTTTTGGAAAAGAAAGATTCTAGCTGCAGATTGGATTACTTCTATGCCCATAAAATAATGCATCAATCCAAGATCAGTCATCTCAAATTCATCCATCACAGACTTCTTAAATGTGTTGATCAAGATACTATTATTCCCTATGAAGATGAGATCATCCACATACAAACATACCAGAGGCAATTTTCCACCACCACCAACTTTAATAAATAATGTATGCTCATATGGACATTTTCTAAATCCTTCCTTCAAAAAATAGGCATCAATGCGACTATACAAAGCTCGGGGAGCTTGTTTTAACCCATATAGTGCCTTTTTCACTCTATAAACTTTATGTTCACTACCATGCTTCACATAACCAGAAGGTTGATCAACAAATACCTTTTCTTGGATGTCACCATGCAAGAACGCTAACTTCACATCCATTTGGAAGATAGGCCATGAATTCTGTGCTGCTAATGCAATCACTAATATGATTGTGTCAAGTTTTGCAACGGGAGCAAACACCTCTTTGTAATCCACTCCAAATTCTTGCTTGTAACCTTTTGCGACCAAGCGTGCCTTATACTTGTCAACTTTGCCATCTTTATTCAACTTTGTCTTGTACACCCACTTGACCCCGATTGATTTATGTCCTCTTGGAAGTTCTGTCAACTCCCAAGTATTATTCTTCTCAATGGCTATGATTTCTGCATCCATAGCAATTCTCCAATTTTCTTTTTGCACAGCTTCATCATAGGTTGTAGGATCACAATCTGAAAACAAAGCAAAATAGGTAAGTGGATATTCAGATTGATCAACCCCTGTTACTTCATAATCACTCATCCAAGCGGGTCTTTTTCGAACTCGATGCGGCCATTCTTCAATTTCTGCAGAAGCATTTTGACTTTGTGAACTTTCTATGATGGTTCGACTGGTTGTGGGCTCTTCATCATCTTCAAAATTCATTGGAATTTGTCCGTCCACACCTTTCTCACTCCATGGCCAGAATTGTTCTTCATCAAATATCACATCATGACTGATGATAATTTTCTTGGTTACAAGATCATAAAAGCTTGTAGGCTTTTGATTGATCACTAATGCCAAGAAAAACACATTTGACTCCCTTGTCATCTAGCTTTTTTCTCTTCTGATCTGGAACATGAGCATAGGCTATACACCCAAAAATTCTGAAGTGATCTACTGCCGGTTTTTGTCTGCTCCAAGTTTCTTCAGGGGTCATATTCAAAACAGCAAGAGTCGGGCTTCTGTTCAAAAGATGAATACTCCAATTAACAGCTTCGGGCCAGAAGCTCTTTGGAATTCCACTTGCTGTCAATAAACTTCGCACCATATTCAAAATAGTGCGGTTCTTCCGTTTGCAAACTCCATTTTGCTGTGGTGAATAAGCTGTAGTGAGTTGTCTCTTAATGCCATGCTTCCCACAGAAATCTGCAAATGCACTCGAGTTGTATTAGCCACCGCGATTTGTGCGAAGGACTTTTATTGGATTCCCACCATCTTTTTCAGCAAGTGTTTTGAAGCTCTTGAATGCTTCAAAAGCTTCAGATTTTTCATGCAAAAAATAAACCCAAATCTTCCGGCTATAATCATCAATGAAAGTAATGATGTACCATTTACCTCCATTGGAAACTGGAGATATTGGCCCGCAAATATCTGAATGGACCAGCGCCAACAGTTTCTTTGCTCTCCATGCTTTTCCTTCTGGAAATTGAGCACGCTGTTGTTTGCTAACAAAACAGTCTTCACATATTTCAGACGGAGTAGTGATTGAGGGGAGTCCCTCCACCATCTTCTTTTGATGTAATGTCCATAGTCCACCAAAGCTAAGATGACCGTATCTGAAATGCCATACCCAAGCTTCCTCTTTTAATCTTGCAGCAAAGCATGAGTGGGAAGTGCTATGGAGATGTAGTGGGAACATCCGATTGGTAGTCATTGTAACTTGAGCAATCAGACCCAATTTCTCATCATGGATTCTACAAACACCTCCTTTGAGTGTAATTTCATAGCCCCTCTCTTGTATTTGACCAACACTTAGGAGGTTGGTTTTTAATTCTAGAACATAAAGCACTTCTTTGATGGTATGTACTGAAGTCCCTTTAGGAACAATTGAAACCGTCCATTTCCCCATGACTGACGTGGTAGAGTCGTCTCTGAATTTTACTATGGTGCGGAACGACTCGTCTAACGTAGAGAATGCTTTCTTGTCTCCACTCATGTGGTTGCTACAGCCAGTGTCAAGATACCACAAGTTTGAAGAAGTTTTCTCCTTTTCCTGACACACCAATAGGAGAATTTCTGCTTCTTCCTTTTCTGCTACAAATTTAGTTCTTTCCATACTTTGTATATTTAAATTGGTTCGACATTCAGATTTGTAATGCCCATACCTGTGGCATCTAAAGCACTCCACTTTGGATTTGTCTACTGACTTTGGTCTGAAATCTGTTGAGTGTCGACCTCCACGTCCTCATCCTCTACCTTGAGAATCACGAGAAAAATAGCCATCAGATTTTTGATTGAAATTGCGGCGATCATTGGTTCCCCTTCCTTTGTTCTACCACTATTCGTTCTTGTTGTTGATGAAAAATGATCTGCAATTGAGGCCTTCGATACCTTCTCTTTTGGTTCTTGCTGTAAAAAATTTCTTCATGGACCAACAACGATCCTTGCAACTCATCAATTGAGAGTTCTTCAACATCCTTGGCTTCTTGAATAGAACAGACAACAAAGTTAAACTTTGGTGTCAAAGATCGAAGAATCTTCTCAACTATTGTGACGTCTTCCGTCTTATCTCCATGGATTCGCATCTTATTGACAATCACCATTTTCCGGGAAAAGAAATCCGTGATTGTTTCTCCCGATTTCATTCTTAGCAATTCAAACTCCTCACGAAGCATTTGGAGTTGTTGCCTTTTTGCCCTTGCCGAGCCTTTATATTTCTTTTTCATGGAATCCCATATATGTTTGGAGGTGTCCTTGTTTAGAATTGTCTCCAAGATGGATCTATCAATAGCTTGAAATAGATAGTTTTTGGCTTTAAGATCCTTCAATTTTGCTGCTTACAGAGCTGTCCGTTGTGCTGCTATCAACTGAGCTCCTTCCTCTGGTTCGGCAATACCAAAAGTAACAACGTCCCAATACTCCTTAGACTTGAGGAAATTCTCCATCAACATATTCCAATGGTCATAATGACTATCAAAACGAGGTATAGCAGGCTGTATAAAGTTCTCTGTGGCCATCACTGCTGCTGCAAAGAAGAACCACTATTGCTCTCGTGTTTGATCACTCAAGACTCTCCTTTTGAACACTTTTTTTTTTCTTTTTCTTTTCTTCTCTATTGTGGCTCTGATACCACTATTGAAATTTACTCAAATAGACTCAGAGAAGAAAAACACATAAGAGAGTTGTTGCTGTAACTCTCGTCACAATATTCAACAGAACAAAGCCTATAAAATAGGCAGAACATCCAAACCACTTTGCAAGAAAATAGCTACAGAACAACAACAACAAAGACCCACTAACATACCCCACTAATCAGAATATGTGCAGAAACTAACTCCTAAAAATAAGCCACTTCCTATTGACTACTTCACTATTACATTATTGAAGACACGTAAAAACTGAAAATTAACTACTTCAACAGAATTACCCCTAGAGCACATGGTGTATGAGCAAAACCCATAACATGATGCCTTAGATATAAAGAAGGTTTACAAAATTTGATGCTCAATATGACGTGACAAATGCTTACAAGATGTCTGAAAAGATCTACATATTAATTGCTTTTAAAATTACCATGTCATATTGTAAATTTAAGTTACAAGCTAGTTTTTTTTTTTTTTTTTTGTCATCCCGACAACATTCTAGAAACAATTTTTTGGCTTGTGGCATAGTGTGACATAATCGATCAATTGATTTGATGGTGCATGACTAATTATATCCAACCTCCCTTAAACTAGTGGATTGAGTACGATCTGAATTCGAATTTTGACGAACGTTGCCCTGGGGTCATGAATGTCCAATTTTGGACATCACTAGACGTGGAAGTGCACCAAGATTTGACGTCTCACTTCCCGTGAGTCAACGCAAAGGATCATCACCCCTGAAGCTACGCAGAGTTCAAAAGTGTCCCCTATATGTTGAGCACCACAGGCATCACTTTCGAACTCTTTTTCGTGCGGCGAATAATTCAAATCCTTCCGACGGTCGGTCATCAGATTGAAAAACAACAAATTCCATTCGTTAATCACGAATTTTTAATTTCTTCGTGCTTTTCGACATTCCGCAGTTTAGAAAGTCGCGACCCATTCGGTGTCGAGGAGCCACCATCCGGCAGCCCATAGAAATCCGATAATGTCAGGAAACAATTAAAAAAAGGAGCCAAAAAAAAAAAAAGAGAGAGAAGAAATTCTAAAACGAAATAACGGGCTTCACCGTGCGACCCGGCAAAAAGGTTCATCAAATCGTAAGGACGATATAAACAAAAACAAAAACAAAAAACCGTGCGCCCCCTCCACCTAGCGGCGCACAATAACCCGCACCCCGCACGCGGCTAACTTGCGCCGCTGCTCGGAACTTCACTCGTAAACCTTAAACACTCCTAATCTCTCCCTCTCCCTCTCTCTCTCTCTCTCCCTTTCTCTCTCCTCCTCTCGCTCGGTCGCTCGCTCGCGAAGGGGGAATCCGGCTCGCCGACTCACGAAGCCGCAGGTTTCTACGGCGGAACGCCTTCGCAATCTCCGCGCGCGGCCTCCTGCAATTTCGCCGCCCCTCGCTCGAGCTCCGCGTAAGTTCCGTACGGCGGGGGTGATTTCGGTTAACGGGAGCGAGGGGGTCGTCGATTCGGTGCCGGAAATGCTCCGCCTAGGGTTCCGATAACCCGCCGCCGGCGGCTCGTTTTTCCTCGCTTCCGCGCCGGCGTCGACGCGTTTTGGTACTCAATTCGAGCGTCCGCGCCGCGCCGCGCCCGCCGGTATGTTCTCGTAGCGGAGGCGCGTTTTCCCTTTCGTGTTCTGCGTTGATTCGTCCATGGGTAATGTGGAAATCCCCGATTGGCTCAAGGGCTTGCCGCTGGCGCCCACGTTTCGCCCGACGGACACCGAGTTCGCGGATCCCATCGCCTACATATCGAAAATCGAGAAGGAAGCGAGCGCCTTTGGGATATGCAAGATCGTCCCGCCCTTGCCCAGGCCGGCAAAGAAGTATGTCTTCGGGAACCTGAACAGGTCGTTGCTGAAGTGCCCCGAATCGGTGTCGGGGTCGGGGTCGGGGTCGGGCGGGGGCTCGCAGAATGCCCTGAGGAAGCCGGGGTCCGAGGACAACGGCTCCGACGGGGAGGCTAAGGCGGTGTTCACCACGAGGCAGCAAGAATTGGGTCAGAGTGCGAAGAGGACGAAGGGGCCGGGGAGTAATGCTCACTCGGGAGTCCAGAAGCAAGTCTGGCAGAGTGGCGAGATGTATACTTTGGAACAGTTTGAGGCGAAGTCGAGGGCTTTTGCGCGTAGCCAGTTGGGTATGGTGAAGGAGGCTTCTCCTGAGGTTGTAGAAGCCTTGTTTTGGCAGGCGGCTTCAGAGAAGCCTATATATGTGGAATATGCTAACGATGTACCTGGGTCTGGTTTTGGAGAACAGGATGGTCGGTTTCGCTATTTTCATAGACGTAGGAGGATGAAGATGGATTACCATAGGCATAGAGAAGGAACTGATTCCAAGAACAATGAAGTAGATAATGTAAAAGATTCTCATCGTAGTGAAACCAAAGATTTGTCTCGTGGGGATGATTCTTCAGGTTTGGAGACACATAAATCATCGACATCTCAATCGGGTTTAACGACGGAGGAAACTTCACGAGCCTGTCGTAGAAGTAACTCTGGTAGCAACGAACTTGAAGGCACTGCAGGTTGGAAACTTTCGAATAGTCCTTGGAACTTACAAGTGATTGCAAGGTCGTCTGGATCACTTACGCGCTTCATGCCAGATGATATTCCGGGCGTTACTTCTCCGATGATCTATATTGGTATGCTGTTCAGCTGGTTTGCTTGGCATGTTGAAGATCACGAGCTTCATAGCATGAATTTCCTTCACATGGGCTCTCCAAAGACCTGGTACGCTGTCCCCGGAGATTATGCGTTTTCTTTTGAGGAAGTTCTTCGCAAGGAGGCTTATGGGGGAAATATGGATCGCTTAGGTATGGTTTTTCTTTATATTTGGTTACACAGACAAAAAGGTTCATGTCAACTTTGAAGGATGAAATGTGAAAAGCTGTATAAACTAAATTGCTGATTTAATGCTTCCAATGCATGAGTTGATTATTCTGTGCTCCAGGGCTGCATAATTGTATACAGGAGGTGTGCAAACTGAGTAACTGTCTTTTTGACATCAACCTGATTGGATTGCGTCAATTTGATTGTTTTGAGATGCTAAAGTCATGTGGTTCACTCTTTTGTATGTTGTGGTGTTGCAAATTGCCATTTAGGGATACATTTGTCTGTCCTGATCTTGTGTTAAGCTGTTATTTGGCCTTTCAAAAATGATATAGTTTCATTACCAACAAAATGGAATCTGAGTGATGTATTAAGCCACATGGACTACATCACATGGGCAAAGTCATCTAACCTGGGCTCAGTTCTTATTTCCAGCTGTTCTCTCACTTCTGGGTGAAAAGACAACTCTTCTGTCACCTGAGGTAATTGTTGCGGCTGGCATTCCTTGTTGCAGGTCGGTTTTTGTTTTCCTTTACCTTCTTTTTAGTGGGTTGTGTTGCATTTGAGTTGCAGTTCTGCAAGATTATTAACATGCGGTTATCTTTTTTTGCTTTTTTCAAGGTTAATACAGAATCCGGGTGAATTTGTGGTGACTTTTCCAAGGGCTTATCATATAGGATTCAGCCACGGTAATTGCTCTGTTATTTGTCTGCAAATTAACAAGATTCTGTTGAGAAGTACTAATATTCATTTTGTTTCATCATTTCTATGATCTGTTACCTACTTGCCACTGGGGAAATGAGATATTATGAAGTCACTAAAGACTAGATGCAGAGGGCAAGTTCCTGGAATCACAATTCCATGGATTGTCACGATTGTGTAAAATATGAATCTCATCTAATATTTTGAGGCTCGGTAGTATGGAATTGTGTGGTTGAACCTGTCAGACACAGTAAAACTGCCTTGTTATATCTGGCTGAACGATGGTTTATCTATATAGACAGAAGGGATCTGAAGTGTTACCCTTTAGGCTATGGAACTATGCTGGGAAAAAAAGCATAAATAAAAGTTCTAGTTTTATCTTTCCTATTGGTTGGGTTTGGCTGCAAGGTTTCTCTTCATCATTTTATGCAAAACTCTTCATACTGTCAAGATGAATTAGGATGTGGCCAGTTGGCATATAAAGTATTTTCGCACTTAGTTATGTGTTGTGCATTTGAAGGTTACGTTGTTTTTTCTTTTTTACGTTCTCATAACAGATGCTGTCTGACGGAAGCTATTTTTTTTTAGTTGTTAGTTGCAATTTGGTATGCCTTGGGTTACACTTTCTAGATAATATTTGTTGCATCTGTAGATTTTCTGGGTTTGGGTTGTTGATATCCTTTATTGTCACATTTACATTGTCGATTTTTTAACTTCAGGACGTTATAAATTCTTTCAGCCCAATATTCTTGTCTTTATGTGCTACTATATTGGTCCTTTCTTTTCCAAAACGTAGGTTTTAATTGCGGTGAAGCAGCTAACTTTGCAACCCCTCAATGGCTTAGATTTGCGAAGGAAGCTGCTGTACGTAGAGCTGCGATGAATTATCTGCCCATGCTCTCTCATCAGCAGCTGCTCTACCTGTTAACCATGTCTTTTGTTTCAAGGTCAGCTTGCGCTCTCAATTCTCATGCATATGCAGAAGAATACCTATGCGTAGTAGTAACTTAAGTGATAATGTTTTCTTCTGATGCCAGAGTTCCAATGTCCTTGATACCTGGGGCACGAAGTTCTCGCCTGAAAGATCGCCTGAGAGAAGAAAGAGAGCTATCTGTGAAAAAAGCCTTTCTAGAGGACATTTTGAATGAGAATGACCTATTATCTTCTCTCCTTAGAAAGGAGTCTACCATACATGCAGTAATATGGAACCCCCATATGCTGCCTTCTTTGAGTAAAGGATCTCAGTCGCCTGATGGAACTGCTGCCATTTCCTCCTCAGAAAAAGAGAATTCACACCACCATTCTGGAAATGATAGTTCGATCAATCTTTTTAAAGAGATGACAATGTTCATGGAAGCTCTGAATGACTCATATGTGGACAAGGACGATTTATTGTTTGATTTTCAAGTTGATTCAGGAACGCTGCCTTGTGTAGCTTGTGGAATTCTTGGTTTCCCATTTATGTCTGTGATACAACCATCCGAAACAGCATCGGCAGCATTGCTACCCACAAAACATTATACTCAACAAACCTGCGGTAAATTATGCTCCAGCATTTCTTTTCGTCTCAGTTTCCCATTTATGCCTTAACTTGAACCTTGGTTGAAGAAATTTGCTATTATACATGTTTTTGCCCATACCCTTTTATGCTGTCGCTGATTTTAGAGTTATTAGTCATACTTTTGGCACATATGACAGAAGGCTTGTTGCTGTGGGGTTTAGCTCTTATGCAGACTAACAGGTGTTTGTTCTGGTCTCAGAACAACCACCCAATGCCCACAGCACACGTCTCTTATGCAAAACCCAAAAAGAATTTTCTTTTATTGTGTACTTATTGAGTACAAGGAACATAAAGCAAACTGATTGAACTTTGAGTATTTTACTTTACCTCAACAGGTTAACTTGAAGTGTTTGATGTGTTATCGTCCTTTCTTCTGCAGAGGACCGGTCAGATATTTCTGATACTGCTTCACCTCTAATGCAATTGCAAGTACCATCAAGCATAGACTCAGAAAAGGGTACGGGCAGTTCTGGTGGATCGATAAGACCACGAATCTTTTGTTTGGAACATGCAATTCAAACAGAAGAGCTTTTGCGCTCCAAAGGTGGAGCAAATGTGCTTGTGATCTGCCATTCCGGTAAAATTGGCTTCTTATCTTTGTCTTGTTGATTGGATTGACTTTGTAATCTATTTATGAAAATACAAAGTAACTCACGTTCTAATTTCAGATAAATTTGAGTGATTTTCATTTTATTTTTTTTAAATGATAACAGAGTTTTGCAGAGGTCTATGATACCATATGATATTCATGGCAATGGAAGTCATCTATCTAGATTGTGCTCTCACTATGATTGTGGAAGTGCACCCTCCATTGGCTTAGTTACCATATTTATTCCCTTTAAATTCTGATTTTGCAGACTATCAGAAAATGAAGGCATATGCTTGTGCCATTGCCGAGGAGATTGGTGTTTCTTTTAAGTACAAGGATATTCCATTTGTCTCTGCTTCTGAAGAAGATCTAAACTTGATAGACCTTGCGATTGATGATCAGGAATGCACTGGTTACAGAGACGATGACTGGACCTCAAAGCTGGGCATTAACTTGCGGTACTGTGTAAAGGCGAGGAAGAATTCCCCATCAAATCGGGTCCAACATGCATTAACATTGGGTGGATTGTTTTCAGATGATAGCGCATCTACTATTTTTAATCTTAAATGGAAGTCCAGGAAATCTCGTTCGAGGACTAGGTTAGGTACTCCAGAGAAGTGCGAGCCATGTGAGACCCTTCAAAGAAAGGATCATGAAGTATTGAGGAACAAGTTGGACAGTGATGCTGTCAGAAAGGAAGAAATAATTCTTCAATACACTAGAAGGAATGCCAAGTTAAAATCTGGTAGTTCTACTGGAACTAGCAGAAGCCGTGGCTGCTATGATAAGCAGCCATTAGAAGTTTCACTCGCCAGTGCTGGAGAAGTACATCTGAAATCAAATAATCAGACAGACAATAACTATTGTGGTACAGAAAATCCTGTATGCAAAACTGCAGACCTCCCTGTTGGATTGGGTGATGTTAGCCATGAAATCCAGGTTCTTGAAGCAACTACAGATCTGACCTTGGATTTGATTCCAGCACAAGTTGCAAGTTCACTTGCCAATGTCACTACATACGTGGGAAATGTTGAAGTGCAGATCATAAATCAAGCTTCAGAGGAGATGAATGTAAAGCAACAATCTGTTGGGTCAGCTACATATATTTCTCAAAGGCACAGTGAAAATGAGTTTCCCCAAAATTTAGGTGGGCAAAATGAGATTTTGGTTATCACAGACTCTTGTTTTCCTACAGTCAAAGAAACTGGAGAAAATCTTGACATAGTAAAAGTGACCAAAACAACAGAAGTTTCAGATAGTGATGTTGTCAACGATTCAGAATTTGCTGGAGTTCCTGGTGCACTGAGCCCTTCGTCAAGCCCATGTGCCAAGTTGACTTCAGGTTGTGAAGTACATGAGGAAACAGCATTCTTAGAATTGAAAGATGGTCACAATGTTAAGGGTAATGCTGTTGCACGTACAGAAGCAACTCAGCATGGTGCTCCAATGGGACGACATCCTCACATTTGCAGTGGGAGTGATGAGCAAGAAGATGAAATTCACAGGACAGTTAACCAGTCTGTTCCTCTTCTTATTGAAGCATGCACAGAAGTTCCAGAAGCAACCTCTTCAGAAGAACAGGGGAGGAGCTATGGGAGTGCATGTTGTAAATCCCCGGAAAAAGACTGTACTGCAAATGCAACTGGTGATGAGAGCCCTGTAGTTTGTTCTGTTGAAATTATGGATCAGCATAGTGCTGCTTCTGATCAAGAATGTTCTCATGTTCAAAGAGATTCCAATGACAGCAATGGTGAGACCAATCACGAAGACCCTCCTTGCCAGGATGATAGGGAGCCACAAACCATGGAATCCACTAATGTAGATCAAGTATCAACAACACGACGGAGAAGGAAGAGAAAGAGTGAATTGGAGACGATAGCAGAGGACCAACTTAACGGCAGCGGCTTCATCAGAAGTCCGTGTGAAGGTTTGAGGTCGAGAGCGGGAAAAGACGCAACCAATGGAAGTGACTGCATCAGCTCATCGGGATATGAAAATCCTGCCAAGAAGGCTAGGGAATCGAGAAAAGAAGTCAAACCTAGAAAAGAAACTGTCTCTTTTGACGATAAAAAAGAGAAGAGGGGTGGCTCTCATAGGTGCGATATGGAAGGCTGCCGGATGAGATTTAAAACAAGGGCTGAGTTGATGGTGCACAAACGTAATCGGTGCCCAGTCGAAGGGTGTGGAAAGAGGTTCAGCTCCCACAAGTATGCAGTACTTCACCAGCGCGTCCACGAGGATGACAGGCCACTTAAATGCCCGTGGAAAGGTTGCAATATGACATTCAAGTGGGCCTGGGCCAGGACCGAGCACATACGGGTACACACGGGGGAGCGGCCATACAAGTGTAAGGTG
This sequence comes from Eucalyptus tenuipes, assembly GCA_014182365.1. Lineage (NCBI taxonomy): Eukaryota > Viridiplantae > Streptophyta > Magnoliopsida > Myrtales > Myrtaceae > Eucalyptus > Eucalyptus tenuipes. Next base: position 27,748,604 of record CM024543.1, on the reverse strand, counting down.
GAGGGGTGTGGGCTTTCTTTTAGGTTCGTGTCGGACTTCAGCCGCCACAGGAGGAAGACGGGTCACTACGTGAGCTGACTTTTTGATAGCTACATATCCTGAGTAGGCCGGGAACGTATCTGTAAAATATGTGAAGTTGGGCACGGAATAGGTGATTCTGCGAGCGCCAAAAAGTGGCCTCGAGAATCAGTTCGTAGTTTTTGATTGTTACGGTAGGATCGGAATGGGTGACAGAATATTCATAGAGGTAGGGTAGGAAGTCTGTCAATTCGGGCGCTCTAGTTGTTCAAGTGCACTGATTGTTTGAATCCTTTGTATCTCCTCATCTCTATTGTCAATTCCACACCAATTCTATTCGTTCCGTGCTGATCCTGTTCGATTGAGGACGCAAAATATGGTACCTTGTCGGCTTATATGACTCGAGGAGACTCCCGATTGTCTTAGATAACCTGTTTCAGTGAGGCGATCCGTGCATCGGGGTGATGATTTTGCTTGATTAGATGATTGTCTACCTGAGTCCTGATGATTATGCGAGCTGTAAATCCGGTTTGCTGTTCTCATTGTGGCGAGATGATTCGTGTCCGCAAAAAGATGAAATTTTCAGAAATTTCAGAATGCGGTCAAAGGAAGAGTTCTTATCCTATCGACGCACTTGAATTATATACCTTCTATGGATTGACATGACAATGTTCTCCAACGAAGAGTTCTCTTTCGATCGTACTTTTCTACTGCCTCCGTTCCTCGCATCTTCTTATCTAGTTCTCTGCGTTTTGACCGAAATGCCCTCGGTCCAATGAAGAAATTCCCACTCCCGTCCCCTATTTATCACCCCCGAACTTCTCAACCCCTCCAGAACCTCCTCCCATCATCTCCTCCTACTCTTGCGCCAAAAAGCAAACACCTTGCGATCAATCTCCCCAGCAAGAAACCGACCCACCGCTATGGCCGCCGCCGCCCCGCCTCCGCCGCCCTCCGATGTCCCCGAGATGCCGGAGATCGCTCCCCTTCCTCCCGCCGGACGCTCTTGGCCCGCGTCCGCCTCGCCGCGCCGTCCGACGTCCCCACATCCACAAGATGATCCACCAGATGGCCGTCTTCGAGCGCCTCGCGGACCAGTTCGCCGCCACCGAGGCCTCCCTCTCGTCCACGCTCTTCAACTCCCCTCCCTTCCAGTCCTTCACCGTCCTCCTCCTCGAGGTCTCCCACCTTCCCTTCGCCCCGCTCCCGCCGCCGCCGCCGCAAAACCCTACCGGCGTGCCCGCATTTTCCGCGGTCGTCCACGCGATCAACCTCGACCTCCCCATCGAGGACCCCGAGGCCGAGATCTTCGCTTCCGGGGCCGAGGGCGGCGGCGGCGGCGCCGTGGTGGCTGGGTTCGTCCTGTTCTTCCCGAACTACTCGACGTTCCTGGCGAAGCCGGGGTTCTACATAGAGGACCTGTTCGTGAGGGAGTGCTACCGGAGGAAGGGGCTGGGGCGGATGCTGCTGACGGCGGTGGCGGGGCAGGCGGCGAGGATGGGGTACGGAAGGGTCGAGTGGGTGGTGCTCGACTGGAACGTGAACGCGATAAAGTTCTACGAGGATATGGGGGCGAAGATCCTGCAGGACTGGAGGATTTGCAGGCTCACCGGAGAGGCCCTCTCTGCGTATGCCAACATCGATTACTGAAGAAGATGATGACGCCCAAGCAAGAACAGTTCGCATTTTTAATGTGGCGAAATGAAAATCTAAGTTGTGGTTTTTGTGTTTCTTAGTTAGGGTCTAATCTGATCTGTTGTTTCGTTGAGGAATTTCGGGATTGTCGCAAATTGGGTCGACGAGTGTGCTGTTTATGTCAATTTCTGAAGGCAATATCGAATGAACTCGCAGTGGCCTGTTTTTTTCTTTCTTTGTGTAACTGTATTTAGTGCAGTTCAGTGTGTTTGGAAATCCCAAGGTTTTTCAATTCGGAAGTGAAGTCTGGATTGGGCATGGACTTGTTCCTTTCTTCTTTTGTTTCATGATTTGGGCTTTTGTCTCTGCGTTGGCCTTTTGGGTACTCGGGTGACTCTCCTCGGACTTTCTCCCGGCCCTTGCCGGTGTCGGACCCGGTCGGAGGCCTGCTTGATGATGACATCGTTGGGTGCGTAACTGACTAGTAACCGTAGCCACTCCCACTGGCCTCCAGTGGTCGGCGCACTTCCGGTGACGTGATTCAGTTTCGAGACCCTGACCCGTTCCGTCAATGAATCGTTGGGTCGCCCTCACGATCAGGACTTTGTCTTCTGACTTCTGCCCTGGCTAATGGGTTAGGCGGGGGGCGAAAGCTCTCCTGTTTCGAGGCGTTCTTTCAATGGTAGAGCTGCTCATTACGTTGCCACATCACTGTCTGCGATTAGGTCAACACATGGTTTCCTTAATCCCGCCTTCATCGTTGGATAATGTTGGGAGGTGCCGGAGTTGGTATCAGAGTTAGGACAGGAACCTTCTGCTCTGTATTAAAAGAAACTATAAAGAAAGAACACGACCACCCAACCGCGAGACAATCACATAATGTTGTTGGCCAAAGAAGACGGTACAAGCGATTTTCTTTTTCCGCCAGTGCGCAGAAAATGATGGGATTGCCTATATCGTCTGCGCCGGAATGCGAAAATGGATGTTGACCCGTCCTGTTTTGGTCTGGAGAAAAGCCCTTTGACCTGGCCAACATGCATCAATCCAGGTCGACAATATCGTGAAACTCCGCATGATCAGAGCACGACGCCGCGCAACAGCAGCTGACAATGACTTAACTTTCCCGCATGAGATGTGAAGCCAAATACGACCGCCTCCCACCCGAAACGAATTACTCAAAAGTCGGACGAAAAAGAAGCTTTGAACGAAGAACGAATAATGGATTAAAATAATCGAAAGCGGAAGGACAAAAGGCCACGCAAGAAACGAAACCTTCCGCCATTTCTTGTGCTGTGAGCTTCTTCTATCTCGATCTCCCCGCTGCCGACGGGGGCTCCGTTTCTGATGCCGCCACCGAGAATCGAGGATCCTCGGATTCTTTAATCCCACCCTGAAGACGAAATTCCTCTCTTGCAATTCCGGCGACGGCAAATCTTGCTTCTGGCCATTCGGAATCTCTCTCTCTCCCCCTCATGTGCGGATCAAGAAAATCCACAGACTCGATCCAACCCAACCCGAGAAGTTCAAGAAGATTATCCAAATCCTCAAGAGCACCGCCCTCTCCCTCCTTCGAAACCGCCTCAATTGACCCCGCATCATCGTCCACCTTCTTCACCGTCAACTCCGGCCCCACCAGTTCCTCCTTCTTCAAAAACCTCCGCCGCCGCCACCCCGCCTCCGACTCGTCGTCGTCCCTCGCCACCACCCCGTCCTACTCCCTCCCCGCCTACCTCAAGCACCACCTCCGCGACACCCCCCACATATACCCCTTCTCCGAGCTCTCCTCCGCCACCGGCAACTTCCTCCTCCGCCGCCTCTCCCCCTCCTCCTCCGCCTGGCGCTGCTCCCTCCACGGCCAGGACGTCACCGTCTTCCGCCGCAGGCTCCGCCGCCCCATCGGGCTCCCCGCCTCCGCGAGCTCCTCGCCGCGATCTGCAGGAGCCACCACAGCAGCGTCGCGAAGCTGCTGGGCGCGTCGCTCTCGGAGAGCGATGTGTATCTGGTCTACGAGTTCGTGAAGGGCGCGAACCTCTGCGACTGCCTCAGGAACCGGGTCAACCCGGGCTACTCGCCCCTCGCGAGCTGGGCCTCGAGAATGCAGCTCGCGACGGACGTGGCTCATGGGTTGGAGTACATCCACCACTGCACGGGGGTGAACGGGTCCGGCTTCCTCCATAACCGGATCAAGAGCTCCAGCATCGTCGTCACCGAAGATTCGTTGAACGCCAAGATCTGTCATTTCGGTGCGTTGACCTTCCCACACGAATCTTGTTCCTTGTTTTATCGATTGCGTCTTCCGATGAAAAACAAATCTTACGAAAGTGTCATTAAAAATTCGATATCAATTTCGTACAACGTGTCTGAACAATTTGTTGTAAAATAGGAGATCCAAGAAATATTTCATATGCAGATTGTTATACGTTTCTTGACATCTTATGAAGTCTGGTCATTTGGCAAAGCATGATACGAGAGAAGGCGTGACGTATATTTGTTAGAAGTGACAGGTTGTGGTTATGTTGTTCTGTCCTTTGGATATTTTGTTTACTACATTTGTTTATGAGGATAAAGGAAAACGATTGCTTCCTTAACAATCAACACTCTCGACTGGCGTTCTCCACTAGGTACGGCGGAGCTGTGCGGCGAGGTGGTGGAGGAGGCCGAGCCTCCGTGGTCCCCGGACACACCCAGACCGATGAGGACCAACAGCAGCGCGAGGAAGTTCGAGGGAACGAGAGGCTACATGTCGCCGGAGTTCCGTTCCACGGGAACCCCGACCCGGAAGTCCGATGTCTACGCATTCGGGGTCGTCGTGCTCGAGCTGCTGTCCGGGAAGGAGCCGCTGAAGTACTCCTTCGACAGAGAGAGCGGCGAGTACAGGAGGACGAGCGTGATAGAGGGGGCGAGGGACGCGGCGGGCGAGGGCGTGAGGCGGTGGGTGGACAAGAGGTTGAAGGACTCGTACCCGGTGGAGGTGGCAGAGAAGATGGTGCGGCTGGCCTTGAGTGCGTCGACGACGACCCGGAGAAGCGGCCCGATATGGGTCGGGTCGCGGGTCGGATCTCGAAGTTGTATCTGGAGTCCAAGAAGTGGGGCGAGAGGTTTGCCCTGCCCCAGGATTTTTCGGTCTCCATGGCGCCGAGGTGACGGTGATAGGCTCGCTTTATTTTTTGGTCGGGCCAGACCATAGTTTTCTCATACATTTTTTTTAGTTAGAGATTTGTGAATATGCAGTATTTTTTCACAGGGTCTTTCCATTCGGATTTAACCAAGAATTTGTTTTCTAAGGTTGTTTTGTTATTATTCTGACGTTGCTTGTGAAGCTCGCTTGTCGAAAAAACCAGCACCTACGTAAAAAAGAAAAAAAGAAAAACCAACACCTACCGAGCATTTCTCCCCCGTAGTGACGTCCCCATCAGCTAAAATACTTTTTTAACTATCTTAATTTAACATTTGGTGTCCAAAGGAGGAATTCCCGTCTTTTCAGGAAGATTATGCTGTGGACGTTTAACTTCGATTATGAGTTTTGACTTCCACGTTTTCGATGAGATAGGGCAAAAATTTGAAAAAAAAAAAGTTGAGAATTAGGGTAGGGTAGAATAAAAAATAAAGCTATCTTGATTTGGGCTTCATGAGTTTTAAAACACTTTTTATTTTTGGGGTGCCTTTTATTATGTCGGTGGACAAGATCAAGTCAACAACTTGTTTGGCCAACTGCATTTTCAACGGCAAAGGTAATATTAATAATTCAAGGTGCACTGCATCTCATTTATTTTCTCTCCTCCTTCTTCTTTTTTATTTTACTTTGTGTCCTTTTCTTCATCTGGAGATAATCTTAGGAGTTTCAGACAGTATGATATTACCGGCTAGAGTTTTTTTATTATAATTTTTTTCCTGATGTTAAAAGAATTATTTTTGTTCTATAAGCTACTGTGACTAACATTACTAAGATATTCGTTTCATACGCGTAGCAAGAAAGTTTAATGATCTTTGTTGTTATTAAATATCAAATGATTTGTCTATAGAATGTCACATATATCGCTGTCTTTTTGAAATCTTATTTTGATAGAAAGAAGGGAAAAGATCACCAAAAATCCCAAATTTTGTCTAAAGTGACAAATTTACTTCAATTTTTTTTTTATGACGTGAAAAATCCTAAACTTTTCAAGCGTGACACCTTTACCCCATCAAGGGCATTTTTATTTTATTTTTCTGTTTTTCCTTTTTTTCTTTTTTTATTCTTCTTCCCTCTGCTGGCCATGGCGGAGCCGACGGAGGGAAGTCGGCGTCGAGTGAGGGTCGCCCTCGCTTGGGCTGGCTAGGGCTACCCTAGCCGGCATCGGGTGAGGGCGGCCCTCGACTGGGTCGGGTGAGGGCCTCCCTAGCCAAATCTGGCGAGGGCACCCCTCACTCGACGCCGATGAGGGCCTGGTGAGGGATGCCCTTGTTGGACTTGGGCAAGGGGTGCCCTCGCTAGCATCGGGCAAGAGCCTCCCTCGCCAAATATGGGCAAGGGGGCGAGGGCCGTCCTAGCTAGCCCAGTCGAGGGTGACCCTCGCTCGACGCCGGCTTCCCTCCGCCGGCGGAGGGAAGATAGAAGAAAAAAGGAAAAAAAGAAAAAAAGTAAAAAGTAAAAAGACCAAAATGTTCTATAATTTAGGATAAATGTGTCACACGGACAAAAAGCCCAGGATTTTTTGTGTCACAAAAAAATTGAGATAAATTTGTCACTTTGGGCAAAGTTTGGAGTTTTTCGTGGTTTTTTCCCTAGAAAGAAAGTGTACATAAGCCAACCTAACAAAATTTGTACTGGCAATACCAGTTTTTTTTTTATCATATATTAAACGCATTTGATAATTAATCATACTTCTTTTATTGTTTAAATGTTGTTCGAATTACTATTCGCGAAACCTCTCCCATAAATTGTGGTTGAAATTTAGTTAAACAAGATATCGAAATATTATAGGATATATAATTAAAAAAGTGAAAGATGTAGTTATGGTAATTAAAGCTAGAGTTCTTTTTTAACTATTAAAAAACAATTAAAGAACTCAAATAGGTTAATATGTGACGGGTTTCCCATTATATCAGTCATTTTTTACCTTGATAATTATCTAGCTAGGAAATCCCTATAAATTAAAGAATATCACTCATTGCATACTTTCCTCTTTGAAATGAAAAACAAAATGAGTAAATTCTAATCATAATTGCAAAAAATCACGTCATCATATACTACTCAAATTTCGCACGGAAAAAGTAAAATTATGCTTTCTCAGCTTTCAATTTTATTTTATAAAAAATCCATTCTAAAAAGACCACATCAACAAAATGTAATTCTTGTCCCCATTTCATCTTAAATAAAAGCACTCCGGTTCAAGCTAACCCTTTTACTACTCGAATGTTCGTCGTCTAATATATACACTTTCTTTTGATAAATAGCACTACAGCGACACTAGGTTAGTAAAAATAGAGATATTAGATGAAAAAAGTCAAAACCATTTGATAATTCATACAGGAGGCCATGTCGCTGAAACTTTTGATTAAGTTGTTTTTGTTAGAATCTGTGTTAGCTTTGCAGGATCATTATTGTCCCATCATATCAAAAATGCTTCCCAAGCTTGACTTTGTTCTCGGTTTAATATCATCTCTTTATGAAAATATTTTGTTTGATTTGATATGATCTTTATCGAAATCTTACAAAAATTGCTTGATTTGATGCCCTAATACGTCATGTGTAATAGGTGTCTTTTTTTTTTTTAACTCAAATTTTTATTATGAGTATGCGAAAGTACATTACAGCATTCATAATATCCTATATCAAACAATTACACGAGTTTAATAAAATGCATATGCACTTTCTTTATATTAACAATAATATTATAATATGACGTTCAAGCAAAACATAAAGTACATAACTCCTAGGAAGGATTAGGGTCACCTAGCTTCAACATAGCACTCCTGCATCGAAGATCCTGCCTATATAGGAGTCAAGCTATCTAATATGCGTTGACAACTTCGCCCATCCATGTGTTGCTGTTGCCATTGAAACCCCTTAACAGTCCAAACATCTCATCGTCAATATTCAGGTACGATAAGACAAATTGATGGGGAATCCATAATGAAAGTCCTAAGTCGACCCATATAGTAGGTATACAAGCACATCTTCAAAAACATGGTCAAAATGCATAGGAGCTCCAAAAAGTAGTGGCGGTAGGAGATTATCTCACTACTCAACCCGATACATGCAAAGCACAACGATCCATTTACATATAAGTTAATTGTGAGAATTAATTGAATAAATAAATGCACTTGCTTATCTAGCATGTTATGTTTGATGGAAACCATGAATAATAGCACGTGAGATTATTCACTTGAATGCGAATAAATAACACACCACATTGTGATGCATAATTATCATCGATTAGTACATTAACAGTCATGTATGCACATGGTCATGCATCATATCAATAATTTCATCTCATTTCATTTCATTTCAACTTCTGAGATATCTCAGCTCCGGGACAGTTCCACTCCGAAGCATCCCTAACAATCTTGGGACATCCCAACTCGGGGGTATTTCAACGTTGAGGCATGCCAAACACTTTCAAGGCATACCAACTCTTCATGACATCCCAATTTCGGGCATCGCCCCCACCACTAAGTGGGCGACAGAACATAGTATAATGATTTCCATATATAATCACATAACAATATTTATTTATTATTCTTTGCATAATTGCTAAAAAAATCAACATTTTGTACATGATATCATCTTATGCAAATCATTTCCAAAATACAATCACCATTTCTTTTTCTGTGCATCACATACAAAAATAGTAACTTACCTTTTTTTCATTTCTCATGCAACTAATGATAAAGTTCTTAGAAAATCGGCATCGTGAACCTCAACAATCCAAATAATCAACAAGTAGCAATCGATAACCTAACGTGAACATCAACAACTCAACATGAACATTGAAAGCCGAAGTAATCAACAACGATTAATGAGTGAATCGGTTACTTAGCCAAATTACAAGAATATCACTTCCCAGTTTAATCTCTCCCTCTCCACTTTTTATACTTCCGAATCTCATGGAAGGCAATTAATAACAACCTTAGCATATAAAAATTCATTGAGTCAAATAATATGAACACAACGATTCAACACGAAATCATTATAACTTTATTGAACTTAATATCAAGTTTAAACTGAAATTGACAACCATCAAATAACCAAGTTAAGAGTACTAAGTAGTTCATTCTAACTTAATCTTTAGGGTTTCACTTACCTTGAAAATACTTGATAACTTAAAGCTTTAGTGACCTCGTCCACAGTTGAATTATTTAAGACAAAAGCTTTGATAGGACAAGTGTTGAACCTTTGCTTTTACTCATGGGATTTGGAAATGAAAGATCGAAGAAGAAAGTTGGTAGTTGGAAGTAAATGGAGTGGAGATTCTTATTTGAAGCTTGGAAATTGACTTATTTGGCCAAGGTAATACTCAAGAGTTATTAAGAAGGAGGTATAAATACCATTTTTTTTAAAAATCATTAGGCCTATAAGTAGGAGGATTTGTATATTCCGATAGAAATGCTTCAAGTAGCCCTCAATAAGTAGCTGTGGCACAAATGATTTAATAGGAGTGGCTACAAGGAGATATTTTAGGATAAGTCATGAGGGCATTAAATGAATAAAAATAAAATTAGTGATGTAAGGTGTGACTTGAAAACTAAACTAGGCTCAATGTCACAAGGAGAATGTGGTTGAAGATAATTTCTACTTGACATATCTATTCAAAATCTATTTTTGAACTAAAAATTTATCTTAAAAATAGAAAAATGAAATTATATTACCATTTGAATTTTTATTCTAAGCCTGTCAAATTTTTTTTTTTAAATAGAGAAATAGAATATTGTCATCCGCGCGCCTGACCCAGCTCGTGGAGCCATTTGAGCCGTGCCGAGCCGACTCGTGCCGACTCAACCAGACTCGGTTATCCCCCTCCCAAATTCCCACCGTCAATCGGTTGAAGAAGCCGAGCTCGGCTCTCCCATGGCGACCGCTGGTGCTGGGAAGATGCTGCAGAGGCGAATCCTCTCCCTGTTCGCTGCTGATCGTGCCCAGAATCTCCTTCCCGCTGGTAAGTCTCCCTCTCGCTCCGTGCGTCGTTCATGGACACGCAACGGGAAGAACGAACAAAACCCTAATCGCGGCGATGCCCGTCGAGCATCGATTCCCTTCTCTCTCCTCGACTATCCGGATGCGTGCGTTTGTTTTCGCTTCTCCATTTCCCGCACGCGATTTGATCTTTTGGTTGGATTTCGATGGGCTTGGATCTTTGTCTCGTCTTGTTTGCGGAAATGGGTAAGCGAGAATCGCTTAAAGTCGGTCGCTTTTGTCCCGTTCTTGGTTCTGGGTTTACATCTCTTCCTCGGAACTGAAGGGTCGCGTCTGAGCATTGATGAGAGTCGTTTTCCAGAGGATGTTCACGTTGAGCTCTTCGATTGCTTTTAGGAGAGGGAACTGAGAGTATTATTATGGGAAAACGAAGCGGCAGCGATGTCGCCCCTTGGACATGGCTGGGAAGTCCTTCCCTTTTTCTTTTGTTTGAATCGTTTTATTTTGTTTATGTAAATTTTGCCGGAGTTAGGGAAGTCAAGAAGGATCCTACTTTTGAGATAAGTGAAGGAGGAAGGTAGGATTTGACAGACTTAGTATTTCACAGAAGGATAAAAGATTAGTGATGCTGTTCCATCAGATTAGAGCCCTAATTGACTACCTGTTTGTTGATGGAGAGGAGGACAGCTTCTTGAATACGCAATATTCTTGAGTTGTGGCACATATGCTTGTTGAGAAGAGTAGATGAATAGACTGTATTGATCAGACATCTCTTACTCTTACTTGATGCACTCCAGTAGAAGAGATGCTGCTATGGAGATCTACATTAGGGATTTGCACCTGGTAACCTGTCGAGATGAGCGGTGTCGAATTATTTGATTGCTTTGGGAATCAAATGGATATCTCACTCTTGAGAGGTCACAGATTGGCGGTGGACGTACGAACCATAATATGTAGAGGAAAATTTCGTTTTTACAAAGACATATGATAAGTTTAGATCTTCTCTATAACTTTTTGATTGGACTAACCTGCAATGGATGTGAACGTCAGCCATCCCCTATTGATCTGCATATCCTTTATCCAGCCACCCACCACCCAGTGTCATTCTCCATTGCCTGATATTTTCGAATGCATTCTTAATCAATCTGCATCTGCAAGCTCTCACACGCTAGATTAATGTTGTCTCAGATCATCCTTGAATGCAGCCATCATTGTTGATGTTCTTACTTACTTCTGCTGTTGCTGCTACTTACACCACTTTCGCATTGCAGAAGCCTCACGACGTATTCTTCCTTCTGCTAGTGCATTGTTCAGTAGATACAATCTTTATGAAAGAGGCTTGAAGACTCAAGCAGAGGCCAATGAGGACTTGAAAAACCAAGAAGTTGGTGAAAGGAAGCCGAACAATTCCCTTCCAAATGAACTGAAGAGCAATGACAATCCTAAAGTCAAGTACTCGGCCATATCCAACTTGAAAACTTCTTCAAGGCATGATCTTGCCCTGGTCTTTACTTGCAAGGTCTGTGAAACGAGGTCGGTGAAGACGGCTTGTCGTGAATCGTATGAGAAAGGTGTAGTTGTGGTTAGGTGCGGCGGTTGCAACAATCTACACCTGATAGCGGATCGGCTTGGGTGGTTTGGAGAGCCTGGGAGCATAGAGGATTTCTTGGCTGCTCGAGGAGAGGAAGTCAGGAAAGGGTCTGTCGATACCTTGAATTTGACTTTAGAGGATTTAGCTGGAACCAGAAATTGAGAATGCTTCCGAATATTGCTTGTGTGAATCGCAGCTGTATTGCCTTTAGAAAAATTTTGAATCTTAATCATATCACTTGTTGGCAGTTGCTTCAGGTTGTAAGAGCCTCTTCAGTGCGATTTTGCCGATATTATGAGAATAGTAGCTTTGTTACCATCCTTGTCTCTCAATTCTCAATTCGCTAAGCGATTCATTGATTCATCAGTCGGAATGTGAATCAGTGACGGCGTCAATCATATAATGTGTATTCAGTGGGAGGTGCATCCATTTCCTGTACCAAAAAATGGATTTGGGAAGAAGTGGCTGTGATGATCAGGCAATCCTCTTTTAAGAGTGAAAGTCTTTTTGAATACTTTAAAATCTTTCAAGTAGAGTATTCTTGAGACTCTAAGAGCGCGTTTAGTAACGATTCTATTTTCGGGAACAATTTTTTATCATAAATGGTTTTTTTTTTTTTTGGTTCATGTTCTGGGAATAATTTCTGAATATAAAAATGTGTTTAGTAACTATACAAAATTTCTATTCCTAGGAAAGAAATTCATTTGGTAGAATTGTATAATTTTGTTGTTTCCTTTAATTTTTTAATATTTTTATTATTTTTTTCCTTTCTTTTTCCTTTTCTCTCATTCTTCCTCCTTTGTGGCCGTTCGCCGGTGGTAACCAGCTGGGCGAGGTCCGACGAGCTCGCTAGAGCCTCGCTAGGCCAGGGTGAGGGCCGGCGAGCTCGCCAGGCCACCGCGAGGCTCAACCATGCCCAGGCAGCATGAGGTCGATCTTGCCCTGGCCTGGCGAGGTCGAGCCTCGCGTCGGCCAACGACGCTCCGGTGACTCGCCGGCCCTCGTTGGCCAGTCGCCGACCATGGCTGAGGTTGGCGACCGGCCAAAAGGAAGAAGAAAGAAAGGAAAGAGAAGAAGAGAAAAGAAAAAATTGTTTCCGAAAATAAAAAGTTACTTTTTTTTTTTTCTTCTTATTTTTGTTCCAAATCTATTTGGGAACAAAAAAATAGGTTTTTATTTTTATTTTTTTGTTCTTGAAAACAAAAATTTTACCAAATACGTTTTTATTCTTTTTCCATTCCCTAGAACAAAAGAACAGAAATAGTTGTTCCAAAGAACATAAATAATTTTTAACAAACAGACCCTAAGCCTTTCAACTAGGGCTACTGTGTTGGCAACCACTCGAAAAGCTTGAATGGAGCTCCGCCAACGCAGCAGTGGGTTTTTCACCCACCCTTAAATCACTCCAAGTGTGTAGAGCTATTATATTCCCTACTTGATATAGCCAGCACCAAAGCACTGATGTGGAGTTTACCTTTCCCATCGAAGAGGTTCATAAGTTTCCACCCAAAATACGAGAAGTGATATTGCGAGATGTTACACCCTAGAACAAATTTCTTGTCTATTTCTTTCCCTTTGAGCCTTTTAAAGACCTGCTTATGTCCAAAGTAAACACTTTTATACTAGAGACTTTTTATTAATTTCCATCATTAATTCCTATATCGAGTGAAACCAAAAAAAAAAAAAGACAAAAATGGGATCATTTGGAAGGGGATGATTTATGAACTGTTGATTGAAATTTTTTTTGTTAATTTAACATACTATTCATTGACGGAAAAAATGAAAGATTTAGCTGATGAAATAGTAATCGAATAGAAAAACTCTACAAAAGATAGGAAAAATGATTTCTAACTCCAGAAATAAATATACATGTTTATTATGATTAAGAACTTATCCTATTAGATTATTAGCATCAATAAAAAAGTATTTGTAGATAAAAATGAATGTGTTTGGTAATCATTTTGTTTCCGGAAATAATTAATAATCAGAAATTATTTTTTATTTTATTCTTGGGAATAATTTCTAAGTATTTAAAGGTGTTCGATAACTACCTAAAATTTTTATTCTCATAATAGAATTGCGGTTGATACAATTCTCAAAATTTCTAATTCAAACCATTTTCTTTTATTTTTTTAATAATTTTATTACTTTTTTATTCTTTTATTTTTTTTTTCTCTTCTTCTTCAAGCTTTGGCTGATCGCTAGACTTGGAATGACCGGCGATCGGCTAGACGAGGGTCGACAACCTCGCCAAAGCATCATCGGCCCTCATGTGGAGGTCGTTGACCCTCGGTAAGGCCACGCCTCATCGAGCCTTGACGAGCCTTGACCTTGCCAAATGCCCACTCGTCGGTGAGGTTAAGCCTCGCTTAGCTAGACAAGGCTCATTGGTGACTAAATGAGCCTATGGCGAATTTGCCGAACCTTGCCAAACTAATCACCAGCGACCAGCGATAGCGGTGGAAGAAGAAGAGAGAAGGAAGGAGAAGAAGAAGAGAAGAAGAAGAGAACAAAGAAAAAAAGTTTGGATTGACTTGATTATGAAATTATTCACAAGAAAAAATAATTGATTTTTTTTACTCTTTGATTCTTTATTTTTATAAAAAAAAAATTTATCAAACTGATTTTTTTCTAAAGTTATTCTTGAAAGTAAAAAAATAAAATTAGTTATTATTTGGCAAATTGCCAACCCACCCAACAGCCCTTGAAAATCTATCTTGGCAAACAAGAGGACTTTTATTTTTTATATTTATTTAGGTAAAAGATCAAGAAGAAGCTCTCGGGTAATCTCAATCTTTTCGCCGGGTACAATCTGTCCTGGTTCTTTTTCGGGGCATACTAGAACAGGAAGCGCACGCGCGGTCCTGTCGGACTCTCTCTCGGATTTTCTGCCTCGCTCCTTAGCAGAAGAGAGAGGAAGAAGGAAGGGACGATATGGCGACGGCTCCATGTATACCCTCCATTTCTTCACCTGCTTTTCGCAAACCCACGACCTCCATTGAACCCTTTAAACCGCTTTGTCATCTTCCCAAAACACTAGCACCGACGAATCCTCTCCGCAACAAGTTCGTCTCACTTTCCATCGCTAGCAAGAGCCGGAGGAGTCCTTTTCGAGGTAATTCAATCGGTGCCCACTTCGCCGAAAGCTCAAGAAACGGTTGGGCTTAATCGGGTTTTTCATCTAAGTGATTCCCTAGTTGTGAATTCCCCTGTTTGAGCTAAAAAGAACCTCCCGCGTCTGTGTTTGGGCGGCTTGTCGTAAGAACTGGTTGTGTTCCTGGAATCTTGATCTGCAAAGTTCGGATTTTTCAATGGTTGTGTGGAGCAGCCGGTTTTCTGGTATATTGGTTGCTGTGCTTGCTTATGAGTAAACACTGTGGAGGTTTGGTGTGCATTACCCATAAAATTAGAAGAATGACAGCTGGAGCATTCTTTTATTAATCAAGCTAATGAGCTCAAGAATTCCCTTTACTTTGTTTGGCCAAAAGAAGGGATGCATTCAGCTTTAGCTTTTTCCTTTTCTTCCTAACTAAATGCCATATGTATGAAAACGGGTATTCCATGGAAGTTGGTGTCTGCACTAAAAGAACTGTCTTTATTGGTTTACAACTCATTCTGCGTCTGTGCAAGAATCTTTCTGTGTGATATGAACCGGTACCAATTGTATAGTAAAATGTCCTCGAATGCATGGATGATTAATTCTGCTAACATAATGCATGAGAATGTGATCTACAGATATTTGGGTATGTATATCTGCATATTCATAATGAATGTGAAAAATAACTGGGAATTGTTTTGTATTTTCACAAGTTACACAGCTAGATGAAGTACTTCCACACAAGGAGTACAGTCTATGAACGTGTGAAGTGGTACATTGAAGATTAAACTAAAATTTTTTTTTTTCTTAATTGTGTTCTTCTCTGAAGTCCTTGAACTCTTCTTACTGAATGTCTGGATGGCATCAATTTTCAACTTTGTGTTGAATGTCAGATCAGGTTCAGACCTTGTGAAGGAGGATAGAATCTGTCTTCGCGTGATGGAAAGTCATTGTCCTTAAGTCTGGGGATAATATTTAGGAAGATGACATACTTTTTCATTGGTGTTTGATACAAATAATTCCTGTAACCTCTTGTATCCGATGGAGAGGCACTTTCTCCGCATTGATGCTCTTCTGTTTCATCTTTCCTATCTTTCTTCAGTGAGGGCAGTGGCAGCCCCCGCAGAAGGTGTTGCAGTGTTTGATGAGATGGTTTCGGGGACTCAGCGCAAGTATTACCTGCTTGGTGGAAAAGGAGGTGTTGGTAAGACGAGCTGTGCTGCATCACTTGCTGTGAAGTTTGCTAACAATGGACACCCCACTCTTGTTGTGTCAACTGATCCAGCCCACTCTTTGAGTGATTCTTTCGCGCAGGTTCGACCTATCGGTACTTTCTTAGTTTCTTTGCTGTTACTTTTTGCCCAATTGTGCTAGTAGCTGATGCTGCATTTCTATCTATTTACGATATGCAGGATTTAACAGGGGGTGTGCTAATACGTGTTGAAGGACCTGATTATCCACTTTTTGCTCTCGAGGTATGCAGCAATGGCATATGATTGGGAAAATATCCAATGGTACATGTTGTGTGTCCTAAGATGCGATCTAGTGTTCTATTAAATTTAATTTTTTAATGCAGCTAAATCCCGAAAAAGCTAGGGAAGAGTTCCGTAGTGCAAGTCAGCAAAATGGTGGAACAGGGGTTAAAGATTTCATGGATGGAATGGGCCTCGGAATGCTTGTGGAACAGGTAAGTATATTTTTCTGTACATTTTTTGCAGCTCTAAAAACTGCTATTTCTGTATGGTTAGCCCAACATAACCATCTTCACTTATCTTTCCATTTGAGTTCAAGTTGATACAAGACTATGGTTAATTGTTCCCTTGCTTAGAAGCCTCCTGCTATAGTCTGACAAATTGTTACTTCTTAATATTTGTGATATTTGAATAGAAGCCACTTGATCGTTTGTGTTTGGAGCTTCTTTTTGAGAAAAGACCAATAGAAAATCAGTCCCCTGGAAATTGTGTGATCGTGTAACTATAATGAGTCTCTGTTGATCTTTTTCAAGCTTGGTGAGCTTAAGCTGGGAGAGCTGCTTGATTCACCACCACCTGGACTGGATGAAGCAATTGCAATTTCGAAGGTTTTATCTCTTCTTTCAGAAGATCCTTGCACTATAGCTTAGTAATTTCTTAACTATATCCATCACATATTTAATGATTTTGAAATTTAAATTGTTCCAGGTGATGCAATTCCTTGAATCACCAGAATATAGCATGTTTACGCGAATCATATTTGATACTGCACCCACGGTAGGGAAATTGAGCAGCCAATGTTTCTCAATCACTAGATCTATCATCTTATTGGCAGTTTTTCAACAGGGTCATACTCTGCGGCTGTTGTCTTTGCCCGACTTTCTGGATGCATCAATAGGCAAGATATTGAAGGTAAGAATTTGAATTTGTGAATGGCTCCCAGCTCCTTGGCTATTCAATTTGAATTAGATTCAATTTGGTCAAATGGTTAGGGAAAAAGGAAAAAAAAAAAAAAAGATGCAAAAGACCTTCAACAAAAACTAAGAACAACAAATAAGGTGTGTTAATGTATCTTGGTAAGTAGCACTCATGAACAGGCTGTGGTGAATTAGATGGCTTTCGCCAAATACTTTTGGTTGTTCCTTCTTGATGATAACTCTTTCCCTGACTCTGTGATATTACTTTCATTATACTTTGTAAGTTGCATTTATTGTGGTTCACAAAGTATAGGAGCAACTCTGCATAAAATTAAAGATTTCGATCATTAGGCTCTATAAAACTAATAGGACTTTGATCTATGTTTTATGGGCTCCTTCTCAAATTTCTGTATTTCTTCTTTTACAGCTCAAGCAAAAAATTTCATCAGCTACCTCTGCCATCAAATCTGTTTTTGGCCAGGAAGAAAATAAGCAGCAGGATGCTGTAAGTGAAGAAATGCTTAATTTAGGACTATTTGTCTTTGTTGTGATATTTTAATCAAAATGATTCATAGTTATATCTTGTTATGCAGGCTAACAAGTTGGAGCGTCTAAGGGAAAGAATGGTGAAAGTTCGTGAGCTTTTCCGTGACACAGATTCAACAGAATTTGTCATAGTAACAATACCAACGGTAATGAGCTCTATGAAGTCTACCCTACTTGTGGAATTCAACTGCAAAAAAAAAAAAAAACTAATTAGATCAGTTATTTAATTTGCGTTCTCTTCTTATAGATATCTAACATAGTCGGTTGAAGTTTGGTCATACATCTCTTGGTTCTTTCTTTGTAGGTGATGGCAATAAGCGAGTCTTCCCGGTTGCATGCATCTCTGAAGAAAGAAAATGTTCCGGTCAAGAGGCTGATTGTTAATCAGATTCTTCCTCCATCTGCCTCAGATTGCAAGTTTTGCATGATGAAAAGGAAGGTAACCCGTTTCCTCAATCCCAGGAAATGATTTCTTCTTAGTTGCTGGGTTATTAGTTGTGCGGTTATCAAAGTTATGCTCAGATGCTGACTAAAAACTTCCTTGAATATTTCAGGATCAGATGCGAGCTCTTGATATGATCCAAAATGATCCAGAACTCTCTGGCTTGAATCTAATTCAGGCACCTCTTGTTGATGTAGAGATAAGAGGTGTTCCAGCTCTGAAATTTATGGGTGATATCATCTGGAAATGAGAATTACTATAAGGTAATTGTAGGCCTTCTTCTTCTTGAATTCTACTTTCTTCATACCAGCTTTACTTCTCAAGAGCATAAATATAAAATAGGGAAATTTTTGAAGCTTTTCAGGTAATATGTGATTAATTATTATATCTGGTACTATGACAAAAAAAGGATGAACTCCTTTTATGGTCAGGAATCGGTGGTCTTGATACCATGTTTGAATTTTCTTACGTTTGGTTGTTTGAGGATCATTCAGCTTGGAATCTAGTACTGAGAGGGCCTAGTTTTGTATGTCTAGATGTGGAGGACATTGCTTTGACTTTAATATGCTCCTTTCTTTTTGAGGTCTTGATATATGCCTGATGAGCAGAGACTGTCTTTTCTGTCGATTTCCACATTCATATTCAGATACGATGCCATGCTGCAAGCACCGAGTCTCGAAAGACTTCTGGAGACGTTTTGGTTACAAGCCTAATTTTGCCTTAGCGGTTCAGTTTTCTTGGTCCAAATGACTGAAACTTCATAACCAATTGGCATGATCATACGTTGAAGCCCTTTCACATAGTAAGTTCGAGCTTCTTGGGATATATTCTGGGGATCGCACAACAAGGATTCTCTTGTTTATTGGCCTTTGATATACAATGTATGACTCGTGGTTCACTGCTTGTTTTACTAGACCGTTGGTTTTTGTACCCGAAAAGGTCAAGGGAAGAGCACACTACTGTACAGGAAACATTTTAAATGCCATTACTGAGAGAAATTTCATGCTGCGAATACATGATTTTGCGCATTGATTGAATATATGCTGGTGGAGGTGCAGATATATGAACTATGAAATAGGAAAGGGAAAAAAACAAAAAAACAAAAAAAAAAATAGCTAGCTCTGCTATACACTGGCAGTGCTGGTACTATCATGGCATCACCACTCTTGAATTTCTTGGATTATGCAAAGTTGTCTGTAGAGCTCCCTATGTTTCACTGGCATTTTTCTTTTTGGAAATTAAATGGGTTCGTGAAAATTATCTTTGCATCCTTCAAAGCCAAATTCTTTACTTTTAGCTCATCATCGATGGAGGCCATCTAATTTCCCCCCCTGAGATTGCATGTTTAATCACGATTAAACGTCTTTAAATTGAATATTTGAACATCTGTAATTCCTTGTATTTTTCCAAAATGAATGCAGTAGTAAGGTTTCATGTTCCAGAATTAAGATCCTGCAACTCCATAGCACTAATCATCACTCTACATAATATCAAAGGGGTACGTGTGGTATGTACTTCGTACCAGCACAATTTCTCAATGATTTTTAGTACAGAATGGCTGAGTAGCAGCTTTCCCCAAATCAGATAAAGAATGTGGATGGACTAATTTCGCAGAGGATGGCCGACCTCATATTCTCGGTATAGAAAATGATGAAGCAATTTGGAGAAAGCTAACGATCCAGAGAAACCCTCCTCTCCGAGGGGTTGCGCCTTTCTAACTATTTGGCCCGATTAAAACTGCTCAAAGCTACGAATGGTTCTGTGCGCAGAGATCTGACGACGACAAGGTTATCGCCGCTTGAACTTACTTCTTTTGGAAGATCAACATGCCGAAGAAGGCGATGGCACGGCTAAGTACACCGATGAAAATGAGGATGAATATACATGTACCCCAGTTATTAAGATCGTAGCCTCTACTGAAAAGCGCACCACACCGGGTGATAAGCCAAACACCGTAGTATCTGCAGTGAAAAAATAAGCAAGACGATCAACATTTGTTTCTAGGGTTTTCTTAGTATGATGTCTCAACAAATGTATGAGGATGTTTGCTACCGTTTTGTAAGATCCAATGGGTCTCTCCACATTGTTCGACCATCGAATAATGCTGTGAAGTCAAGGGATAAAGGAACAGTGCATCAGTTGACAATTACCTTTCAGCATTTGCAATCACAAATGCTTGCAGAGCCCACTTAGGGTAGCAAAAGTTGGATATGATTTTCAAAATACCACCATTATTCCGTGTTGCGACGAGAGTCAAAATGACGGGAAGTAGAACTGACCACTGCAATCATCAGGAGCACGTGTGACATATAAGAAGCAAATCGGGCATTATCGGCGTAAGATCATAGAGTTTCTCGTTACCGAAAAAAAGAAGAAAGAAAACAAAATAGAATATTGTGAATTTTACTTACCAACTGGGCCGCACCGGCTTCGAAGAAGATGGCCAAGGCATAGGCAATACCAGTCACACAGTATACAAGGCACAGAAGAACAGTATAATTATCAGCAAAGGAAGATCTCGGATTGGTGAAGAAATAGAACGTCGATAAATAGACCACTGGCTTGATCACTGTATTGAAGTGGTCAATAGTGTCCTTTGCGAGAAAATAAGCCAAGCTGCTCATCCCAGAAGAACTTTCTCTCCAGTGCTGCAACTTATCTAGAGAAAGTGACCTCAAAGCTGAGATTTTGCACAGAAGGGCTGCAAGACAAATAACAATCACCTTTAGTAACAAACACAATGCAGACACGTGCGATATAACTGTACGACCAAGAAGTTACATAAGGAACATCATGAATGTTCTTGAAGGTACAGTCGTTGGGTCAATATTAACAATCACAAAGTCAAATAAAGACAGACATATAATGAGTGCTCAAGAAACTTATAACTTACAGACAGCAATTATGGTATAAGTATAACCAGCAGCTCCAAATGATTCATCACCCCCATTAGCAAGTGTTCCTAAGCAGGCTCCAGCAAGTAATAAGATTAGATAGTCTGCTGCTTGTATTCTAGCATCACGTAATCTTTGTTTACCAACCCTGGAAATGTCAACAACATAGAAATGAGAAAAACTTTGCAATCAATGCACAAACCTTCCACGAGACCAATAAGTGGATGATTATGAAAAGACACAAGATTTTCCTTGACAAGCCTTGAATAGAAAGTAAAATAAAATCATTTTGATTTGGGTTCTTTGTTCAGTAAAACCATCTTCAACTGTGCAAGCAGAAGCTTCAAGTTCACAATACACATTTTCACTCATATAACGCCATCCTCTTGACTTGTGTAGAAGAATCATAAATCCAGAACTTTTTCTGCTGATTAATATTTCTTACCTCCCAACAAAGTATCTGTACTGTGAGATTACTCCTGCAGTTCTCCGATGAGATAAATCCTTCGACCTCAAGAAATTGAGTCTTATCTTATCCCGATGCCTCTCAACATTGTTCCTCACATCTTGCCATATTTCACCAGCAAAAGATTGCTCCTCAGTTCCAACTCTAGGGGCATTAAGTCCAACAACTATACCTGCGCCTCCACTGGACAAAATGGCTCCAGCATCCTCCTTCATATCTGGAGGTATCGGATACCCATTGTGAATCATCCACCTGATAGGAAGGTCTTTATAGTTCACGCTGGAGCTTGTGCTTGGAGTCATGATGCCCTCTAAAATGTCAATAAAGTGATCTGGAGGGTTTACTCGCTCTGGCACATTTATGCCAATTCCTGCAAAGTATTCCTCAACTTCCTTCACTGGACCATGATAGACAACTAGGCCCCCTTTTGCCAGCAGGATTAAGTCATCAAACATCCTGAACAGTGAGTAGCTGCACCCAAAAATGTTGTTCAGTTACCAGAAGAATTTTTCCTTTTTATGTATATAACAACACAAGAACAAGGCAGCCTAGAATTGACACTTTCTTTTAAGAACGTTCCTAACGATAATTGCAGCTTCACTAGGTATCCTTATGAACACTGCAAATCATAGATCTTCATGACAATGGTTATGCATGGTAATTTGATGATTCTTGCAGAAACTTGCCTCGGTTGATGAACCACCATGCAGATGTTAACCCCTTCCAGTGCTTCATGTCGAAGTGCTCTCAGGAGCAGCTGTGAGGATGCACTGTCCAGACCGGATGTCGGTTCATCTAGAATTAAAAGTGAAGGTTCCATCACCATTTCTAAGCCAACATTTACTCTCTTTCTCTGGCCTCCGGAGATACCTCGCTTCTCGACTGTTCCAACCAGCGAATCTCGCACTGATTGCAACCCCAAGGACTCAATAACTCTCTCAACAACAAGCACTTTATCTGCCTTTGGCATCTTAGCAGGAAGTCTTCAGGTTTCACATGAAAATATAGAAATAATTACCAGTTTAAGAGTGTTGCCACCATAGCTAAGCATAAAATTAAGGTTCGATGTGGCAAAATGGTGTGAAAGATGGACATTTTCCATCAACAATTCCCTGCATAATCCTAGAATAAGAAATGCAACATAATCGAAGAAACTTCTTTGCCTTTTTATTTTCCAAAATATGAGATGCGTAATGAGGTATGAAGAGTATGTTCTTGATCCAAGCTAAAACTCAATCTGATATGGGACCCAAGAATGACAAGCTCTTAGTTTCTTTTAATGATCTAAATTCTAGCAAACTTTTACAAGAATGTGTTTCTATAATGTACGTTGAAGGTATTCTTTTGAAGAAATAGTAGCAAATCAACTGAACCATACCTGCATTTTGCACTAAACCAGAGATTCTCTTCCACAGTCAAGTTTCCATGGACAATATCGTCTTGTGGCACAAAACCAGTAATTTTCTTGTACGAGTGGATTGATTCCTTCTTCCCATTGATCAGGATTACACCAGTAGTTGAGCAACCAATAGCTTTTCCAGCCAATGCAGATAGGAACGATGTTTTCCCAGCCCCTGATGGACCCATGACTGCTGCGATGCGCCCAGGCCTTAGTTTTCCAGATACGCATCTTAAAAGATGCTTCTTTTTGCCTTTCAAAGTGAGGGTTAGGTCCTTAAATATCACTTCGATAAGTGGCCTTTTCCTAATTTCAGGATTAGTGGCCATCGAAATTACTCCAGAAAAGGTAAGATCTTTGTTCTGCTGTTCCTGAGCTCTCTCTTTCTCAAGTTGAGAATATGCATACTTAAAAATTTGGGTATGAGTATGCATATTTTTACCTTTTTCTATATTCCCTTTTTTATTGTTATACACGCTACCCGCATCAGAATCTTCAAGATTATGAGAAAAACTATCTTCTTCAATTTCATGCATCGTCCGGATGAGTTCGATATTCTCCCTCTTTCTTTGATTCTGTGGCAATGTTGTATTCCTTGCATGATCAGCTGGCGAAAAATCATAAGCTTCATCGGGACTATCCTGATTTAAAATTTGGAACCGCTCGGCGTCTGTTCTCCTGGAAAATGTCTGTGATAAATGAGATTGCAACCCACTCGCATGCTTCTTTGCAGCCTCTTTTGCAGCTTTCCATCTCTGACGTGCTTTGGCAGTCTCTCTTGCACTTCTTGCAGCTGCTTCCCTGGATTTAGCTAGCCTCCTTGCTCTAGTAGTGAGTAATTGGTCGGAACAATTGTAGATGATGAGTAGGAAAGTACTCAAAGCAGCCTGCATGAGCATAGCCAGAAACTTCAACGCCTAAATTGTTGGTTGCAAATATAATGTCTTGGAAGAATAAAATACGTAACAACAAAACCAACATCCAGCAAAAGTAAATGATCTGGAGATCGCAAAAGTGAATGGTTTGATAATGTTCAAGATGACGCATTTCAGGAAAGAGAAGACATTATGATCAGACATCTGGCATTATAAAAAATACGAGAAAAGGAGATACTAAAGAGATGCTCAAGATGTGTATAGAAACTTACAATAAGCATAATACCATAAGCACGAATGTTTTGATTCACAGTGTTCGAATCACAAGAAACCAATTTGAAGCAAGCTGCAAAAGAATACGGATATCAAGAAGTGTGTAAACCCACAATACAACAAAATCGAAGTTCCACATGCGGAATATTCAACTTTGAATGCTTAATTTCCCTTGATCAATTCACTTCCATTAAAAACTTACGTTGCTCAGATGTGGATCCCAGCCGACAATAGTGTCTGCGGTAATGTGAAAAATGAAAGAAATAAGAAACAGGCCATAACTTGGATGGGAGATCGATATTGGAAAACAATAATACAGATAAATCAGATTCACATCCAATTGAAGGTAGAGAGCATTGTGGAGGTAAACCCAAAAAATGAAAATAAGCATTGGAATAAAATTAAATACCCACTACCACATGTGACTTCTTCCACCGTAGTTGGACAGTAAGATCCCGATGAACAGAAAATTTCCCTGCTCCTACCAACATCAGCCCAAATATTTGCTCCTCCACAAGTATGATTTGGCCTCCCTGGGGGTAGTTGGTAGGTATAGCTGCAAATTATAGTAGCATAAAGTTCTATTGGCACCTTAGGCAACATAAAAATAAAAATGAGAAACACTGCTAACTAGGCTGAGCTTACGGTTCACATATGCCAGTCGATGTATTGAGTGTTGCAAGTGGGCAGTAAGCTCCAAGTGGGCAGGCTGTAAGAGTCGATAAAGATAAAGCTCATAAGTGCGAGAAAAATACTTTTCAATCACAGAATTTGTACAACCAAAGAAGTCATGAAACAAATTTAAATTACATCATAAACGAGAAGCTAACTAATTTTATGTTCAACAGAAGAATAAGGAACAAATATTGTATTTCTGTCTGCAGGCAGGATTGTCAAGAAGCTCAAACATATGAATGGTAAAGGATTATGCGTTTATACCATAGTCAACTCTATGGACATGCTTCCTGTGGGGAATAAAATTAGAGGTCAACATCATATTATCCCATTTCAATAACATAAGGAGAAACTACATGAACAGTCACTCAGGTATAAGTGAGAGGCCAGATGGTTGGAATTCCATCTTATAATAGTAAAATTTGCTAAAGATTGTGGAGGCCTAGGACACTTACGGATCATGCATGTAAGACCATGAGGACAGAAGAATCCCTCACAGCAAACGTGACAACTATCAGTCCTTGTGGGGATATCTTGTGCATTTTTCAGATCGACTGATTGATCCGTACCAACACTGCAAGCCCATCCAGGCTCACAACCAGAAATCCAGGTGGTGAGATTACAATTTTTGTTGGGCTTCAGATAATTACTGCTCACTGAAGTTTGAAATAGGTAATTCAAGTAGAACTTCAGTTCTGCTGCTGTACACAAACGGCGAGCAATATCTCCTATTGCATCAAGGGAGAGCATCATGTCAGATGAGAACAAAAAATTTGCAATGACAGGAAAATGTCAGTAGATTCTTGGATCCAGCAACTAACTTGCAAAATGGAATGTTAATACCCTGTCATTGGACAAACATCGGTATTTAGAGCAATGTTTTCTATGTTACAAAATTATCTTCAACCGAGATATGATAATCCAAAAGATGAAACTAGAAAACATCAGTTATTACAGCAATCAAACTCAGCTTAATAGCAATAGGCATTCTACATTAAGAATCACAAAAAACAAGAAGCAATAGACTTGCCAAATTCTTGAGGGTAAAATAAATGATGTATACCTCTTGTTTGCTTAATGCAAGAGGATAAGAAGTCCAAATTAGATGAAAAATTGAAAGCTCTGTTCCAATCATCTGACCTGAAATATGGAGACATCGTGATGGGGTTAAATATAATCCGGTTACAGGTCTACCCAATTATACCAAGAAAGATAATTTTGTTAAGAAAGAACATGAAAACAAACCGTCCCAACAGAATGACAAATCAACATCAGAACTTCTGCAATTGCATTTAGGGCAATGAAACATTTTTCACCTGGTTAAACATACTTATCTAAGAACAGTGCACCTAAATTGAAGTAAACAAAGGCCATGACGCAGCATAGTAAAGCACGATCAAGAATTGTCAAAAGTTTTAATTTGCTCAGAAAAAGCACGCGCAAAGCCACAGTTTTAACTTCTCCATAGAAATTCTACACCAAAAAAGATCCCACATTTAACTTTTCCCATTTCTCATGATCCTCATTTGACAAACAGCAAGAAAAGCGAGCAAGAGAGTACTGACGGATTCTTAACGCAGAAGCTGGACCGGTTATTGAGCTCATACTGAAGACTGGTGGTGACATTTGAAATTCGGTCGTAGGCGAGTTGAGTAAGGATTGGCAGAACAGCAGGGTTGTCGATTTGGCTGTAGTCACTCAAATCTTGACACCGCACGAATCGCATACGGCTAAAAGCAAGAACACCCACCAACCAAAACGACACGGACTCGACGATCCCGAGCCTCTTCGAGCTCATCTTTCTTCTGGGGTTCCTATCTCGAGATGAAGCAGCAGCGCAGGGCAAAGGTACACGAGATGGCGCAAGATTCAGCGCATTGGCGATGAGGGGCTGCAAGAACTGTTCAAGAAAGAGATGGGTTTCTGCAGAGGGAGAAGCAGACTCATCCTTTGCAAGAACTGTTCAAAAAAGAGATGGGTTTTTGCAGGGGAAGGAGAAAGATTGGTCCTTTGTATTTGAACACGTTCGCGAGTTGGCAGGAGCGTCCATGTGGAGCTTACGGGTCAAACTCCGGAGGAAGAAACAAGACAGGGAGAGAGAGAGAGAGAGAGTCGCCTTTGGATTAGTGGGATTCGTAGGGAGGACCACGTCGTCACCACGACGAGGACTACTCGCCGGCGTTCGGACATATTTTTTCGTTGTTGACTTCCATTTTTCCTTTGGTTTTTGTCTACATTCATTTGTTTTCTACAGTAAGTTTTCGCAAGTACAGATATTTTGAACTAATGGACAATCCTTTGGATATCGTTTGCATGCCATGAGGAATTGTTTCAGACCCATCATAGAGGAATAATTCTCAATTCCACCGCGTCGGATTGACCGAAAACTGGGAAGTTTCGTGGTATTACCCAATTGATTCTCTCACCTTTGGTGTTTGACAAGTCTTGATAAGATTACGACCCTGAGTTCCATGGAACTGACTTCAGAATAATGCAGTTCTTAATTAACCATTCTTAAAAGCAACCACTAATCACAAAGTGACACTTAGGATTTTCATATATAAACTTTTGAAAAACACCCAAGTTGGTGATTTCAGAGAAGAAAGAAAAAGGAAAGAAGCGACATAAAAAAGAGTACTACAATGGGGTGGGCTCAAATTTAAATGACTTGGTAAACTCTAAAAAAAACCCCGTACAAACAGATATTTTTAACATAGTAATCTTGCATTAATTAACCTAAAACATGGAACGCGATCAACCCCTTGACATTAAAGAATGCTTTGTAATAATTTGCATTGAATCATTATTCATATGCATTGATTATCTTTACCCTTTTGGTTTTTTTTGGCATACGGCATTGATTACGTCTGCATATGAAGTATATTGTATTCTCCCTATCTTTACCCTTTGACTTTGCTCATCGCACGCAATCATTTTCACTTATGAATACGCCCTTCACTATTCACACACCTAACAAAAAAATGAAATTACACTTTGACCCCGCATCAATCTAATAAATGAGAGGAATTTTGAAAAGGGTTAATGAGATTCTTTTAAGCTCTATTTATTTCACTGAAAAAATATATAATCTAAAAATTATTTTCTTAAATATGATTGCTCATTTATATCTTTTAAAATAATCGGTCAATCAAATATCTTTTCATTATCGAAAATAATTTATATCTAAATAATTTTCATGGACAATAAATATTTTTCTTTCATTTATTTTTGTAAACAATACAGGCAATCATATTTAGGAAAATATTTTCTAAATCATTCATTTTTCATAAAACAAAGCATACCCTTAAATCTTTCAAATTTTACAGAACGTCCTACTTTGGATCGTAAAGAAACCAATAGTGAATGGTTAATATATACAATCAGCATTGTGAAAACCATGCGATGTCTTTTTCTAAGTGGTGCAATTCACGGTGCAATCGTCTCCATACGTGAGCTATCGCCTGTGGTGTATCCCGTTGACGGGCCGTTGCTGTTGAGAGGCACGATTCAACACAAAACTTTGCCATCACATTACACTCTTTTTATTGATTTTCTGACCAGGGATGGATGAATGGTTGAATCAAAACAAAACAAACCAAATATGAACCCTCGATTAATATAAATCAAAATGACATGAAGATTTAGTTGTTGTTTTTGTAGAAGTATTATAACACGCGATCTCGTACTGACGTATGAGAATTAGGTGGCCCGACTATTTCCGGTGTTTCGGCACATGAACTTGTCCGGAAAGACTGATTAAAAAATTTTGGTGCCAGTTCAAGGAATTGAACGAGCGACATCCCCCATTAAGAAGAAAGAGTCTCGCTCCATTGCAATTTGGTACTTCTGCTTGGACAAATGCATTTGAAACTCCAGAGTTATCTCCCCTATCAATAATATAAAATACAGAAATCAAAGGTGGCTTTGCATACGGAGAAGTGCCACGGCATATGAAATTTGGGCGTCGCAAAAAGAAATTTGCTAACGGGTGCCTCGAGACACTTGTGAAGTGATTTTCATGCATTAACTGTTCCACCAAATTGGGAAATTTGTGCATTGGAAATTGAAACTTTTCTCCTGTATGCTTAACCAATGCCCCGGGGACACTTGCTAACAAAATCCATAACAAAATTATCCCGTATCTTATGCCTATCATGAAATTCGTTGCATTAAGTAATGAAGCGCAAATATATATGATAACCAAAAAAAGCAAAAAAAAAAAAAAAAAAAAAAAAGGACCTTGATGTACAAGTAAAGAATATTGACAGTAGCGATAGCGATACCTCCATGTTTCGACCATTTTACACAGCAAAGAATTGCTATTCCGTGTGTATACCAACGTTCTAATTGCAAGTCTTCCTGCGAGATTGTGTGCATCCGAGTAGACAGGCTTGAGCTCATGGAACTCCACTTTCCGCCACAATTCTTCGACAATGTTTCAACTCCGGAAGGGAAGAAGAATTGAATAGGTTGCCTGATAATCTTGTATCATGTTGTCTGCTTCATATCATGTGCAATGCGGAAGCTGATACCGTCCTTTAAATGGCTTACTGCTGTTGGGAGTAACCATTTTAGCACGTTTGGGCCAAGGACCTAAAACAAGGGAGAAGGGCTCCTCGATTACACTCAATCCTTTTATTGAATATTGATCAGATTGACACAAATATAAACAGTCATTAAACAATGAGAGAGAGAGAGAGAGAGACAGAGACAGAGACAGAGACAGAGAGACAGAGAGAGTACAGATGTCACATTTCTGTAAACACCAAGGTTGAACGGATGATGATAGCTCTGCCCAGATTTTCTTGCCAGCCATTGCGCTCGTACTCCTTCATAATACTGATGAAGTGTCCAGTGGCATAATTCTAAAATTAATTGGAAGGAGAACATAACTCTCTACATTGTATGCTAAAAAAAATGAACAAGTACCTCTATGGTTGTCATGTTATTGGCCATGAGGTAGACATGCCAGCACAACAAAGAACCCAGTGTCATACTCAGGCCAAGCACAGGTACCCCACATGCAACCTGAGGAAAGTATAATTTGTTGTTAAATTCCCGAAATCCTCATTGTGCGCAAGAAGAACTTCGCAAAGCAGAAACTACAACAATGGTCACAATGCGCACACACCAGAAAGAGCATGGAGCATCATAGAATGAGGTCCATTGTCTATTTATTGAACAATGCTAACAAAAAACATTCTATCAAGTGCCAAAGAAAGTCACTATGGTCACAGTGCACACATATGGTTTATCTCATTGAGGCAGTGTCAAGAAAAATAAGTACGTGTACTTATAGAAAAGAACAAAAGTAAGAACACTTCTTTTACTCCATTAAAGCAGATCATAGCCTTGTGTCGCAGCACATACATAAACCAGCTTAGGATAAGGAGCTAATGTTTTTCACTGGAGAAGGAGATCTTACAACTACACATGAAATTTCATGTACCCCTCATCAACAGCAAGATAAATACACCATGTAGATGAAGGTGAACTCCACCAACAAAACAAGGATCTAATTAAGCTCTGTTCAAATTGAGTATTTATTGCGATGAACTGACTAATACTATTACTATCAATGCATAACCCAATGAAGCAGACAGCTTCTAACTTACATAAAGACCCTTGGAGTGAGATTGTCCCCAAACTTCCCAGTCCTTTTGGAGAACACATGCTATAAAGATGACCTAATCATACAAAAAGCATAGATGAGAATTTCAGGAAGGTTATTTCCATCAGTGATTGAGGAAGCTTATTTAATGGTCACATAATGAGGTGAAGTGGAATGTACCGTTGAATAGATGCTTGCTACAGTAGCAAAGAAGACAAGTATAAAAAAGGCCTTGTAGTTCCAGTAACCAACACAGTTGTTGATCCATCGACAGTGATGATCCTGCAGCCAAGGATTTGTTGAAAGGAACCAAAATTTGCAAATATGATTACCTCTTAGAATCTGTAGAAATTTTTTGAAATGTCAAAGATTTCTTAGAAGAAATTACACTAGCCACTCTTACCATCCTCAAAACACACCTTCTGCAGGTTCGGCAATGATGACATCTTTGAGGCTTGAATGTAGAGCAAATCTCACATTTCCTTTGATGCGTAACCTATCAGTATTTGTTCATCTTTCAACAATTTAGGACTACAGGTAACAATTTGTGCTGCTAAATAGATCAAAAGGCAAATTACCATTTTCTTCCCATAAAAGATACAGTATTTTGCCGAAAAATTCATGAAAGTGGAGCTAATAAAAAAGGGATACGGTTTATCATCTATCCACTGCAGGGACTCCAATGTATGCCACGTAAAATATCCCC
Organism: Eucalyptus tenuipes; assembly: GCA_014182365.1. Classification (NCBI taxonomy): domain Eukaryota; kingdom Viridiplantae; phylum Streptophyta; class Magnoliopsida; order Myrtales; family Myrtaceae; genus Eucalyptus; species Eucalyptus tenuipes. Next base: position 27,717,871 of record CM024543.1, on the reverse strand, counting down.
ATAACCAACCACATGAGCTCATGTATGACAAAGAAAGTCATGACGCATCATTTCCACAAATGACCCATTGCAAATCCTGTTTAAGTTTAAAACCCATCATCTCGAGATCCTCTTTTAGAAAACGAGAGAAGACTTCATTAGCAAAGAAATTAAGAGGACATGGTTCCCTATACCAACTCACTCTGAAGGGGAAGCATCCCATACGCTAAAATCATGACAGCTCTAGATTAATTACCCTCCCCTCAGAGCATTCACACATTAAGCTTTACTAACTACTACACCAGAAGGGGAAAACACAGAAGCCATAGGTCATTTAAGCAGACTATTACTCTTTGGCTGAATCAAATTTATAACCCTCCTTTATAAATTTTTATGGATCATCTGAAGTTTTGAGTGATTGAAACTACAGGCTCAAATAGTACAAACAGAGGGGAAAACCCCTACCCTAGTTTAAGTTTTTGCAGGCGAGAGATACCGATGCTTTCAAAGTAGATGAATAAAAGGAACCAAAAAGGTTCAGAAATCATTATAGAGTTGACACAACTCAAATAAGACTGGTATGAGACCCTCCAAATGTCTGTTTCGTGAGATTTCAAAGAGACAAAAAATAGATACTTTATCCATATCCATAAAGTTCTGCATCTCATCCATGCATGTTTCTTCTAAAACTAGGAAACTCAATATAAGCTTGATATGAAACACATAGACATATCTATAACAACAAACGCATCCACATATATCTGCATGTAAAATATCCAAATATGTATGTACATATATCTTGCACTGGACGAACAAGGAAACATATCATCCCGTTGGGTGAAAGAGATTGACCTGACAGCAGCATTTGATCATTACCTCTCTAGAAGGATTGATTACACGATCATGCACATAATCAAGCAAACAAATAATGCCCTCAAAATGCCATAAAAAGGGAATACACAAAGTAAAATTCTTTTAGAGAGTTCGCAAGAATCAATCCCAGACCAAAGCCAAAACAAAACCTAATACAATGAGCTATACAGGCATATAACCCCAATCCAATGGCAATGTTCACTTACTAGAAACCAATTCAAAATTTGAAATCTTATGGGTCATCCAATGTGCAGCATAAGCATTTACGTATCTGTATCTAGTACTCCAGTCTTAAATATGCAGGACGCACAAGTCAAAAAGCTAATCTGCTCGACCAATTACCTCACTGAAACCGAACAACATACCCCAATAGCAACGACAACGTAAGCATCGAATTGACTTGTGAAATGGGTAAACTCGCGAACACGACAGAACTCACATTTCTCCTGAATTCTTGATCTGAGAGCTCCCTATCTTCGACATCAGGGACGTACGAAGAAGGAACGCGTCCCGGGTCGGTGAGCACGCAGACGAAGAACGCGAAAACACTGTAGAAAGCCAACAAACTGAAGACCAAGGCGTGGAACGATCCGTCCGAGCTCCGCAAACCGACCCAATCTTCGATGGAAACGAACAAGGTGACGTAATAGACGAAACCCATCAGAAGAAACACGGCGAATATCGGAATCGACAGGAATCTCTTCCACTCCATCGCGGGAAACGATGTTTGTCGGAAGATGAACTCGAGTCGAAGAAATTCTTGAGTTTACTTCGCAACAGACGGAAGCGAGAACGTTCGAACAGATGGGCGAGTAAAACAAGAAGCTGTTTTTTCACCAGTTTTCTTGGGCTTGGGCTTTGGCATTTAGGATGGGCTTGGGCCACTATTTAGCCCGTTGTTCTTGGACCGAGGGAGAGAACTTTGCATGGCTTTAGATTACTTGCTAATTAAAGAAGAATAATTGACAAAATACAACACTTTGCCAAAGCAGGGTTCACGAATTAATGAATATTTAAAGCAAGGTGTTTGAGCACGGATCACTTGTTTAGATGCGTACTACGTAGCAGAGCAGGGACGAGAGCAAGAACTATACGGTGGTAGCAAGTGATCTCCGTGAAAACTAATCCTGTGCTTAGATCATGGCTTCCCAGGTATTGATAATTTATGTTTCTTGATTATATTTTCCGATGCTCCCTCCCACGTGCAAAGAAGGCCTTAAAAAAGAACCACGACATGTACATACCCATGTCTGTGGTACAATACAAATGTATTACAATGTTAACTCTTGATCTATCCTTTGATATCATGATCGAGTTCAATTATCGCTGTTTTTAAACGCTTTAAAGGAGCGAATATCGGGAGCAAAAGCCAGTGTGTGGACCATAACTTGTGGGACCATGTGCAATTACAGCTATCGATCAGTCGAATTCTACAGGGCCCTCACGATCAATGGCCGCGATCGATCTGATTTGAAGGAGCAGATAAATGGTGAAGGGAAAGCAGAAGGTTTTTGTCTCATCACAAGCGACGGACACAGAAGTCGGTTTGACGCATCGACTAGGATCAATCAATCAACCGAGAAGAATACAGAGCAGCGGGTCGACAACGACAGTCTCTCGGTCGACGTGGTCGTGTGGTCCGAACACGAGACGCGAAAGCATCCGCGACGCGGTTCATCGTTCTATTTTGGGAGCATCGTTCTTGAATAGGCCGCCAGAGAGATGGGATGGCGTGGGGAGATCTTCGGGGGTGGGGACCGTATCGTTCGACCTCGTACGTCCGTCCCCATCGGGCATCATTGCCCTTGTCGTGCGGACCCGCCCCTTTGATCGATCGATCGATTAGCCTTCCACGTTAATTTTAACCGAGTCGTTTCCATCTCGAGAAAGTAGAAGCATTGTACGAGGGAGCGAAGGCCATGGAAGGAAGGGTAGGGGAAAAGGATGGTAAATTCAGATGGGGACCTGCCATCTTTTGTCATAAATGGTATACGTGGAGGTGAAAAGGAAAGAAAAGGAAAAAAAAGAGAGGAAGGTTCGAAGTCATCGAGCCACGTCGAGCCAAAATTAGTGGTGCAAATTCAACGATATAATAGCAATAGCAAATTAGTAATCTTAGACGCTGTCATTTTGACTATAGAATGACATCCATCATATTTGACCGAGTTGCCGACAATGTATCTAAACTTGTTTGACAAAAAGCGACATATATTAAATGCACCTATAATATCGTTGATCAATCTTTTTGCTAATTACGCATAGCTGACAATTTAGGTGGAATATAAAAAACACATACATTGTGGGATGCAATCCAAGGAACTCGAGTAGTCCAAGCTCGGGAAGATAGACTTAATTGAGAGAGTAATCAAGTAGCGGACTGGGTCGTGAGAGCTCACCAAAATAAATTTTTATCAATTAATTAAGTTACTTATCCCTCAACCCGTCTTTTGGAAATGATGTGTTCTGAAGTCCATTCATTGTCTATCCAAATTTTTACTTAAATGAGAATGCTACAAATGCTTTTTCAACCCAAAAAAAAAAAAAAAAAAAAACAGAGAGAGAGAGAGAGAGAAAGGGTTAATTAACAAGATAATTAATACGTATGGTCGATTAAATGGAGATTGAAATGAAAACTACTGTTTATACCATGCATCCTAAAGCATCCATTACAGACAATCAAGTCATCGGGAACAAATGCTTCTTGATGATGGTTCGATCAATCTGTCCTTCCTCCTAATGTAAAACCCTTCTCGTCTAAGGCCTACTTGTCCGAATGCATGGACATGGTAAGAGGATTCTGTCATGCTTGCTCTTCTTTTGTAGGGTTTCCAGAAAGGTAACAGTTGAGGGAAAAGAGAGAGTGATACAGCACAACTAGGACGGGGGCCAATCGATCGCAAATATACTCTTGGAGATGAGCAGCTTCCGGTGAGGAACCATGGAGATGCAGCAGGAGAAGGCCGCTTTTTTCACATCTTATGCCATATTCCACCCGTAAATAACTTTTTTCGCCTGCAATAGAAGACCTGCCGTTTAGTAATTTGACCCGAGAGAACACGGCATGAAATAATCTTACAGCCCCGACTTGTCAGTCTCGAGGAAGAAATTTCTCACAAACATCCTACTTTCTGGCGTGAACCGGACGGACTTTGACTCGACAAGAAAGAGGAAGAAGCTCAATCGAGGGTAGTGGCCAAACGAAGGTACTCCGATGATATGGCATGCTAATCTCCTGACTACATCTGTGTAAATGAACAGCACACGGCGGACCAGAACACAGGACACCAGATGCCAACGACCCAAAACCAGAACCACAAGAACGCACTCAGCACAATAGTAAAGAACGTTAAAACGGCCTTTGTTTTTTCCCATCGAAAATCAAGATCGTTAAGCTAATTACATTCATAGCTACTTTAGGTTTAATAAGTCGACAGGGGCCTGGATAGAATAAGAAAACTATTTATCGATGAAACCACAAAGATGAAAATCTTCTATAGTCCTGACTCCGAAAACCCTAACTCAAACTTTGTTAACAAGAAGAGACAGCAGACACTACACCATTAATTTGCATAGTAGTAGTCTTGCACCCCAGTTAAAAGGCTGGTTTCCAGAACTTCTTTAAATTTCACACGACGGTACATACATAGAGGATATTATAGTGCAAAAACATGAGGAAATCAATTATTGGAAGAGAACTAACTTTTCACATCATATATACGACTATACACCGTCACGTGAAATCATTCTAGGAGGATCAATGAGACACAAAAAAGTAGATATCACATCCTCAAAAAGCTACGAGAATCATAGTTTCCACAAAAATCCACCCATGCACAATTTCTGAAAGTACCCGGGAAAATATCTTCCCGTCTTACACTAATTCTCTGGTGTGATCTCTCAGTTGTACTCCATCATTGCCTTTTTCTTCCTCCCACCATGTGAAGTGTGGACCTCAAGCAAAGGGGGGGAAATTTCATCTGTCAATTGCCACAAAAAGAGGACTTTTCTTCTTCTCCTCCTCCTTTCCCCCTGCACGAGAGCTAGTGCCTCCCAAAATATGCCATTGACGCAATAGTTGCATCTTAAATTTTTTTCTTGAAATCCGTCGTTTTTCTAACCCCGTTCTCATTAAAAGAGGATTTTAATTAATTCTTCTAAGCTTCACCTTTCTAATATAAAAGAGTGGCATGTGATACTAATTAGCTCTTAGTTAAGGGTACTCTCAATGCAACTTAGTTAAGGGTACTCTCAATGCAACATTGGCTAAGCGAGCTCAAATTAGATATACTTTTTCAAGAAATCCAGCACATGCAACGAAAATCTTGTACGACATACAAATAATAAACATGACTCTAGAATTATAATGCATAAACTTTTGAGGGGCTAGTCCGAATAAGAAATGTATTTTCCCCCTGGAAATTCAATCGAGAAATTAGATTGTAATAATCATGAATAAAAACCTACTAATCTTGATAAATTAATGTTAACTGGCTCTGAAAAATGAGAGACATTGCAATTTAGTGCCAAGTTCCCTCTTCCTTTTGGTTTATCTTCTATGCAGGCGAACGATATCTCATTTATTTTTGTAGAAGACAGTTGCTAAATATTGTCTATATAATATCCTGTTAGTATCGATCTAAAGATATAGAAGTTGGCAGCTGCATTGCTGGAGGCAAAAGAAATAAGTCTTCTTCATAAAAAAGATTAACTCATCCTTTTATGAAGATAATTCAATTTCAAAATACAAAATGTTATCCAAATTCCTATAAGTTGAGCTACTAGTGTGAGATCTTTCAAATCCTATCTACTAGCGAAAACAATCTTGTTTTGACAAATTTTTTAAAGTGCTCAACAAACATTGCCGTCGATAGGAAGAAATGAAGCATCATATGGAATGGCTCCACCATATAATATGTGGTGGAACAAGCCAATCGAATTTAATCAAGATGACGTTCATGTTATTTTGCTTCAACCACTTGCAGTTGCAAGTCCTAAAAGCAGTAATTGAGCGCTCAAAACCACATTTTTCTCATCTTATATATGCATTCAATATAAAAATCAAAAGTTTCGCTAAGGCACTGAATTTGTTTGACAGGTTATGCGCAACATGGGTTAATTAATCTAGGTTACTGCTCACAGATTACAAAGGATAGTAAGTATCTTACCCTTTATGCCAAGGAAACTTCAGGATCACTCGTTGGCTGAGCACTTCCTCCTTCTGTGTTTACGCACGCTAGCTGCTTTGGCGTTGCTGCTAATTGGTGAATGTACAAGACATCCCACTAATTCAATTAATCACTTAGAAATGACAGGAGGAAAGAAATATATATGAACACGTCATTACAGTCTAATAAGGCATTTTATATCCAGAGGATAAGAAAAGGCCCTGAAATTAGACATGTATACACTTCTTCAAATACTCAATAAGTTAACCTAGGGCCGTGGATAATGGGATACTAGTCATCGATTGCTGATGCAGCATCATCAAGATTCTCAATACTAAACCTCTGTCGGCGAAATTCATGCCTATGCCGTGAAATCGTGTGTGAATCTTGATGATGCTGCACCTGCAAACAAATGACTGTGAGCAGCTGCTTGCGGATCCTTTGACAAACCTTCTACAGTGAAATATTTGGCCCTCTGAAGATGGAAATAAAAGTTTCCCAAGAAAATGAGAGATAAAAACATATGGAATAAGAGCAAAAGAAGAACAGGAAGAACTATGGTCCGGAGTATTGTCAAGAACAGGAAATTAAAAGGGAATAGCTTCAAAGATTCCTAATGTCAATGTCTTCGATGTTGTAAATAAGCCCTAGCTAATGCAAACTCCATCCCAAAACTTTTAGCAGGAAAAATGGGGTAAAGTAAAAGGAAAAAAGGACAACAGCAGATCAGTGGAAGAAAAGACATGGCAACAAGATATGGCCGAGAATAAAATCCATGTGATAAAAGACACATCAATGGTGATTCCTAGCAAAGAATGATCTTTCTTGGCCTCCATCGAGGGGAAAAAAGATCCTGAGCAAGAAGAAGAATATCGAGGATGCTGTGGTGGCTGCCGTGGCGACGAAAGGGATGAAAGAGAGAACAGGAACATGGGAGGTGGCGGGCGAGATAAGGAGCATCAGCAGAGAGAGAGAGAGAGAGAGAGAGAGAGAGGGAGGGAGGGAGGGAGAGAGGATGATGAGGACGGGGAATGAAGGGTGATGGTGAAGAAGAGTAAAGATACACAGTTGCTTATATACGCACAACTATGTCATTTTATGTTTTTCTTTTTCTTTTTTTCCCTCTCTTGTTCTTGCATGAGGATACACAGGTTCATATATAAAGAGCATTTTTAATTTTGTTTACTAACAATAAAAAAAACAAATTGCAACCTGAGCGTGACTTTTTCTTGACATTATCAATTTATTTACTTGATTATCCCCATGTGATTAAGAAAGTAAAGCTATCTTTTTTAGGGGAAAAAAATAAAAAAGAGTTGCAACTGGATTATGGAAAATTGGCCTTGCTTTTCCTTCTGAATTTGGGAAGACGGCTACTGTACTAAATTGGAACGAAACTTCGTTATATATTTCAGGGAAATAGAACTTATAAAAAATATTTAAAAAATTGTGTGCATGGTCCACCAAGTTTAGTTCTCATTAGGGCATCTTCATGTTCATGATTTGTGTGGTCCAGTGTCTACACATTAGACTCTTGATTTTCCTTCAGCTGCATTTCTCCTCCAATCACATACGTAATTGACAACGTGAAATTAAAAAAATAAAATAAAATAAAATGTGGCCAGCACGAAATGATGGGCTTTCATAAATTAGCTCCAATGCCATGTAATGATGCAACAAATATACTCTGTTGTAACAAAACAAAAATGAAAAAGAGAATTGTCCCTTGAAATGATGACCTTTATGTGCAAAACCGGAATTTTTTAAGAATATCCACCTTATTGTATCAAAGCACGATGGAGCGAAAGGTCATTCGTTTCAGATTCCAAGCCCAAATACACCATTAAAAAAATCCTCGTTGGAATTATGTCGGGCAATATTATCTAAGAAATAATTTCGTAAAAATAATAACTTGTATCATTTACAAAAATGAATAAAAGTAAAATACATTCATCGTCTACAAAATTGTTTAGATATAAATTATTATCGATAATAAAAATATATATTATTAATTAATTATTTTTAAGTAATACAGGAAATCATTTTTAAGAAAATATTTTTCAAATCATTCATTTTCTACGAAACAAGCAGACCCTACTATCAAAATATAAAGAGAACTACTATCATCCCTTATTCATGAAATCTAATTATTTCACAGTTATTTAGATCATTCATTTTTTATAATATGGTTCTCTTTTCCTCACATGGCCCATACAAATATATCATCCCAATACAGTGAAAATAATAAAATTACGATACTATCTCTCATGAGTCATAAAACAAAGTAAAAACAAAATAATAAATTCTTAAGGTGTAATTTAAGTTGTAACAAGATCTACACCAACAAGACATAGACAGGCAAATACTAACGAACGTAGTTCAGCAAAGCGGTTCAAAAATGAGGACCAAAACACGTCGAAACTCCACTTCAGGAAAGGTAAAATCGATACAGGACACGTGAAGGGCCTAGAGTAAGTTTCCCGATAAGCATTCGTGGATCCATTCTGTCAAGATCAGAAGTTACGGGTTGATATAATTAGGATACATGAAATTCGCCTTGTCAAACGTACGATCATTCAACTGCTTTGAAAGCTTTTCTAGCAATCATGTCAACATTGCTGTGTCAACATTGCTGTCAAACCTTCGTTGTCGAAATAATGGATTTGTATAAGGCGAGCAAGTTGATGAGATTGGCATATAGTTTGTCTTTTTTGAGGATGTGAGGATGGAAGTAGGACTTGCTCATGATTATCGTTTTGTCCAAGAGCAGCCTCCTCTGTTCCACCATTGATGTTCGACACGCTCGGCTGAGATTCATCGCAAAACCTATAAACGAAGTCATCCGTACTTCTACCTGGATTTCCTATTAGACATCATCGACTCATCATTCTGCCATCATGATCATATCAAGAACACAAGTGTAATTAGCCCCCCAGAAGCCTCTTTGATTGCTTCCTAACCAAATGGACTGGTTATAAGATAGTGCCGATAAGTGCTATTCTTCACGGATCCTTTTCATTATTTAGATTCACAGTTGGTTTGAATGATCAGCATGTATGTTTCTTCCAATTGTCAATAATCTATCTGTGAATGTGTAGTTACTTACATTTTTATTTTTTTTATATTTCTGGTTACTTTTTTTTTTTTTTTTTAATAAAACTCTTCAACAGGAAGATCATATTAGGTTTCTCTCCTCCTCCTCCTCTCTCTCTCTCTCTCTCTCTCTCTCTCTCTGAGCTAGATAAGTTAGAAATTAATCGAGCAATATCCTTAAAAAGCTTAGCAATATATGCCATTTTAGATAAGAAGAAGATCATATTGGTCCATTTTCAAGGACTCTGGTGTATAGCCACTTCTATTTTAGGGTTCTTTTTAGGGAAAAAATCACAAAAAACCCCCAAAATTTACCCAAAGTGACAGATTTATCCCAAACTTTTTTTGTGACGTGAAAAACCTTAAACTTTGCCAACCGTGATACATTTACCCCAAACTTTTTTTTGTGATACAAAAAACCCTGAACTTCTATCGTGTGACACATTTATCCTAAACTATATGGTATTTTGATCTTTTTACTTTTTAAAAAAAAATTATTATTTTTTTCTTCTTCTTCTCTCTTCCCTCCACCGGCCATGGCGGAGGGAAGCTGGCATCTGGCGAGGGTCACCCTCGCCTGGGCTGGCTAGGACCGCCCTCGCCGACGTCAAGCGAGGGCGGCCCTCGGCTGGGTCGAGCGAGGGCCTCCCTCGCGCCCTCGCCAGGCCCTCGCCAACGTCAGGCGAGGACGGCCCAATGCCGGCGAGGGCAACCCTAGCCAGCCTAGGCGAGGGCGACTCTCGCCGGACGCTGGCGGAAGGAAAAAAAAGAAAAAAAAAAGAAAAAGGAAAAACAAAAAAAAGACAAAAATACCCTTAATGGGGTAAATGTGTTACGGTTTGGGAATTTTTCACATCACAAAAAAAAAGTTTGGGGTAAATTTGTCACTTTGGGCAAATTTTGAGGTTTTTTGTAGGTTTTTCCCTTCTTTTTATCTAAAAGTTCAATGTTTTCATGATTGCGCAAGGGATTATCTCCGCTTGCGCATTTATCAATATTTTAATGGAATGACCACCGATGACTGAGTCTAAGTTCATGTTAATGACCCGCAATTTGTCACTATCAATTATTGAGATAATGTTTCCATTGTTAAAGAATTTGTAATCATGGTGCATGATTAACAAAGAATAAAGACCCGAGAAGCAAGAATATCAGGAGCTTCAAGCTTGTACGATCAAGTGATCTAACGATAAGATAGGATCTCTCGCCATTTACAAAAAAAAAAATAATAATAACCATTAGGCTTCGTCTATTTCTAACCTAGAGATTAGGTTACCTGTCATTATAAATAAAAGCTATTTATGCTTGGTAAACATATCTATCATAAGTAAATGACTCATTTGAGGTAAATTGTTATATATTTAGTAAAAACATTCGTTGGGAGCAGAACACATTATTTCTAATAATATCTCCTTTAGAATTCTTACAAAAAAAATTCGATAACATATTTATCTTGTTTTGGCTTTTCTTACCTCGTTAATTTAACATCATTTAGTTTGGTTGATTAATTCTCGCTAGTATCACACTCGTAGCCGACCCTTGCTCATCGAAACGAGGTAGCACGATCCACTCCACTAGCTAGTGAGGTTCGCGTGCGACCCATGCCATAGACAAGATAGGGCCGCGTGACCCTCGCCCGCATTTGGAGAGGATCATCCCGCCCTCTCAGGAGGCCGGCAAGGGTTCCCTTGCCACTGCTTCAATGAGGGTCCTCGACCCTGACAAAAGCTGTTGATGGTGCCACTACCCAACCACCTTCCCATTTCTCTACTTTTTAAATATTTTACTTTAAAAAATCATATAATTTGACTATTCAACTTATATTAATTAGAATGAAAATTTTTACCAAAATCAAATGAAACTCGTTACGAACTAATATAATTTATTATGGAGTGTTCATTTTTTTAAACAATTTACTAAAAAACGAGAAGATTTATTGTGAATAAGTCAAGTTCGTTGCAATCGCATAATTTCTATTAATAGATTTGGACCCCTGTTAAAGAATGTGAAATACTACAAAATAGGTGAAATTATTGGTAATGTCTATATTGTATACTACACATGATATTACATCCTCCTTTTGAAAAATGAAAGATTTTAGCAAAGGATGATGCCCAACTTACTTTTGATGAAGATGGAGAGATCTGAGCATAGGATACATGTCAAGAAATAATTGTTGGAACAATCAATCTATCGAACAAAAAGGACGAAATGGTCAGAGAGATTCCTTCAAGTGCCCACCTCTCCATCGGAGATGGGGTCCGTCCGTACAACCCGATGTGGCTGCGTCCAACTTTTCCATCTTTTTTTTCCTTCTTTTTCATTTCTTTCACTGTTTTTCCTTCCCTCTTTTTTTTTTTTTTTTTTTAAAATTTTATTTTTCGAGGTTCTCTCCTTTCCATTTCTTTCCAAAATGACAGCGACTACACTTGCGTTTGGCGATTTCCCTCTTGCCATAATTCTCCAATGCAGTGGAGAAGGTCAGACACCACATAGTTTTTTTATGCTGATGAATTCGACCTAGAAACTAAATGATGACAATCTTGAATTTCTTTTTTTCTTCTTTGTGATTCAATCTTCATGTCATATTATGGTGTACTACACCAACCATAAAATTAACTAGTTGACAACTTATTTATTATTCGACGTAAAAAATTAATCTTATTTTAAAAAATAAGCACCTTTTAGTTTTGTTGATGTTCAAGAGAATATTAGAGAAGTGAATATCCGAGTTTCCTTGAAAGTATCCTTTTGAAGGTCTCCCGTATCATTGATTTATCCATTAATGATAATACATCTTTGTAATTGTTATTCATAGATTTTGCAATAAAGGAGTGGCATGACGTATAAGGGATGATTTTTGGGCTACTTTAAACATGTGACCGATGATGATTGGAGAAAACAAGACGAGACAGGATTCAAGAGAGAAAGAAACAACTTGTTAACATCATTTATAGGTACACCACTTGCAAAGATGGTGCATTTCGAAGACGTCATTTCGACGATGACTAGTCTATTACGTTATTGAGAATAAATGGATTCAATAGTCACCCAATTCTCTCTTCTCACTTCCTATAAGTGCATAATTACCTAAATTTGATTCCATCCATTTGATCATAGAAAAAAATATTAACCCTCCTTTTTCTTCTTTTCTTTTGTCCATGGTTTCTATTTTCTCTAGAAATCAAACTCACAGAATTTCCTAAATAACTCGGGTGTCCTTTGGTTTGATTTTTATTTTATTTTTTCATTTATATATAATAAAATCATTTTAACTTGTTTTTCATGTATCTAAATGTTTCTCGATAAGAGAAATTTTTGATTATGTCAAATAATAAATGTCTATTTATATTATTTCCATTAGACAATATTTCTCATGTGTGAATGCTGGTTAAACCTCTTTTTCAATACTTAACATCTTTCATTCATGACATAGTTAAATAAATATTAATTAGCTGGAAGTAACAAAAGTAGCATTTATTTCTTCATAACTTAAAAATTTGATATAAGCTAATTAATATTTATTAGATAATTTTAATTATTAAAAGAGGAACAATTTCAAAGATGTTAATAGGTCTTATGACATGAATCTTCACTTGAGACGAATCACCATTAACGGTTCCTCACAAAAATTCCGAAGGCACAAAAAGCTCTCAGCAATTTTCACAAAAAGTCATTTTACGGTCATATCCCTCTATTAATCTAAAATTTGATATTTCATTGTTCCGGTTGTGAAAAATCGATTTTCTTTTTCTTTCGTAATCATGAATTATATTTTCTTTAATAACCAATTTTATCCATAATCATCTAGACAGTACTTTTGATATGGCAAACAAATTTCTTTTTTGGGCTCTAATATTATATATTTCTATATTAAATTTTCCTTTCAATTCAAAATTCTCTCGTGACAATTTACTTCTTTTTAATGTGTCAAATAGCAAAACAATCTCCGCCCCACTAGTAATCGCTTCATCCAAGTTGACTGACCTATTTTTAGATCGAATCATAATCAACCAAATTCTCCTCTCCTTCATTATAAAAATCATTCTCCTTCAAGAAACCGATCTCCTAGTTCAAAGTCTTCCACCTTTCCCAAGGAAAATTTAAAAGCTTTTAGCTTCTTACCAATCGTCATCAAGCTTTGACTTCTTGTTCATCATCTCATTTGATTCCACAGACATCTGGCTAGCCTTATAAAACTACATAGCCCTTCTTTTACTTCCACAGACATCTATGGCCATGAAGAAATTATGCATGGTCTAGTCCCTTGTCAAGATCAATCACTTCGATGGCTTTGCCATTTTTCAACTCAAGTAGTCCAATGACCACTTTTCCTTTCCCTCCTCTCCAACTGCTCCCTTCAGTCCTTCTACCAAGGCTACAAGCTTGCCAATTCGCCCTTCTTCTCCACAAATTAAGATTATCCAAAATGGGTAATTATTGAACCCACCCGTTGCATCATCACCCATCGAGACGCTCCCAAGCCGTTCGCTACATTACCAAAGAGCCATTTCCTTGTAACATGCAAAAGCACCGTCTATTTATTTGTATGCGAAAGCATAGTCGGTATTTTTTATGCCAAAGCTGATGTACTTGGGTTGCAAACTTGCGAGATACTTGAATCAATAATTTGATGGTTCGGCATTGTTACTCGGCTCCAAGAGACTTAAAAAGAGAAATATCCCACTCTTGTTGATCTGTAGCTGTCTTTTCATTCATGGAGGAAAGCCTGCTCCACTCATGGCCAACAACCTTGTACAGCTTTAGCATCTCTTTGTAGATCCTTTAAGGCCCGCAAAATTCCTCCTCCTTTTCCATCGAGGAAATGAGAATCTTCGACCTTGCAAATAGAGCTGTTCTGCATAGAAATCACTGGATATGAGGCGTTTCGTGGATTGGAAAAACAAAATATCGAAGAAAGGTATTTTCATTATGTCTTTTAAGGCATATGAGGTGTCAGGAATTCTTTCAGCACTAAGCTAATTTTTTAGGGTATGCCGTGGCCTCCTCTTTCCACACACCCTGAACGATTTCTTTGAACATATAGGTCCATGTTCTTTGGGTGGCCTTGATTAAGAGAAATTCATGAGAGTATGTCAATTGCAACGACCTAGATGTTGGGCGAGGAAGATACATACCTATTGCTTGAGCAACCTCGTCACTAGGGTTTCCACACAATGTTCTCCTAATTAGATATAGTTGGCATCGTACAGGATTTCACTAAACGAAATCATTAAGATTGATTTACCTTTCTTCATTCGGTATATCGCAGGATTGTGAACCCAATTAGTCCAGTGCAATCAGCCAATGTTTGAGCGAAAGGCCTGTGGGCGACTTTAAAATCTTGTTCGATTATCATGAAGGGACACTAGAACTGAAATAAGGATTATATTCTCTTTCAACCGCATCTCTGATTGGTGTCCAAAGCTACAAGCACGTCATCCTTATGCAAGCTCAATTAATGACGGCGATGTCCATGTTTATAGCCCACCAACCAATCAAAAGACTAGTCGAAGGAAGCTTCATCTAACCAAGACGGGAGAACATCGGTCTTTACGATGAAACAAATCGAAACGAAAAAGGGAGGTAACTGATTGGCCAGTGCTTACGGTCGAAAGAGAAGAAAGGCTCTCCGAGAGAGGGAGGTCTTATGCAGTGAAGGAGCAAGTGACAGCGCGATGACCCACAAGATTGAAATAATCGCGCCGTCCTAATTAGTGGGTAAAGCAGTCATTAGAAGATTGATTAATTTTCTGGTCCTGGTCGAGCTGATAAGACAAAATACATGTCCGTCTTTCAAAGTTCGAATCGATGACAATATGGAGTTGGATCATGGATCTACATCTTCTCCTAAGCTCGTGCCCCATTGATCTCATCTAGGGTTCGTGACGAATCTCCACGTCGGTTTATGAAATCACTTGATTGTGGCGCTGAAATATTTTCGTGCGCAACAGGCGATGGACACTCGGAAACATTCACCTATGGTTCCAGATTTTCATGTCTTTCTCGAATCTTGCGATCAAATTAGACCTAGGACAGTAACATAATCGAAAGACTGTAAATCTAAATTAATTTACACTTGTGGTCTCCTTGTTAGATTTTTTTACGATAGTATTTCGGGGGTGAAAAGGATATTTAATGAATTTAATTTGGGTACGGTCGATGTTTGGAATGTTGAGATTTGAGAAATCCTAGGTGAGTAAATGTACTTCCTCATTGGTAACTTCTAGTTACATGCATTAAAGGGTTATATCATCCTTTGGACATGTATGAGAGCTCGATCATAGATTGTTCAATGACGATGCAAGCATCACTCGTATTCTCCTATTCACACAATGAACAACTATCAATTTTCATATTTTTTTTTCCAACTAAATATTTCAAGCACGAGATTTCTTTGAAAAAATTGTTAGTCAGTGCATAGGAAACTGTTGTATCATCGATTACCTCCAAATAGTCAGTGCATAGAAAATTGTCGTATCATCAATTACCTCTGAATCATCACGGCACATGATTCGCGGGAACGATGATGATCAGCTCATGTGATCGCCGACTTGCTGTCTGCCTCAATCTGACTCAACGGCACGTATTTGTTATCTTGTCGGCTCCAACCTGATTCGACAGTGGTTATTCAGTGGACTATAAGAAATCTTTTCCGTTGAGATAACATTGCGATCAAGTGCCCATTTCCGTCCTTGGTGGAAAAGCATCGAGCTCTCCTAATTATGGAGCGATAACTTTAATTAAGCTCCTTTAACCTCGTTAATCAAGATGAGAGCCCTCCTTTTTCGAGAGTCACGAATTGTTCTTCGCCCCATGCTTTGTTAAGAGTGGTTTATGTTCCTGATTGCTTTGGTTCCTTCGAAACAGTGGGCCATTAGCACTACATTATTGCCCTTAATCCGTACGTTAATGATACCTATGTTGAACCCGGGTAGGCTCCTTTTCATGCCTTCGATTTATTCATTTTCTTCCCCTTATGTCTACACATACTTCGGTGCGTGGTTTAATATATATATTTTAAATAATTTATCTAATTTTTTGGTTAAACATATTCAATATAAATGATACATATGCTTCGATGTAATGTCGGATGTGTATATGTCGGATGTGTATAAAATAACATTCGATCCAGATATGCATACACATGAGTTCCATTATGGCTTGTGACTTTCCAGCTAGCTCACATAATCAGTATGGGGTTCATTGTTCCCTCGTGAACAAGAATGATGTCACTAGTAATAGAGTGAGAAAATGACATAAATGATCCCCAAATTTTGATTAAATATGCAATGTGGTCACTAAATTTTTAATTTTTTTTTTAATGAAGTCCATGAACACAAGAGCTACTCTCTAACATAAAGGAGCATTGTGAACTAATCAGGTGTGATCAGTCTCATCTGTGTAATAATTAGGAATTCCTCTTCCAACTCGTCCCAGAATGGGCGTTATGGCAAAGAACAAGAAGAAAACACAAGGAGAAATTTGTCCAATAGTAACAAATGGTGCCTCCACAGGTTGACATCCGATCCAACGTAGTAGTAAGCAATCCACCAAAAGCAACCAAAATATTCCTTGATGAATGGGGCGAAAACTTGAACTAGTCCAATGTACATTAGTAACATTGAACATTTTCATATAGTTCAGGATTAGATTGAACATGAAGCAAAAGTTCAATGATTATATTTAATAAATTAAAAATCTATGGACAACAATGCTCATTAAGCTAAATTTCATGGATTACATTGAACAAATTAAAAGTTCACAGACCACATTGCATATTGAGACAAATGTCACATATTATTTGTGTAATTATCCCTAATAAAGCTCATAATTAAGAAATATGCGAAAATATGCTTGAATTACTGCTTTTTTATGCGAGTCCTAATTATCTCTTTTGTAAATGACCTGCATAGATAATATAGTATAGTTACACTGAGTAATAATCTATTGATTTATTAATTTATTGTGCATATAGATGGTGGCCCGGAGTTGTTTGGAAGCTTTGGACTTCGCATTGGAAAATAGGTTTTATATAAGAGAAACTACATATCTTCTTGCTCATTGGTTGGGGCCAACCGCAGTGACAGGTAAAAATTATATATATTTAGGCGTTGGTCCCGAGAGATTAAAGGACAAAAATGACTTGGACGAGACGGCGTCGTTTGCACGGTACTAGTGGAGAATATGTATTTAGAAAATAGATGATGATGATCTCCCACCAAATTCACAGGCCAGGCCAACTAAGCAGATGCGGACAATGGCTGAACGGTTACTTACCTTTTTTGTTCTTGTACGATGAAAATGTTTAGGTACACCTAATCTTAAAATCTTGAGCATAATATATATAATATGTATTAGTTGAAGATTGTAAAGTATGAACGAGACAATTTTTGCGAATTCGTTGTGATTAAGGTGCATAAGTTCTCAACGATTACCTAGGCAAACGAATCTCACTATTTTCGAGAAGTGCATGCTTCTCAATTTTGAAACAGTCCAGATCTCACCATGCTTTCTGCATAACCAATTAAAGTGTAAGATTCCGTAACAAGGACGCGATTGGATTCTTCACGCACGCCACACCGGGCCATATAAAAGATGAATGCATATTGTTTTTATCAAGAGAACAACGACATGAGAGTATGAGATTTGTCATTAATTGCCTAGAGATATCTGATTAATCTAATACCCATTTTCATTTTACTTTTTTGCATCGAGAATCAACTAATACCCATTTTCATTTTACTTTTTTGCATCGAGAATCAATGTGTATATTTATATCTATTATTTGATGATTTGAACGAGACAACCTTTGCAAATTTGCTCTGACTAAAATGCATAAGTTACGTGTCTCATTGATTATCTAGGCACACTAATCTGACAATTTTTACAAAAGAGTATGCGCTTTCTGATTTCGAGGCGGTCAAGGTCTCATGCTCGCCTCCTGCATAATGTCTAATGAAAATGTAAGATCACATGACTTGTATGCAACGGGATTCTTAATGTGCGCTGTTCATGTGCCATATCGAATATTAATGTACTTGCTCAGATATATTGAATTATAATACTGCCCAATTTTTTTTAATTTACTTTTTCGACATCGGAAAAAAGTATATTGTAGTCCATTAAAGGGTGAGACTGATTCGAAAATTAGGTTTGTTAGTAGTGTAGGTGCACGGTGGTGATTCTATGAATCGGGCAATGAACAAACTTTAGTCACTTGGGCGACTCCTACAAATGTTAGCCATTCAAATTTCAAGCAGCTTTACATGGGGAGCCTTCTTTAATCAGGTAGTCATTAATTCCACCATGAATAAGTGCCTAGTCTAAGCATATTTTTTGAATTTATGATAGTTTATCTCGAAACAATGTATTAACGCGTAGTTCTAAAGGGAAATCCGAACTATGTCGCCATTAAATGCTTAACAAGATTCGAGTTTTTTTATGCTCACCCTAAACTAGCATTCTTTGCCAATCTGCCATTTAAGGCATTCTTTTATAAATTTTTAAAAATAAGTTGACGCTGTGTCGGTCACATGATCTCGCACATTTCGTGAAAAAGAATCATTCTGCCTAAACCCAAGATCCATCGATATCAATATTGAAAGGCGAGATGGGTTATTTATCGGTCAAAAGCAAGTTGCATGGACTTTCAGAGTTTGCTTATTTTATGAACTCTGTCATAACTAATTAAGCCATTAATAAGCTGAATTAATAATGTTCCAGGTGAAAAATCTAGGGAAAAAAAAAAAGCTAGTGGGCTGCAAAAGATTAAATTGGACCAAATCATTCTCGTATACTTTAGGTTGTAAATGCGATGAAGCTCTATACAAACACAGAAGAGGCCCATCTCCATGAGGCGGCCCATATGATGAGTTCCCAAATCCAAACAATTAACATAGGATGTCATGTTTAGTCCAACGGAATTATTCATATTTGAATTGGGGAGCAATTTGATTATTCTAATTAACTTAAGTTATTGAAGCCTGTCGATTCGATTAATCCCACACGAATCCACAGAGGCTGCACTGTCGACCTCATGGATCAAATAAGGTTTCCATCCACAATTGGTATTTATTAACGGAATGATTATAATCCAATTGCCTGATGCTATCTTATTTTAACATCTCTTGAAGAAAATCTATTGGTATGGAATAATAACTTTTATTTAATCAACTTGGCTGGATCCAAGAGAAAGAAAATCGAATTCTACATGACTTAAAGAAAATCGACTAGAGTTTCCATCTCCTATTACGTTGCCAAAATTTAAATAAAAAAAGCGTTAAGCCATATTTCAAATATGTCAAATCGATAAATAATATGCTATAAATACATTGCTGGCAAATCGTAACAAACATTTAGGAAAAACGGTTTGTCTAACATGGTATCGGAGCAAAGGTTAATAGTTTGAATTCCAACACTTTCCCGCCTATTATTCTGTTTTTTTTCTTATTCCACTGGTTATTCCAGTAATATGGTTTTGTCCACAACCTATCTTGCGTGTGCAAGGGCCGGCTTAAGCGCAACGGAAGTAATTGTATTAAGCAATGTGTTATAGATACATCGTCAGCCCATTTGCAAATACTTCCATTGGATCAGCATTAGCAAACAACGTAGTCTACATTTTCTAGTTGTCGCGAAATCACGTGAAGAGAAGAGGCGATCGGGAGGACGTGACGAGGTGGTGGTGGCGGTGCTCGTAATTCTTCGTTGGTGGTCGTGTTAGATTTTATGACGCGGTGGTTGTGCGGCGTTGTGGTTGAATTATTGCCGATTTCCGCCTGACCAGAAGATTTTCTAGTTTGCGCGCCCATTTACTCCCCCCATCCAGATCATCCCCTCCATCGAGATACGTGACCCCGATTTGCTAACGTGGGTAGATTTTTCCACCTAATTGGTCGGTCAAACCGGTGAGCTGCTCCCTCCAACGTGGCGGCATATCATTCGTCCACGCTAGCCATCGGTTGACTTCCGAGAGTTTGACCTGCTTTCTCCGGACAAACACTTCTACATATTTTGCTTCATTATTGCAATTGATTCATAGGTTATAACGCTCGATTTCAGGATTATATTGTGTTGTGCATGTTTTGACTTTCGGAAGGACGTAAAGTAATATCATGGGACGATAATGATGGGCACGAGTATCATCACTTTGCATTAAGTCAAAAGGGTGAAGTGAAAAAAAGCTATCTCCACGATATTGCTTTTTGGCTAGGGTTGAGTTGGCACCAGATCTGAAGCCTTGTGCTTCTCGCGATCCTCTATTTAAAGGCATCTCTCCATCTTCATCCAACCTCCATACAGTCTCAAAGTCACCTGCAAAAGAAAAACAAAAGAAAAGAGAGATATCACAATGTCTCGTGCCATTGCTCTCCTGTTCTTCCTCTTCCTCTTCCTATTATCTTGTCCCACCCTGTTTGTGACTACCTCCATGGCTACCATGCGTCCGTTGAAACCTGTGCCTCCGGGCTACACAAGTTTCGACCCGAAACAAAGCTCAACAAGCGTCAACGGCGATGGCAGTCAGGGCGTCGAGAGTTGCTTGCCTAAAGGGCTTCGGCATACGTCCGCTCCTAGCCGATACATAAATTACCAACCCCTCGGGTCATCCTCGGCCTGTTCTCCGAGCACCGACATCAAGAACCCGTGAAGACTATCGAAGTGCAATGTGGAGGCTGAAGTTTCTCATGTCAAGAAACCAGTGTTCCTATCTATATGTGGTTGCATGTGATATGACCACTGTGTACGTAACATCTACAATAATGGAGGAAAGGGAGACACAAGTCGTCTGATTACTCCATGTGTGTGTATATATGTGATCACATGTATGCAAAGTTTAGCTTGGAATCAAATGATATCAAGTAAGCAATACAATTGAGAATGCTTATTCATAGTTAATTAGGGTGAATGTCATGATTATGCCTACAAATGAGTAGTTAAATTTTATTTCGAAGACAAATAACCTACTTCCAACAGTCGCATGATCTAACAGTTTATACGAAGTGGGCTAATATAAGTCGGACTACTTAATAATCTTCCCACTTTAAATCGCCTCTTGCAATAAGATATGTACAGAAACTAGCTACAAGGAGGACGAGGAGGAGGAGGTGGTTGTGCAGGTTTCATACTTCAGGCTTGCCGTGAAAGAGAGAATTTTTCACCATTTATTTATGGACGATTAATGATTCTATTATATTTTTTTTTTGTCAAACTATTATTGTTTTGACTACTCTTTTGTTCATAATTTTCCTAGCCATAGCTGCTGAGCTGGGAATAATAAGATTATTATTCACCTCTTTCCTTTAGTGAATCATCCTATGTAATACCCCATCAGCCCGACCGCACATACATATAACCGTGTCTTTACCTTGATGTGTAATTATTATGACAATAATATTTGTTATAACAATGACTCAAAATCAACCTATAAACCATATTTGCGCTAACAATTACTTTGGAAAAATTGTCCAAAAAATCCTAAATTTATTATATGGCGATCAATTTAATCCTACATCTCTTGATGATTTGCCAATTCAGTCATCAACATTTTAACGATTTGATAATTTAGATTTTCAATTAATATTTCCTAGAAATCACGAACATGTTGCCATCCGTACTAGGTAGGATGGCTAATGCTGACTAGACTACTATGTTAGTAATTTCTTACCAAAATTAGCCAGAAAAAATAAATTGGCATAATTGAAATTGCAAATCATTAAAATATTTATAACTAATATTATGTTTAGAACTGAATTGGCTATCATGCAATACATTTAGCATTTTTGAAAAAATTTCTCCAAAATTACTCTAATCACAAGATAACTTCTAATAAATCTTTTTTCGTCTAATTTAAGTGGCATTTTTTAAGGGTTGAATGTAGCTAGTTTATATAGAAGGAAAGATCACATTAATGCTCTCTGAATTTTGATCCAATGTACAATTAATCCTTGAAAATTTTAATTATTTAATGTGATCTTTGAATTTTAGTCTAATATTTAATTTATTCAATATGGTCCATGAACTTTGATATAATGTTCAATGCAAAGATCTCGAATTTTGGTCTAAGATGTAATTTGTTCAATGTGGCTTATGAACTTTGGCTTGATGTTCAATGTGATCTCTGGAATACTTACTAATAGTTCAAAAGCCACATTGAACAAATTAAAAGTCTAGACTAGAGGCGACATTGTACATTGAGCCAAATTTTAGGGACCACATTAAACAAATTAAAATTTTAGGAATGTCATTGCACACTGCATTTGGTGGTCAAGATAAAATTCATGATTAGATAAAATTTATCCTATTCTATATTTGATGCATACTCAAGATAGTGTAAAGTCAAATATAAAGAGGATATAGACTGAATAAGATTATCTCATGTGGGAGGTAAAATAAAGACAAATAAGATTTTTAATATCCATAGTAGTAAAGTTTTTTTTCTCAAATAATACATTTCTTAAATTAATAAATTAAAATTATATTTCAATATAAATAACATTTGAATTATAATATAAGAAATTCCAAATAACAAAAAATAATTTTTTTATTTTAATCTTATTTTTATTTCTATATTGGAATTTAATTCTATCTTATAATATAAATTCAATATATATTATTACATATTTTAGGTACCATAATACAATTTTCTATTGAATAAAATTTTATTAGAGAATGATGGAATGGGAAGAAAGAACTAAAAAAAAATTGATTAAAAGAGAGGAAAATAAAATATAAAATAAAATAAAATAAAAATAAAGTACAAAAGAATATCGCGAGAGATTTTTACAATCTTCGTTTGTAAAATTTGTAATTCATATAGGCGTTTATGCTAAATAATATATATAATATGATGTGAATATATCCAATTTTATTATTGCAATCACCAAATAATGGATTAGATATAGCAAAATTCCTCAAATTTCATATCATATCATATTCAATCATATTTTGATTAAAAATCCGGATGATCAAACAAAGACCAAACGCAAAAGCAAGTCCTAGGGTTATGAACTATGAAGAAGATGGAAGGCCGAGCAAGCTTTTGGCCCATTGGGCTTACGTCTCCACAATGCTTGGATTTTATGGCCTATATTTTCCTTTTCCTTTTTTTCTCCTATGTTGCTGATTGAATGGAATTGTGGAGAATTTAGAACTTTGGAGTTCTAAATTCTCCACTACTTATAAAAGTGGTTAATAGCATGGTAAAGTTTTATTATAATCTGTAGTTAGTGGGCAGAAAGTTACTATTACTAGTAATTTTGACTCACCAAAATTTGTAAATATTCAATGCAAACAAAGTCATTGCCTGAATTTCTTTATTTTTTGGCCTATTTTCTCTTTTATGTACCACGGAATATATTTAAGTTTTTTTAACTCAGTTAATCTCACAGATACATTCAAATCTTCTTATTTATGCATATCAAGTATGGCTCCACCTACAACATAAGGTGATTTATACTAGCTTACACTTTATGGACTTTGATTTACTCAATTCTAAGCAAGCTTTTTGTTTTAATAAAAGGTCAACATTGTCTTTTCCATCTTTCCAGGAAAACTCCATAGGCAAAGATTTATAAGACTTCTGGCCAAAAGAAAAGATTTCATGAGCATGACCGAAAAAAGACAAAAGATTTCACGAGACTTATAAATAGGTTTACGAGCTTATCTTATTTGGTAAAGAGAATCTCTCTCTCTCTCTCACTGGCTCTCTGTCTCTGTGGGCAACCAGAAACCACTCAAAATCAACAACTAGAGCTGCTATCATCATCATCGGTTCATCAAGAAAAGAAGAAGATGAAGAAGCAGCAAAACCCTAGTCTCTGCGACCGGCACGTCAGGGGCTCGTGCGGGTCGTTCAAGAGGAGATGCAGCCAGCTGGTGAAAGAGCAGAGGGCGCGCTTCTACATCCTCCGCCGCTGCGTCGCCATGCTCATCTGTTGGCACGACTGCGGCGACACTTGACCGTAACTGGATCCGTACTGAATCCATTTTTGGTCCATTTGCTGCCATTTCGGAGTCAGGTGTTCGCATATATACACACTCATATAATCAAAAAATGCAGCAGGCATAATTTTCCTTTTCCAGTCACCCGCAGAGAGAAGGCTGTTGTAGTATATATGCATATCATACTGGGAAACCCAGAAAATCAAGAGATATGTACATGATATATTAGTATATATTTGGATGAGCATGTCTCAAGTTCTTCTACTTTTACCATGAATGCATGAAGAGTATCATTGGCTCGTTTCGAGTAATACAGATCTATATGTACGAGTTAGATGACCAACGGGAAACTTGTAATAACGTGGAATTATACCAAGAAATCACGCTTTGATTCGAGATTTATGTCATCAGTTTTTAAGTCCCTATGTATCATGCTTATGATAATTACATACAGCAAGAAAAGATGAATTTGCAATACAAACTGGTCAGCGAAAAGTGCCATGTATGTAAAAATTCCATCAAGTCATAACAGCAGAACCGAGCATTGGATCCCCTTCTATGAATGAAGGAAGGACAACAAGATGCTATATCTGTTCTCATTTTTATTAATCTCTTCTCAAAGACTTGGTTACATTGAATCCATCTAAACCATTAATTTGACCCTCACCACGTTCGACACGGGATTCGTTGGATTTAATCAACTAGCTAGGTCATATAGATACGAACTCGATGCATCGGATCTGTACAGTAATTTTTTTCTGCTTTTTTTTTTGTCATACTATATTTCGTTTGTCCTTTCACACATATGCTTTCTGCGCCTTCCATTTGTTTTATTTTTGGCTCAGCCTTTTTATCATCAGATTTCGATTCCTCTTATTGATAAAATTTTCTTCAAGATCAACAATATAAATTTTAAAACTTAAATTTCTGCTCTTCATATGCCATAAATAATTCATAAACCCAAACCATCTGTGAAAAAGATCCATCTTCTTTTTTTTGGGGGGTCTAAGAAAAGGATCCATCTTCACACGTCCTTTTATGTGAAAGGTAATTTTTCCAAGGAGATGAAGAAATGATATACCAGGGCTGAGCAGACAGCAAGATATTTAGAACAGTGTGCATCCTACTAAATTTTAACACAGTGATCGATAGCGCATTTTCCATTTCTTCTTTTTCCTCCTAAATAATTGTAAAATTGATTATTTTTCCTAAAAGGAAATTTGCAATGGTATGTTGTCATCATGTTATTTCAATCTTTTTTACAAAAATAAAGAGAACGACATAATCAATTTTTTTATGATTAATCTAAAAATAAAATAATGACTTGCCTCCATTATAATTCCTGCTTAATTTTTTTCAATTACAGGGACCCGACATGTAAGCCAATTGCGAGGAGAGAATTCAAAAGGTATTGTAAAATAATAATTGTCTCAAACTTAAGTGTTCCATATAATAAAGGAGTGGTACCAAAGACCAGTATAAAAACGAAATTTTTGTTTGACTTGATTTGACCGTAATGTGGGGTCTTTGCTCAATTAGGAAAAATAATCATCAATATTACACGAACATATGGTTCATAAAATAACTATACACATGCATAATTCTTTATTTCTTTTTTATTTCTTTTTGCGTTGCCTTTTCTCGGGGTAACCTAAACTAGTTCTCTCATAATTATTTTCAAGTCAATCGTGTAAATTCTAATTGCTATATTTTGCATATAATTGTTGGGACAAAGCGAAAAGGGAAAGAAATGAAAGCAGTCGTATTTGGTGGGAAAGAGTAATTGGAGACTGCAAAAGCTAGCTAGATCGAGCGGTCGTCCGATCACAACAGTGTCGACCTTTGATTATTGCACTGATATAAAAAGGGGTAACAGTGACACTCGTGGGAAGTGTGATAAAAAAATATATATTTGGAACAATGTCAAAAACATCTCACATTTTATTTAATGACTTATATTTCTTTACCCTCGAAAATTCCAATTTTACGCGATAATTTCACTTTGAATACCACTTTAAACATCCGCATCAATTATAGTTATGAAAATAACATTTGGTATTTTTGCTTAGGGTGAGGTGAATGGTATTCACTATATATATAAGTAGCCATTTATTGTCGATATTTTCTCAAAATTTATTGGCTTAACATTTATGTACATTATTGACATGGTTGCTTTTTTTCACATTTTTGATTATATCCGAATGAACTAATGTAGAGATTTATATGTTAGGTTCAACGGAATCTTTCTGGCTCTCTCTATGTGTTTGTGTTTTTTTTTTTTTTTCGGAATGAAATATTAGCTGTAAACATTCAATCATCTAATAATTCCACATGCATGTGCCAATATAGTCATATAAGATGTGGATCCTCATTAAGTTCAGGATAATTGCGGCCCCATGTTAAGTTACATCAAAATGATTAAGGTCCACCGATTTCTAGGGGAAAGCGCTAAACCTAATCTTCTCACCCTCTCTCCCCCTGATTAAGGTGACGTTTGACGGTGCGCACGGGGGAGTTGTGGAGAGAAGGGACATGGTGGAAAGAAGCAGTAAAAGAGGAAAAGTAAAATAGCTATCGATAATTTAGAATGTCCTTACGCTGATCTGTAGGACTGGATAAGAGCGAAAATAGTTTATGCTACATTTAGAGGACGGGATAAAATTCGGGGATATGATAAACTTATCACATCTTGTGTTTGGTACTTATTTTAAATAGGGTAAGGTCGAATGTAAGAAGGATATCACTTGCATAAAATATTTCATATATGGGCGGATAAATGTGGATAGAATTTATTTATGTCTATAGTATAAAAGTTATTTTTCTTGATTAATAGATTTCTTAAAAAATGTAAATAATATTAAACTTCCAATACAAAAAGAGAATTAGGAAACAAAACAAAATTAACAACAATTTTTTAATTTAATTTGTTCTTATTCTTATTTATATAATTGAATTTATTTCTATTATATAATGTATACATATATATGTATCTATATTTATTAAAGAAGGGGGAGGTGGGGGGTTCAAATCCCCACATTCTCAAGAGAGGTTATAGTGAGGACGATTTAATTTCAAATGTGGGTTTCGACTCCCACACTCTGCAAAGAGGCGGGGCAAAAATATGAGAATCGAGTTAGAGTAGGAGTAGAGTAGGATTGACAAAAAAAAATATGTATTTATATTTATTACATATTTTACGTATATTACTAGATTTTATTATTTCATAAAAAATATTCAAAAATGATGCAAGGGAATAATAAAAGAAACGAGAGAGAGAGAGAGAGAAAAGAGAGAGAGAGAGGTAAAAAAGTAAAGTTGGACAACCTAAATTTCATACGATAACTCAAGCTTGAAAATGACGTTTCTAATTCTTGAAGGTAAAGGGTTCTAAAAGAAACCTGACCATCTCTTTCTCCTTTTGCTCTGTGGCTCTGGTGTGAGTTAAAGTTTCACGACTCCTATGTAATTTTTTGGTTCACATCAAAGCTCCACTAAAGCAATATAAGAGTTGATTAGATAATCAAAGCGCTTTCTTATCTATAATTCTCTAGTTCAAGTCGAAGGTTCACAAAAGTATCAAATGAGTTGAAACTCATTTTCCTTTGTAACTCTCTAGTTCACGTTGAAACTTCAAGAAAGCAATAAGAGAGTCAAAGCATTATACTTTTTGGAATCACGAAGACGAATAATCATGTTTTTTCTCTTTTACTAGATTTGGCATTCAGGGGCCGATCTATATCATTAACATTGATGTCATTGTAGCCCATTTACATTTCTTGTCATAGTCAAACTTGTGGTCATGGAATGCTGCAATGAACTCCTTTACTATATAAGGTTGAGATCATACGATAATCATGGATTGATTTCTGGAGGCTATCTTTTATTTGTGCATTTGTGATTTCTTTAGGAATTGTGAAAAACTCTTACCGTTTTTGTTTGTGCATTTTTTGGTCCGTTTACACTGATATGTAGTTTCTATCAAATAATTGACATGATAAAATATGACAACAATTGTCTTATTTACTGTTATTCACCAAGCAGTGAATGAGATAAAGCAAAATCTCTCAAATTTATATTTTATTCTATCAAGTCCTATCCCGACTAAAAATTCAAATGACGAAACGATTGGCACCAACATAGGAGGAAGCGGAATAATTGCGACACAACACAAACCCACGTTCACAACACCATGAGTCAAGCACAAAGACCTCGTAGTGTCATTATCAACTTTCCTCCTTTGTTTGTTTGCCCTTTTTATGGCGTTAGTCCTTGTTCATGCGTGCATGCATATTTGATATGGGCATCGTATCATTCCTCCCCGACCTGTAGGACCAGATTGAAGGCGTTGCCACGCGCAAAGTGAGAGGAGGTTGTGGGTGAAGTGAATACACCTTAACAAGGGACAAAGGAAGCCACGGCTCTCTTTTTCTCTTTGCGCAAAAGAGAGGAAAGGAACTCATCAATCTCTCTCCTTTCCTCCTGTTGCCCTTCACATGGCAAACCCCATGGGTGTGTACCCTTCGAATGCTAAGGTCCCTTTCTCACCCACACCACATAACCCATCAACCCTCTTTTAGTCATGTCACCCATTGCTATCCAAGCAACTTGCAAGGAAATCGCTGGCCAGAATGCTAATTCAGACATTCCTATTGTATGAATGTAAACTCGGTCCTAAATCTTAAAAAAAAAAATTATAGAAACTATCCACATCAACAATTTCCAATTAAAATTGATCGAAACTAGATTGAACAAATTTAAAAGTTTATGATTAAATTGGTATCTGTATAATAAATTTAGGACTTTCTTTATAATTTTCTCCACTCATTGTTATCAAGGGATAATCCACCAAAGAACTTGCAAGGAAAAATGTCATAGAAGAGTTATTTACATGGACAAAGCGATGGATAAAACCAATCACGATATCCCATATTTTTGTTGTGATTAAAATTAAAGAATTTTAACTATTTTTTTTTAAATATTTTTGTGGTCTCTCCATAGTGACGACCTCATCAACGTACTAGTGTGAGAAATTAATTGCAAAGAATTAAATGCGATGGATAAGAGTTGGATGTGGTCGTACTTATTGAAAGGTAGTAACCCGTGATAAATAATGATATCAATGTATTGTGAAGCATCAGTTTATTATTTGAAATGTGATTCCACTTATTATAAGTTGTGAAAAAGGTTCTATGAATTAATATCATTGCGTGAAAGCTTGTTTCAATATAGAATTATCATTTTGCTTTTGAACTTTTAACTATGGTCGAGCCTTAGGCTATGTTTGTTTTGCAAAAAATGAATTAATCGCTTATGTTACTTACTAAAATAAATGAACAAATAATATCTTCATTATCCCCGAATATATATAGATATAAATTATTATTGATTTGAAAATATTTTTCATTAACTAATTACTTCCAGTGATACGAATGATTACATTTAGATAAATATTTATCAACACATTCATTTTTCGCAAAATAAATGGAGAATTAAATTTATGTGGCCAGACAACTCGGTGTAAGCCAAAAGGGCCATTGGCGGGCATGTGATGGATGGATCCATCGGTGAGCTCGTGATGGATGAAATCACTACAGGCGTATGTGTCCATAAATATCTTGTCAAAGTCTCTCTTGATTCGATTCGATTCGATTCGATTCGATTCGGAGAAGAAAACAAAATAAGATTCAATCCAATTACACCGATCGGATCTCGTTTGTGGATCTCTCTATGGCTCAATCGGTCGCGTCCGATTTTGTTCGTAGATATTTATATTGATTTTGGTCTTGTTGATAAAGTTCACCATGACTTGACCGACATGATCAGTAAATATCCTTCGTTTTAGACATTTCCTTCCATTCATGTAATAATTTGATGATTTATCGGAACGGTTTCCATATCGCGATTGAGAAATCAACAGTCACTTCACTTGGACAAATTAATCGACAAAAATATGCTTTCATTATTTATAATACTACATACTTAAATTTTTTTATTAGCAATGATGATGTTTTGTATTAACCCACTCTTTCTGAGTGATATGAATGATCACATATCGGGAAAAATCTTTTAGAAATATTGACTTTTCTTGAAAACAAACGGAGCTCAAAAATAAAATAAGTCGATCAATTTTAGAAATATAATGAAATGTTTGTCTCCTTTCTAAGGGGAAAATTGTCCCAAAAGTTCTAAACCTATTTTGTGATAGTCAATTTAGTCTTAAATATTTTAAATGACTTAATTTAATCTTAAACATTTTGACAACTTATCAACTCCATGCTCTACCTTTATTTATATCAATCTACTCCTAAATCTTTTAATGAGTTGCCACCTTAGTCTTAAATCTTTTAAAGATTTGTAAATTTAATAAAACTAGCCAATTTATATTGGAAAATGGCAAAAACCAATGTTAATGTAGACAACTTTTTAAGTTTTCTTTCTTTCTTTTTTTCCTCCCGTTAGTTGTGGGCCATCAGTGTGATGGTTGGTGACCAGCCAAAAGAGCCGGTGAGAGGGTGAGCCAACCCGGCGAGGCTTAGCCTCACCGTTGTTGGGTGAGGTTGAGTCTCGCGAGCCCAACCATTGAAGAGGTCAACCTCCCCTAAGGTCAACGAGGTCAACCTTACCGGCCCTTGCCTTTGGCCAATCAACGAGGCCTACCAACTAGCTAGAGGAAGAATTTAAGGGAAAAAAAGATAAGAAAGGAAAAAAAAAGAAAAAGAAAAAATTCAAACTACTTATGAAAATATGCAGAAAAAATATAAAAAAAAAAACAAATTGTGCACATCAAAGCCGAGTATACTACTAGATCACCATAACAGCTATTTTCCACCAAAATTAATTGAAATGATTAAATTGACAAATTGTTAAAAAGAGCTAGAACTAAATTGGCAAGTCATTAAAAAATTTAGGACTAGATTGATACAATTAAAAGGTTTGTAATCAAATTGGCAAGTCGTCCAAAGATTTAGGACTAAATTGGTTACCATATATTGAGTTTAAGACTTTTTGGATAATTTTCTCTCTCTCCATATTGTTGGAGCTTTATTAGTGACTTTAGCAAACTCTAAATGCTACATTTATTATGTATTTATTTCGCAAAAAGTACACGATTTCAAAAATATTTTTTTTACGTGCACGTGCGAACCGTTCAAAGTTTGAATGAGTGGCCACTCCAAAAACATCATCATTCCTCTTCGCGACAAATAATGTTGACTGGTGCTCGTCCTCCATAAGTTTTGTAATAATAGAACATGTACCAAGAAGCAAGCAAAAAAATAATGAAAAAGGAGAAAGTGGGTGGTGATTGGAAAATAGCTGGAGATGTGAAAGGCATCTAACCAAAGAGATAAGATAAGCTTTCTCTTCGTGTTCTTGTGTTCCAACCATGATTGACACGACCCCATAAAATCTTTCATTTCACCACCACCATCATCCCACGTTAAACAAAAATTTGGAATTCCATCAAAATCTGCACATTGCCCCTCTTCATACCCATCATTCTGATTGGAAACACGACTCCTCAAATGACAACCAATCCTATCACAAATCCGAAAAATAGACTACGGAGCATAGCACTGTCTATGTAATTACATTGATTTACATTTAAAATTGCGCTGCGCAGGTGTTTTAATCAATACATTATAGGCGAGCAAAGGATGGTAAGATTTCTTTTTCCCTCATATTTCTCGAGCCACAGAAAAAAAGGCAAATTCCAAATGCTCATCCCATGAGGTGTGAGCGAGACTCGTTGATTTTTGCTTTTTGGGGGTCCGGTTCTCTCCAGAAAAGACTCCATTGCGGTGGCGGAGAGCACACGAACGCAGTCGAGAGGATCGGGTTTCTGTGCAGATAAAGAGAGGAGGAAAGCGAAAGAGAGAGAGAGAGTGAAACATCGACATTAGACATGACCTACGTTGGACCAGTTCCAAAGTCTCATGACTTCAGGTGGGCTTGTCTCCTGGGAAGTTGGTTAGTCTTATCACAACTCCGAGTATCGCCCGAACATGTCACCTTTCTGTCCACCTCATTCTCATGTTCAAACCTCAGAGAAAAAGAAATAGATATAAATAACTTGAGTTTTCTGAAATCATGCGCAGAAGAGTGTAATTTCAAAACTAACCTTGTTAACCACTAGCTCAATGGTCACCATTCTCGTACAAGAAGAGAAAGGTGGGAAGTTTGAATTCTCACTTTCTTAAGGAGTCAAGGTAAGGACGATTTAGTATCAAGTATAGTTTTTAACTCCGAATAAGGAAATAGAGTAAAAATCTAAAAGTGAGAATTAGAGTAAGAGTAAAATGAGATCGACCCAAAAAAAAAAAAAAAAAAAACCTTGTACATTTTGGTACTCTTCTAGTAACAATTTATTTGAAAAGAAAATAACATAAATAATATCTAAATTTTGGCCTAATGTACATATGGTACATGAATTTTCATTTAATATGTAATATTGTCTCTAAATTTATAATTTGTTCAATATGGTTTTTCAACTTTTGATACATATTCAATTTAGTTCTTAGATTATATAAAAATGTTCAATATTTTCATTGCATAAATTCAAATTAATAAATAATATTGAACATTTTCATATAATTCATGGATAAAATTGATACATATCAAACGTTTATAGACCACATTGAGCATATTAAAATTCTAGGGAAGACGTTTCATATCAAGTTAAAGTTCAAGAATCAAATTAAATAAATTAAAAGTTCAGAGATTACATTATACAATTGCTCAAAGTTCATGAACCGCTTATACAATTATCCCATTATTCATATGGTAAAATTCAATATGAACGATCTCATATACGTAACAACAATGCATATTTTATTGATCTAACTACACCTCCACGCCCTGAAGTCTTAGTTTCGGGACGTGATCTCGAGCGTCGACACTAACTCGTTTCATCTCGTTTTGGGTGAGGGTAAAATTTTGGAATGGAGAAGGGAAGAGGGGCCAAAATGCAAAGGGAAAAAAACATGAAGTTGGAAATACTTTTGATTTTTCCATTGAGCTGGCTTTGATACAGCCCATCTCCTAAGTCCAAACCAAACTTCCCCTTCTTAGCCCATTTTGAATTTCGTGTACATCAACCATCTCCGACTTATGGGCTGTTGGTGGCCCATGGGCCTGCATGAATCGAGCATTTCTCATGTGGGCTTTCATTGTGATAAGCCTAATTAAACTTGCACCATGGATCTCCAAATAGTGGACTCGCGTGCTTCGTCCCCTAAAGCTCATCACTCTAAATTCTTCCAGCAGCTATCTCTGCTTTTTGGTATTTATTCATTCGTTAATCATCAAAACCATTCATTATCAAGAAATCAAATTTAATCACACCCTTCTTCCATGTAGCCCCACAATTTTTTAGGTGTCTTTAACTTTCATTTCATTAACGATCGACTTTTCTCGATAAGTATTAAGAACGCATTTAATTCGGCTTAACAAAGAGGCTGTGAGCCTCCGAAGCTTTTAGGAAAGAAAAAAAAATCGAGATGTTTGGGAAATACATTCTAGGCCACTATGAGGAAATGCAGAGGGCATTTCCTCAAAATCGAAATCAAATGCATCCTAAACATATCTTGGACTATACTCAAAACGGGGAAAGAGGACGATAAAATCTGAGGTCCGACGCAAAACGACCTGTCGTCGCGGGGAAGTGATCCCGTAGCGAGGACCACCACGCCAACTACCTTTCATTCGTGCCCGTCGATACTCCAACGAACTCCAGTCCTCCTTCCCCCTCTCCGTTTCGCTCGCGCACGCTTTCGCCGCACGCCGACCTTCGATTTCGACCCGCGGCTCTCTCGAGCTCCCGCGCGTCCGCCGATCCGAGCGTCCGTCGGATTCACCTCGTCGGAGCCGCCATGGGTTGCTCCTCTTCGCTTCCAGGTAATCCCCGGTCCCCGGCCGCGCGCGCGCGTTCCTCGCGGACGGTCCTGTCGGCGGCGAGCCGTATCGAGCTCGAGCTCCGGTCGAGCCGCGTCCTTCCTCCGCCTGCGCGGATGCCGTTGGTTGTCTCGGGAGGTTCTCCCGCGTTTTTGGAGTCGCGTGTGTTCTGCTTTATATCGGGAGTGGTCGAGTGTGTAGATCGGGGGCTAGGGTTTGGCGAATTCGATGAGTGGAATTGTTTGCCCGGTAGCTGCGACATTGGGGATTTGATGAACCCCTCTAGTTAGTGAATCGGCTGTGTGTTTGATTGGCTCGACGTTTGGGTTATTGCAGATAGGGCTTCTGGGAGATTGGGCGGGCTCAATTCGGAGAACGGTGCAGTGAATGACGCGAAGAACCTGCGTGTTAAGGTGCGGTTGCTACGTGCGATCGTTTCTTTCTTTCTTGTCTGGTCGTTCTGCTGGTTATTGGTTAGAAGTCTCCTGCGTAGTTGGATTATGGTGGCGTGAAATGCCACATCCTCATAAGTCATTGCTGCTTTATATAGCTTCAGCATCTCAATATCTTGTGAATTTTTTATTTTATTCGCTTCATATTTTAGCATTTTCTTGATTCCTCACAATCATGCTAATACCATCCTTGTTTGGGGTATCCATTTGCAATGCAGTATGTTGATATCATGAAGGCATCTAACATTTCTTATCCAGACGCGACATTAGTTCATTAAAGAAGTGCATAGCAACATCAAGGCTATGTCAGTTTAGTAGTTAGTTTCAGTGTTGACAAGCCATCTCGAGTCATTAAGTTTATAAAGTCTGTCAGCTGTTGTGATCTTAAACTATCGTGACCATGTAAATGGGAAATCTACATTACCTTTGAGATGTAAATTCTACATGTTAGCTGGCACAGAGCAATCTCTGTTCCTGCATCACATACACAATCGCAGAGATACCGTTTCACTACGTAGTCCTCTAATGCCATTTAGTCCTTGGAGTAGAATTAGGAAAGGCAGTCTTATATGCGACTTTACTGAATACCGACTACAGTTGGTCTTACTAAGCTATTCCAATCTACTAAAATCTTTTTTCTCTGGATAGGTCATCTACGGGATCATTGACACCACCATAACAACAAGCTAAGCCTTGTCCCACTATGTGGGATTGGCTACCCAAATCTTTTACCCATTTTACTCTACTTTGTTAGTCTTCTCTCTGGATCAAGTCTTCATGTCCTTGTTCGCCTGTACAAGTTTCTTTCAAACTAACGTTGTCCAATATAACACTTCTACCAATAACTTTGGACCCTACTGATGATAAGAGAAGATCTCCATATTTCCGAGCACTGCACTTTACATTACTTTAACAAATTTTCTGATTGAATCAGACCAATTCTCCCAGTGTCAAATATATCTTGAGGGGAAATGGTAGAATCTGATTCCTCTTATTTTCCCTCTTCCCCCCACCCAAAAAAGAACATAGATGTGCTGTTAAAAAATTCCACCAACTCCAGAAAGAGGGCATAGACATGGTACGCATGTGAGTTGCACTATGTGTTTCTATTAGTTGGGAAGCTCACAATAGCATTTATGTTCAGTGCTACGATATATAGCCTTCAACCAATCCTGATGTCGTTAACCTCCTTATCATGTCTGCAGCTTGTACTTCTAGGGGATTCTGGTGTTGGGAAAAGTTGCATTGTACTTCGCTTTGTCCGTGGTCAGTTTGATCCGACATCTAAGGCAAGGAATTCCATACTTTTCATAATTTTCCCATTTCAGTTGGTTCAGGCTTCGGGCAATTTCATTCTTTATTTTATCGGAGTTCCTAATTCTGTTCTTAACCATTTACCTTGATTTCTGAAATTTTGATTTGTAATAGTCAGGTTTTTTGGGTCTTATTTGCAGGTAACTATTGGAGCATCGTTCCTGTCACAGACCATAGCTTTGCAAGATTCTACAACAGTTAAGTTTGAAATATGGGACACTGCTGGTCAAGAGAGGTATTAAATTGTGCAACATATGTTTTCTTTTGAATTTTCATATTTTAAGAAGTGGGGTGATGGAAACTTCCTTCAGCCATTTATCTATCCTGAACACAGAGAGAAGAATTTACTGGTTTTCCTTATACAGGTATGCTGCCCTGGCCCCACTTTACTATCGGGGTGCTGCAGTTGCAGTAGTGGTTTATGATATAACAAGCCCGGAATCATTTCAAAAAGCTCAGTACTGGGTAAAGGTAGGGGCTTGAGGATTGCAGCAGTTATATTTTAAGGCATACTTTCCTGTTTACCTTTTCCTTTAAGGTGAATTTTGGTGGAAGTTGTTGGAGAGTGATCCTCAAAAACCTTGCAGGGATGAATAACACTGACTGAGTTTTACAAAGAATAGCTACTACCATCTTTGATGTTTTTGACAGAATGATGTATGGTATGAAAATAATCTCTGTGTTGGAAGCCAAGACTTGGGTTTTCTGTGTGTGTGTATGTGTGTGTGTGTGTGTGTGTGTTGTCAAGATTGTCTAAGTTCCATAATGACCCTTTTTCGTGGAATATCGATGTGGTCTTTGTGATGATGGTATGATTTAGGTTGTTCTAGTGAGTTTCTGCACCAATTTGAGTGCATCTAGAGTTGAGAAAAAGAAAGAGAAAGAAAAGCATGTAAAGTAAAAATATACTCTGGGACGTCAAAAGACATTGAAATAGAATGCCAGGCCAATATATCTAGAAGTTCTTTTCTTTTGGTTGGATGAATATAAATAGAAGTTAGGTAGCTAGGTATTTTCACTTCTAGATTAGGGTTAAATCAAGTGGAAAACTGGGCGCTACTGATGCTGCTCGTTCCACCTTTGATGACACAACACACACACACACACACACAAACACTTTCTGTGAGCCCTAAATACTAGTGTACTGTTACAGTAATATCACTTCGTACTTTTAATATCTAATGACCTGATTTTCCTCTCTTTATATTCAATATGGAGTTTTATCCTCCTCTCTTTGGTATTCATCGTGTGCTGAAATATTAGTATACCATTACAGTAACCGTCGCTTTGTACTCTTAATACCTCAATGACCTGATATTTTCTCTCTTTCCTTTCAGTATGGAGTTTTATTTTGATCTATTTGATGAAGATTCTGTTCATGTACAATGTATAGTTTTGTTTCATAGGAGCTTCAAAAACATGGAAGCCCTGATATGGTTATGGCTCTGGTTGGAAATAAAGCTGACCTTCAGGAGAATAGAGAAG
This sequence comes from Eucalyptus tenuipes, assembly GCA_014182365.1. Lineage (NCBI taxonomy): Eukaryota > Viridiplantae > Streptophyta > Magnoliopsida > Myrtales > Myrtaceae > Eucalyptus > Eucalyptus tenuipes. The sequence continues at coordinate 27,680,676 of CM024543.1, read as the reverse complement.
TCACGGTCCAAGTGAGTGTGACACTCTGCAATTGGTTATACTCTGGAATATATGTCTATAGGGATTCTTCTTCCACAAATGTAACTGCTAACACGGGAAATTGCTGTCATTGTTCCTGTAGGATGGCATTGACTATGCTGAGAAGAACGGCATGTTTTTCATTGAGACATCTGCTAAAACTGCAGATAATATAAATCAACTGTTTGAGGTATATATGTCTGACATATAAGAATTATGGCATGGTTTAATTGATAATATGCCTCGTGTTCATAAATACTTCTATGGCCCTTGTAAACTTCTAGCAGTTCTATGTAAAGAACATGGTTTTGTTCTATATTCATCTTTGATTTGATTTGCCCCATTAGCATTTGTCTCGTTCCATTATATGGTAGTAGTTGTTGCTGTTATTGAAGTCAAAGTTCTGATAGATTTGTTCCTTTGCTTCACTCAGCTCCAGTCTTGATCGATTTTTGTTATCAGAAGGAATGTTGAAGTAACGATTGATGTAGTTGATTAAATTCTTTGAATATTAATAAAACGAATCTTTATTTGGTTTGTGGTGGCGATATTGTTTTAGCAAAACCTAGTGGAGTACTGCTGGCACCGTTCATCCATCCATCCATCAAGCGATTATAATAATTGTCATGCGATGTTCCTCTTGAGCACAAATCATTTTTTTTTTAAAAGTATTATAGCAGTTTCTAAGTACTATATATTGAAATTGTTCTTTTGCTCTCAGGAAATTGCCAAGCGGCTTCCACGTCCAACACCGCCATGATTGGGAAGTTCATACCGTGTTTAAAGCCGCAGATGATGTTATTGGAGTCTTCAACGGCGGTGATGTAAAATATCTATCCCAATGTATACCTCCTGTCCTGGAATTCTTTGGTCGACAGTTACTTTCATTTTTCCATGAAATCACTCCACATAAGTTGTAAGATGATCAATCCTCAATTGTACTAGAGAGAGCTTGCGAATGTGACATGGAAAGGAAACCCAGTGGTGATTCGGACCGATGTGGCCAACGATTTCGCTTGGCAAACTCGAACTTCATAATGACCTTTACTAGCCTGATTATAACTCGAATGCTGCTTGAACTTGAACTTCCTACATTTTGCCTTTCTGTCATTCCTGATTTTGATAAAAACGATAGAGGGGTTACGTGAGTATTGATGATAGGAGGATGAAGATGCCTCTAGTATATGCAACGACTGCACCTTTGCATCTGATCTCTCTGCATGGCTAAAAGAAGAAAACGAAATCATCTTCCGGTCTCCGTGTATATCATGACACGAAACGCAACTGCCTTTTTCCTAAAGTTCCCTTTTTCGACAATGGTCGCTCTCCTTTCAATTCAAAAGTGGTGAGATGAAGGTTCGAAAACGAACTCTTTCCCTACCCAAAAGCTTCCAAAAGAGGCGGGGCCGCTGCGTGGCTGCAAATCGCAAAAGCTTTCAAAACCCTATTAACCTGATCTCGTTGCGCTTTTGTTTTCGAGTGCAATCAGGGGCTAATCTATGTTACGCTTATGCCACCTACCTCCTCATCTCAATAATGGGAGTGGCCATGAACCAATGGTCACGACATGAAGTAATAATGCCTGCGCGTCGAAGTCCCTTTCCCATTTGTCTATTCGAAGCAAATGTCGTGTCCACCTAATCTTGAGCTAAATCTCGTGTCCTCCCATGAACTTGTGATCAATGGCCAGCTGCAACTACGCCAACCATAATCTTCCACCACATCTTCTCTCCTCCTGTCGTTGCACTTGTATGACTTTCTCCTCCTCCCGTTCTTTCCACTCGCTCGAATGTCATGAGGCCCCCCATTTATTTATTTATTTTCCTTAGCAATTGAGTTGGTTTTCAATTTCTTTCATTTGAAAAAGAACAGAATAAGAGAAATATTCGGTGGGCTGGCAGGCGGGTAACCCGCGAATCCTCATTGAATCTGACGTGCCCTTTGCGTAAAACCCCTCGTGATGAAATGAATAGCTCGGTTGAAAAAATGTACGATTCAAATGTGCACGAGAGATCGCTCGAAGATTTTAATAGGCATCATGATCGTTACGTTGGATTCTTGTCATCCCTTAGTTGGTTAATGTCAATGAGAAATGATTTTTCCGTAATTCGTTTTCGCATTTTCTCCGCCCGAAATTGGGCCATGATTATCGTGTACGGGAGGACCTATCTTACCGACTCCAGCAGATTGCTTCCTTTGTTTTTCCCTAATGACAATCAATCTACTAGAGGGGAATAACACGACGGGTCCCACCGAGCGGTGTTTTGACTGCCGTCCACGTTACGGCACCGGATTGGACCGGGTCCGACACCACCGGCCACGACGACATTGTCTCCGTCTACGTGTGCCCGCCGGCCGCCTTCACACCTCGCCACGCGGCTCCATCTCTCCTTCTCCGAAAGAGCCCCTCCCCCGAACGTTTTTGGATTTTTTTCTCTTCTTTTCTTTTCTTTTTCGCCCTTTTCTTTTTTCGTGCGCGTGTGGGAAAGGCATCGAGGAAAGATCAAGTTGACTTCTGGTCCTAGGATAACTGTCATTGGGTAAAGTCCTCGACAAGCCCACGCTTAATTCCAGGCTAGACATGGTAATCGGATCTCGCATCTTGCTATCAATTGTGTTGGTTTGGGGAAAGAAATCATTCATGAAAAACATTCCAAAAATTATTTTTCTATTTCTTCCTGACCTCACGACTTACAAAAATACGTATTCTCGCAAAAAAAAAAAAACTTATAAATGATCTAACGCGAATGTTGATGGGTCTAAAAGTGGATCATATCGTGACGTAAAGACTCATTCTTCACAAATAAAAATGTCGAGGATTTGTCCGTTTTAACCAATCGAATTTATTTAAAAAGAATGTTTCACAACCTAAGAAATCAAAAGACAATTTAAAAAATGGTTAATACCCCGAAAAACTCCAAATTTGTACATTTGCGATAAATTTATCCAAAACTATTTTTTTGATCATGAAAAATCCCAAATTGGTACATCTGTGACAAATTTACCCCGACTGACCATAAAAAACCCTAAATTAGTACATTTATGACAAATTTACCCCAAACTATTTATTCGACCGCAAAAAATCCCAAACTGATAAATTTCTGACAAATATATCATCCGCTAAATTGGATTAATACCAAACAAAAATCACAAAATTATAAACCGTGACAAACGGAGCGTAAAATCTAAATTGGTATCGAGTCTAATTGTCACATGTCATTTAACTTAATAATTTGACGGTAAAATTTAACGAAAACTAACAGAGGGTAAATTTGTCACAAGTGTACCGGTTTGGGGTAAATTTGTTTTGGGTTTTTAGTGATAAAAAAATAATTTGAAGTAAATTTGTTACAAATTTACAATTTGAAATTTTTCAGAATATTAATCTCTTAAAAAATATGTGGCACTGGATTTATCAGGATTGACTCGAATTACTTTCCAAGTATCTAGCACCGCTATAAATGAAAAACCGTACTATGCGCCGAAATTCGGATAGTCACGCACAATGAAAAACAAAAGAAAAGGGAGGGGGAATATAGAAGGAAAAAGGAGAAAAAGAAAAGAAGGAACAGAAATCTCCGGGGCCAAAATGTAAAATCGGCTCCGAGGAGCTCCCGTAACAGGTGACGTCATCGCCGCTTCCCTCCTCTCCATCTCTGTAAAGTCGCGATCATGGCAACAGTCAAAAACAACAGCCGCAAGGAAGGAAACAAAAACAGGAGGAGACGACTCGGTGATCATTCCGAGCATGCCGCCTACGACTCTCCTCCCCAACCCCCTCCTCCTCTCTTCCGAATCCCAATTCGAGCTCCGAATTCCGCCCCGGTCCCCGGATTCCTCCCCTCCGATCCTCTCCCGTTGACCTCGAATCCGTCGGTCCCGGCTCGATCCGGCAACTTATTCTCGTCCTGTTGGATTGCTTCTCGGTCCTTTTTAGCCGCCGCCGCCGCCGCCGCCGATGGAGATGGAGACGGAGGAGCGGCGGAGCGACGAGGGGGCGTCGCCGAGCCGGCTCGTGGAGTCGATCAAGGAGATCGCCGGCCTGCCGGAGTGCAGGAACTGCTGCAAGCGGATGTACGGCAACCTGGTCCGCAGGATAAAGCTGCTGAGCCCACTGTTCGAGGAGCTGAGGGACGGCGGCGGCCGCGGTCGCGGCGGCGGCGGGGGAGAGGTCGGGGAGGAAGGTCGGAGAGGGTTTGAGATGCTGCGGGCTGCCCTGGATTCCGCCGTCGTGGTGCTGAGGTCCGTCAATCAAGGGAGTAAGCTGTACCAGGTAAGGGTGCCCGTTGCTCCCGAGTGGTGTGGTCGAGGGGATTGTTCCGGATGATTGAATTGTGCTTCGAGTCGTGATGGTTTTGGTTGGCGAAATTTCGAGTTTCGATGAATTTGGAAGGGGTGGGATGTGAATTCTAGCTTTGTCGCGCTTCGCGAGCGGCTTTGCAATGATTAGTTGAGTTTTGATCATTTAGGCCTCGTTTTGCGATGCTTGATTGCAGTTTGTGTGCTTCGAGGGTGTGTGGAGATGCTTATTTTTGTGGATGAGAATGCGAAAAAATTCGAATTTTGTTAACCCCCATCGAACTTTTGAACCCTAAAATTCCTTTACCTCTGAGGCTAAGGAAGAAAGTAGGGGCGCAACTTCATGATCATTAGTTGCTTGCCATAAATTTAGATTTTATTCTCTGATTGAACATAGGGGCATCATTTTCTAGCAGCTGCAATGTTCATGACACGAGAACACTGAGGATGTCATATCATATATATATATATATATATATATATTGTTTTTTTCACTTCTTTTGCTCCATTGGTTCATATCTTACTCGAGTATTTTACTATGATAAGCAACAGTAGATCATTTTGTGGTTACCGAAATGAAATCTTCACTTGATGTAGGTTGTTCTTTCTCGCTAAGCATTTTTTCATTTTTATGTATCGTGCTCCAGGCTTTTCAAATTGACAAGAGTGCTGTGAAATTCCATCAGTTGACAGGACAAATTGAAGCTGCTTTGAGTATGATCCCCTATGAGAGACTAGATATATCAGAGGAAGTTCGAGAACAGGTAAGATTCCCGACTTTAACATATGAACTAAAGCGTATCTTATTTTCTTTGTCTGATTTAGTTCTTCCATGAATTGGATATGTGATCGAGTTGTACAGCACACTGATTTTCAATGCTTGGACTAAAATTGGAGGAAAAGGTGTAGTATTCCCCCTGCTGATGTGATGCAAATTGGAAAAGGGGGAATGATTGTGCAAAATGTCATGCGTCACATATGTTAATTTATAGAATTTCAAAGCGAAGTTCCTTTGACATTGTGCAGATTGAACTGGTGCATGCCCAGTTTAAAAGGGCAAATGAAAGAATGGACTCGCCTGATTTACAGCTGGTGATGGACTTAGATATAGCTCAAAAGGAAAACGAACCGGATCTAGCAGTACTGAAACGGCTCTCAGAAAAGCTTCAACTGAAGACTTTAAATGATCTAAAGAGAGAATCGATTGCTATCCATGAACTGGTTATTTCCAGTGGTGGTGAGCTAGCGGACTGCTCAGAGAGGATGGTGTGGCTGCTTAGGAAGTTGAAGGAGTCTGTAATCAGGGAAAATCCTGAAGTGGCTGCCTCTGAGAGTGAGAAGGGCTTGATAAAGCACAGATCCCCTGTTATTCCGGATGATTTCCGGTGTCCAATATCCCTTGAGTTGATGAAAGATCCGGTCATAGTATCCACCGGACAGGTATATCATGGTTAGCATTTTGATAATTTCATGCCACTCTAGCTATCATCCCTTTGTAGTCATCAAATAGATTCTCTTATTTTACAGACATATGAAAGATCGTGCATCCAGAGGTGGCTTGATGCAGGGCATAAGACATGTCCCAAAACCCAGCAGACACTACTGCACACAGCCTTAACACCTAATTATGTTCTGAAGAGTTTGATCGCTTTATGGTGCGAGAGCAATGGCGTTGAGCTTCCAGAAAAGCAGGAAAAATGCAGTACCAAAAGATCTGGTCGCGTTGCTTCTGAATGCGATCGGGCCGCTATTGATGCCTTGTTAGAGAAGCTAGCCAATGGCAATCCGGAGCAACAAAGAGGGGCTGCGGGGGAGCTCCGCTTGCTTGCAAAGAGGAATGCAGATAATAGAGTGTGCATCGCAGAGGCGGGAGCGATTCCACTCCTTGTTGATCTATTATCCTCAACAGATTCCCGAACCCAAGAGCATGCGGTTACTGCCCTGCTCAATCTTTCTATAAACGATAGTAACAAAGGGACGATAGTAAATGCAGGGGCTATACCAGACATTGTGGATGTGCTGAAAAATGGAAGCATGGAGGCAAGAGAAAATGCAGCAGCCACCCTGTTCAGTTTATCGGTAATTGATGAGAACAAGGTGGCCATTGGAGCAGCCGGGGCTATCCCTGCCCTTATAAGATTGCTATGCGAAGGCACTCCCAGAGGAAAGAAGGATGCTGCTACTGCAATCTTTAATCTTTCGATCTATCAAGGGAACAAGGCAAGGGCCATAAAGGCCGGTATCGTGGGTCCACTCATGAGACTGCTGAAGGATGCTGGCGGTGGGATGGTGGATGAGGCATTGGCAATTCTAGCAATCCTTGCGAGCCATCCAGAAGGAAAGATAACAATCAGCCAAGCCGAGCCCATCCCTGTGTTGGTGGAGGTTATAAGGACTGGTTCGCCCCGGAATCGAGAGAATGCGGCGGCAGTGCTTTGGTCTCTGTGCTCATGTGATGTAGAGCAGCTAAAATTTGCGAAAGATCTCGGAGCAGAGGAGGTACTGAAGGAATTAATGGAGAGCGGCACTGACCGCGCCAAGAGAAAAGCCGGGACTCTACTGGAGCTTATCCAACGAGCCGAGACGGCTCCTGAATTGTGACATATGTGTCTGGTGAGAGTGGTTTTGGGAGTGGTTTAAAGAAACGTTAGGTACAGGGAAGAGTGTCGGCAAAGAAAGTCTTACATGTAATAACTCTGTTTTCATGTACATAATTGATACCTGCCAAGCAGGGTGCACGACAGGTTCGGTCCACAATTTTTCTACCCTCGACTATGAAATTTCTGGGCCCTCTTAGATGGTTAAAGACGTTACTTTTCCTTTTGCCTCCGCAACTGCCGCTTGCGAGAGAAGGTAAAAGCCTATTTTTTCCTCGGGACAAATACTTTGGAACTCGCTGAATTTGACATGGCCGAACAGAACACGTTCAGTGTGACTGAGGCGGTCATTACAGCAGGAAGAAATTCCGGATGAGTAAAATCGTCCTTCTCGTAAAGGGAAAGTAAACAAAGCAGCATTTTGCTCCTGTAACCCTTTGAGACGAAACACGAGAGAATACGTCTGATACTTAAGAATCCTTTGAAAACCCAATTTCGTTTTAAGTTTTAGCATACTCCTTTCAATGAATGTATGGACGGAAAACAAACTCTTCTTCCTCCCATCCAATTGTATATCGAAAAGCAGAGAGCGTGTGAGCTAGAATGTATGGCGGGGTTAATTGTTAGGATGAACAGCGGCTAGGCTGGACAAGGGGGAAGCTGAAAAGCAGAGACAGGATGAAGCCCGTTCCAATAGGCTCATTCCATATATCGGCGGATCACGATACTGTGGCACAAATATGGCAGGATTGATTCGTACACAAGCTGTAATGCAAAGCAAAGAATCATGGCATCTACTTGGTCTCACAATGGTGATTGAGTCATTCAAAGATCAGAGTAGCACCCTATTGTTTCTGCGCCTGAGCCCTCTCACCTCCACTCATATTAGCATGACGATTTTAGCAGTCCAGTTTCTCTGAAGAGAAGGTTAACATTCTTTTCTTCCTCACATGATCAGATGAAAACTGAGTGCCCAGAAGAAAGATAAATTACAACGTGTTCTCGAAAACCGGTCAATCAAGAAATCTCATGTCACCTGCACAACACAAAAATTGCAAAACTCTACACGAGTATGACTGGACATCAGCGGGGAAAGGAATCACCGGTCAACCCATGCTCTGGACAAATGTTTCAGTCAGGGTTTGACCGCTGATTACTTTTGTAGTGCCCACGATTATATCATATGCCATCCCCTCCTGCAGACAAAACAGGGGAATATTTATTGTAATGAAATCATCGTGTAGATATAGCATGACTTGTAGCCAACTTCATACTTCCATCTTTAATGTTCCAACCACTAATTGAAAAGCCACATAGAGAACAAAGTGACATAAACTAATTAGATTTGACAAAACAGCTCTTTCATGCGTCAGACTCTGCCTGAAGTTTTAAAACTAGCAGCTTCAAGTACACCAATCTGACCCACTTAACAGCCAGCGATTACAGTCTTAAAAAGAATTGCAAAGTTTATTTGTTCAATCTGCAAGAAAATACTAACAAACAAAATTGAAAACAAGCACCTGAGAACTGAGGAATCGTAGAGCAGAAATCTCCGCGAATGTTACCCCTCCCACAAAAACGACAAGTACCAGGGAGCGTCTTCCTCCAGTCACTCTGGCAAATTAAAAGAAGTTTCATAAGAACTATGGCTGAACCAGGATATCATAAATGTGAAAGTTATAGCATTAATTATGGAGCAATTCTAAAGATAGTACCACTTGCATATGTCTGCTCTTTATCATTAAACCCCTCATAAAACTGTCACAGTGGATCGAGGCAAAGGAGACTCGGAAAAGAAAGAAACGACAAACTCTCATCCAGGATTTGTGGTAAACAACCAGACTATTCTGATCATGAAGATACCTCCTCTAGCATCATTAAACTTTCCACTAAAGGAAAGAAGAAAATGAGTTTTAATTTTCACTGATCTCTTAATTGATAGGAGTAGACATAACTTTTCAGTTCCGCATATTATCCAGTCCGTTGATGATATACTAGCTTCCTCCTTCGAGTGAAAAGTACATCCTTAAGTTTATACATATAAAACAACTACGAGATCAACTTATTTTGCTAGCTAAAGTAGTAATCATATAACAAACTTAGTCAGAATAGAAGTCCAACAAAGCTAACCATTCAAAAAGAAATCAAACAGAAGAGCTAAGTATTATTTGACCAAAATCCCAAACTACATGCCAGAAATATAAAACGGTACCTTAAACATAACACCAAAGTTTATCTTGTGGCAACAAATTGGGAAAAGGAATATAAAGAAAAAATGCCAATTTAAGTGGAGCCATATAGTTTGAAAATAAAAGGAAATTACTTGTCAACCGAAGCATCTTGCAACGAATCATATGATTGACTGCTTGCAAACCTACTCTGCAGACAAAGCAGAAAGAATATGAGACAAACTAACACGACCACACAGGCCCTCAATAGTTGACCATCAAATAAATCTCAAGTAGACCCCTGAAACTACACAAAGGTACAGGATTAGCATCCACATGTTAGTTATGATGCAAATGCACATGGTCTCTTAGGATAAGAACTACGAAATGAGCCAAAGAAATCATCCAATAACAGCTAGAATATGAAGCATGAACATAATCGCTGAGAGAAAAATTAAGTGAACAAATAGCAGTATGCAAGAAACTTAAAATAGTACTTACTCTCTTCAATTCTAAATGGGGTCCTGGTAGCATTCTCAAGATCTCTTCAATGGGACGCCTACAAGTCATGATTATTGAAGTTCAAAGATTTCTCAGAATGTATCAGAGCAAGCAAGCACTTTTGTACACCAGGCATAAAAGAAATTGTTGAGTAAGAAGTGGTTGAAGTGAGCTTCCGTAAAATATGAAAGTATAAAATACTTGGGAGATGATGGGCTGGGCCTTTGGTTTTGGGATGTTAAAGCATACAGGTAGTTGTTTACAACCAATTAAATGTAATCCCCAAGCAAAACAGACATTATCAGCTAGTATATAATGACTAGCATTATAATGTCTAGCATTTAAACCAGGATAATGATATTCACTATTTCCTAATACTAAAACCTTAAACTCGTGCATGATAATAAAAATGCTGCTAGTAATAAGGTAAGAACAACTAAATGACATACTAAGCACATGTATATGTTTATTTACATGTGAACTGGACGGTATTTAACAAGAAAGTTGTCAGATCGAATTATTTAAAATGACCATGTGAAACTCTTCAATTTCTGACACCAGAGATGCTACTTTTCACGGGCCTACCTAAGCATGAAACTCAAAGAATTTCAGTGGATTAAAAAAGCAAGAATGAAATCTTTACATTTTGTTTACTACTCATGTGAATTGTCGTGAGGATCCACAGAAAAATTATTCCAAGCAAACAACCCAAAAGGGCCACCATGCATCATTAACTTCAACTTGCAAGCAAAACTGAGAAAGGCTCAAGCAGAATTCTTTCTGTTTTTTTGGGCCATCAAGGCTTATGTAGATTAAAGCAAGAAATAGAATGGATATAACAGAAGCTAAAAAAGCAAGCCAGCTCACCGAATACAAAATATATGTGAGATTCATGAGATAAAGACTCACCAACCAGATCGAATAGCATTCTGAACAAGCCGAATGCTAAGCGGCGCATATCCAGAAAATACATAGGCAATATCATTAGGACTGCAGAATAGAGAGAGTAACTTCAAAGTTCAGTCACAAATGCAACGAGATGATCATGAAAAGAAAAATGAGGATAGCTAAGAAGTACAAATCAATGGTAACAGCACGACATGATCTATGTGGAAAATTAGAAGCAGAGAACGAGATGAAGAATGATAGTACTTGGCTGTGTCAGTATCATCAACTACAAGCTGCAAAGCACGTTTTATTGTCAGCCAATTGCTCTTTGACTCCTGCAGTTTTGGAGAATACGGACCAATCAATATTTTCTAATTGAGTACCTTGTTAGAGGTAAAAGCACTTGGTGAAGGCATCATACCTGCTTTTTCAGCAGTCCAGCTTTTTCCAAATTGTTCAGTGTAGCCATGTGCTCAAAACCATAGCTATGGAGTAGCTCCCTCCTGAAACAAGATAAATGATACTACCAAATTTAAACATGGGAATATCAACGTTCTGCTTGGAAAGTTAGAAAAAGGGCAGGGGATGCAAATTGGAGTGGAAAATGAGAGAGATTTTGAAATTTCTTTGTGAGAGGGAGGGAGAGAGGGAAAATAAAATTTTTATACTCAAATTTTCTTTCCCCACCCTTTCTCTATCTTCCCAACCATAGTGTAAAGGACAAAGAACTCACATTGGTATAAGAGAGTCATACTTGCCTTAAATAATCAAAATGCTTCTTAGGCAGCCCCGCATTTGTAATAGAGAACAGTATGAGCATTCGCAGGACATTGACAAAAGGTTCCTGCTTATGGATCATTTCTTCAATGTACTCAAAGCAACTGCATGTGAATATTATAGGACAGATAACAAAAAAGAAAGTTTAGTATGAGAAAACTCCGGCAGCAGGTAACAAAAAGAAATCTAAAGGAGAAAAAAGAATCACTCATCAAAAATCAATCTATTCCTCTTCAAACCGATGAATTTCTCTCACTTCAATCCAGTAACTATCTATGGTTGTACATGTAGAGGGAAAAACCAGTCCCACCAATTTATTCTATTGGAATGGCAAGCAAAATGGAAGAACTAGGATCACTCAGAAATTATGTCTAATGGAATGATATCAACAGCCATACATCCTCCACAGCAATTAAATCAGAGTATACGACACCAAAACATTAAAGAGAAGATGAATATATGAGGATGCATATATATTGGGCAGAGGAGGATCTTGGACTTGAGAGTTTTATCAGACTAAGTCAGGAGAAAAGATGCCATTTTTCCTTGCCTTAAGAGGAATTCTTAGCCACTAAAACCGAGTAAAATGCAACTTTCATTACAAGGGGATATACACCTTAATAAAATAATAAAATAGAACTTATGCGAAAGAAGGAACATGCTAGGTTTATGATAAGAGGTACATTCAAAGAATTAGCTCACATGTCATAACTCTGAGCCTCAACCAGTGTGTGTTCCATGTCAAGTCGTGCAAGAAATGATGGCTTAGATGTGAAAGTTGATAAATGCTGAGCAAGATTTATGTGCCTCTGAAAAGAGAAAGGAAAGCACAATATTATAATTGAGTTCAAGCAATTAGGAAATAAGCAAACAGCAAAATAAAAGGCAACAGTACTTACAGTCATTTCAGGTAGTGAATTCAGCTTCTTTACAAAATCCTTCAACTCCGAAACTGTCTGACTCTGTATGCAGTGTCAGAAAACTTTTCAGATTATCCCTCAAACTGTTCACAGGAGTATTAGAATGCCCCAAACACATTCAGTTGCAATCTAAAATTTCTACCCATTTATGCCATTCAAGCTACATGAACTAAACGCTTCTAGTGCCAGACAATTGCAGCTATAAAATATATGCACGAAGGCTATCACATTCTGTCTGCTGAAAAAGGAACTAGAAGTCGAAGATCTCTGGGGCCTGTGGGATGTAGGCACATGCGATCAGAACCAAGTTGACTTACAGTCGTTGTCATCTCCGTATAATCTTGCTTCATTGATGTTGCTTTTTGACGTAAAACCTGCAAGCAAACTGCAGTTGGAACTAAGACATGGAACATCCAAGGACATGACCTCAAAGCAAAGATAGTAACATCATAGTACGAGGCAACATAAAGAACAAGATGATAAGTCAACCTGGACAACAACTTCAAAGTTGAGATCTCGTATCTCCTTGAAAAGCTTGTCACTAAAGTTCAAAACACAAACAGTGTCACTGGATCAAGGAATACTGAAAAGAAGGATGGATAAACCGTTGACATTACCGAGCAAAAGAGAAGTGAAAACCAACAAACACATGAATGCAACATACTTTATTTCTAATTTTTTCCCCGCTAAGAATGAACAAGGAACAATGAAGTGACTACCCTTCATAACAAACAAAACATGCAACATATAAGCAGTTATATGAACTACAACTAAGTGGATCACATAAAAAGTGCTTCTCAAAAGTGAGCCGCACAAATCAAATGCTAGGATGGCATAGTCTCATCCAAACAGTATCTGTCAGCTGAGGATATAACAGCCACAGCAGTGGTAAGCTAGAGATCTTACCTAGAATTGAGTGGAACTTTCATTTTTTTGCCTTCTTGTTGAGCACCCATGATAGATGCATCAAGCTCCACTGAACCATTGTTCACATGTAAAAACTGCCAAAATCGGAAGTATTAGAGATAACTTACAGATACGACAACAAAGGAAAAACAGCACCTTGCCTTCTGAATGTGATCACATAGCTATTATAGTACATTTGCTGGTATACGATGCTCTAAATGTCCACAGTCAACCATCAGAAGGTCAAACAAATCATGTTTTGGCAAACACCAAAAATATTTCAAAAATGAATTATAGAGCACAACCAACTGCAACTACTTTCTCTAAATCACAATAATGCTCATTAACATTCTTTTGGATAAACCAATCTGAACTATCAACAATAGTTTCAGCCTAATATTTTTCTGAGAAATTTTCTGATATCTCATATACACTTAATTCTTTGGGGAAAACCCATTAGCAGTCATTGTACTTTGATGCAGCCTGCAACTGGATTCTTGATTTTTTATTTCTCCGACCGAATGCATTTAACTTTAATTGATTTGCAATTGATGCACTAAGTATTTAAGAAATCAGTGACTACAACTAAAATATAATGAAAGTCTGTGTACACAATTAAGTGGAACTATAGTGGCTAATTATGCATCCAAACTGAAGTAAGGTGTTGTACCCTTTTAGAGACTGCAAAAAGTACCAAATAAGTCAATTTACCTCGTCCAAGAGCCCTTCATAGGTTAACTGAGAACACATAGGAGTAACCATGTCAACCTGCAACCAAAAAGTTAAGCTTTTAATCACACTTCCAGTGTCAATCAGACATTCGTGTCATGTTTAAATGGAATTCGTGAAACCGCATGATCTTGCAGTTAATGTCACGTGAACTCTGATGAGGATGCTCTTAGCAAAATAATTGCCCCCCCCATGGTAGATGGTTTGCATAGTGCATTCAGGAGCACATTTAACTAAATATTAGACAATTCATCTTCCGTAAACCTAAAATTTGGAAAAAATAGTCTGATCTGATTCCTAAATCTTTACAAGTCTGCCACAGCTGATCCTCCCAAGTTAGTGGAATATCTGTGTTCTTGCACTTCATAATGCTTCGCCCCCAAAAGAACAGAAAAGAAACTCGGAACCATAATTACCTCCCTATCAAGAAGAATAAGAGTGTTTATCTCCGGCACCACAATCTGCAATAATAGTCGAGAAGACAAATACACGAAATTAAACAGATGGTATGGCTAAAGTACCACTAAGCTTACAAAAGCTATGCATTATTACATCAGACGAATTGACTGGTTCCTCTGCTTGCATCCGATTAAGTATGTCTGCAACTCGTACTGAGCCTCTGCCCTTAGCTCTGACATTTGGTATCACCCCGAAAGCAAACTGTCAATCAAATCACTCAACATCACAACAGGTTCGATTTCCAACGCAACCAGTACAGGGAAGGAGAAAAGTAAATGCCGAAGCTCAAAAGCTTCTTATATGGTATGCATGATAATCGCACCTCAAGCTTGTGAATGGCTTTGGCAATATGCCAGAGTGAGCTCGTATCACCATCAACTAGGCTCTCCTATCGAAGAGGGAAAGTGAGAAAAAGGGAGTAAGTAGACAATCTTACCAAAAGGAATTCTATTCTGGTACCGGCACACATCAGCTGATGAACTAGAGTTTATCCTTACTTTATAAGCAAGGTCCAGTTCGAATGATAGGACATCCTCGTCCATGGGAATGAGGTATAATGGGTAGTCCCCTATGGTCAACAACTGATGAACTTTTTCCTCCTCAAAAATCTGCACGGCAAATGAGATGATTGAACAAACTTTACCAGACACTCGGAAGACAGTATCACTAGCAGTCGTTTCATCCTTTGTGCACGGCAAAGATGCCAAATTTTCAAACCTTCTCACAAGCCACAGCCCGGCGAGGAACGAAATAAACATAGTACTCCCTCTGAAACCCCTTGGATTGATCGCCATGAATGTGCGAGCATATAAATTTCATGAGATCAAGTTGAGCCCGAACGAGGTAAACAACTTTGGTAGATTCCGTTTGAATTGGTTCCGCAGAAAGATGCCTCAACTCCACGCCATGTTCCTGCCTCCCAGCAAACCAAACATCGTAAGCCTCGATTCGAATGATGAATTTATTATCTGCAGTGCCTTTTCCCCAGACAAACAGAGTCATCAACCATTAACTACATGCAAACATCCTTGCCTTGAGAAGCGAAGTTTGGATGATTAGAGATAGCGAGCCACTGAGCCTCTGATCGACGACCAGACACTTCCTCCCCCGGATCTGAGACAACGCCAAACTCGAACGAGTCAACATACGAAAACGAAAGCTCCGATTTCAAACACAAGCAAGCGCGGCGCTAAGGAAGCGGGAAAGCGGACACGAGCCGGACGCGGTTCCATGCCGGAAACGGCCGAATTTGCAGAGAAAAGAAAAGCAGACCGCGCTTCCTAATCGAGCTCGAAACGAAAGGCCTCACGTTTTTCAGGATGGTTATGAGCTCCTTCTGCGACTGATCCCTGATTCCGACGAACGAAGCAGGTTTTAGAATACAAAAAAAGAAAAGAAAAAAAAAAAACACACGATGCGGATGAGCAAAGTCCGATCGAAAGATGAAGAAGAAATCGACGGCGAGTCGGGAGAGCGATGAGTGCCTGATCGACGGGAGGTTGATGGGAGCATTGTCGAGGTGCGGTATCTGCGCCATCCGAGCCGAGCGAAAGAGAGCCGAGTCGCCTCCTTTGCAGCAGCCGCAGAGCCTCGTCGGAGAAGGAGAGACGGAGAGAGACGGGGGGTGAGGGAAGACGACGACGACGACGACGACGATCGTCTCGAGCTTCTCCCGGGCCGGTAACGGGCCTGGGCTTGTTCCGTGTCGGCTTGACGGGCTGGACTCGCTCCTCCTTTTGGGCCTCCCCCGGGTTGCCTGTAGGTAGACCATCGTTATGGTATTTTTGCGCCTTTTTGGGTGATTCGTGGATCGTTCTGTCGCATTTCGATTCAGCGAGTCTCCTGCGTGCATCGGTCCCGGTCCAATTCGAGGAATCAGACTAGCCCGAGCCGAACCAAAGTAGCCTGTTTTGTGTGGGTCCTGTAGGGTCGAGTTCCCAATTCCTGATGCAGAACCGAATCGAATTTGCCCGTAATATGCCCTTTTTTTTTCTTCGTGGCGTGGACAAACAGTCTCATAGCAAGCTGATTGTTGCAACATGTCGTATTCAACCAACATGTATATTGAAAAAATTGTCCAAGAAGTCCTAAATTTATTTTACGACATCTAATCTAGTCCTAAATCTTTAAATTGTGCTACTTTAAACCTAAACTTTTTCAATCATCAATTTAATTTTAAACTTTTATGACAATTTGTCAATTTAAGACTAAACCTTTTGAAATTTGTCAATATAATCCTTCCAGCAAATTTTCAAAAAATGTATAACTAAATTGACAAATTGAAAGGTTTGTGCTTAAATTAACTATCGTAATAAGTTTATGAATTTTTAAAGAATTGTCCCATGTATAACCATTGGATGCTAGTACAAAGCTTACGACACTGCAAATTGACCATGTGTTTTTGTATGCCATATAATTGTTTACCATTTTCAGTGGATAAGATGGGAAAATCCATATAACGAATGAATTGAAAATGGCTTTTGTGTTTTGAGTCACTAACTTCGGAAAAAGACTGTAGACTCGTTAGGTCAAATGAATCGATATGTTGTGCACTTGGTAGGTATCATAGAAGAAACCCGAAAAAATAAAAATAAAAACACCGCCGATTTGCTGGTGCACAAAGTCAATTCTTGGTTCTACAAACTAGGAATCCACCTTGTCCGATCCAATCACGGGTTTTATTGTGGGTGCCAATTTACCTCGGAACTAATCACTCCTGAGGTTCCAATTGTTTTGCAAAAAGTATTTTTCGTGAAGACAACTTCCTCGTCTTCCATCATGTCAATGAAATTTTTTTGCTTAAATTTATGAAAATGTGTTCTTCTTTAAAAATTGGAAATCATTTTTTAAATATACAACTATATATTAAGATTTTGAGCATAAATTCTACGAATAGACATGAAAATCTCAATGTTTGCTCCTGATGCTAATGCTTGGGTCTCTAGCACCCAAGTTTATGTCCATTGGGGCCGAGCTCACGATATCGGTGCTCATGCCCAAGTCCTTAGCACCAATACTTGTGTCCATTGAGGCTAGACTCGAGACCTCGATGTCTGTGTTCAGAGCCCTAGTGCTCATGCTTAGGTCTCGGGTCCATTAAGGTTGGGTCTAGGATGCGACATTCGGTTTACTCAATCAAGGCTAAGCTCAAGACCCTAACAATTGTGCCCAGGTCCATAAAGGTCGAGTCTAGGACCTTGGTGCCAAAACTCGAGTCCTTGACACCCGTGCTTTGGTCCACTGAGGATGGGGATCATGAACGTAACGTCTATGCCTCGGTTCTCGGCACCTGGGTCCATCAAAGCTAGACCAAAGTCCCCAACACCTAGGTCAGAGCCCATTGAGTCCGAACTTGGAATCCTAGTGCCCGCACTCAATTTTCCGACTGCTTATGCATAAATCACTATCGCTCATATAATATATCTATTTAGGAAAATCAAATTAGATTTCATTTACCAAACAAAGAAATTATTTTCCTAATTCATTTTCGGGTTGACCGAAAGATGTCATTATTTTTTTTTTCAGAACAACTTCTTCGAAAACTTTTTCAGGGTGAGGGTTGGGGGGGGCGTGAACGCTTTACTCATTCGGGTCGTACAAAACGCCCAGACATAACAAGCAAAAACGACGGAAGGGAAGCTCTCGATCCCACCGCCGGAACTTTCCACTAGAAAGGCCACGGACTATTTAAAATTTGCATCGTCACGTGCGTCATGATCGTCAACGCCACGGGCGGCGGCGAGCGAGCCCCGGTAGTTCCGCATTCAACGTCGGACCGTCCATTTTCAAAGCACTAATAAATAAAAAGAGGGAAGGGAGAGGGGGCCGACTCACGAGCCCCGACCTGGTCCCTGGGCCCCACCAAGCTTGCTGAATCGCTTTCAAATTACTCTCAGGTCCCTCGCTTGTTCGGTAACTTCAGATGTTCCCGCCACGTAAACGCTCGCGCTGTCATCCGAAGCCGATCACAATTAGAGCACGTCACGGGTCAGTGAGAAGAAAAAAAGAAGGTCCTGTTTTTCGGGAATTATTCAATCCTAAGTTTCTTTTCTGACAGAAGGAAAATCCTAACTTCCGTTAAGTTTTACAAAAGGTAAAAACGGGACATATATAAAAGATTATTCTTAAATTTATCATAAGTTAATCCTTTAATATTCATCGGTGAATTTGTGATATGCATAGTTTCTTAATCTCACAGTGATTTCATGATGTGTTTATTTAATGAAAAATAGATACTGTTAAAATTGTCGACTGTATTATTTCAAAAAAGGAAGAAACGGAAAATATATCCGTTCTTCACGATATTACTTATTTGTGACTGTTAGTTTTGGAAGTATATTCTTCGAATGCTTCGTTCCCGGCGGAGCTAACATGACTGCGAGTCTGCGATGAAGGTGGTATTATGGTAATTTTATAAGATCCGCTAGAGAATCCGATTCCCGAGTAAAAGTCCTCCTGATCTTCTCCCACCATAACTGATTCCCCACGCTCTTGCTGCCACCACCGCACCGCTCCCCGATGGCCACCACCGGCACTCGCCTCCGCCGCCTCGCCGGCATCGCCACCGTCGCCGCCACCGCCACCGCCGCCGCCTGCACCTCCCTGACTCCGTCCGTCGCGTCCTCCGATCGCGGCGGCGGGCCCGCCCTCGACGCCGTGAGGCGGAGGATCTTCGATCCCAGCTCCGCGGTCCCGCCGCGAGCCGTCCAGGAATCGGCCCTCGTCGGCGCCAGCTCCGCCAACCCGCTCGACATTCTCGTGATCGGCGGCGGCGCGACCGGCTGCGGCGTCGCTCTCGACGCCAGCACTCGCGGACTGCGCGTTGGACTCGTTGAGAGAGAGGATTTCTCGTCCGGCACTTCTTCTCGGTCGACGAAGCTGATCCATGGAGGTACTGAATCCAAACTAAGACGAGATTGGATGCGTGCACCGATCATGAATATTTGCACCTAGGAATTGAGTGCGTTTCGATTGGTGTGAAGCTGAATTTTATGTGCTTTAAGGTCGTAGACTATCTAAGAGAATGGAATCCTTTCAATTGCATCGTACATTCTGTTTAGCTCATCGCTCATTCCCCTGTTCTTGTCCTACTTCCAGTATTAAAATTCTCTAAACGAAGCTTTGATCTTCGTTTCATAATAATCTTGTTTTCTAGGGGTTCGATACCTTGAAAAGGCTGTCTTCAATCTTGACTATGGGCAACTGAAGCTAGTTTTCCATGCACTCGAGGAGCGAAAACAGGTCATTGATAATGCCCCACACCTGTGCCATGCTTTACCCTGCATGACACCGTGCTTTAACTGGTTTGAGGTTGTATACTACTGGATGGGCTTGAAACTATACGATGTGGTAGCAGGAGCGCGCCTTTTGCACTTATCTAGATATTATTCTGCACAAGAATCAGCAGAACTTTTCCCGACTCTTGCAAGGAAAGGCAAGGACCGAGTACTGAAGGGAACGGTGGTCTACTATGATGGGCAAATGAATGACTCGAGGCTCAATGTTGGATTAGCATGTACGGCTGCCTTAGCTGGTGCAGCAGTTCTCAACTATGCGGAAGTGGTTTCCTTTCTTAAGGATGAAGTCAGTGAACGAATTATTGGTGCAAGGATTCGAGACAATTTATCAGGTACATTAATGACATTTTGTTTTGTCCTTTGAAGTAAGTAATATGGGTTTCAGCTTTGCATCTGGGGACCAGATTTGCCATTTGACGGTTTTGTCCTTTAGCACATCCGATCCGATGCAGAAGTGTGGTTTTCATATGTAAATATCTTGTGGGAAAAAGAAAATTCTTACCAAATTGATGAAATTTTTATAATTTTATAGTGTTAAATCAATTCGTGAAAATGTTCTCGCTTGTTCATCTAGGAAGATTGGGATTGTGAAGCAGACAATTGATTACGGTCGATCACAAAGAATACAGACTGTGTTTCAGAATCTTCATTTATCTCATGTTTTTTGTGTAAATCCAGACTTCGACCATTCATATGACCTCATGTTCTTCAAAAATATTCATATGGAAGATTTGTGTTTCTAACCTGAAATTGTGCAGACCTCTTTAAC
Source organism: Eucalyptus tenuipes (assembly GCA_014182365.1). Lineage (NCBI taxonomy): Eukaryota > Viridiplantae > Streptophyta > Magnoliopsida > Myrtales > Myrtaceae > Eucalyptus > Eucalyptus tenuipes. The sequence continues at coordinate 27,660,348 of CM024543.1, read as the reverse complement.
TTAAAAATCTACTAGAGTTTAATTCAGGATTCTTCCAATTAACAAATTCCTTATGTTTTCCATTATTGCAGTTTGTTTTCTTAATCATTTTTTTTAGTAATTGTTCCTTCAGTATTATATTGATATTCCCTCATAGTTCTCGTCATTCTTAGTGGAATGACTTGCTGACCTCTGTACTTAGGCCAAGAATTTGACACATATGCAAAAGTTGTTGTCAATGCTGCCGGCCCATTTTGTGACTCTGTAAGGAAGATGGCTAAAGTAGATGCACAGCCAATGATCTGTCCCAGCAGTGGTGTACACATTGTCCTCCCTGACTACTACTCTCCAGAAGGCATGGGCTTGATTGTTCCTAAAACTAAAGATGGAAGAGTTGTTTTCATGCTTCCATGGTTGGGGAGAACTGTCGCGGGCACTACAGACTCTAACACTCCAATCACAATGCTACCTGAACCTCATGAAGACGAGATTCAGTTTATACTTGATGCCATCTGTGATTATCTCAATGTCAAGGTGGAGTTGCATTACCTGTTTAGTTTCTGCATCTTAATGCAATGTTGTTTGTTTCTGGGAATTAAGTTTGTTTAATTGATCCTTTACTTATGATGGTTGACATAAGTCGATGATATTACAAAATGGAGCATTTTATTGTTTCATCAGTTTTTTCCCTGCAGAAAGTGGAACCATAACTTTCTGTCATGTGAGATCTGATTTCAGTTTTAGGAAGTGAAGATATTACTGTACTGGAATTTGTTCGTACAGAAGCACACGATTTACATTAAGTGGTTAAGTGGTCTAAACTTTCATACTTTGGGTTGATAATGAGTGGTAGTATTGATTGAACTAATAATAGATGTGTCAAAAGCTGAGTGAATGTCTAGGCATAGTAATCATTACTTGTAATTGAGAATTTTATTGATTGATCTTAGAAAGCACGAAAATACTACTGATTTTTTTAGCTCTTTGGTTCTTTTCCATTTATCTTACTTGTTTCTAGGATTTGAAGGATTTTTGCCTAATTTAGGTAAGACGCACGGATGTTCTCTCTGCATGGAGTGGTATCCGTCCATTGGCAGTGGATCCCTCAGCCAAAAACACTGAGAGCATATCTAGAGATCATGTTGTGTGTGAAGATTACCCTGGTTTAGTCACCATCACAGGTGGAAAGTGGACCACATATCGGAGGTACCTTTTTAGTTTCATGGTTCTTTTTGTGGTTTTACCAACTAATGGCAAATTCATTGACTAGCTATAGAACCTAAATAATCCTCGTTAGATTCAGCTACTGTACTTTGTTGATGCTGTTGTGGAGCAATCGTTGTTTCAATAGCTCCATCAGCTAGTATTTATATTGATGTAATGAATTTCAGCATGGCAGAAGATGCAGTTAATGCAGCTATCTGGTCTGGAAAGCTAAAGCCAGCCAATGAATGTATTACTAACAACCTCCGACTGGTTGGGGGAGAAGGATGGGATCCTGCATTTTTTACAGTGCTTGCTCAGCAATATGTACGAATGAAAAGGACATATGGTGGTAAAGTTGTTCCTGGGGTGATGGACACTGCCGTAGCCAAGCATTTGTCTCGTGCATATGGAACTTTTGCTGAAAGAGTGGCAGCTATAGCTCAGGTTTAACTTTTTGCCAAGATTCAGTTTAGAATTATGTCTACCTATCAATACTAGAAGACTTTAATCCTTATACATGCTGGTACCTCCATCATCTGTGACCTCTAGAAGTTTTATTGACATGGTTAGGACTAACAGGCATTAGTTGGTTGAGAAAATTGACCAGAAGAAAAGAGTTATGCACTACTGCTTTCATACACGTGGTTTGAGATGACTGTTGTTACTGTCTATAACAATGTTTGAGGGATGATAATGTGAAGACTGTGATATTTCCTGGCAATTTCTTATGGAAATCTGAATAATGATTCCCTGATTTTGTTTTGAGCCATAACTCTACCAAACATACTAAGACAAGGAGGTTCTGGTGGTAATATTGTTTGGTAGCGGCGATTCCCGATGATCGCCATTAAAGATGATAGGAACAGCCCAAAAGCTAGTTGCTCGATTGTGTGACTATGATTTGATACCTGTCACATCAAGGGCTTTGCAGTGCTGATTATGGCTTTAGGCTGAAAAAATTTGAATACTTTCTGGTCTTATGTTAGTTTATAGTTGTTTGGTTTTAGTTTCTTGTAGGTGTGCTGTTTTTTCACCATATTGAAGAATATATGTACAGCATCTGAAACTCATTATTTTTGCAACTAAAGATTGTTGGAATCCAGTAAATTCTTCTGCTGTTTTGTCTTTGCCTTTTTTTTGGGGCAGCCTTTCTCAAAAATGTTATCGAGCATAGCCAATTTTGATATTTTATGTACTGATTGTCGATCTCAACACTTGAAATCTTGAAATCTTCAACTAGTTCATCATATCAGTTGATTGATCTTCAAGTACATGGATCGTTCTCACGTTATTCTCTTTTGTCTACTTTTAGGATGAAGGTTTGGGGAAGAGACTGGCACATGGATATCCTTTTCTAGAGGCTGAAGTCGCATACTGTGCTCGGTACGAGTACTGTGAATCTGCCGTTGATTTTATCGCCAGGAGATCAAGACTCGCTTTCCTCGACACTGATGCAGCCGGCCGGGCACTGCCTCGAGTCATCGAGATACTCACGACAGAGCACCAATGGGACAAGTCAAGGAAGAAGCAAGAGCTAGAGAAGGCAAAAGAATTTTTGGAAACTTTCAAATCGTCTAGAAACGCGCAATTTCATGACGGGAAACACAAGTAACAGGTGCATTCCTTTCCATTCGTCGCTTCAGCGTTTCGAAGTTCTTATGGGTTTTTGGGTTAGATCAAGTCTGATGGATTGAATTGCCCCTGTTGTTTCAGGATTTTGACTGACTGGGGGACAATGTGGGTTTGACTTTATTACGGTTCATGACAAGGATATATTTAACTTTTCTTTTGTGATTTGTTTATTTCTTTGTAACCAGCTCCTTCATGCATTGGAAGGCCAGAATTACACTTCTGATTCTTTTCGAGTTAATAAATTGGGGCTTCACTCTAGTGAGGTCAAAGCTGCGTTGGGCTCGAACAGTCTTGGCCCCATAGATTTTTCGCTAGTAATAAATTTTTTATTATCATCTAGTATCTGCAATTTGCTGGTATTTCACAATTTCTGACTTCCCTTCTGCGTTCTGCACGTTATATTCTACAAATCCGGGATCTACCGGCACGATTTGAAAGGTTACTAGTGAAAAGAAAATGAAAGAATCTGTGAGTTTTTAGGATTACGTTGCACTAGAATAGGATATGCACGGATGATTATGAAGGCATACCACAGATAATCTTCACCGTCCCGTATCGACAGGGTGATTTTAAATAGTAGAAAACAAAATTGGCCTTTTCAATCTTTATTTATTATACTATCTTGTCTGGTCGGTCACGATTTGTTAGTATGTTATGCAAAAAATTATTCGCATTGTAGAAATAAGACAGGGTCATGAGTTAAGAGGAGGAAACAAGACGCATGCATCATAAGCTAGGAGAATTCTTATTGGGACTAATTCATCATGGACCAGATGAATTACCACCATTCGATGTTGTATACAAGATGCATATAATGAATTAAGGAAAATGTGATTTATAAATTTTGATATAACTATAATATTATCAAAAACTTTTAATTTGCTCAATATGAACCTTGAATTTTAACTCAACGTATAATATTATGTTTGAATGTTTAATTTTTTCAATATAATCTCTAAGTTTTTTGGTAAATGTCGAATATAATTTCTAGATTATTATATTCTCAAATTCAATTTAGTTCCTAAATTATCTAGTCTAATGACTAAATTGAAAATGTATAAAGAACAAATTAAAAATTCATAAATCATAAATCATTTATATAATTATTTCGATAAATAATCATTATCCAAGTCTGCTTCAAGATTCCATAACTAATTTAGGGCCCTTGGAAAATATTGAAAAATAAATGGCATTTGCAAAAATTAGAGGTGTTAAATGGGTTGTGCAACCCATTTATTGACTCATGTATGGTTAAATGAGTCGTTAATGAGTCAAGTTTTATTTCCTAAAGTACCCATAATTAGTTTTAATGAGTCAAGATTAAGATATATTAGTCTTAAACGGGTCATTTTCTATGACCCATTTATCAAGCCATTAAAAATGAACCAACTTATTTTAATTCAAAACCTCATAATCTCTCTCTTCTCTCTTTAACTTTACAATTTTTTTTATAAAAACCGAAAATATAATTATTTTTTATTTTTATTTTCTTTTTTTTTCTTTTCTTCTCGTTTGCGACACGGCGATGGTCGGCGGCCGCGACCGGCCAAGCCGGGGCGAGCCTTGAGCTCGAGCTCGCCGACATTGGCGAGCTCGAGGCTCGCCTATGGCGGCCGTCGGCCGTCGTCGTGGCGGCGTGCCGGCCAAAAGAAAAGAAAAAAAAAAAAAAAAAGAAAAAGAAAAAGAAAAATTATATTTAAAAATAAAAATAAAAATAATAAAAAATTAATTTAAAAAATAAAAATAATACAAAATTTAATTTTTTATAAAATAAAAATAATTAAAAATCGATTTTTAAAATAATTATTTTAAAAATTATAAAAAATTTTCATTAAATTTGTGTTGTATAAAACTATTTTAGTTTTTAAATATATATATAATTTTTTTGAAAAATTATAAAAAATTGAAAAATTATTGATTGGATTTGTATATATAATCTTTAAAAAAACATAAAAATAATTTTTTTTTAAATTTGATTAAATATAAAAATATTTTATTAATATGGGTCGGATCGAGTCGGGTATGGGCCGAAAAATTTATATTAGACATAAATGGGTCGTAAATGGATTAATGAGTCATTTGGATCGACCCATTAATAATCCGACCTTAACCCGACCCGACTCACCCGTTTAACAGATCTGGCAAAAATCGTCGGGCATCTCTCCGACGAAATCCAAACCGGAGCGCGAACGATATCGAATGCATTGGATAGCTGATAGCCCACCCCTCTTCCCTCCTCCTCCTTCCTCTTCCGGCCGATCGAGCACCGTCAAAAAACCACCCCTCCCTCCCTCCCTCCGGTCGAAGCTGACCTCTCAGACCTCCCGCGCAACCCAGCCGCCGCGGACGATGGCGGCGACCCTTTCGTGGTCGTCCCTCTCCAAGTCCTTCCACTTCCCGAGACGCCCTGCCCGCCCCCTCTCCCTCGCGCCTCGCGCCATCATCACTTGCTCTTCCTCTCCCTCCCCGTCTCCCTCTCCCTCTCCCTCCTCCCCTCCGCTGCAGTTCGACATCTCCTTCGCTCCGCCCAAGCCCAAGCCCAAGCCCCGGCCCGGCTCCGACTCCGACTCCGGCTCCGGCTTCGGCTCTCGCGGCGTCGATTTCGTCTCCGGTGCGGGGCAGCAGCTGTTCATCCCCTGGATAGTCCGCGGCGAGGACGGCCAGCTCAAGCTCCAGTCTCACCCTCCCGCGCGCCTCGTCCACGCCCTCGCCCACGCCGACACCAAGGAGAAGAAGGCGAAGAAGAAGGATAAGCCGAAGAAGACTGCCGCGCCGGCGGCGGGGGCGGCGGGCGGCGGGGAGCCAAAGTACTCCAAGGCGGCGCGCCGGTTCTACAACGAGAATTTCGGGGATGCCCCGCAGCGCCTCAGCAAGGTCCTCGCTGCCGCCGGGGGTAATTCAAACGAGTTTCTGGTTTTCTTGACTCTGGTGTACACTGCTTTGGCTCAAGTGTCGCTAATGTGTTTGCGAATATGCGTGTGAGAGCTTTTGGTTGATATATGTCTTCGTGGATTTTTTTTTTTCATATTTTTTTCTTTTGTAGATTTTTTATGAAATGGATTGTGCCTTCTAGTGGAAAGACGCTCAGATGTTCTAATCGTTTTGGAATTTACGCGATATTGCTGTTGACAGTGGCATCGAGACGGGGCAGTGAGGAGCTCATTTTCGAAGGCAAGGTCACCGTTAATGGCTCTGTGTGTAATACCCCTCAGGTCAGCTCCTACCGTTAGTGTTCGTTTACCATTTTCCTCTTTCCCTTTAGAAAGAACTTCCTTGTTGTTGTTTCTAGAATTATGTCATTTGTGCATAAGTTGGTCTTGAGAGGACATTCTCGGCAATCGCGACGGAACTTGATAACCAGCTTTAGTTCATAAGAAATTCTTTCTAGCTTTCCCCACCAACAAGGAGGGGAAAAGAAAGAACTGAAAAGGTAGTAGTTTTCTGGGTTTTCATAGTTCTTCCAAGAGTGGAGAAAAAAGAAATTGAAGGGAAGTGCTAGAAGCTTCCTGTGATGACATGTTGTTAATGTGGTTTTGCAAAGTGAGGACAAAAGTTATCATAATCAAAGGCAAAACTCCGTTATTGAGATAACTTCATCTTCGACCATTTGTTTATTTCTGCTGTTGAGATAATTTTACTGATGCAGACGCGAGTTGATCCTATGAAGGATGTCATTTATGTTAATGGGAATCGCCTGCCCAAAAGGTTGCCGCAGAAGGTCTACCTTGCTCTGAACAAGCCAAAAGGGTTTGCAGCTAACGCTAAACACTATAGCTTATTCTGGAGCATTTTATTAGGTTATTTTCTCCTTTCTTTTGGCATAAGTTGATTCTGAAAATACTGACAGGTACATTTGCTCTGCTGGGGAGAAAGAGTCTAAATCCGTGTTGGAGTTGTTTGACGACTATCTGAAGATCTTGGTACCGTATATCCATACCTGACAGAGTGCCATTTTCTATTTATTAATCATTTATGTACTCTATCTTCCCTATATTCCTGCCTTAAAAAAATACTCATAGCTCAGTCCAAATGTCAATGGAAGGGCCCTGTCTTGTTCTTTGCAGCTTGAAGGATTTTTCGTAGACATTTTATCTATCTGCTGAGACTTATTCATTGGGAGCTTCGAGTTCTTATAAAATCTGTGACTTATATCATCTCTATTCATTTTTGGAAGCTAAGGAAAAAATGTCGTTTGATTTTAGGGCAAGAAAAATCCTGGACTACCCAAACCCCGACTATTCACTGTTGGCCGCCTCGATGTTGCCACATCTGGCTTGATCATTGTGACTAATGATGGTATGATAGTTAAGGAGATGCTGCAACAAATTATTCCTACGCGAACGTGAAGCTTCTTTGAGTTTGAGGTGCCATGGATCATGTTAAACTTTTCCATGTGCTACGTTTTGCAGGAGATTTTGCTCAAAAAATTTCACATCCTTCTGCAAATTTATCTAAGGAGTAAGTGTTTTACACAATGAAAAGAAGAAAATTGCGTGATGCTATGGATATTGTTCTCAATCTTTGGGGTTTGCATTCCAAATCTGTGGAATTTCATTTCCATGTGCTTGTTTTTTTAAAATATAATATATGATATGGGTGAGAATTATAATAGTTTAAATTGTTGCTTTTCCATTTCACCATACTTGAGAGTTGACCTCGGTTTTGTTTCTGAATTGCAGATACATTGCAGCAGTAGATGGTGAGGTGCACAAGCGACATTTAATAGCTATCAGTCAGGGAACAGTTGTCGATGGAACTCACTGCATCCCAGACTCTGTGGAGTTATTGCCAAGGCAGCCAGAGAATCCAAGACCTCGTCTTCGGATAGTGGTACCTTTTGTCTCTTTAAAAAATATCATGACAAAAAATACGTTATTCAGTTCCAAACACATTTCTAGCTGAAGGAAAATGAGTGAGAATTTGCACTCTCTTTCGTAGTTTTCTTCTTCTTCTTTTTTAATGTGTTCCTTATGCCAAAGTCTTGGAAGTAGTTTGTTCATGTCTGGAAGCAATCTATATTTGTCAAAAGAATAGACGGAGGAAAAATAGTTTAGATTAACTGAATCAATGATACTGAAAGCTGAAATAGAAGTGCTTATTCTCTCATCTTCAGTGCTGAAAATGCAAAATACTTCTATTTCTGTTTCTGACTTCGTTCGCTTTATATGCCACATCATGGCAAGATGAAAATTGCAGAGTATTGGCATGTGTAGGAACACTTAACTCTATTGACGACAAAATGAGAAAACCCGAACAATTTAAATCATCTTTTGTCTTTATAATCAATCTTCTTTTCATTGCCTTGAGTAGCTTTCATGTCATATAACATTATTCACCTTGTTGGGCATCTCCAGGTCCATGAAGGGAGGAACCATGAAGTCAGAGAGCTTATAAAAAATGCTGGACTTGAGGTTAGATTGGTTGATTGGGGAACAAATTTATTTTTGCAGATGCGAAAAAATATGCATGGTCTGTAGACTAAGCCCATCTAAACTGTTGATCGTGTGGGCCTGATGGTGGGACCCACGTGATTAATGGTTCAAATGATCTCGATCCACTTAGTCTATAGACCACATAATAATTTCTCCACAGATGCTAACATATTTTCATGGAAAAGAACTTACCTCTTGTTTGCTTTTCCAGATTTATTCATTAAAGCGAGTCCGAATTGGTAGTTTCAGACTTCCGGCAGATCTTGGGTGACTCCTCTTAACCCTACCCCTTTGTCATCTGTGTGTCCAATTTACACTATTTCATTCTTGACGCATTTCATGCATGAGCACACTTACAAATGCATGTTTTGCCTGAGATGATACTTTCATATCAGTCAGTCATTGCTGATAGCTCTAACTTTTGCTATAGCACATTCTACAGGGAATGAAGTTATGTTATCTCTTCATTTAACTACCTTCCAGGTAGTGAGATTCATTAGAACTTTTTTGTCTAATTTGTTATCATTTCAGGCTCGGGAAACATGTTGAATTGAAACCAGCTGACCTTCAGGCACTGGGTTGGAAGAGCTGAGAAGTCACTGCTTATGCTGGATTGAGTTTCTCTGAAATTATCCTGCAAGAACACTCAAATGACAAATGGTGAAAGATGTTCATTGTCAAGGAGAATTTGAGCATTTGCTTCCTGCCCTCTGAGCTGCTGGTTAGCTACATTATTTATTACTTGAAGATTAATACCACGGGAGGCAGTTGCAGTTGATCGACATTCATACCAGAGATGGAAAATTCTAAGAGCTGGTAGAGTCATCTCTGTTGCAGCATTTCTGGCTGAGTATATATTGAGGAGAAGAGGAAACTCGTGGTCATCAATTTCTATTGCAAGAAGTTTTAGCTTCGTTTGGAGGACTTACGAAATTAATTTTTGTCCATTTTTTGTGAGAACACGCTCTTCTAAGATCTGCACATAATGCAATCAAAAATCTATTTATTGAATCATAGACTTGAATTGGACACGAGACACGAGATCATATCTTAACACCGTCCATGAAAATAACTTTCTTGTACCATAGTGTATATTGATTTTGTAGGGCTTCTTTATCCACTTGCCCATATTCTCTTTTTATGTTTTGCTAGGATTTTAATTTGTGATTTCCAGTTGATTCCTTGGTTTTTAATTCTACTATCTTCTCCTCCTCTTTTGCCAACCATTGTGCATAAGCTAGTGTCATGTCTTGGTGTGATCGAGCCTATTATTCATCCGTTGCCTACTGCTAAAAGGTAATGCACAAAGATTGTCCATGCACACGATTCGCGTGCTAATTGGGCCAAGCTTGTGCAATATCAAGTGATGTGCCAAGTTATGTTACCCTTGGGTCGTGCATTTTTACCTAAATCTGCTTTGTAACTGCTGTTGCTCCTGTGCATGTGCCATATTTGATATGGACAGTTCTTGGCTTATCAAATATAAAGATTCCATTCTGCCCTGATAAAGCTTTTCATATCATTCTCGTTTTATGCGCAACACGGTGTGAGTAAGTACATTCATTTTTCAGTGCGAGCGAGGCTGATAACCTTGAATCTGGATAAGAGAGTTTCAGCTGGTGCCCATGCTGCCAGTCTTTGGAATGATGGGTCGGTGGGGAAAGAAGAATATTTTACTTACAAAAGAAAAAAAGAACCGTGGAACAAATGTAGACACTGATTTGATGCTAAAAAGATAAAGATCGATAAAAGTGCAAATTTCAATACTCTTATATTGGAAGGGAACCTAAACGTTCCACTCATTGGCCAGCAAAAGTAGTGAAAAAAATTGGACTCGGCTTCTTTCGAGACCCAGTCAAGTATCCGACATGGTCTCACCAACATCTTCAAATGAATATCTTCGAAAAGGAAAAGAACAGGAGAAAAAAGGCTTAGCGCTCGGACCAAGGGAGCCTCGAATCCCGAGGTTGTCCCCCACGTCTCCCTTTCGAGCGCGCGATCGCCTCGGATTCCAACGGACTTAACGACTAAAACCGTTCAAATGTTTTCTCCGCTGCCGAGCACACAGAATAAACCCCCGCCGCCGCCGCCGCCTCCTCCGCTCTCCTCTCAGTCGCCACTCCTCACTCCCTCTCTCATTTCTTCTTCCTCCAAAACCATACAATTCTCTCTCTCTCTCTGTGTAAAATCCCAGGGCGAGGACAGAGACGGCGGAAATGGAGCCTCCCGGCGACTCGCCCGACCCGTTCGCCGAATTCCCTCCCCTCGAGTTCTACCCCTTCGAGCCCCTCCCGAACCCCAGCCCCACCCCTCTCCCTCCCCCGCCGCCTCCCGATCCCCCGTCCCCGCAAAACCCTAGCCCCGCCTCCGCCTACAATCCCCTCCTCTCCTTCACCGTCCCCAAGAAGCGCAGGCGCGGCCGGTCGCAGCGCAACGTCGCCCCCTCCAGCTCCCCCTTGCCGTCCGGTACTCCCGGTTCCTCCGCGTCGGCTTCGGGTAAGCCTGCTCCCGGGAACCCTAGCTCCGTCCCCGATGCTTCCGATGAGATCATCGTGATCAATCGGGAGTCCACGGCGGAGGCCTTGATCGCGCTCACGGCTGGGTTCCCGGCCGACTCGCTCACTGACGAAGAGATCGATTTCGGCGTCGTGCCGATGGTTGGCGGGATCGAGCAGGTTAATTATATCTTGATTAGGAACCACCTCATTGCGAAATGGCGTGAGAACGTGTCCAATTGGGTTACCAAGGAGATGTTCGCGGATGTTATTCCTAAACAGTGCGCTTCTCTACTGGACTCTGCTTATGATTACTTGGTTTCTCATGGGTATATTAATTTTGGGGTTGCGCCTGCAATCAAAGAGAAGAATCCAGCGGAGCCGAGCAGGCATAGCGTGATTATTGTCGGCGCCGGGCTTGCAGGATTGGCTGCAGCGCGGCAATTGATGCGGGTAGGTTTTAAGGTAACAGTTTTGGAGGGTAGGAAGAGGGCAGGTGGGAGGGTTTATACAAAGAAGATGGAGGGTGGGAACAAGTTATCTGCTGCTGCCGATCTAGGGGGAAGTGTATTGACTGGGACATTGGGGAACCCCCTCGGGATTGTTGCTCGGCAGCTAGGGCATCCACTTCACAAGGTGAGGGACAAGTGCCCTCTTTACAGGGTGGATGGGAAGCCGGTTGACCCCGACATCGACATGAAGGTTGAGACTGCTTTTAATCGTCTCTTGGATAAGGCTAGTAGGCTTAGGCAGTCAATGGGAGAGGTGTCCATGGATGTTTCTCTTGGATCCGCCCTGGAAACATTTAGGCCAGTATATGGGGATGCTGAAAATGCTGAGGAAATGAACTTGTTCAATTGGCATCTTGCCAATTTGGAATATGCTAATGCAGGTTTGCTCTCAAAGCTTTCCCTTGCATTTTGGGACCAGGATGATCCTTATGATATGGGAGGTGATCATTGTTTTCTGCATGGAGGGAATGGAAGACTGGTTCAGGCTTTGGCTGAGAATGTACCAATTTTGTATGAGAGAACTGTGCATACTATCAGATATGGCAATGATGGTGTGCAAGTCATGGCAGGTAGCCAGGTTTTTGAGGGTGATATGGCTCTTTGTACTGTTCCTCTTGGTGTTCTGAAAAGTGGGTCTATCAAGTTTATTCCTGAGTTGCCTCAGAGAAAGCTTGATGGGATAAAGAGGCTGGGATTTGGGCTGCTAAATAAGGTTGCAATGCTTTTTCCTCATGTGTTTTGGGGCACAGATCTTGACACCTTTGGACACCTAAAAGATGATCCAAGCCGCCGCGGGGAGTTCTTTTTGTTTTATAGCTACGCAACAGTAGCTGGTGGTCCTCTCTTGATTGCATTAGTAGCTGGGGAAGCTGCACATAAGTTTGAGAGCATGTCTCCTACTGATGCGGTGACGCGGGTTCTTCAAATTCTCAAGGGTAACAGCCTTTTATTTTTTGAAATCAACCATTCTGCTTTATTTACAAGAGTCTGATTTCAATTTATTAATGGCCAGTTAATGAGTGCAAAAACTTGTTCTAAAAAAAAGTGTGGAAAGAGTGGAATGCGTAATCAATCCTTCATAATCTCGAAAACTATATCATGGACTTTTGGTATAGTTGTTATCAGAATATTTCAGTTACTGATATGTTTTCTACCCAAAATATATGATTGTCCTTAGAATATAGAGCAATCTGACTAGATCATTTGAATCTATGTGGTGACTTAGATTCTGTTTTCTTTTCTTTTTTCCGTTTCTTTTCTTTTCAATCTATGCACCTTCCTAGTCCTAAGTTTACCTGACGTACTCTCGTCTAATTTTTTAGGACCATTAAGATGATTACCCAAATTATCACATATGTGCAGAAGAGAATGCATGCATGCATGAGTCGACACAGAAGGTGCATGGGCATTTTTTAGTTGACTAATAAATTGATTGCTGGACCAAAATAAAAGCAGAAGATGTATTACTTGTTGGGAAAAAAGGAATACATAGAAATTATAGAATGCAATGTGCAAACACTATGGCTAGTATTTGGAAATGACATATTACGTAGTTAATGGATTATATTGGATGTCAGACGTAACTATATGCATTATGGCTGCATTTAAATAACATCCTGACTAAAATGATGGATATCATAACATGCAAAATTGGATAAACTAGGCCTCAGATTTGATGTTGACATATTAAGTAGTTTTAGATTCTAATATAACTCAGAGAACTTTTTATTTAGCCTGTTGTGTAAGAAATTTATGGCTTGGCTTAAAGAGCATAATTCAGCAACTCATTGCTTGCTGGCCTATCATTTGTTTAGTACCTCCAGGAAGCACTTGCAAGTTTGTTGTAGGTCACTTTGAATAGATAATGAGTGTATTGAGGTTGAATGCTCTAATTAATGAATATTTATTCACACAACTAGGTTCCTTTTGCACTATGACGGTTGATAGCTTAGTTAAATAATGTTGGTTGGTTGATTCTCCTTTATTGTATGACACTTGCAATTAGGCCGTTTGTTATTGTAGTTTGTGTCCCTGTGAAATAATATTTGCTAATGTTGGCTTGATATCTTAGTTTGAGCGAAGTGTCTGCTGCTTCAACCCCTTCCATGCAAACTAAGAAAGCAAGTCGTCAATAACATCCTGCGGCCACCATTTCTAGCTTTTCTTCTGCCTTCATCCTGTTTTCCTTAATCTTATGAAGTTATTGGATCAAAGACAGAGTCTTGGTATGGGGAGAGCATTTTGTGTACTGTGGCTGGTTTCTTGGGCTGCTCATGAAATGAAGCCAAACTCTTGTGTAGATAATTATCCGTGACTGTTCACTTATTGTTATGATCCGGGAGTGCAGGTATCTATGAACCGCAGGGGATTAAGGTACCAGATCCTATCCAAACTGTCTGCACCAGGTGGGGTGGTGATCCACTTAGCCTAGGTTCCTACTCTAATGTGGCGGTAGGGGCCTCTGGAGATGACTATGATATTTTAGCTGAAAGTGTGGGAGATGGAAGGCTCTTCTTTGCTGGGGAGGCAACTACCAGAAGGTATCCTGCAACTATGCACGGGGCCTTTCTGACTGGGCTGAGAGAAGCTGCTAATATGGTTCATCATGCTAATGCTCGTGCTTCAAAGAAAAAGATTGACCAGACTCCATCAAAGAATGCCCATTCCTGTGCTTCCATTCTAGCTGACTTATTCAGGGAACCTGATTTGGAATTTGGGAGCTTTGCTGTCATTTATGAGAAGAACTCTGATCCCAGCTCTGGTGCAATTTTGAGAGTGACTTTTAGTGAGCCTCGTAAAAAAGCTCATGATGGTCTGAAGTCAGACCAGCATTCCAATAAAGTACTATTTCAACAGCTTCAGTCACATTTTAATCAGCAACAACAACTTCACATCTACACCATGTTGTCAAAGCAACAGGCTCTTGAGCTGAGAGAAGTGAGAGGAGGTGATGAGATGAGGTTTTATCATCTTTCTGAAAAGCTTGGGATAAAACTGGTAGGGAGGAAAGGTTTAGGACCTGCTGCTGATTCTGTGATCGCTTCCATTAAAGCTGAAAGGGGCAAGCGCAAACCTGCTTCAGTTTCTTTGGCTACTAAATCAGGTGAGCAATCGGACCTTTATCAAAAGATTGGTGGTTTTCATATAAGAATCTGGTGGTGAAACCTATTTTGATTGTTGTAAGGTACATTGATGAATAAAAGAGGTGCTCCAAAGCAAAAAGTTATCAGGTACAACACTTATACTTAGCTCAAGTTCCAATTGCTTTTATGTTGCTAGATATAGCTAAACATGTCTAATAATTCCAATCTTTCCATTCAAAATACCTCAGAAAAGCTAAAATAGTGGGCAAAAGTGGAGGTCAGGGAGCTCTTCCTGGTTTAAATGCCGAAAGCAGTAAGGTGACACATGATATTGGGAGCACAAATCAAGCCGCTCCTCAAGCCACTCCTGGCCCATCTGAGACAGGTAGATGTAGACCTCCGCAAGCAAAACAGTCTGTGGCTCGAAAATAAATCTTCTATTTGTTCATTTAACATACTTTTCAATAATTTCATTCGTCACATTCACCGTATGATTAAACCTCCTTCCTACCTGGGAAATTAGATTTGGTTGGTAACGTTTCTTCAGTACTCTTCTGTTTTCAATTCCTAATTTCACCTATTTACTGGGTTGATGGGTGCACTATACATGAAGTTCATTAGCGCTTGTCTTATGTATCAGCTTGTCAATTTGCAAACTTCTGTTTTCTTGAAATGTTGAGATTGAAAGGATATATGTCGTTGCATACATTGACGATTTCTCCATTCCATTCCTCTTTGGTTGGTGGGAATTGGACAAACATAATGCAATGAGATTAGAATTGGTTATATGGAATTGAGAGAGAAAGTGAGGTTAGAGAATGATTGTCTGTCCATTATGGAGAAATATCATTTTCCTTTCTAGTATTTATCAGTTCCATTTGCTAATTCCTCTCATAATCCCACCACCTAGAAATCATGATAAAGAGATAAGTTTCATTCAGGTGTTATCTTCTTTCCTCTTCGTTTTCTGTCACTAGATGTCAGTGGAGTGATAATAAAGTCCTCAATCCTGTTCCAATGGTTTTTCTCTTGTTAACCAAGCAAGGGAGTTGGGTTTTTGTCTATCTTGAACCCTCATCAACCTCATGTTTTGGTCGTACCTGGCAGAATAAGTCAAGAGCCTAAAAGTTAAGTTGCCTGAAAACTATTTGCATTTTGCATATCTTTGTGAGGCTGAATAAGGGAAAGTCTCTTATATTCATTTTTATTGACAAAGTAACATGACTCATTTGGCTAAGAGTTGTATCTATATTATGCATCGTGTGATTTCTTTCCTATCAGAGAAAAGTCAAGATGTTGATCAAGTGTAATCTTGCTACGACATTCAAAAAAGCGATACAGAACTAAAAAAGGAAAAGATCAAATTATTGAACTAGTGGAATAAAGAAAACTAAAAAAATGGGGAATTAATTGAGCAAAAGAATACGTTGTCAAGTGCTCTGGTACTGAGTAACAACAAAATCATTGGAATGAACACATATGAGTTGACATAACACAATAAAGGGTTATAAGACAACATGAATGAAGAATAAAGGTTGGGTTGTGTTCAAGTCCCCGCTAGAATGTGTAACTCTCAACTTCCCTTTATCGATGTTTCAAATGTAAATTAGTCTTTGTATGATAAATCCAGGAAATAACGATTTATGGAATTCGATTTCATTTTTCACTCCACAATTTTGCTGATTGCTCTTCTTAGCTTTCTTGTCAAAAAGGCGGGGATCTTCTACGTAGTCAATTTCCATTACCGGGTTGGTTCATGGTCTTGTGGGATGATTAGATTGAAGGATTTTAGTTGTATAGTTTGTCTTGGTGTATTATATTTTGGTTACAGATTGAGGAACAAATTATTGTCAAGAAGGCATATGTATGGCATTTCAAGAATTGGCTAGAAAAGGAAATAGTAAATTATAGTCGAAACTCGGGAAGCTTGTTCAAGACTTACTCCAATAATTAGTTAACATAAAATAAGATCTTTTGTTTCGTCTCATTGAGATAGAGATAGGAAAAGAGAAACTTCATTACTCATGTATCACTCATATTGCACAATTGCATATCTTTCCAGGGCACCAGTACCTAAAAGTAGGAATGAAATTACTATTACCTGTTATAGATAATTTATTGGGCCAACTACAAGTTATAGATTCATAGGCTTAGTCAATACTAGGAGTCAATTATCATTATACATACTATAGATGTTGGGATTATCGTTTTGTTGCATAAGTCCCTTCTCTTTATAATTCTTTTCTTCTTATTTTTTTCTCTTTTAGTGGGGATGGATACAATTAAGTAGCCACTGTTTTAAAAATCAATGTCTCGTGACTGGCAACTCTTTTGTGGCGCTGAGACGGATTAGCAGCTCAACTGGTTGAATTGCTGGTTAAAGTTTTGTTAAAATATCATTAATTTTTTAGTGATTGCAACGCTTGTCTTGCTAACGGAAGGAGTGCCTAGCACACATCAAAAACCCCTTTTCTTGCAAATAGCGCCTAGACATATACTTTCTTATTAGTAATTGTTGGCTTCCGCTGGGGAGTAATATATATCTGATTGGCTTGATAACTCTAGAAAAAATGCAATTGCCTCAGTTTGACCTGCTGAACTGGGTCAATACCATATCGAAACGCTTCCTCCCATACACGGTCAATGGTCTAGTGGGCTATGACTTTGTAGTGGTTCATGGTTCAACAGGCTATATTGACTGGTTCATTATGTGTTTGAAAACAATGAATACGAGAGAGGGTTGTTTCATTGAGTAGAAGGTTCATTGTATATGGCATACTTGTAATTTTTTTACATTATGGTAACTGATATCAGAAGAATGTCATTCTTTTGTAGGGCAAGTTCATGACAACATAACAAAGCAATTAGAAGAAAGCATACACCTCACAGATAGTTGAATGGTGAGATCACCCATTTATACATTCCCATTTAGATGGTTTTGGTACTTCTGTTTCATTATTCATTTTGGTAACTATAGTCACTAACAATTTTCACTTATTCGCAATTGATGTTGTTCCGGATTTTATAATTTAACAAATCCAAATGCTTCAGGAATTAAAAGTCTGATTTACTTTCCCTGGAAAGTCCCATAGCTGTGTGGGCTCTTTCATGAATGTTGTTAATTCAATGATAAGTTTTTTTCTAGCAAAATAGCTGATGGACAGAGTTTATGGTGTGGATTGTAGGATTTATGGAGACTCTCATTTATTAGTCGAAATTAACTGCGATTTCTATCTAGGATTTTTCTTTCTCTACTTTCTAGGCGATCTGGTGGAGTTATTATTTACTGAGTTATCCTCTGCCACTATTTTAATCACTCTTTTTGCAATGGTTTCTCATTCCCTAATCAAGCGTTAGTACATGGTCTTTGTGTAAATTTGAGTGGGTGGCTCTTCCTTGTCTGCATGATTAAATATGAATTTTCCTACTTACCAAGAATTAGTCCCTAAATCGAGTATCATGACATGGTGTGTGTGTGTAAATTTGCGTGGGTGGCTCTTCCTTGCCTGCATGATGTAATATGAATATTGCAACTCACCAAAAATTAGTTGGCTTTTGAGTGACGGTCATTGATTGTTGGCTGAGAACTGAGAACTTGAATTCTTGGCTTACCTTGGCTTTTCTTTGTTTAACCTGTTATCTTTCTTCTTCTCTACCACAATTTTTTCCTTTCGAGAGGTCGAAGGCACCGTTTTGTCAGAAAGTTTGTAGAGATATTTGTGTATACTGAACCATTTGAATAGCATAAATTCTTTAGAGACACAAATCAAATACAGTGGAGCATTTACCTCTCATCTCCCTTTCTATGAAAGGAAATGCAAGAGAAACTGACTGACTTTGAATTGCAGTTCAGATTGTGATATTCCTAGCGTAAGGGCTGAGCCTGTGGCTTCCTGTCAAGAAGTTAACATACATCGATGACCAGTTAATTTGTGATTTTGGGGCAGGTATTTACGTCTTTCTATATTGAGAACGCATGAATTTGGTGAATTTTGATTCCATTTTATGGCCTCCCTCCTTGATTTGTTCTTGAACTTAGTATCTGTTCTTCTGCATGATCTTCTACTCGACCTTTAGAGTATGCTTATGCAAATTTGGTTATTTTAGGAACCAGCCTCTTCACATCTTACTTCCTTGCCCCCATATTGTTGGTCTTTCATTTGAGACATTTAAGGAAAGGAGTGCCAAAAGGAGACAGCACCTAGACAACACGTTAGCCACCCTCCATGTGTGGATACATCGTCAAGTTAATTGGCCTGTCTGGAATCTATATGGAAAACAGAGAGAACCCAGATGCAAAATGCCTTTGTATAGTCGGGTTTTCATTTGTCTACTGGATCAACTGGTTTTAGTACTATTAAATTTTAGCATTTTCAGCCTAGTCGGGTTCATTTAAATACTAATTTTTTTTTGTCACATTCAAATGTTGACTCTCTGTGGGGAAAGGTTTGGGGCTGGATAATTTGACAGATTCTGACTAGGCTCTTTATCTTGCCTTCTTTCTTATTGTAAGATTATATCCTCATATCCTCAAAATCTCTGTACAGGTTGTGCTCTGCATCTATATGGCCTTGCTTTTGATGCTGGTGTGCCTTGAGCTGTGTAATGTTGGTTTTTGTTGGTTAATCATCATGGATCACCAACATTTGCATGACTGATGGAAGCTCCAAATGGATTGGTGCTAGGCTTTGTGAACTAGCAGATGAAAAAGTGTTACAAAACTCATTCTGAAGCAACAGCTTGTGAACCAGTTTCCTCCCCTCCGCCGCCCTGCTAAGAAAATGTCTTCATGAAGGCCTGTATATCCTTGTTGTACTGGGAATATTCAAATGTGGCACCTCTTATTGCCGCTGATAGTACTGACCACTGCCAATCATGTGATGGAGTGAGATTACCCTTTACTACCTCAAGGATGCAGGACTTAGATTTTTTTTATTCTATTTTTGTCGAGGCTGTCACAATCGTGCTCATTTTTGGAAAAAGTAAAGGCATATGAACAAAGAAATTTCGATGCTTCCTAAGTGTTCATTGGTGAAATTACAACTGAAAGGTTCAAATATTCCTCTAGGCGAACCAGAAGGGAGACTTCCTTTTCTTTTATGAAGTACCAGATACAAATGTAAATACATCAGATACTTGTTCAATTTAGGCAGATGCCAGTTTGGAAATTATTATGGAATTCGCATCGGTTTTATGTGGAAGACCTTTTTTTAGATTTTGAGAAGTGACTGTTAGTTAAACCAAAGGGAAATATTCCACTGTTTTATTCGGTGCTGAATTGTACCTTTTTTTCCGGGGTGTCATGTGTGCTTTGCTCTGGGCGAGGTGCTACTTGTACTTGAGGCAGAATCTAGACAAACAGACTGGTGAAAGGAGGCCCGCTGTAACTGGCTTGATGAGACCGCAAACGCAGGTAACGTTCCATCCCTCAGCCAGATGTAGCTGGAGGGTAAGGCAGGACAATTTCCCGGAGGGCAAGATCATTTGGTTCCCTGGGCCATCAGAGCAGAGTCAAAATGAAAATCAAAGGCAAAGCTGGCCGAATGGATTGGTCCCGTAGGTGCAAGGTTGTCTTTCGGTCGCACTTTGCACACACGAGTTTTCACTTCTCAAGAAATGGTTAATCCTCCGAATACAGATCATCTTAAAGATCTAGAGAGATGAAAATGTTTTAATAGACCCCCGTCTATGCAGGCCAAATAAAGTCGCGCAGTCGGTGTGTGATCTTTTTAGTCTGCATGGACACCAAAGACTAGTACTGAAGTATTCTTACAGCCTATTCTCGCCACAAACGAAAGAAAGGTTCAAGAAAAGGCCCGCTAAAGGCTAAAGGTCTCATTGGGGAGTTGCCGCACACTCTGTTGCATCTGCACCATGGGCGGCATTTTTTTTCCTGCCACGGTTTCATCTGGAATTTTATGTTAATCTCCAAGGATAAGGAGGTCTGCCTGGCGCGCCAGTTCTTTGGAAAATATTAAACTACTTGTCTCATATTGAATAAAACCGGTATAAGTACATGGAAATTTATTCCAGAAGAAGAAGCTACAGATACATCACTTTACGCATATAAAAGTTTCTCACAAAGGAGAAACTGTCATAAGCAAGCCAGGAAATATACAACCTACTTCACAAGAAGATAAAAGAAAAAGCTCAGTTTTGGGAGAGTCCTGATGCAGTCTCCACATCTTGGAATCGATAAGACGCAATGTAGGACCCACGAAACTAAAAGAGAAGCAGAATACATGGACAACTGTCGCTGCTAATAAGTCGCTTGGCTGATGCTGCTTAAAACTGCCTGCAGAAAGCAATCTTGTTCTCTGTAGGAGAGCCGTGAATCATCTGTAACTTTAGCTGCGCTCACTCTGGAAAGACCACAGTGATGAATCTATTTTCATAGCGAGCAATCAGTCAATAGCGATCATCATCTGGACAGATATTTACATCCCAAGTAATAAAATGTACAAGGGTGGTTATTTGAAACAGCTGCAAATCAAGCTAAGCTGGCTCCCCATTAGTCGCTCCATTGCAATTATTATGGTGACCAGTCTCTCCCAGCCACTCCTCCAATTTTGCTTCTCTATTAGCTCTAAAACTCTCAAAGTCTTCTGGCACTGTCAATAAATTATCACTTGGCAAGTGGAGAGTAGTGTGACTTTCTCCTTCTTTCTCTTCTTGCAATTCTTCAGAAACTTCACTTGATAATGGCAGCTCATCAGACTCAACCACCGGCAGAGTTGAACTTGAGCTGGTTTCCCCAACTGCCAATGGTCCATCAGTATAAATAAAATGTTTCTCACCCTGCGTCTGAATAGGATGTTGGGAATCAAGGTTAGCCCACTTAAAATTGCTCGCCCTTTGTTTCGCTGACTTTAGAACATTGGAAAAGTAATTTCCACTCCTTTCACCATCTTGAGGGTCAAAAAAGGTAGATCGTCCCCAAGTGGTTGGCCCTGATGAGCTAATTCTTCGCATTTCAAAACCCGAGGTTTGGCTGTGAATCAATCCTCTTTTAGGCTGTTTCGCTGACACAATTGCTAGAGATTTGTTAATATCACCAATCATGTCATCAACAATGGGGAACCCACAATCCTTCATTGACCTCATCATTGTAATAGAATCTTCTAAGTCCTCCATATGCAGATTGGTCGCTTGTGATTTCCCTGCGACATTATTCTTGAGACTAATAACATTGGGCACTGCATTTTGAGTGTGCTGCAGAATGTAAAATAGCCCCACTGAAGGTTCGTTTGCCACATACTTGATCATCTCTGCCAAGCTTTCAGTTATCTCCACAAAGCCATCAACAGTGGAGAATCCATGCATCTTGTCGAAGGTGAATGAAAATCATCACTAGTCTGGTCAAGGACTTACACAAGGAAAATATTTCAAGAAATAAGTAAAGAAAAGACTCGAGAAATGGCAAAACTGCCAGTTGCAGACAAGCAAGCACTTACTCTCACAGAATAAATATCAAGAACTTTTACAACAAAAAACAGAACATCAGTTTCTTTGAGGAATTAGACCTAATCTTCATTTTAAGGCAATCTGGAACCCGTGTTAGACCTGAATTGCAATCCCAAATCAATAAGTCAGTGCTTTTATCAGATTTAAGTTGTTCAGGGTCCTTCAGATCCTATTGCCATTCGGATTGCAACTTTAAAATTCCATGTCGATTCACCACTTGCACTTGGAAAACCTGGAACCCGAGTGGAATGAAATTGTTACTTTAACAGGATATTGTCAGACAAAATTTCGAAGGCCATGCATTTAGAATTAATGGATCAACAACGTATAGTGAAGGATGTCTTCTGAGGATATAGTGCCTAATCCCCGGCATCTACGTAGTCCAGGTTCAGCCAAAAAAGAAAAAACGAAAGAAGAAATCCAGAACCTAAAAGTGTATATCCTCCAGTTTCAACCGCCAATTGGTCAAAGGTCACAACTGACAAGTAACATCAGTGTCACCAACTAGGAAAATGGTATAGCAACATACGTACACTTGAGAACCAATATAATGACTACAGGGCAACCTGTGGAGGGAACATTTAAAATGGTTGTGAGATGGCAATGTATGCTGGTTGGATATGTATAGAGTAAATACATGGAATTGATTCTCACTCTAGCAAATTTCATTAACTTTCCTTCCCATCGAGATTATTGTGTCGATCGCACAAAGATAGTGCATTCAGTTCGTCATAGCAGCTAGCACAATCATGACCTTCCAATTAGTCCTGCGAAACCTCTAATAGTAGCCGAATGACTTCTTTTCACAGTGCTCAAAAGCCATAAGCACACCTAGCACCAAGACCAATATTTTGTCGCCATTCGCAACTTATTCTCGCAAACCCCAGTAAAACATTCACCGACGCGCCTGCACTCAACTATGTTCAACCCATCCGAACTCTAAACGGTCCAATATACGACACGAACAATCATCAAACGATCAGAGAATCGAATCAACAACACCATCAATCGCAGATCTTGATAGAACGAGCTCCTCAAGAACTCCTTCAATCGCAGAAGACGTATCACGCCGCACAGTACTAAACTCAAAACTTCGTCCTTCCGAGGAGCCCACGAACTCCAAACTTTAAAAGCACAGTCAATCGGAGAAACATCACGTCAATAGGAACAATTCCCCAAGACTAAACGGGAAAGATTCGGGGATCTCTATCCTCACCTCAAAGGCGCAGTCTTTCCGAGTGCGCTTCCAATCAAATTGGCCGCCCGAGCCGCCGATCGGAGAGAAACCGGCGACGAGAACCGGCCCTTTCGAGATCTCCGGCAATCTCCCGAGATATCAGCGCGCGGTCGCGACGACGACGACGAGGAGCGTACATCCAAAAGCGAGGGCCATCATCGCTCGGGTCTTTCCGTATTTTTCGCCTTCCCCTTTTTCCCCCCCTCAACCGACGACAGGTACCTCCGACAAGCTCCAACAACACAAACAGACGGCGACGAGGAACGCTGGCGAGAGTGGGCCGGCTCCGAAAGCCCATAAGTCGAGGCCCATATTAATTGGGCTCGGACCATACTTATTGGACTCGGCCATATTCATTAGCCCGAAAGTATAAGCCCATTGTTAATGGGCTCGGCTCATAAAATTGGGCTCGACCCACGGAGGCTAATTGGGTTTTCTCCCAGGGCCCAACCCCGAGCCTCGCCGTGCTTATATCGAGCCGACGGCGAAGACGGCGGAGGAGAAAGGGTGGAGAACCGCGAAGCAGGAGCGACGATGGGGAAGCCCAAGAACAAGCGGCGGCGCGACGACTCAGGCTCCGACGAAGACGATACCTTCTACTACCGGTACGCCTCGGCTCCACCTCCTCCTCAGCCGTCGACCTCCAACATCGCCGCCGCTCACGGCCGGAAGAACGCGAGCGCCGGCGGCGGCGGCGGCGGCTCATCCGGCGGCCTCGTCCCCTCCAAGTCGACCCTCTACGTCTCCAACCTCGACTTCTCCCTCACCAATTCCGACCTCCAAACCCTCTTCTCCACCTTCGGCAAGATCGCCCGCGTCACCGTCCTCAAGGACCGGGACACCCGCCGCAGCCGCGGCGTCGCGTTCGTCCAGTTCGTCTCCCAGCCCGACGCCCAGAGGGCCGCCGCCGAGATGCACGGCAAGATCCTCAACGGCCGCAAGGTCGCCGCGTCGATCGCGATCGACAACGGCCGGGCGCCGGAGTTCATCAAGAAGAGGGTTTACAAGGACAAGAGCAAGTGCTACGAGTGCGGGGAGGACGGGCACCTGTCGTACGAATGCCCGAAGAATATCCTGGGGCCGAGAGAGAGGCCCGCCCCGAAGAAGGGGAGGAGGGGCGGCGGAGGAAGGGAGGAGTGGGCCGGCGGCGCCGGCGCCAGCCACGGTGGTGGTGGAGATGATGAAGGGGAGGTATTTGAGGAGGAGAATTGGGCCTCGGTGGTGGACGACGGCGCGGACGAGAGATTGTTGAGAAGGGAGAGAGAGGAGAGAGGAGAGAGAGGGGGTGAAGGAGAGGAGGGAGAAAAAGGTGAGCTATTTCAGTGACGAGAGTGATGATGAGGACGAGTGAATTTGCAGAGAGTGAGCGTTGACTTTGCTTGGATTTTGTAGAAGTCAACCTTCTTGGAGGTATGTCTCTGTTTCTTTTTATCTGCTAAGTAGAAGCATCTGGTTTTTCGAATCAAGCTATGGGTTGAAGTCCTCTGTTTCGTGGTTTTCCTGGTATAGTCAGGCTCTGGACACTTACTTCAAATCTGGTTAGAAATTAGAATGAGGTTGGAGCTAGAGATTGTATGCTTGGTGCATTGGAGATGAAGGAATTACTGATGATGAAGCGGTATGAAGTAGTTTATGCCTTTGCGGATTGAAATTGGGTGGTTGTGTTTGCTGATGAGTAGGTGATTTCCCACGCCGCATGTACTGCAGATGATTGCATTTCAAACTCGAGAAAGATACATAGTCCATAGTAAAAACGAGCTACTTGGTGCTCCCCCATGCATACTGTAGTCAAGCTTGTGTTAGGTTTTCTGTAATCTTGCTCTTATGGGGGTGCGATCTAAAGGTGACGTGGCTGTAGTCTTTTGCATTTGACGAGTCACTGTCGAAGACGAGCACCTTCCTTTTGTACATTCGAGTGAGAGGATATCGTGAAGGCTTAGTTATTCAAGGCGATGGCTGTTATATCAGCAATCCTGAAGGATTTCGTCACCTGCCAATGTTGGCATGGTAGGTTGTGGCCAAAAAGGAAAATGTAGCTATGAGAGTTCAGCCTGGAAAAGGAAGTATGATGATAGTGTGAATATCACAGCAGATTGTGGAGGAACTGTGCAAGTTCTCTTTCACCTGGTTTTCTCTCTCAACTCTTTTGTGTGGCTTTCCTAGATTATTACCTCTAATTCCGTCTCACACGCATACATATAATACTGCGACGATCCATCTTGTGGTTTGTGATTCTTTCTGAGTTGGGTCATAAGATAACCTTATATGTAGTATGGTCCAAGTCTGTTGCTAACAGCCCATACTCATCATCACAGTGACCATCTTCTCCTACATGCATTCTTGCACACAGGCATATGGTCCTGCATGTTTAGGCTTCTTCTTAAATCTTGCTTTGGTTTATTTTCAGGGGTCTCGCCTGAAAATAGTCTGATTAAGCAATCTTGGATATTGGCTGATGTGGCTGGGTGGAAAAGGGAATTTGCTACAGAAAGGATGCTTGTGCAGGACATTTGGGAGACAAAATACGCTTTGTCCTTTATAATTGGAAAAAGAGGAAAGCCTGGTTCCTTTCCATATGTAGACTATCGATTGTGTTTTTCAATCGTTAACTTTAGCGCACAGATGATGATGTAGAATGACAAGGAATTTTTTGTATGTTATTGTCAACCATCTGGATTTGAACACATTGTGATTACAAAGCAATCCGCCAGATGATGTGAGGCAAGAAAAGGGTTGAAATCTTCAAAGTCAAGAGCACTTGAGACAGACTACATGTTGGCTTTAGACTTCTTATGACTAGTGAGAAAAGCAATTTCCGCTGTCTATCCTCTTGAAACCCTATCTTCTAAACGAGAGCTCATTGCTCGCGATAGAGGGCTTTCTTGACGCTGAAGGCCGGTGTTCTTCAAACAAAGAAACCGTGTTGTTATTTAGGCTGAGTGATTATGTATCGATTTCACAGCTTTGGAGTAGATGCGGAAAGCAGGTGACAGTACTCCATGTCATGCAATTTGAATAGGAATGAAATAACAATCTGTTATTGTGGTAAACATTTTTGCCCGCCTGCCGATGCGCTAACGCTAACGATGGTCACAATCCTTCAAAGTGATTCTTACATGCTTAGCCCGTACCATTCTGCTTTCCAGTCTGCAAAGGATCAAATATGCCTCCATCAAACTGAGGGACTGAACCAAAAGTAAAAATTCTTGTAAGACTATGAAATGATATATCAACTTACAAGCATTTCGTGATCTCCCATTATTTCTTCTATCAATTCCTGTAATGGTTTATTGCCGCTGTTGGGAACAAGAGCTGCGAAAACAGCTGGTTCCAATCCTGCGAGGACCAAGGGACAGT
This sequence comes from Eucalyptus tenuipes, assembly GCA_014182365.1. Taxonomy (NCBI): domain Eukaryota; kingdom Viridiplantae; phylum Streptophyta; class Magnoliopsida; order Myrtales; family Myrtaceae; genus Eucalyptus; species Eucalyptus tenuipes. The sequence continues at coordinate 27,633,951 of CM024543.1, read as the reverse complement.
GTGCCATATGGTAATGTGTAATATCATGAATGAGGATAAACAAAATGTGCAGACTCCATAGTCGCATGACCAAATTTAAGTAACTGGCTCAGTCTCAAAAGACAGTTTCCTAGCTGATCTACAATGAGTAGAGCCGCAGACAAAAGTACTGAGTATTTCCAACGTAAATGGTTGTAACTAAATGAATAAACAGCCTACAGTCGAAGAAGAAAGAAGCCATACCCGTTTCGGGAAAGGCATCAATGAACATCATCATCTCCTCTCCAGTGAGACCCGACAAGAAGCAAATACGCGGGACATTCTTCACAATCTGCAAAAAAAAATGTGATGATGCATCAGTGTAAATAACAGAAGGTGGAACAGAACAGAATAGAACCGTAAGTTACTACTTGCTTGTGATTCTACAGCCAAATCTACTGAGGGTTGCTAACAGGAGTTGGTAATTTGTCACCTGCGGACTCATTGAGCAATACAAGAGGGCTACACAGTTCAATCCTTTTAGAACCTTTTTGTAAGGAATGACAGTAGTTCTGAGAAGCTGTTAAATGACAGTATGAGGATACTCCGATATTCATCAATACGGGTAAGCATGGTCTGAGTTGGGCCAATCCAACACCTAACTCAACAACCAACCCGAATGGTGTTGGTCCCTAATTTTTGGGATCGAGGACTAACCCTATTGAGCCTTGAATCGAGGACCAAACCAACCCTATGAGTCCAGTCCGGTTCCAAGGTCAACCCGAGAACAACTGATTATTTTTTTATTTCATTTTTCGTATTCCCTAAAATAACAAACATACTATTTCAAATTACATAATAATCAACAATGCGATATTGAGTAACTAAATTATGAACACAATACACATCAAACATAAATATAAGTATAGATAACAACAAAAAAATACACTTCCTAAAAGCAATAGACCATAAACAAACACACGAGACGATGGAACAAAGGCCGGTGGCAAGGTGAGTGAACAGAGGGAGCGAAGCAAGTGAAGAGAGGCAAGTCACAAGGTGAGTGTTGAATAAGGTGAGCGAGGCGAGCAAGGCCGAGGCGAGCGAAGAGGGTTTATTTTATTTATTTATTGAATTAGGGCTAGGTTTATTTCTACTTTCTAATTTACAGTAAAATGCACTAAAATTTAGAGTAAACAAAAGCATATAATATATAATATATTAGATATATTATTATAATATATATTATCTACTACAGGGTTGGTCCAGACTCTTAGGACCAAGAACCAACTTGCAAAGTGTAGGGTCCAGCGGTCCTAGGACCAAGGACCGACCTAGTCCTCTAGGAATCGGACTAGGACCGGCAGGATTGAGCTGGTCCAAGATCAGTCCAAGGTCAACCCTGAACCGACTATTCATCACCACATCAACAAACAAATTAGTGGATATTTTCTTAGCAATTATTTCTTTCTTCGAAAGGTACCAGTCACAGAAATTGATGCATTAATTTTGATGGAGAAAGAGAATCGTGGCAATGAAGGAAAATGGCTCATATAGAAGGTCATTAAACTTATCAAAAAAGCCGTAACGTGGACAGAGCTCTTTATATTAACCTTGATTGACTTCAAATCAGGCTGTCTCGTATGCACCGCTTCCCACAGTGAACGATTAACCATACTCTCAGTGCAGTACACTATCTGCAAGACCAAGGGCAAGGATAAATCAGCTAAGGCATATAAAACCTGTTGGCATGATCCTGCTTTCTGGCAGATGTCAAATTATGTTCTTTCAACAAGCCCTGCCTCTCTTCAATTCAGGAAAAGAACATAGATGCAACAGATTGCTTCTGGTGAAAAATTGGTTAAAAGCAAAGAAAATAGACGCTTAAGTATGAAATCATCCAACATTATCAAATATTTGTGAAAACATTGTCCCAGCATAGTGGAATTCCAAGCCTACACTCACTTTTGTCAGCATTTTAAAGCAGCATCGTGAGCAATTTACCTTTATTCTACACTAAAGAGACACATGAAAAGAAAGTAGGAAATACATCTTGAAAAGTTGCAACTGCCATAAAGAAAACTGAATTATGATACCTGTAGAAATTCGCCATCCATCTCTTTCAGAAGTTGTTGGATCTGTAATTGTAGAACACCAAAAGAAAAGTTACTTTATTTATAGGCAGATTCCCTCATACCTTCTGAAGGAATTTCACCCACACGGAACACGGACTAAAGATAGTAGATGATATTAAAACCAAAGGACTTCTGAGAAAGATGTTTCAACCTCCTCCACCTAAGAAGAATTGCCAACTTGACATAGAGAGTCATTAACAGAGATTCATACCTTTCCCGCCTCCTCTGCATCAAAGCCTACTAGCAACAAAGCCTGCAAAATTCAAACTTCTTGAAACATCAAGGTAATCTCATTGCTCGAGAAGAACAAAATGAAAAATCAGTCATGTTCATCAAGTTTCAAAGTAAGAAGTTCAATTTTATTCAGCAATTCCGTGCATCCAAAATTTCACAGTTCTGCTGTATGAGTTGCTACTAAGATAGGTAGGTGCTGAGGAATTATGCAAAGCAAATTCATGATGGCTTGTTTAATGCTACCTATGAATCAATAGTGCTGCGTAAGAATGTGCCGTGAAAAAGAACTCGTGGTGATGCAGAAAACTAACCAGAACTTACAGGGGGGCCATATCTAGGATCTTCAGCATTCAATGGAACGAACTTTGAATCTTCAATCAACTCACTTGGCACTCCTGTAATACAAAAATCAATGTGAATAGGCAATGCTCCTATTAGAAAGTCAAGACTGAGAAAGCATTAAAATTGTCGTCAGGAATGGCTTCTTCTTGGATCTTATCACAGCAGTAGCAGATGATGCTGTACGACGCAACATACCAGTAAAAAGCTGGTATAATATCATTCGAAATCCACCGCTTCTGCCTCGATTTCAAAGAATTGGCCTGACTTCTCTCTCTACTCATATGCCATCATAGAGTCCCCATGTGTTCTCTGGTCCAAGCTTTAATTCTTCTTATTGTTCTTTCTAAATTTCCCAAAGCCAAGTTTTTAAGACACAAAAGAACTAGGATTGACAATCTTTCTGTTTCATTTTATGAAGAGCAAGTAACCAAGAAAAGTCCATCGAAGAAAATGCATCAACTTAACCATCATCTTTTGCTCACCCAGCATAGACGGCACAATGGCTGATGATAACACTCATCTTCTAAGTAAGAGATTGGAGGTTTAAGCCTTGTCCACTTTTATGTTCCCTCGAACAGGGGAGACACTGGCTATTTATAATGGTAACACAAGGACCGCAATCATGCATTCCATGTCATCAAAGATTCAATGCTTCAGCTTAACCACACTCACCCCAACATTACAATTTGGCACGATGCTGAAATTCGAGAGACCAGAAAAACCATCGCATCATAAGCCCCAGTGGCATTGTTGCCGAGCACTTGATTGGAGTTCCATTTGGTTCAAGCTGAGAACCAGCTGAAACGACCAACAAGTGCCCCATCTCTAGCACTCGAAACGCGCATATGACATTTCCTACGCTTCTTTACATACTAAGGCAATCCATTTCAACAAAATGATCTCGATAGCACGCATCAGGTTCTCAAGCAATTCTCAGCAAGACATGGAAAGGAAAGAATTCAGAGACCACGGCCGACGCGCGAGAGAGTTAACGGAGGAAGAAAACGAACGGACAAGCCAAAGAAAGGTCTAGAGATCCCCACGCTTCGCACGTCGACCGATTCTAACCTCGCGCGCGAGACCCATTCTGGGATAAAGAAAAACGGACCTTCGGCGGACGCTCTCGGGATACCGTTCTGTAGCCTCAAAGCAGTGAGCTTCCTCGAAGAAGCGAGCGTTCGGGAGGGCCGGGAATTGAGAGAAGGTGAAGGCGAAGGCGGGAGCGAAGGAAGCAGGGAGAGCGAGTTGCTGGAGAGAAGGGGAGGGTATAGGGAGATGCTCAGAGCAGACGCCATGATTGGCCACTCGAATCCTTCTTTCCTTCGCCATCTCCCTCTCTTCTTATCTTCTTCTGATTGGTTACGTCACATGAGGATGGTGGCCGGCCGGCGACCAGCGCCGGGAGCTAATAGACTTTAGTTAGTATTGACGCTCTAGGTACGGAGTGTCAGATTTAAAATTCTTCCAGAAAAATCTGTCTAGAAAAGATTATGTAGTACTTAGGCAACGCAGCAACTATGGTAAAATTTATTCTGTCAATTGAAAAAAAAAACTATGGTAAAATTTACATGTTAAATAATAATTATTACAATTTTTAGAAGAAAATATTATAATACAGATAATATAAGTAAATTTTATTTGGTGAAACTTGATTTGTGGGCAATAGTTTGCTCTTGGACAATGCCTATGATGATCCACCATCGTTCTTTCGATTTTGCTTTCACCTGGGACTTTGTTGTCAAGTCTCCTCCGCGGCTTCTTTTTCTCCAAGAGTTCCTTTTTCTCACAGAGCAGGGGATGAATCTCTCTATCTAAAAGCAGTTATATGAAGCATTGCTGCTACTTCCTTTGCTGCCGGCTTCTTCTTTCGGACCTTAAGTTAATCAAGAGCCTAAATTCGATCTAACCAGCTTAATCGAACTCCTTTACCTCTGGACCAAAACTAATTTGTTCTGTATCTTACCCTCATCGACATCTCCTTATGCCTGACTCAATAGAAGCTGGATCGTGGACGAGAGTTGAAAGACTGCAAGCTCAAAGCCACCGGTTCCCTCATTCTATCTTCTATTTTTTGTTACTCCTCTTGGGCGACTAGCTTTCCTTTTGAGCATGAGAAGAATGATTCTTCCCGTGGGAACATTTGATTTGATTGGATTACACGCAATTGTTTCACCCGGTTGAGTGCACTGCTTGAATGAGCCTTGTTGGATCCACGCTCTCACCCCCAGTGAAAATCCATTGCGAGAAATAGGGCCTTCTATTGGTCCTGGTAACCGGTACGATTTTCACACACCAAGCAGCAAATGATCATTATGTGCTCCGAGCGACATTGCTCTTAAATCCTAGTTCATTACGACCATAGAATCCAGAGGACAGGATAATGCATTAGAGCCACGGAATCCAGAGAACCAGACAACCAATGCCCAATAATCTTATCGGCCGGTCAGGCAAGAGGGGCTGAGAGCAATCCTACTACAGCACGTAGTAGACATCTAGTTATTAACAGGCGAAAGTTGCAATGCCCCTCCCGATGCGCCATTAAGATCATATGCGCTGCAACAAGGGCAAGTAAGGATGGGGCGCGTTTGTTTACGACATAGTCATAAACGGAAAAAGCTATGGCCCTAGCCAAAGACGGTCCAAGAAAAACATTCAACTTCGTTCCAATCTGACTCCAAGGATTGTCCCACAGCAACCAACGGACTCACCAAAAACATCGAGCAATAAGATCATCAAAGAACTCGCAGCAAAGCACATATACCTTCCTTTACCTTCACTTTAAAAACATGCGACAAGGATCCAATTCTAGTTAATACCGAAGTGCCCTCTGAGATTAACATAACCATCTCAAATACCCAACAATGAACCATACCATCTTATGTCGGAGGGCCTCTAAAGAGTCTGAAAGCACAACATATTAAGAGGAGATATTTACAGGCACATCTAGAAGAAAATAGAACTCTTAAAGAAGTTATTCCCATGAGATCCGATGTGCAAGCGACGGAATCACATCTCAGCCACCAAGCTCTCTGAGTCAGCTCCACTGTTAGAGAGTTTGCCTTGAGTCCACCTTCTCAGCATCTCTAGTGAAGCCTTCGGCTGGTCCATTGGAACCATGTGACCCGCATCATGCACCTGGTGTCAATTAGACCATGCAGCTTAGAATCACCAAAATTATTCCATCTGACATTTGACACACACGGGGAGAGAGAGAGAGAGAGAGAGAGAGACCTTCAAGAAACTCAGAGGGCCATGGCTCTTCAAAACTCCCGCTTCTGATCCATCAACTTCGAAGGAAACTTCAGAAGAGTCCACAAACTTCTTCTGACCAGACCATTCCATGGCATGAACCCATCTCGAATTACCTGATCATATAAATACAATAAGCAACAAGAGATGAAATGATTTGGCTTGACCTACCACTGGAAGTAGTTAGATATAACTCACCAAGCCAGTTGCAGATTAAATCATATTCTCCAGCATAGACTAGCAATTGAATTCCGTCCTCAAGAAGAGTAGGAATTCCAACTTCCAGATTCCTCATCCAGTCCACCAGCATGGCCTGATAAACTGTCGGGCTACACGATACAAAATCTATCTCCCCAACTCCAAGTGCATCTCTGACAGGTTTCTGGTTCAAGAACTTTTCCATGTTGGAGAAGTCATAGCATAGGCTCCCTTCACACTTCTTCCTGACGTCATAATACTGCAATGGACCAAATAAAATCATCAAATTTTACATTATCTCCGATACCTTCCTCTACTCTCCATGCTTGCACAAGGGCTAAAGTTGTTTCAATCTGTATTGTTCTATAACCTCCAGTTTATGAACATGAGAAATGGGAAAGTGGTAACTCATTTCTTCAATATATGGTTATATCAGGTAATGGAATAAGAAAAAAATTCAGAACTATGAACTCATAATTTAAAAAGAAAAAAAAAAAGAACAATACTAAGATCTATAAAGCTTGGATTTTCAAATGTTAACTGTTGACATGCTACGGGATCATAGACAACAGGAGAGAACAAATGGAAACATCATAGGAAAACAAACCCTAAATCACCACCAGGATGCCTGAAAAAACACAAGGTGATACACTTACGTTGGTGTCACCAGCCAGTGCCATGATGCTGCTGAATATAGTATTGCAAACAAAATACGAAGCCATGCAAGAGACTGTACCATCAGTACCTGAAAGTTGTGTATTCAGACAAGAAAGTTTCATTATGAGCATTAGAAAAGTAATTGCAGCAGAAAGAGAGAGAAGACAAATTTCTTTTAGCAATTATAGATTAAACTAGTCCAAAAAATTAAAATGGTAGCCAGGGAAGAAGAAGAAGAATGGATAGTGGAAAGGAGAATTTCCCAACAAGATCAGGGTCATTACCACAAAGCTTTATAGCCATTTCGCACACTGGTACAATCTTGTTGATACGGTCATACTGAGATTTCTTAATAATCCCCATGTCCAATGCATAGTCAGTGTAAGCTTTGTACTGAATTGCGGGATCAGTAAGGCCATTGCCAATAGCAAATCCCTGTTTTAACATTTTGGTTTTAGTTTTACAAAAAATTTAACCAACCACTACAATGATGTGCAAGTTGAAGTTGGCAGCCCTACCTTTAGGTTTATATGAGTTCCTTCTTTAGCTTTGTTTCCTTGATGAACACGAGCAGCAAAAGCAGGTATATAGTGACCAGCATATGATTCTCCAGTAATATAAAAGTCATTCTTTGCAAACTGAGGGTGCTCCGCAAAGAAGGCCTAGAACAAGAGCTCTTCAAGTCAAAAGAATGCAAAAGTCTACATGATTTCAATTGAAGCCCCCTGTTTCTTTGTTAGGTTAAATGAAACAAAGAAAAGGGATGTGGTACTGTTTAAGTTTCAGATGAATGCTCCAAATCTTTTCAAGATCGAATCTTCTCCAAAAAGTCTGGCATCCACAGTGCCAACAACACTGGTAGAATAGAAGTCAAAAGAATTTACAGACCTGCAAGAAATCATACAAGTCATCACTGACACCATCTTCATTGTGTCTGATGTCACGCCTGTCAGAGGTATAACTGAAGCCAGTCCCAACCGGTTGATCAACATAAAGCAGGTTGGAAGCCTAAAAAAAACATTGTCGAGATTATATTAGTTGCTAAGGATACAATAGAATAAGAGTGTAATGATGCAACACATTTACAATCCTTCCCAAGTAGCAACCGTTTATGAAAACAGAAAATTAAAAATACTCTTCAATACCTTGTCCCAACCATGTTCATTCCAAACAAGGGACATGTTGTCTGCAATGGCAAAGGGACCATTTTCATAGAACATAGCCAATTCACTACTGCAACCCGGTCCTCCAGTCAGCCAGATAACAACAGGATCATTCTTGTTGCTTCGTGATTCAAAGAAGAAGTAGAACATCCTACCAAAAACAAGCAACAAGATTAAAAAAAGTTTTACAGCTAGACTTGAGACACCAAAAGCCAAGTTAGTTTGATGTGGGAAGCAATATGCGAATCATTGACAAATCTACTGGGTAGCAAATTTTCACATGCTCATAGGATATTTACTGGCTAAGTGTAACCACAGACCATTACTAAATCTCCTTCACATCATTCGGTAAGTTCAATCCATCACCTCTCTAAAGTATAAAGCAAATCCAAATTATCCCTCACTCTGAAACTTTTATACAAGCTTTCCGATAACAGTAGTATATTACTAAATATTTAACAAAATGATAAGGTAAAAAAGTCTACATAACTCTCGCAGAATCTAAATTTAAATTAATTTTCTCTAATCCCGCAAAAGTTTTGATTTTCAAGTAAAAGTACAAGGACCACAAGTAACATTACACCGAGAATATACTGTACATGAAAATGCAACAATTTCATCTCACCAAAAAACTCCTTCAAGAGGATACAGGTTACATCACTAGCAATCCCAAATTGAAACTCATAACCTACGATACCGAAAACAACAAGACTTGGCCTTCTGAAACAAATCAACATGAACTTGCTAGACTCAAAAATCAGACAAAAATCTATGATCGAGGACAGTCAAGCGAGACATCACGCCGAACCGGAAACAAAGGAATCCTTCAAAGGAAAAAAAGAAAAAGAGAGAGAGAGAGACAGAGAATCCAAGAGAATTACCTCGCGTCATGAGAATGCTCGAGCTTATAGTACCCGGCGTGGTGACCCAGATCCTCGACGGGAACCCCGGACTCCAGCCCCAAGTTAGGGAACCTGAACCGCTTCTCCACGATGCGCTTCCCGCCGACCGGCGAACCGGCGACCCCGCCGCGGCCGACGTTGACGTCCTCCTTGGGGAACAGATTGAGCTGCCTGATCATCTGCTCGGCGTGGACCGAGGGGAAGCTCGACTGCGCGAAGCTGAGGTCGCGCAAGTCCGTCGCGGAAGCAGGCGCGAGCAGCAGGAGGAGGAGGAGCAGGGCGGCGAGGAACAGAGGAACGAGCTTCAGCCGCTCCATTTTTTCCCCTTCACCGGAGCCGCGATCGTTTTCGCCGGCGATGATGGGATTTTCCCCGATCGCGAGGTTCGCGAGTTTCGAGGTCGTCGCTTTTCGTCCGCTTGAAGTCGAAGCGGACGATCGGATTTTTTTTTTTCCTGAAAGTAGGAAGGGTGGTTGCGCTTCGTGGGGGGGTCTGCGCCTTTATTCGTGCTCGAAGACGACGGAGCTTGAAGAGGAAGAGTGGTTGGCTGTGGCTTCGAAACGGCGTCGTTTTGGGCCTTGAACGTGGGGGAAGGTAGTGGAGTGACGCTTTTTTGGAGTTCCGGATATTTTTTTTTTTTTGAAGCTCTTTTTTTTTTTTTCATTTTTTCGGGGTTTTCTTCTTCTTGGGGGTGGGGCTTGCGTGTGGAGGGGTGTACGTCTGCAAGGGTGTGCACGCAAGCCTCGGCCGAGCTCAGGCAAAGGCGACAATTCGCGACGGTCGGATCTATCTATGCCCCGGCTTGAACTTTCTTTTCCGGGTCAATTCACGACGGCGGTTTAGATCTATGGGGGCTTTAACTATCTTTCCGGGTCAGATTCTTTTTTTAACCAATTTGCTCAAGTCATAGATTCACGCCATCGATGAGCAGAGTAAATCATCCAACTCCCTCCAGCTATACGTCGTTTTCGTTTCGGACACGTGGTTCCGGATTACCAATCTGAATCGACCCGATTAAGAACTTGACTTCTCAATTAACTAGCCAGTGACTGACCCGTCGTTGGACACAACTGAAAAATTCATTTTTCTAATGGAGGGGGCGGTTGACGGCATGGGTGACGCAGCCAAAAGAAAAGAGAGAGCTTGACAAAGAATAGAATCCCCCTGTGACAATTCTTAGCCCCCAAGCGATCCGCATTGCATCATCATCCCTTAAGAAAAGAAAAGGTAACCAGGACAAGTCAATTCAAGAAAGAGGACGGCGAAGCTACTTTGTCAATTCGTTAACGCACGAATCAAATGATGTCAATTCTGGTGGGAGAAGTCTTGAAAAGTCCCTAAACCTTTTGGCTTTGTCTTGGGTTCTAAACCTTTTTTTTAGTCTTGGGTTAGTCTAAACCTTTTATATTGTCTTGCGATTTTAATTTTCAGGCCAAAATTGGCCGGATTTCTTGGCCCAGGCTGGCCGGACGTGCGTGGCACGATCGGGCGCGCGTGGACAACTTTTAATAATATTTTAATATTTTTGAATTTTTTATTTGTTATTTTTATTAATTTTTTATTTGTTATTTTTATTTTTATTTTTTTCTTTTACTTTTTTTCTTCTCATCTTCTACCTCCGGCCCGGTCGCCGGAGCTCGGCGGCCGGCCGGGGCGGCCGGCGAGGTCGAGGTCGACCTCGCCGCCATCTCGCCAGATGGTCGCGAGACGGCCTCGCGGCGGGCGGCGAGGCCGAGGGGCGAGCTCGCGGAGCTCGCCCTCGCCGACCATGGGCGAGCCTCGCCCGCCGGCGCGAGGCCGCCCTCGAGGCGGGCGGCGAGGCCGAGCCGGCGGGGCTCGCCCCGCCGACCATGGGCGAGCCTCGCCGCCCGGGCCTCGAGGGCGGCCTCTCGCCGGCGGCGAGGCTCGCCCTCGCCGGATCGGCGAGGGCGAGGCTCGACCCTCGCCAGATCCGGCGAGGGCGAGGCTCGACCCTCGCCGATCCGGCGAGGGCGAGCCTCGCGGCCCGGCCGCGAGGCCGCCCTCGCGGCCGCGGCCATCGGCGAGGTGGCGGCGAGGTCGACCTCGACCTCGCCGGCCGTCGCCTCGGCCGGTCGCCGAGCTCCGGCGACCGGCTGGAGGTAGAAGATGAGAAAAAAAATAAAATAAGAAAAATAAAAAATAAAAATAAAAATAAAAAATAAAAATAAAAATAAAAATTTTAAATTTTAAAAATATTAAAATATTATTAAAAGTTGTCCACGTCGCGCCGATCAAGCCACGTCAGCCGGCCGACGTCAATCCAGTCAGCAAAATCCGGCCAATTTTGGCCGGAAAGGACTAAATTGGCACAACATAAAAAGGTTTAGGACTAAATCGGCACCAAAAAAAGGTTTAGGACTAAATCGGCACATTACCAAAAGGTTTAGGACTTTTTTGGCACTTCTCCCCAATTCTGGTCATCAAGACTCCCTCTGCAATGGCTTCAGTTTCAAGGAGGCTTCGCGGACGGTCGTCCCTTTTCCTGAATCAAGATAAGGTCCTCTAACGAAATCAAGAAGACCCACTGACCCACAAAAGGCACGAACATTCGAGACGAGCATAGCTTCGAAACAAATCCATAGGAATGATTCTACCGTAAGGCCACCCATTGATAAGAGGAACATAGATTATTATTCATTTCCAACATACAAATTTAGGTGGTTACAACCAATGGTTCGATCCAACAAAGCCGTCATTTAGTGAGTCAACAGTATTTGAGGAATAATGGTTAGAATGGAGCACTAAACTATAAATGTCTAGTATTATCTCAGACTAATGTCGGGAAAGAACCGTGAGAAGGAATGGTCTTCTAAGGAAATCCATGGCTTGATCTGATAATTAAATGGACAAATCACTCTTTGAGTTCCTTGACCTTTGGTAATATTCCATTAATTCGAGTGTTTCCTACCCCGATTGACTCCATCACGTTACAGAATGACAAGAAAGATCCACGGTCTAATCATAGAGGCCTTCGCTATGCCAGATATCAACCAAAAAATCAACCATCTCCTGCAAGATAATCAACATCCCACTACGTTAGCATTTAGTAATTTACCCATTCCAGAGCACCATTTCTTCAAGATTTCTTCAAGCGAGTTCATTATTTGCAATCTCTCAATGCAATGCACAAGACATGAGAAATGAAGCATATCTTACATCTAGCTTCTTTATAGGTATACGCTAATGTATTTCTTGAGTAACAAGTCAACTGCGAGCGTGCGTACATCAAGTAAGTTTCCATAGAACCCTAGCTGTAGCATGTTCTACTTATCTAAAGAAGAAAAGGTAGCAAATTAGTCTCACCGGAAGAGGAATGGGCTCAGAAAATGGTTCATTAGTTGATAAAAGTTCCTCATAAGTTGTGGACCAGCTGAATTACAACAGTAACAGTTTACAGTTAGTTTTTGCAATCACCCTGGTATATAGAAGAGCAGGTGAGAAAATTGACAGAGGCACAACACAAACGAAGAATGATATTGAAAGGCTATAAAGAGAACAAGAAACATAATCCCTATAAGAGATTACACTTAAGCATCCAAGTTGTCTAATTGGTACTACGACATGCTTCACACTGTTAGAAGTTCACAGTGGCAAGGCTACATACTACCACCTTCTCAATATTGAGTAAAAAGACATCGTAAAAGAAGAGATACCAATTGGGATGGGTTTAGCATTTATCAAATTAAATGACAACCAGCAATTTCAAAAGCATGGTGCAGAGAAGTTTTTCTAGTATTGCTGGAACATCCCTTTGCAATGAGTCATTAGCAGCTCTTTTTCATTCAAGCCCGAGAATTCAAACGTAAGAATGCTTTCTAACTTCTTCTACCGATACAGCTGGAGCATTGGAGTATTCATTTATCTTATCCAACATAGCACATAGGCATCTAACATATTGCAGGACTAGCTCAAATTTATATTAAGTAGGTCAGTCACACATATATTTCTACATTTACTTCATATCCCGATCCGTATGAAAGATCAAAATACTAATACATACCTTAAATTGTCTATTTGATCCATATCATTAAAGACGGTATCAAAGCCGCATGCATATGCAGAAATCACTGGTGGTTTTTTTTTTTTTTTTATAAATAAAAAAGAAGGGCGCTCCTCCTACAACAAACAGGCAACACCACTTCCAACCCATGTACAAAAGCTCTACAGACCATTCAGTACCACCCTAATGGTTAATAAAGTAAGGACACTCTGAAATCACTGTGCAACTCCAACCTAGAGAAGTTATTTGCGAGAAGTTGTAACACCACTGAAATTTCAGTACCTTATAATTTCATCCTTGACCATTCTTGTTGATCTTTGAGTCTGATCTCCAACCCACTTCCTTCTACTCTCATGCCAAGCTACTGCCGCTGCAATAAATATACATGATATATTTTACTTAAAGACCACATTAATACCAACCCCACATGACCAGCCAAAAGATGACTAGTGAAATCTTAACACCTTGATAAGATTCACACAATAAAACTTTTCTATTTCCTTTCTTGTTTTAGCTAAGATCTACTTCCGCAGAATAATTTAGTATGAGGCTTCTGTATAAGCACAAAGAGCCATACACAGGTATGCCAGTGTATGAGTAGACAATATGGATCGGAAATAAACAGCATGAAGTTAATGATGCACTAGTCTGTGATTCAGTTCAATTGATAACATGGATATTCTTGTGGAGGCCCAAATGTTCAAAACGTTACACATAATCCTCTTTAATGCAGAAGATTATACTTGATATGCTTTGACCTTTTCCTTCAATAGAAAGAAAAATTTTCCATTTGCAGATGTCAGTTGCATCTATCTATCATTAATAAGATCATCTTAAAGGACGAAAAAGGGTAAAAGAAGTTCCATCACAGACATTCTACAAAGAATATTGATTGACTTCCATGGCAGCATCCTTTTAGGTTATTTGTAACTCAACCGGTGAAACCGAGTAATTACAGGGCCACTTCGAGTTATTAAGTGGGGATGGCTTCTAAACATGTTTGTGAAAATTAGCATCTTCCACTTTCACATGTGGCAGACCACAGAAGCTCCCACCTCTTTCCACTCTCCCCCACTGGCTAGAATTAAGAACAGTTTGACTACCTTAAGTAATTACCATTGGGTATTTTAGCCAGTCTAGGTAAATCCCAGAAAAATGACAGTTTAGATAGATCATTGATTACTCCTTAAAGAGACGTTCTAAAGTTCTAACAAGTTTTTCTGCCAGCTTCTTCGCACCACTTACCATCAACAAGATTCTTCATAAAGAAAAACAGAGACATTTGACATATAAATGATTTAAGACCAATAAAATAATTAGCTTCCGACAATTACTACTACTACACGGGCCAGAGGTTGATGAAATTCATTCCTAGATAAGAGAAGATGAAGCGTCTCATATTGAGATTCTGCAATATGTTTGATCCTAATTAATGCTATTTGATAGTCAGGACTAAAGGCTCTACTTGTTTCATTCCAAACTCGAACTGCCAAACCTACATTATGTGGTTATGTCATGTAGCAAAGCTGAGAAACTGCTTTTCTCTTAGTGAGACCACAACAGACAGTACCTTATATTAAATTCACTCCAATGACTCAAGGTAACCTTAACCATCTAGGGAGAGCACTATACCGTGATTGACAAACAAAGAGGTGTCCGCATCTTTTCCTACAGCCTTTTTTCCTTCTTCCAAAGACTTGCAAGACTCCACAGGCTGCTTTTCACTGGAATGGGAGTTCCCAGTAGTGATATCCATTAGATCGGGGAAATAAATCCACCATCCCTTTCTATGGAGACAGGGAGTGTGAAGGATTAATTTTCCCTTGTAAGATCCACAGCTCTGTCAATGGATGACACCACTTGAAATGCAACTAGATTTCCATTTACCTTGCTCTGCATAAAGTAACTACTTCATCTCATTAATTACACAAAAGCCAAAAACAACAAGCGAGCATGTTCAATTAATTGCGCGTCCAATGCAATCTATAAAATAAATTCAAGTCTGCACTGAAAGCTGACAGATTTTTTAAAACCCGAGTGATAATTTGAGGAGCATTACCATTCTATCGTAACACGTTCTCGTGGCCTAGTAACAGGCAAGTAGCCTTTTTGGCTTATTATAGATACCAAATGAATTTGCGTCTTATAGCACAAGAAGACATATACGATCAACAACTGCTTCCTGTGTTTTCCACATCCAATAGACTTACCAAAAAAAAGTGGAGAAAACTAATGTTACAATTACCAATCATGGCAAGAACTTGCTTACAATGTTAGAGGGAGAGTTCCCAATTATCCTACTGCAGCATCATGAAAGTCAATACTAGAGAAGCTTTAGCTCGCTGGAGAGGGATTCTGGTCCACAAATGCTCTCACCCCTTAAAATTCAATCCCAGCAGAACAAATGCCGCTCCTCCCTTCTCATTGTATCCAAGCACCTAGAATTCTCTCCTGTTCTGCCTCGCCGATTAAATGGCATATACATCAATGATATTGCAAACCTCGGCAAATCATCTTTGCTACCCGATAACGATCCACTTCCTTCCAAGACCAAGAATACCATTCCCAACCCTCCACCGCAACCCTCCAAAAGAAGATTTTTCCGAGTCCCTCTCTTACTTCGTTTGCTAGCTACCCAATACGTCCCACCTCAACTATGTCCCCACATTCTTCCCAATCACGACATCATCTACCCACCAGAACGCGAAACACGTGCCCATTGTAAAAGTGGAAAAAAGAAAAGATCGATTCTTGATTCCCCATAACACTCAAGAACCCGCATGCGAAAGAACCGACCATCTTCGCACACAACGCAATCCGTCCCTCCTCGTAATCCCCAAAAACCATCGAGGCATTACCACGTCCTCGAGCCAACGAGAACTCCGGCCGACAAATTCGACGGACGGAAACGAGGGAAGCGAGCAAGAACCAGAATGAAACGACGGAAAAAAAGGGAACCCAAGACTTACCCTTTCCTCCTCCCCGGACCCCACCACCAATGCGCGCGCCCCTCTGGAGATTTTCCGGAGGGAGAGGACGGAGCGAGAGACGCGAACCGACGGAGAGAGAGAGAGAACGAAAGAAAGGAGCGACGGAAGTGGGGGGTAATATTTATAGGGGGCTTTCGGTAATAACGAGGGAAGTGGGGTGTCGTTTTCGAAGGTGGGGCCCGCATTTCCGCTTCTCCCCGCGTCTTTCTCTTGCTGACGTGGATCCGCCGTGGACTTATCCGCGGATAAGGCCCCTCCGCTTGATGGCGAAATGACCGAAACGCCCTCTACCTTTTTTTTTTTTTGGGTGATCGAAAGCCCTCTACCTAATTGAGGCAAGAATGTGGGGTGCGGCGGTTGGCGGTGCTTTTACCGAAAGAAGGAAAAACGCCTTTTGCAAGTTCTGACATATGCCATGATGATTGATGCCATGCCATCCGCAGCCTAAGGGCCAGAGGTAAAATGCTAAGTGGAAAGCTCTTTGAATTTGATTAACCTATGGGATTAATCAATCTTACCTTACTTCCAACATGGAGCTTCCTCGTATCATATCATTTGTGTCCTTTTCCGATTGTATTTTTTCACGACTCTTCATTTATACAAATTTTTATCTTAACTTAAAACAGATAATTTGAAACGCATGATACTAATGAAACAGTCGGCATGTATGAAGAAGGATATTGTTCGAACTCCCTCGTTTTTTTTTTCTCAAGAGGTTGTGGATTCAGAACTCGAGTGGAGGTCGCACAAGTCAAATACCTCTTGTGTTGATGGCACAGCACACCAATTTCCTTGCAAGGAAAGCAAAAGTTACAGCTCAAATCAAACACTCCCTAGAATGACGAACCTTTCAAAGTAGAGTCTAGAAACGATTGCGAATGTTGGTCTCAAACCCGTCCTTTCACCTACCCAAAAAAATAAAAAGATCATACTTAATATTGATCAATTTAACACCTAGCGATGTCGTTTTCTTACCCCATGGAAATTTTAAAACCCAATATGGGAAGAGCTCTACAAATAGGTTGGGGAGACATTTTTCCGAGGGCCATCTTCCGTTCAAAGGCAATTAGGAGCGTTAGGCGTTGGACATCATAAAATTTTGGTAGGAAAGCTTGGAAGAGTAGAGAGAAGGTTAGAAAAGTCAAAGTGACAACCCTTCGGTCTCGAGAGGGGAGACGCATAGAATGATCAGACGGTTCAGGCCACCACAAATGAGGAGCACGTGACAAATTTTTTCAAAATTGTTTTTATTGTAATTTTGTGATCATCGCCCAACAAGCCGACCTTAGCTCAGTTGGCAGAGCGGAGGACTGTAGTGGGTATCACTCAGAGTAATCCTTAGGTCGCTGGTTCGAATCCGGCAGGTCGGAATTTTTTCTCCTTCTTTTTATTTTTCTCCTCATCCTTAATTTAATTCCACCTTTGTGATGTACTAATTCAAGTCCTTTTTCTAGCAAATTCAAATTACCCGATAATGGTGCATTGCCTTAAGGTAAATTGTAAGATCATATACTCATTCTTCATTTGAAGGTTATATTTAACAAAAAATGGATGATTAGATCTAGACCTTTTTAAAATGAAAATAAAAAGTAGACAGAAAAATTATCATTATGATTTAATCCAAACAGCATGTAAAGTAGATTTATGGGTAATTTGTTTTCTCTCGATTTGACCCCTTTTTTTCTAGGCTTTGTTTTTGTTCAAGAACGTAAAGAAAAGCTCGGAATGGGCTTGCGAAAAAGGGAAAAGAAAAGAGAGAAATAGGAGATAAAAATGTTGCTGCCCAGGATCGAACTGGGGACCTTTAGTGTGTAAGACTAACGTGATAACCACTACACCACAGCAACGAGGGTTGGTTCGTTTATTCTCGATTTTAAATATATTGAAGAATAAAGCTAAGAGTTCATGTGAATAAAGGAAACCAACCTAAGCTCAACCTCGGGAGGCAGGTCTTGCTTCGAGTTCGGGCAAGATGAATGCGAGGATACCGACGGTGTGGATTATTTCGCGACCCCCATTGCCATGTCTTCTTTGTGCACAACTCGTGCTTTGATGCAAGAACGTTGGAACTCAGAAGGCTCTCTCTTCACTGTTCATTCCATTCACATGCTACGAGAGCCGAGTGGAGTGCTCACAGTCACTCTACTTTCTTGCGAAAAGGAAACACTTTGAAAACATAAACACCAGGAGCTCACTCGGCTGCACGCTCGGGACGCTTGTGTTCACAGGAATGCAAGGAGCTCCTCGTCTAGTTCCGGTGCTGACAGTATGTGTTCATCCAGGGTCATCCACACCTAGATTCCAAGACGGCGTCGAGTTTACAGGAAATTGACAAGGTTCCTGAATGGCGATGCTTCTGCTCCCCTGACTCCGACCCATACAGGCTTTCCACACCTGAATTCCGTCTCTCTGTAGCCCAGATTGCGCCAGCTGCTGAATCCAAATGAATCGAGGCTTTCCAGGGAGAAGTTTTCAAGCATGCACTTTGTGCCATTGTAAATCATCGAACACTCCTGATCTCCCTTCAAAGCATTCAAGTAATCGCCGTTTATTTTCTGAATGGATTCTCTTGTCATGGTCACCAAGTCAGGTAGGCCTATCCCTGTCTTTGCAGAGTCGAAACCCGAAGTTGCAGACCAAAAAAAATTGCCGATTGTGTTCCTGGACGAGGGCTCCTCCATTCTAAATCTCATGTCGAATGAGTCTATCGACACAGAGTTTGGGTGACTCAGATGTCACCCTAAAGGCAGCCGTCAGGTTTGGTACTCATTCACTTCTGGCTCTATATTTGAGGATGTCTATCACCTTTGGATCGAACGCAAATCTCCTCGTGACATTCCTTCCTTCCACGAACCATCCCTTGTCCGTGGTGGATGAGAACTCGTCAGGCAACTGATCTCTTGGCAGGAAGAGGGACGATCCTGTGTAGAATTCAGCACCTCTTCCGCACATCCACTTGTCCAACTGGTAAGGAAGTTGAACTTTTGAAATTGGTTTCCTAGAGTGCAGATGAACGGGTACATCATTTCCATTACCCCAATGCAAGGTTTCGAACGTTCTAATAAAAGATTGCCCATGTCAGCACAGGCGCACGTGCCTCCGAGACAGAGAGAAAGAGAGAGAGTGTGTTGCGGTGCAGTTTGTTCATACAATCAAAATTTGTCTAGTGGTGACATTCCTAGGTGAATAACAAAATTCCTTCCGAGTGGGTCCATGTTAAAATCCCTCAATCGGTTGCCTCTTTTTCCCAACCGTCTGTGAAGCAGCAAAATGCTGTCCAACAAAATCGTAGATGCTGTCACAATGAGCGACTTCCTAACCACTTGGACGGCCGTGCGCGCCCATGCTGACACAGGCAATCTTAAATAGAAAATTTGAAACCTTGCCCCCTCAGACATTGGGGTAATGAAAATGATGTACCCATTTATCTCCACCGTACAAAACCAATTTCGAAAGTCGATAACTCAAAAGTCCGAAATAACGCATTCATACAGATAGTCCTTGCAATTTGTTGGCCAAATTCTGGGAGTACTTTTTACTAGTCACGCTCTGGACCACAACTTCAGAGTACATGGCTTCTGCTTTAAAGGGCATGTCACTATCTTAATCAACTGATAAACAACTCTTTAACTGCTACTAAACCAGGCAAAATTTTGGTGCTGTCGTATTCATGCTATGATTCTGCATTTGAGAGGGCATAAAAGAGAAGTTGAAAGAAATTATGTGAGACCGAGATGCAGCTGATGTCGCAATCTCTTTACCAACAATAAAAGCTAGAGAGGGTAAATTGACAGCTTACCATTTCACATTATGCTTTACACTATTTACACTCATTCCAGTTGGAGAGCCTAGACAAGGAAAGATGCCAAAGAAGTAGACATAGCTGTACAATGATGGAAGACTCAACCGGTCCCATACTTTTACCCCCTATCCCAACCCATCAATCGATTTCTAACGCCTTCTTCAATCTTCTTCCTAGGCACACAAGAACTATCCCTTTCATCTAGTAAGATTCTATAAACCTCCCACTCCCGGTTGCATATCATGTGTCGTCCTATCTCCACCTGCGATGATAAGGATCAAAAGAGATTTGTAAAGCAGTCAAGACTATAAGTGCAAATATTTGATATTTATGCAGGATCACAAAGTAATCGGAATATTTACCGAAAATATTCGGGTATTAAGACTCTCCAGAGCATAGGTAATATCGTAAAACACAAGAGGGCGACCCCTTCCAGATAATTCAACTGGGTTTGCAACCAGCAGCTCGGTCTCTGGGCCTCGGCTACCCACAGCCACTTTGAGGGGGCTTCGCAGCTCCCTTTTCAAACAAGCACTCAAGTCGTTCTGCTCGGTGAGGTCAACAATCTTGCTTCCATCTGCATGCATTGTAAAAAACTCTACCTCGCAGTTCCCTCTAGAGTTCGCCCAGAACCTTCCATAAGAGATCTGAGAAGACGAGAGAATATCTGTAAGAATAAAAGCGCTTGCCTTTGTTGCAGGTTTGTCGTGTCTAGAAAGTGGGAAATAGCTTGATCAACACAAAAGCCCTTCAAAACTATACTATTCACCTGGATATTCAAATCTTTCAACGTCCTCATGATATCATAAATGAGGCCTTTGTGGTCCTGACATTCGATCTGAACGATCGTGTGTGCGGGACTCAGAGAATTGTCCATCGAAACAAATACAGGGTTAGAGAAATGAGAACTGCTCTGATTCCCATCTAGCAGCTCTAAACTGGAAGTTTCCTCAGTAATTGCAGAAGGAAGAAATGGAGAACCCTGTGAGCATGCAGTGACTTCTTGTCCAGCTAGTTCAATCTCACAACTCACCATCGTGTCCCCTAGTACAGCTCTCAAATGGTTGATCGTCTCCTCCTGTCTCTTCTTTGTATGAAGTAGCTCTCTGATTCAGGTATGAGAATAAGACACTGGAAATGCTGCCTTTATTTCCTAGAGAGCACTCCTGCTCTTGCCGCTAGATAAATCTTTAATTGAAGGTTTATACTTCTTTTATAATATAAGAAGGCAGTCAACATACAGGTGACAAGCCTAACAGACTTCACTTCAGTTCATACACGAGCAAGATTAAACATAACCACCTATAAGTCTAGGCTTCACATCACACATAACAGTTTGATGCTTTTGATTATGAATTTGAACCCAAAGAGTCAGATAGGTGATGCACGACAAAAGGCATTTCAAAACGCCATTGGAAAGAATTTGACTTCTACATTTTTCTCCAAATGATCGAGGCACTCAAGGATAACAATAGAGCTGCATCGGCTAAACACGTTAACTGAGCAAATGAAAGGGGGAACAACTGGTGATGACAAACCTGGAGTCTGTGACAAAAAAGAGGTCCATCACTCTCCCATCTGGAGTTGTGGATACTTTTACTCTCTTTATCGTCAGTTCCAGTTCACACAGAACCTCTGTCACATCTGCCGGTGAAACAAAAGACACTGATCAGTATAAATGAAAGTTCTCTACTTGAAACTTCTTTAAGCGATAGACCTTTAGACTCTCTGCAGGTGAGAGAAACAGACAGTAGATCATGATGGATGTTAGCAGTAAATACCAATATATTTTCTGAAAAATAGGTTGTTTATATCTTCTGTTATGTAGATTGAACAGTAGGCAGCCAAGATGTTTGAGGCGATTTCGTCTTCCTATCTAAAACAAAAGCAAGCACAGAAGTTCTTCCCTCATAACCTGATAAGGGAAATCTCATAGCTTCACTTCATTAGATCATTGTTTAGCTATATTTCAATTTACAGGACGCACTTCCTTTGTTTGAACAAGACAAGGAGTCAGATCAACGTATAAGGGATCACAATAATGATATCTACAATGGAATCATAAACGATGCTTGATTTTGCTCAATAAAACAGCCACGCCACCCCTACTTAAATGCGGACGCCATGTACTACCGACCCAAAATCAATCCAAGTTTTATTCCGTGTAATTAGCTAATAAGAAGGAAGAAAAATTTTGGCGAAAGAAGCACTACCGTGTAATAAGCCTTTGCGATCATATGAACACCAGAACTTCAACAGGAACACATCAGGCGGCCTCGGTTGCTTGATCACGGGCCTGTAGAACTCGATCTCCGTCGTCGAGAAGTACGAAGGGCACACATCCAGCAGTCTCTTCTTCAACAAATTCCACCGAGTCGTCGGTCTCCCCACCAGCCAAAACAATATATAACACCATTTCCCGTCGGTGGTCAAATCTTTAATACAGAAACAGAGCAAAATCTCATCTTTCGATGGATTCTCCAGAAAAATGAAGCAACATAAACTACCAAAATGAACCCAGAAAACCCAGGATCCCAAAACCAATAAGCTCGAAAAAAACGGACAAAACATATGAATCTCACGGCAGCTCATCGGTTTCATTCACAAGATTCCAATCTTCAGGGCGTTAATATATGCAAAATAAGCAGTAATTTATCTAGTTCTAAACGAACCATTCCACCTCAGTATAAGCTAACTTTAGAAAGGCGCAGCTAAAGATCAAGAACACAACAAACCCATCAAGAAACAACTCGCAGAAAGATCGAAACCACCCGTCATCCCGCAAGATACCTCGACCTCCGCCAAAAAACATTGCCCGCAAAAACCAAAGCTCACGAGCTCGCTCGCTACCTCACTCACTCACCTCCCCTGCAAATGCTCAAGCCGAACTGCAATATGATCCGGCACAGATCGCAGCCCAGCCCGGTCTTGTCGGGACAGTTCACGGTGATCACGGTCGAGTCGCTCTCGTTCCCCGCCGGGCTAATCACCACCGCGTCCTCCTGCAGTATCCCCATGTCGACGGCGCCCCGCCCGCTCTGCGCAGTAAAACTTTTTCCTCTCTTTTTCTTCGCCGCTCAAAAAGCTGGCCTTTTCACTGCTCCGATGCGGGTCTGAATCAGCCGAAAGACTGGGAGATTCCACCCGGGGGAGGGGAAGAAGCGGGCATGGATCGAGCTCCTCCACCTCTGCTTTTTTCTCTCTCACTTCCTTTTCCTTCTCATGTTTTCCCGGCGGTTCCTCGGTTTTCTGTCGTTGGATTCTCGGGAAAATCTGAGTATCTCGTGCCTCTTTTGGCCTGTTTTGCTGGGGAGAAAGAAACGATTAAATCGCGGTTCTTCGAAAGAGTTAATCAACATCATCAGGCGAAAGGCAAGACTTGCTGCTTTAAATAGACAAGATAGAATTCGACCCAAAAAAGAGGGGGGGCAAGATAGAGGGCAAAGAAAATCTTCCCACCATTGGCTCGATTCATTAAAATATCTCAAATTCTAAGTACACTTTCTATTCGGGCATGATTTAAAATAAAAAAAAATCACGAACTATTACTCTAGTCCTGAATTCACCGCTATTGACCCTCTATTTAAAAATCCTCATTTGATTTCTTTAAAATCATCAACATTAAAAAGTTATTACTGTTCCGTAAGAAAATAAGGGTATAGATAAAGATATCGACCTGATAATAACCCCCTAAGTGACCCTGACGCTAACGTTGATAATTTTGAAAAAATTAATAATAATTTTTTGTCGAAGGGTTAATCATGACGGATTTGGAAATAAAGTAAAAGTATATGATTTTTCTAAGACTACAACAAAACTTTAGGGCGAAATTTAAATTGGACCCATAATTTGAGTTTTTTTAAAGGAAATAAGCCGACATGCAATAGTTGGGAATTTAGAAGCAATTCATTTAGGCGGCGAATCGGATGGAAAAAATCAATCGTGATTAGGAGGTTCATGAAGCTCGTGCTGGCTGCATTGAATTGGGGGTTTAGAAGGCAACGGGGTCTGTGGGAGGACTTCTCCATTAGCGTGAGTTCGTTTAGTGATAATAATCGTTTCGACCGAATTTTGTACCATACAAATTTGCTTTTTTTTTTTATTTATATCGCAAGAAAGTAACTTAATTAGAATGGCTGATGTGAGTATTAATTTATCCCTATAGGAGAGAGAGCCAAAATCATTTAAATAGTAAATGTCTCTATCATTCAAAAGGTCTTAAAGAAAAAATAACACGAGATATAGATCGATCGATTTTAGGTTGTGATTTCCTTTTTGTTATTATCTCAATGTTATTGTATAGAACGATACTGCTCCCTACAAAAAATTATTAAATGAACATGATCTTTTAGATGGCAATTTATTCTTTTGAAACGAGCGCAATGCTTGACACATCATCCACGAGACATGCTTTTTAACACTCTAATGGTTCGAGCAAGATAGAGACACGGTGCTCCTTGCGTTTACCTATTCTGTTATCTCCATTCTTCCACATTGTTTCCTACCTATTATAATTCCATTAGTGCAATTAAAGCATCTTTTGTTTCATGCTCAAGGCATGACTTACAATTTGTGCATGATGAGGGCTTTTATATTGTCTCAAGAGATCATGTAAGACAATTGTCGACTATTCCGAAAGTTGTATAGATACATATGACTGGAAAATTAAACAAGGGTCTAGAAAGATTAGAACCGCTCTTGATCATTTCGAAAATTTAAAGATTAGATGAAAACGTGATTTAATATTTTAAATATTATTAAAAAATAAAATATTATCAGTACTTTTTCCCCCCTACAAATGAAGACACAAGTAAAGGCAAATTAGAGCATACTCTTTTCATCGGTGAGTGTCTTGGTGGGGATTGTGATGTTTCTAGGGGTCCAAAACAAAAGCTCCCGCCGGTTTTTTTGGTACCACGCTTTGTTATTTCTTCGGTCCGTCAAAACCAATGCTGGAAAAAAAAAAATCTCCCTCCCCACCCGCGATATCTCGCCGTTTCCCGATAACTCGAGACCGCCGTCGCAATCTCGCGATACGTGCCGCTTGCCCCCGATAATTTCGTCCCCCCAATCGCGTCCCACCGCGTGGGAGCTTCCACGCAATTTCTTCGCACGTGCCTTCCTGTTACCTTTTTTTATTTTTATTTTTTTCCCTTTTTTTAATCTCTTATTCTTTTCTTGTGTCCGGGTCGTTGAGGAATATTCCCGCGCTACCTTGTTTTTTGACTTTGGGACAGCAGCCAATCAGGGGAACCGACCTGCCGTCACCGAGCAGGTCCGACTCGTGTCACCGAGTCGTGGAACCTCCGGGGCAAAAATTTCCACGCCCCCGCGTTGAAAATCTTTCGGTGAATTATGGTGAGTTCGGGGAGTCCGAGTCGGAAAGTTTCGAGCATCTAGAAATTTGGAGAGTTCTGCTTCCCTAGTTTTAGACGTCGGGCGTCTCGTCAGTTTTGCCAAAAATCAGAGGAATAATCGATCGAATACAGGGCTATAAACGATTGATGTATATCGGACGTACGCGCGTGAAGTTGCACTTGGATTAATTGGTCGTGATATCTATCACCAGTCGATTGACTTTCCTTTTGAGTTCTGTAATCTCTATAAAGTTTAAACACCATGTTCAGAATGATTAAGCAAGCAGATCGAATGACTGTTCGTGTATCTTTATCTTTGAAAGCTTGAGGTAGAGATCTTGATTAAGGTACCCATGGGAACTGTAACCAAGGCAAATCTTCGTAGGTGATTGTCTATTTGAGGATTTTGTTTTTCTTTTTGTTTCATTTATACAATATCAATCAAGATGGGGTCGAGCTAAGAAAATGAAAACAGATGATCTACACTCGAGTTTGAATGTCAGATTTCGAATGACTTCCACCTATATGGAGTTTAAATGACGAAGTTATGATCATTTCATTTCACTTCAATATAAGTTTTACAATTGATTGGATCATCAACCAATCATCTCTCGAAGCCAACAAGACTCAAAGTGCAAATTAGGCAGGCTCAAGCAAACAATTTACTTCTTAGACCAGAGTTCACTAATATAAACCAGGGAAAATTATCTAAGAAGTCTTAAAATTATTGTACTTTTACCAATTGAATTTTAAACTTTAATTAAATCCGTCCAATCAATTTTAATTGGGAATCGCCGATGTAAACGTTAGTTATCCTACATAACACCTGGCCAATACTAACGTTGACAATTTTTATAAATTTTTTTCTTTTCTTTTTTTTCAAGCTTGACGAAGGCTAGCCGATCATCGATGACCATTGAGCAAGAGTTGGTTGAGGAGGGCCATGACCCTCACTCGTAGCCATTTTAGCTAGATCTAGGTGAGGGCTGCGACTCACTTATGATCAGCGAGGGCTTTGCGATCCTCACCTAGTGGCCGACAAGGGTTGTTGGTTCTCGCTTGGCCATCAATAAATTTATAACTTTTTAGACTATTTTTCCGTATAAACTAAGCTACATCAACCCCATCCGAACCTTGATCACTGTACTATTTGTCAAATCATGAACCCAAATTCTAAACAAAGACTGTGAAGAGAGGAATCCAGGGCAAATGCAATGCACGGTCATAAAACAATTCGCACAAACGTGCGCGAAAGCAAAAGGAGGCTTTAGTGACTTCACCCCCCACTCGAACCGTGACGCGAGGCCAGACAACATTTCCATTCGCACGCGGTTCCAAAACACTATGTCGGAATCACGCAAAAGGCCACTGCCCGAATAATTCATGAATGGTTCCCCCTACCCTCTATAATTGACGGAAGATTGCAGACTTTCTCCTGATGAATCAGCCCCTTTTCGGCTCGCACCCGCGTGGCCTCGTGAGATTTGTTTGGGGATTTAACCAATAAAATTCGCGGGCAAAGGAAGTTGGATCTCTCGCGCCGACGGTTCGGACAACCTAGCATTTAGTTTATTCGCTTGATTTTTGGCTTTTTTTCTTATCTGGTTTATGGGATCCACGTGGTCCTCCTTTATGGGATTATAGAGATTCTATCAATTGGGATGCAGATTGTATTAAGTAATGTTAAGAATGCGACTTTAACATGTATATGTACTTCAATATCAATTTCATACGAATTGTCCATTTCGAATAGGTCTCCGATTTTAATAAACGACTCAAGAGAGGAGGAAAACTCGTTCTCTAGATCAACCATAGTTTGGAACCTTTGGTTGGCCATCATGGTTGGGGAGTTTGGTCGACCATAGTTGATCGTGGTCACCATGGACCCGTGTTTATAGTTCGCCAACTCGGGATTTAAAAGCTCTCTCTTGTATATTTTTTTAATCCATTAGAGACAGTACACATTAGACCCTCTCGAGGAGATGTCTCCACGGTACTCTCCGTGAGTTTTGAGAAGAAAACACTATAAGAGATTATGGAGAAGCATCGGGCGAAGGTCCATCGAGAGTAAATCCTGGGCTTGGGATTGAGAGACATGACAGCTTCAAGCTCATAATCTCCTCTTTGCCTTGGATCATCGCCGCCACTTAGCTTGTGACATAGATCTCATCCCTGGACCGAATAACATAAAATCTCTTTACGTCTCTCTTTCTCTCCCGTTCATATCTATGTTGATTTTGTGATTGAGAATAAGGTAAGGAAACGACATAGATAAATTAAAAAGAAAAATCTCCCAAAAGTCGGACTCAGAAAAAGTCATAGCTTTAATGATTCCAATAAAATATCTCGAGCCCTTTTATCTATCGTCACTTAACATATGTCCCCAGAAAAAAAGAAAGAAGAAGAAAAGATTCCACGGAAAAAATATCTTTTATTACCATATGAAATATCAAATTCCCTCCCGCCCCGGATCTCTCGAGCTTATCCACATCAACAGATAACCCATGGAAAGGCTTCTTGTCCGTTACCGTCCCCTACAGTTTCCCCTAAAGTTGCGAAAATCAAAGTGGATATTGACGTCGTAAAGCGAGGCGGTGACGTCACCTTCCAATTCGACCATGACGCCGTGCCCGTTCTTTTCATTTTGCCCACCTCGTTCCTTTGCGCTTGCCGTCCTGTCTCTAGGCAAACTCTACAAATTCCGTGCGGCTGCACGCGACCGAGTTAGATCCTGTAAAAAACCCAAATATTACAAATATCAAGAAAGATTAATTTTACGAAAAATTTCAAATCGACACACTTATTATAAATTAAAGACCTCAAATTAATATATTTATAACAAATTTATCCCCATCAGTTTCCGTTAAATTTTTGTATCAAATTGTAGAGTCAAATGACGCGTAACAGTTGATGAGTGTATTAGTTCGATATTTTATCTTCATTTATCACAAATTTACCAATTTGTGATTTTTCATGGTATCAATCAAATTTTAAAGGAAACTAACGGATGATAAATTTGTCGCAGGTATGCCAATCTAAGGTTTTTTGTGGTTGAAAAATTAATTTTGGATAAGTTTATCACAAATATTCAAATTGAGATTCTTCGTAATATTAACTTTGTAATATTAGCTAAGAACTCGGATCGGTTTGGTTGGCTGGAGAACTCCTCCGGCTTATTTTCGGTAGCTTCGGTGTGGGAAGCCATTAGACGGAAGAAGAGCAGGGTGCCATGGTTTGCGTTTATTTGAAGCAATTCGATCTTTCCGAGATATCAATTCAATTTTTGGCTCATTACTAAAAACCATCTTCCTACCCAGGTTCTTTTATTATCGTATGGTAGGATAGAGAACGTGTCGTGTGCTTTTTGCAATACTAGGCCGGATTCCATTGATCATTTATTTTTTGGCTATCCCATATCCGATGGCCTTGCTTTTTTTTGGGCTGTCGGATGCAATATTCCTTGGCTAAATAGGTTTTGGTCGGACAATCTCCAATGGGAAATGAAATTTCTCTCAGGCAGCATGTTTCACCACTGTATTGCTCGGTTCTCCTTTGGAGTCCTCTGCCATATGATTTGGAAGAAGAGGAACAACATTCTCCTTAGGGAAGAAACGTTGGCGGTTCCGACTTTGAAGAACCACCTCATCAAAGTTGTCAAGAATAAGGCATTGACTTTCAGCAACGTTGCGGACACTGCTAGGAATAGGAGGTTTCAGCGCTATTGGAGCATCTACCCTTCCATTTTCGCTCCTATGGTGTCAAATTCTCCCTTGTAATTCGTCGGTGGTTGTTTGCCGTTCTTGGCCAGTTATGTTCTTGTGGAGGTGGGGCTTGATCAAGCCTATTCCTAGGTGGTTTTTTGGCTGGTGCTGTGTTTGGATGGGCATAGCAAAGGTGGGGGCCAGTTCAGTCTACGGAGGTTGTCGTCCCTGTGAGAGTCGCTGCTGGAGATCGAGAAAAGGTTGTAGCCAGTTCTGTCCTCAGTGGTTGCTGGTTGGTACTGCTGCGAGCTTTCTGCTCTGCCTTCCAGTCTTGGAGCTTCTCGTATTGTCGTTGTTTAGAAATGTGAGTTGATGCCTGTTCTTCGGAGACTTGCTGCTTGCGGGCGTAGAGATGTTGAGGCCAGTTCGGCCTCCTGGGGTTCTGTCGCTTCTGTGAGGAGCCCTGGTTGCTGTCTGTTTTTCTTTTTCTCTTTTCTTTTGTTGTTGCTGCTGGGTGGCTAGTTCTTGCCGCTGTTTTGGCTGTTTTGTTGCCTGTTGTTAGCTGGTTCCCGCTGGGTGGTTGTGTTGATGCCTCTGGGTTGGCAATTGTTGGTTCTCTTTCCTAGCACCCTTCCACTCCTTTTGACTTGTTGTCGTTATAAGTGCAAATTTTGGTGTCGGGAACCCCCTTTTGTATATTTTTGGTTAAAGTCAATATATTCTTACCTTACAAAAAAAAATGCAAACTAATAGCATCTGAAGTTCCCAAAACTTTTTTTTCATAATTCTTGAAAAGTTGAGATGATTTTTTTGTTTTGACGATGGATTCAAACCGGTGTTTAGAAGCTTACTTAGATCATCATAAATGAAAAATTAGGAAGCGTGGCCTAGAGAATTAGTGAGGCAAACCTTACTTATATGATCAAAGCGTTTGATAAGATGATGTCAGATATCTGTTATTCTGTCCAATATAAAAGTCTCAAAATCAAGCACAAAGGACGTAGAAAAAAGGAAAAAAAAAAACTCATATGGATGATGTGAATGTTGCTGTATCAATGTCAAACGAATGATCGTTTGCTCTAAAAATTTTAACAACCATGAAAAAAAAAAAAAAGAAAAATAACTAAAAGAATAGTGTTTAGATGTGAGGTTCTCTCGAGTTATTTGCCACGAATTCTTAATTCTTCAAAGATAAATTGAAGGCGGCAATATATACTTACCTCAAATTTACGGTAACAAAAAGAAAATCATCATGCCACTTAGATTGATGTGAATCGGAGCGCGTTTTCGACCGACCGATCGATCCGCGACTATGACACGATGGATTGCGGATTCTAAATCCGATCCCAAGTTGAAACCACGCAAAAAATTCCAGGTCCCACGACTTTGTTACTTCGGACAGATAACGACTTGCTGGAGAACCATGTGTTCCTAATCTTCAACCGCGCACAAGTTTGGACCTGTCCCGGTCCGTCGGTCAACATCCGGGCGACAATTTTTAATTTTTAATTTTTTCCGGAAATTAGTAAAAAAAAAGTAATAAAAAGAAGGAAAAGAAACGTTACATCGATGGAAAACGTCAAAGGGGGTTGATATTTATATAATAAAATCTCTCTCTTGCTTAGGCATGAGTGTTGCTTCGTGGGGTGGCATGTGGTGGGGACCACCCCACCAGCAAGAGGCCACTTGGGTGGGGGCCACGTGGCCTTCGCCTTACCGTCCAAATCGAGCAATCCTCCTTTTTTCTCTATTTTTATTTTTATTTTAATTTATTCATTAGTTTACTCCCCAAATTGCAATTTTTTATTTTTTTGGAGATTTCTCTGTCTCGGCAGCGTGTGGTGACGAGGATATTGACCGTGCTTTGACTTTGAACTGAACTTTAGGTACCCAAAGGGCGAAATTGCAATCTCGACGCTTCGACTTAGGTCGGATGATTTTGGGGCTTGTGCATTGGTGTCCTGACTTTTTAAATGATCCAAAAAAATCTATGAATTTTCACTCAAGAGACAAAAGCATCCATCGTAAAGAGAATTTGGCATGTGATATGACGATGGCAACATGTTATGGATTAGAGCTGCAATAATCTTGAAGCAAATTTGTCCCGATTAAGAGGAAATTTAAAAAAGACGACCTTTTAGACAATGGTGCCTCATATAGCTATTATTGATGTGTCCAGGACCTCCTGTGGACGTCTCTTTTTGACATACGTCAAAGCCTTTAGTCATGTCATCATATGTTATGTCAACTACACGAACGATAAACTTAACATTGGATATTTTTGGCCCTTCATAAATAGTTCATGGATTCTCTTGGGTCCTTCGAAAAGCCGAGGTGTCATTGTCTTACCATGTGAAAGTTGCAGATCCTTTCTTGTGATTAAGGGGTCACTGATGTTCAAATTCAATAATAAAATTTGAAAAACTCACTAATCTTTTGCGCTTTCACATACAATTATACATCAAGTCAAAAAAATATATCTTCTACATCCTCATCAATATGAATTATCAAAAATTGAATTCTTAATGATCTGGAACGAGCCTAATTCGACTTTTTGGCCCTTGAAGATATCTAAATTTTTTCCAAGTGATCAAGCTCTTATTTTACTAGCTGTATAGTAAGGTCCAATTCGGGCTCGACGAAAGGACGTGGATGGCCAAGCCAATAGACAAGAATGCTAAGCAAAGAGGCTTCTTATGGAAATCAAAAGCCCAAACTTAAATGGGCCGAACCGAAGTGCAAACGGGTTGGCCCATGTAACCTGTTCCCTCCTTGAGCCCAGTCGGCATAGCTAGGCCTTCTCTATCATTATACATTCAATTTTTACCATCCTTTTTTTAGTCTTGCTTGTGCGCGAAATTTTGGGCCAAAATATTAGATCGATCTGCCCGTTGATCTGGTCTATAATGAATATTAAAGGAAAAATGACATAAATAATTCAAAAATTTTAGCTCAATATGTAATTTCTTTTATGAACTTTAATCCAATGTAAGATGTCATAATCAATCTTTTAATTTGTTTAATGTCATCCCCTTTTATTTGTGAATGTTCAATTTTGTTCATAAGAAACTGCACTAAATAAATTAAAAATTCACAGACGACGCTAAGTAGGTATGTTGCTAACATCTACCTTGGAGGAACTAAATCTTTCGGGCTGATTAATCACCATGGATGCATGCCAATCACTTAGTCCACATACATCGAATTTGATCCATCGATTGGATAACGTGTGTAGGCATCAAGCATTATGATCTTAGTACAAGATCTATCATATCTAGATCAAGAGGGTAACCATTAAGGCACCCCCTGAGGATGGAATAACTCTTATCATTAACTTTTCGGTTCAAGAAATATGAAGTGGCATTTAACATGACTAAAAGTGACGTTTCAAAAAGACATATTAGTCGATAAAAGAGCTACATCGATCTCCTGAAGTGTATTCGAAGCGGAGTTGTCCCAATTAAGATGAATTAGAACAGGATGATGTTCTAGAGAACGAACAACGCCTGGCAATCGCAAACGTGTCCGCCTCATCTTTTGCCTCTCCTGCAGACATTGCCTTTTGCATGCACCAGTACTATTAGTCGCGTCATCACGTGCCTAATAAAGTTTGCACAGACGTTAAACTTGACGCTGTTTTTCCGTGGGTTCTTTTGGGTCGTTTTTTTACAAACATAATTGCATTACTAGGGAACGTTTTTAGCAAATACAACACTAGCATCAACACACAATAGATCCAAAGAAGCTGACGGGGGTTATTAACCCAATTCCTAGGAAGACAGCCCATTCGATAGGCTTTAGCTAACCAATCAGCCACGTTGTTCGTGGTTCGACTACAATGGGCTAATGTAAGACCCGACACTTGTTCTAGTTTTTGCTTTGCCCGGTCCACTAGAGGTTGTATCTCCCAACTAAAGGTCTCCGAAGGGAGGACCCCATTCACCAGCGTACTACAGTCAGAGTGTATGAGTATCTATTTTTCAGTTCTATTTGGGTCGTTTGAAAAGTTGGGGATTCATTTGTCCTCCAAATGAAAGTTTGTATGTTCTATTTTTCAGTTCTATTTGGGTCTTTTTTGGTGATTTGGCCAAACACTGATATTGAATTTGATAATTAGATTGAAAATTTATAAATTGTTCGCACTTTGACTTATAATTACGCGTCAAGTAAAAAAATTAATTCTAATACATCCTCATCCATGTGAATTTTTAAATCTTTGAATCTTTAATGATATCGGATTAAGCTTAATTCAAATTGAGTTTAATCACGAGATTAAGCTCTTACTTCACAAGTTGCTTGATAAGGTCCAAATTCTTGCTCGACTGAAAGGATCTGCATGGCCAAGCCCAGGCTAGCCCCGAACTTAAATGGGCCGACCAGAAGTGCAAATGGGTTGTCCTAGACAAGCTGTTTCCTCCTTGAGCCCAGTCCGCATAGCTAGGCTTTCTCTATCATTTCATGTTTTAGTTTTCGGTTTTTTCGTCATGCTCGTGCCCAAACAATTGGGTCCAACATTGGGTTTAAATTGAATAGGAATAATAACACAAATGATTTATTAACTTTAGTCCAATGTGTTATGTTGTCCTTAAATTTTTAATTATGCAATATAGTCCTTGAACTTTTACCTAATATATAATATTATCTCTAGATTTTTAATTTGTTCAATGTGATTCTCAAACTAATAATAAATGTTCAATGTAGTCCATAGACTAAAAAAAAATCTTAAAGTTTAGGGATTGATCAAACATTGCACCAAATTTCATAGATCGCAATTGATAAATTAAAAACTCATGGATGATATTGCTTGTTGGATCAAAGTTCAAGAATCACACTAAACAAATCAAAATTGTAGGAATGATATTGTACATAGAGGTGATCGGGTCCAAGGTAGGTAGTTTTTAGAGCTGGAACTTAGAATCTACCATTTATAGCCAGTTCCCAATTTTTAGATTTTGGAACCTACCCTGTTTGTCTGGAACCGGTTCTCTTCAGGTCCGGTTCCAGGATCTACCCGAGAGTCTCT
Organism: Eucalyptus tenuipes; assembly: GCA_014182365.1. Classification (NCBI taxonomy): domain Eukaryota; kingdom Viridiplantae; phylum Streptophyta; class Magnoliopsida; order Myrtales; family Myrtaceae; genus Eucalyptus; species Eucalyptus tenuipes. Next base: position 27,600,219 of record CM024543.1, on the reverse strand, counting down.
CTCTCTCTCTCTCTCTCTCTCTCTTTTGTTCTATTTTTTATTCATTTTTTACAGCAAAATCATATGAAGTTATGAGCAAAAAAACTATTCAAAATAAAAGATGAACAACATAAAGTCCCTATTTGCTAGAAAAAATAATCTATAAGATGCACCATGTAGTCATGTACAATCACAAACAATAAAAAGTTCAAACATAAAACATAAACTATAAAACTCCAATCTCCATTCAACCATAAAAATTTAGGTGAAGAGGAATGACCGGTGAGGAGTTTTGAGGAAAGACAAAGGACGAGAGTATTGAGATTAGTATTTAGGGGAAAAAGAAATTAGGGTTTTTGTTTTTGAACTTATAAAACCGGTTCTAAAATAGGGCTGTTTGATTTGATTCATGGGTGGGTATTTACTAAGAACCTGTCCTTGCACCAATTTCAGATCGATTCCTAGACCTTCTTTTTGGGTTGTTTGGTCCGGTTCCTAGATAGAACAAGTCCGGTTGCACACCTCTAATTGTATATTGGATCAAGGTTTATAGATTATTTATATAATTTTCTTAATCAAATACTAAAAATCGAACCAGAGGGTGTTTCTTTTTTCCTCGCAAAAGAAGATAACATCAATGGCTATTCTAATCATTAAGTGAAAAAAGTGTGGAAGTCGGTCTCTCTTTCAACCGTCGAATTATGCCCCTCCAGAAGACAATCGATGCCGATGCACTTTGGAAATAATTGAAGATAAATAATGCATAAGGTGGTTTAAAGTGGGAAATGACCGCTAGGGTTTTAAATTTCAACCATGTGCTTTTCGCTGGTGGGTTTCGTGGGGCTCGTGTGGGGGGCTAACTCTACAATGAACAATAATCATTACGCAGCACAAGCAAACTAGATGTAGACAGTCAAATAAATGGCAAAGTGGACGTCCCAATGCTTGAAAAATAATCATTTACAAATGGCGAGTGGAATTCCCCAACATACGTTCTTGGTTTAGCGGACTTAAAAGTGAAGGTGAAAACTGCTTGTAGCAACAGACTTTGTATGGATACGATTCATAACGTGACTCACGATTTTGCTCTTAAATGGTTTAAAATGGCCAATTTTTCTCCCTAAGGAGGTATAAAAGATAGTTGAAGACTTGATTGACCCGAGTTTTATGAAATATTTTCCATCGATTTTAATACTTGTTTAGCTCAATTTGAGGACGTAAGGTTTCAAAAAGGATTTATGTAGGTCTCAAGTTAGTAATCGGTGAAATCCAGATGTTGGAAAGCCCACGTGGAGTAATTGGACATTAGCCACGTGTCATTTCCAACGCCTAGATTCTATCGGCGGCGAGCTTGAGGCCCGATTGTGACTTTGCTAAAACCTCGGGTATCCTAAACTAAACAACGCCCAAAACCTTAAATTCTATTTCCATACTTATCTCCTCATTTCGCATCGCTCGAGTGAATACATTGGGAAATTCCACCTCCCCCTTTTTATAAAATAGTTAGATGTTCTCATAGAAATGGTATTTTTTTTTTGTTATTAATCATGACCAAAGTTATTTTTGCTAAAACATCATATCAGTATGAAAGGCTAATTAAAAATTTTAGGATTCTCAGCTGACGCCTAAAAAAATCTGCCTACTGACGTCAATTGCAACCTTTTTTCTTTTTGGTCGGTCCCATCAGTTATGATGCTACGATTTTGCTAGATTAGAGATGCCTTGTAAACCTATGAAACGTGAACACGAATTAAGTTTAAAATTCATCCATCAAATAAGTGATGGGTGGACAAAGACGCATCATCAGGTCATCTTTTGAAAATTTTGGCGTTGAACTTCTAGAAATGATTTCATCGTCATCGACGTAATTATTGACACTAATTAATTTGGTCGAGATTGGCCAACAAAAGTAGATAATGTTTGGTGGAGGAATCAAAAAATTAGAAAATCATCCAAATACAATGGAACGAGGGTGTGTTTAATTTCTCATTCTAAAAGTTCCTTGGGAAAATACAATGATCTTTAGCCTAAAGGAATTTGAGTAAGTACAAATTACATTTGGTAAAAAATCGTTTGTAAACTAACTTTGGGTGAAATAGTGTTTAATAATTTTTTTTTTTCCGTAAAGGGTCTAGGTTGTATTTTTTTTAATATTAAAAAGAAATCAAACCCTTTGTTGGCAAGTCAGGTTTGGCGTTGGCAGTGGTTGGCTAAGGTCGCATGACCGTAGGGACCATCACTTGGGCAGTTGCACAACCTCATCGGCCTCTGCTTAGTCAGATTTGACCTCGTCGGCCCTTGCCGACCACCTTTGCAAAGAAGATGAACATTAACAATGAGGGGCAAAATATTGTTTAAACCTTTTTTTAGTATTTGCCTTGAGTTTTCAGCTTTCCTAGCTTGAAAGCCCCTTAAGAATGATTACCAAACACTTTAAATTTTTCTCAAGGAGTTTTTAAAATGAGCCTACAACCTCAATCATTCAAACAAAATACTCTATTTCTCAAGATGCGATTGTACTATCAAATGCCGACCACCTCAAGAATTGAATTTTTATATTCTAAGAAATTCAACACATGCATATTATCGGAATTTCAAGAATCTGCGCCAACATCTCCATCAAATCCAAATAATGCAACCGAGAAAAATGATGCCCACCTGTTGGCACGCTAATTCGGGGACGGCGAATAAAAACAAAGATGCATCAGTTTGAGACGTGATCGTCACTTATGAATTGTGTCATTTTCGGGTTTGTGGAAAATTATTTTCGAAGAACTTTCTTAGGGCGCGTGTATATTTAATATCATTATTTTTGAAATAAGAGTGTGAAACCAGACCAAGTAACTTTGACTATTAATTAGATTGGAATTTAGCAGCATTCACGTGGGGTTGACCTAGGTGTGGACTCTCTGATTAAAGTTGCCGAAAAGAGAGAAAAGGACATGTGCGAGGCTTGACCTTAATGAAACGTATGGCTGATGATGAATTTGCTTGACGCACCTTCTATCTTCTTTTATATAAATATATAAATATGTACATTTTTCTTTATTTTTCAGAAATAATGTCATAAATGGTCATTGAATTTTGGCTCAACATGTAATGTGATATCTAAATTTTAGCCTAATGTGCCATGTTATTATCGAACTTTTAAACTGTTCAATATGAACTCTGGACTTTTGGTATACATTTAATTTAATGCTCAATATTGTCCATAAACTTGAATTAATAAAATGACAACATTAAATATTTTCAGGTAGTTCGGGGACCATATTACATGTTAGGTCAAAATTTAATGATCATTTATGTCATTATCCCTTAGTTTCGTTCCTTTCATCAAAAGCAAAATTCGATTGTAGGTAATTTAAAATACCGCCGGAGGTTTCTGGGCGTTGACTAGGAGGTGGTCGTTCAAAGGAAGGAAAGAGTGAGTGAGAGAGACAGAGAGAGGAGTTTGATTTGATGAGATCACTAGATGCTTAGGGTAAAACGACAGTTTAATGAGCCGGCATGGCTATCAGCCACAGTTCTTGTTCTGTCAAAGCTTTTGAAGATTCAGCTTCCGCAAGTAGATTGATGTTTGCTTCGAAGAGTGCATGAGATCTCGCATGGCGACGGAGGACACGCAGGCGAGTCCAAATTGAAGCAGTTGGTCCCCAGCGGATATTATCAGAGATGGTGGGCAGCCATTGACGACGACTCCAGCTCCCATAGACTATTCAAAACACGCAGAGGAGAGAGAGAGAGGGATGGGTAGGTCCCGTGAAGAAGACGACTGAGATATAATGCTATACAAACTAAGATTCAATTAGTTAAAATTTGCGTAGGTATATGACATGACAGATTCTCGTTGACATTTTTAAAAATTTTCATTATCGCTCTCTTGTAAGTTGATCGTCGGATTAACATAGGTCCCGTGAAGAAGATGACTGGGAAATAATGCTATACAAACTGAGATTCAATAAGCTAAAGTTTGTGTAGTCATGTGACGTGATAGATTCCCGTTGACATCTTTAAAAGACTCACCATAATAGAGGGCCACCCTACTTAATGACTTTACATAGTAGACAAGTTATCGTATCTTCATTATCACTCCCTTGTAAGCCGATTGTTGGATTAACATAGGTCCCATGAAGAAGATGACTGAGAAATAATGCTATACAAACTAAGATTCAATTAGTTAAAATTTGCGTAGTTACGTGACATGATAGAATTTTGGCGGCATTTTTAAAAGACTCACCGGAATAGAGTGCCATCCTACTTAATGAATTTACGTAGTAGACAGGTTGTCGTATCTTCAGTATCACTCCCTTGTAAGCCGATCGGATTAACATAGGTCCTGTGAAAAAGATGACCGAGAAAAAATGCTATATAAACTAAGATTCAATTAGTTAAAATTTGCGCAGTTACATGACATGATAGATTCCCGCAAGCATTTTTAAAAGACTCACCATAATGGAGTGCCACCCTACTTAATGAATTTATGTAGTACACAAGTTGTTGTATCTTCAGTATCTCTCCCTTGTAAGTCGATTGTCAGATTAACTTAGGTCCCGTAAAGAAAATGACTGAAAAATAATGCTATACAAACTAAGATTAAATTAGTTAAAATTTGTGTAGTTACATGACATGATAGATTTCTGCTGGCATTTTTAAAAGACTCACCTGAGTAGAGTGCCACCCTACTTAATGAATTTACATAGTAGACAGATTGTCGCATCTTTAGTATCACTCCTTTGTAAGCCGATCGTCGGATTAACAACATATTCAAGTTGAAGACTTGACATTGTGGGTCGTTGCTTGGGTATCCAATGATTAGGCCTGTGTAGGTCAGATTCAGGTCATTACATACAAATGTGGGATGATCCTTTATCATTATATAGTGCTCCTCTCGGTGTCTCGATAGATCCTAATGATTACTGATAACTTCATTTTCATAAATCAACGATTGAGATTTATCGACATATGGGAATGAGCACTATGTGAGATGCAGAATCCACGTCCGCAAAAGGTGTGGAAACTAACGTTGGATAGTTGACCATTCGATGTTTACTCCTATACAGTTGTACTGGCACACGAACAGAGAGAGGCCCGTGTGACGGCAATTAAAAAAAGAGGATTCCTAGGTAGCATTAGCAACAGCGTAACCAGCGACCACATGGAATAAACAATTATTTAGCAATGCGATTGATTGGTTTGCGGTCAACTCTTGATAATAATAGCATTTAGCTTTGCGAAATAAGAAAGCTGTCAACTTTGCAAGTGTCATCCTGCGATTTCACATGCATCGCGCAATATAATTATTTCTCAAATTATAAAAGAAAACCTATCAACTTTCAACCTAAGCTATTCGTAGTTTACTTAGTTTTCACATTAAATGGGACTTATTAAAAGAGAGTGCTGGACCGAGGAAGGTTCCCTGTCTATGTAGATTAAGAGCAGGGGCTCTAACGCACTTATATAATAGCAAACGAGAAAGACCGATACATTTATTAAATCGCGGGATTTCTTGTCGTGTTAGCAGCATCATAAGATTAGTTACTGACGTGATTACATGGTAAGCATGACCGCCGACCTACTCCCATAAGCAAAGATAGGCGTGTAATCGGTTGGAGAGGAACATTGGATCCGTTGATCCGGGATAATATTATTTAGCGTGAGCTGATTCATGAACTCAAGGTTTATCCTAATTTTTTTGCCCTTTTTATATATAGAATCATTGATCATTTAGTTTGTTGATGGTGTGATGTTCACGAAAATGAGAGGGGAGGAAATAGTCAGCAAGTTCTTCCCTGGAATGACTTAAAGAAGTATGATCTTATATGTCATGGTCAAGAAACATGGGTAGAACATGGTATTAAAATTAGAGACAAGGACAATAAATATTGTAAAATTGCCGGATAGTTGGATCTTGAAATTACAGATATGTTAATATATGTCGTAACTAACATGTAAACATTGATGTCATCTATGCTTTAGTGTCTTTTAATGGGGCACACTGAAAATGTTAACAAACATTCTAGTTAGGAATTGAAAAATATTCATGTCTTATGAAAAATGGATGATGATGATGATAACAACGACAACAATAATAAGGGAAAATAATAAAAACGGTCCATGAACTTTTGATTTGTTCAATGTAGTTCATAAATTTTTGTAAATATTCAATTTGATCCTTCGACTGTATGAAAGAGTTCAATATTATCCTTCAATCAATTCAAGTTACCAAAAAACATTGAATATTTTCATATAATCTAGAGACTAGATTGAAAATTTAATATATGAAAATTTAACAAAAGTTTAGGAATGATATCACACATTAGGTTAAAGTTCATGGACCATATTGGATAAATAAAAAATTCAGTGATGATATTATACATTGGGCTAAAATCTAGATATCGTTTGTGTAATTATCCATAATAATAACAATGCTTGTGCTTTTTCCACCCCATTTTTGGCTTCCAATGCTCCGATACCATCTTGAATTAACCACATTATCCATTATTGGTCCCACTTTAGATTTAAGATTATTACTTACCTTTTTTTTTTCTCCTTCTTATCAATAGCTAATTATTCCATGTAATCAGGGCAAAGATAAAATTCCGCATAATAATGTCTTAGGGAGCATTTTCTTTTGAATTTGCATAATAATAATGGATGTTCAAAAATCTTTGTCATATTTCTCTATTGTTTGATGATATCCTTCAAAAAATCGTGCAATAATGGCATGAAAATTAAATAAAAAAATGAACTATTAGACCAAATGCAATGACAAATATGAAGTTATTATTAAACTAACTGCATTCATTAAAACTTGTAGATGATCCTTTTCTCTCTTATTTGTGCTTAGGTTTCCATTAAAATAATGGCTCGCTAGTTCAAAATATAAAAGGAGAAGAAGAAGAAGAAGAGAGAAATATACAGCTCATGAACACAATAATTAGTTAGTTATCTGTTAAACAAACTATTTTTTTTTTTAAGAAGAGGGGTATGCACATTGACTAGGAAATTCAAATCCATGGCCGGCGCCGTAGGATATTCTGTTTGCAACTTGCCGAGGAGAGGAGACTCCCCCGAGTCAAAACAAGCGTGAAAGTCATTTTCTCACATCGTATTTTTTTAATTCTTATTTTATTATAAGCCCATCGAAATACCCTTCAATTTTCCTTTTTTTTTATTTGTCTTATGACCAACCAAATTTATTTCCCGGTCCGAGGTGCAAACTGCGTTGACCTCTCCTTAGAGGGAAACTGAATCTTGGATCATGAATTAATGTATGTTATAATTTAATTATTAATTTGTTTTTCCTTTTTTTTTGTGGGAGGGGGGACAATGAAAATAAATGCATTTATTTTGGGTTCAATGTTGGACTTACGATTTTCCCAGAAGGCAAAAGTGGTGATGCCTTGCTTTGGGATGTGGCGATTCTTGCCGACCGTAGAGACTAACAAATCTACGCGCCTGTTCTAGCGTCTTACGGCTCATTGGGGTGACCCAGATCTGTAAAATTTGACTTTTTTTTTGTCGACTTCACAACAGTTGCACTTTGACTTTGATTCAACCATTTCAGAGATATATCCAAATATCCACGTGTAGAATCACATATGATCTTTTCATAATTTTTAGAAGTTTACATAATTAATTCCTTTTACTTTAGAATTTGGGAAAGAAGCCTCTAAAATAGATCTCGGAAGTTAATGATAAGTGCAGGCAAATGGGTCACCTGCGACTCACTTTTTCCGGCTCCGAATACTGATGAGAAACCGAAAGCATGAATACACACACTATAAGATTCGACTAGTGATTGAAAACGGAAATGTGCATGGATTAAATGCAAGACGAAGGTTTGTTTTCTCTATGGAGTCCAAATACTATCATAAACAGTCTTATTATCGAGGGTTTTGGCTTGCGACTCACTCATCGTATCAAGCTGAGATATTTCGCCGGCTTGATATCGAGCAACTAAAGTGAACCTCCTCGTCATGGAGAAGTATTTAGTTGATAGTCTGAATTGATTAATTGTGAAAGTTTATTATCTCGTACATTCTATGTGGCGATCCTGCTATACATACATCTAGGGTTAGCTCTTAGGTATGAGGCTAACTTCTCAATTAGTCTGAATAGAGATGTGCCATTTGGTTTGGGGTCGAGATTCATTGCTTTCCCCAATTAAGTTCCGTTTTCAAGCGAGAGGTAGATTGCCAAAAGGGGAGTGCATTGGCAAAATTTCACGAGAGCAGTGATATTTCAACGCATGCATAGGAAACAGGCTCTCACCATGCTTTTGTTTCTCAGTCAATTGGAGCAAACAAGTGATCTTTCCACACATGGGTTCGTCTCCTTCCTCTACATCTTCCGCATGTGGTCATTTAAGGCAGTCTCATTCCGGCATTGAAGACGCAGCGGAGGCAATGCTGATCGTGGGGTCAAAAGCCAACAAAGCATAAAAAGCACCAACAGACATAAGAGCCCTACCCGAATACATCCCACCAAGTGGTCACAACCCCCACTCTCCAACTAGGACCACCGGCGTTGTAATGCATCTTCTAGAATTGGGTCCATCGTCTAGATTCAACGTCCCTGCTTGATTTCGATTTTCCAGTTTGTACTTGTTATAATCGTTATCCTTATATAAAGGGGCGATGTAGCAACCGCACCGGCCCAGTTCGATTCAGTGTGAATATAACCTGATTGACTAAGAATTGAGATCTTGATTTCATGGTTTGAACTATGACAGACATGCCATATGAATGTTAAGTGAATTATCTCACAAAAACTAGAATTGAGCTAGCTAGGAACGTCTTTCTTTCTTACAAAGAGGAAATCCGAATTAGAATTGTCATTATCACCTCATAATGTAACTGTCCAGTTCAAACTAATCACTTTTAGACTTTTAATTAAAGTGAACGGAATTTGCAGAAATTTCCATAACCAAATCACACGGTTCGTTCGTTTAGACTTGGGAGCTTTTTCCCTTTCGAAAACAATCGATTCGACTGACCCAATGAAAAAGTTAGAAAATGGACAAAATTTTCGGGCCATTTTTCTCCAAAGAACTCCATCGACATCCCCTTTCGCAAAGTTTTCCAATCAAAAGTTGATGCGAACGGCACTACTATCCCCCGGGGTCAAGCTAAACTTTTGCAAGTTGCGAATGTTATAAAATGAATTTCGCTAATTTGGAGAAAGAAAGAAAACCTAATGTGCAACTTGGGCGAAAGGCAAAATAAAATAAAAGTCGGCTAAAAAGGCGCCGGGGAATTGAAGTCACGATACCACACGTGACATGGATTATTCATCAACGACACAAGGCGGGTGAACCAAGCTGTCTCATATGTCTATTTTCTTTTCGACTATGTATGAATGCCACGTGCCGGATTATTGTTACTAAAGAAATAAAAATCAGATTGGAACTGTGACTAATTTCAAGTGGATAGGATCAAGATGACATTGTCCAATTTTCTTGGTTACATACCCTTCGGACTAATCTTTGCATTTGCTTTTCTATTTAAATCTCCTATGCATTAAAACTTCTCACTTTTCATATTCCACAAGTCAACTCTAAAGTCCTTGTAGAAGTGCAGTCCCTCCCCGCAAATTCTCTCTCTCTCTCCCTCCCTCTCTCCCTATTTCCAAAATGGCAGGCGCAAGCATTTCGTCACACTTTTTCAGATCTAATTCTATATATAACACCATACGACTAGTCCTGTAATTAACAAGAACGTCCCTGTAGCTTCTCTCTAACCCTCACTCTTACCCCGAGAGAGAGAGAGAGAGAGACACACACACACACACACACACCATACAATGGTGGTCGCCGGATCCCCCGGAGGGTGTGGAGGCCTTGCTGGCCTCTCGGACATGAGGCACCTGGCGGTGCAGGTCATCATGGGACGGTGGTTCATGGTGTTCGCGTGCTTCCTGATCATGGCGGCCGCCGGGGCGACCTACATGTTCGGGCTCTACTCGGAGGACATCAAGGACTCGCTCGGCTACGACCAGAGCACCCTCAACCTGCTGAGCTTCTTCAAGGACCTCGGTGCCAACGTCGGGGTCCTCTCGGGGCTCATCAATGAGGTGACGCCGCCGTGGGTGGTGCTCTCCATGGGGGCAGTCCTCAACTTCTTCGGCTACTTCATGATCTGGCTCTCCGTGACAAAGCGTATTGCGAAGCCGCAGGTGTGGCAGATGTGCCTCTACATATGCATCGGCGCCAACTCACAGGCGTTCGCCAACACCGGCGCCCTTGTCACCTGCGTCCAAAACTTCCCGGAGAGCCGGGGCGTCGTGCTGGGGATACTGAAAGGGTAGGTTTACGCAAATATAATATCCTTACGTATAGATTTGGTGGTTCACGTTTGTTTCATTCATTCATTTAGCTCAATAATTGGACGAGTGAATCCAAGACAAGTTGCAAAAACTGGTTTTTATGCGTGAGAATGATACTTGAACAACATTTCCTTTCAAGCTGCTGGTCAAGAGAGAAGACCAGTTCTTGATCTGGCAAGACGATTAATCAAGTTACAAGTTTTGAAATTAATTCACTCGACGTGTCTTGCTTTATATACGTGACGAAGTTTTGCTCTTTATCATAAGTTATGAATTTTCTCATTTCGATTGCATGCATCTTTTAGCTTGTTGCGTATACTCAATCGTATGGTCAGTAGAATCATGCAATATGCATTCTTTCCTTATTTCCAAAAGGGAGGGACGACTTTAAACTCATACCCCTGTCATGAAAGAAATTTGAGAACTTTCTGTCCCCTGAATTGCCTAACAAGGTTTTTCACTGATTGAAAAATAATAAGAATAATATTGAATAATCGTTCAATTTCTCTAAACTTTTTTTGGGCAGCTATGTTGGCCTAAGCGGCGCGATCATCACGCAATTATTTTATGCGTTCTACTACAAAGACACCAAGGCCTTGATCCTCCTCATCGGATGGCTGCCGGCCGCCATATCATTCGCCTTCGTCCGCACCATCCGGATCATGAAGGTGGTCCGCCAGCCCAACGAGGTCAAGGTCTTCTACAGATTCCTCTACATCTCCCTCGGCTTGGCCACCTTCCTCATGATCATGATCATCATTGAGAAACACTTCAATAACTTCACGCGCCCTGAGTACGGTCTCTCCGCTGCCGGTGTCCTCTTCTTGCTCTTCCTGCCACTCGCCATCGTCGTCATCGAGGAATACAAACAATGGGCACAGAAGAGAGAAGCCCTGAACGACCCGTCTCCGATCAAGATCACCACGGAGAAGCCGAACCTGCAAACATCCCTCCCTCTGCCACCACCTGCCCCGCAGACGGCACCCCCTACTGCCATCTTGAACGGCGGAGAACAGCTGGAAAAGCAACCCTCTTGCTGGAGAACGGCGTTCAGGCCACCGGACAGAGGTGAAGACTACACCATACTCCAAGCTCTCTTTAGCACAGATATGTTCATCCTCTTCTTGGCCACCATCTGTGGCGTGGGGGGAACGTTGACGGCCATCGACAACCTGGGCCAGATCGGGAAGTCACTTGGCTACGCGACTCGGAGCACAAGCACGTTCGTCTCCCTCGTCAGCATATGGAACTACCTTGGACGCGTTGTCGCTGGCTTCGTCTCTGAGATCCTCCTGACACGGTACAAATTCCCACGCACGCTAATGCTCACAATCATCCTCCTCATCTCATGTGCTGGCCACCTCCTGATTGCATTCGATGTCCCGAACGGCCTCTACTTCGCATCCATCATCATCGGTTTCTGCTTTGGCGCGCAGTGGCCACTGCTCTTCGCAATCATATCCGAAATCTTCGGGCTCAAGTACTATTCGACTCTCTACAACTTTGGCTCTGTGGCGAGCCCCATCGGAGGGTATCTGCTCAACGTTAGAGTAGCCGGTCATTTGTACGATAAAGAAGCCAATAAACAGTTGGCCGCACTAGGGCATGTCCGACAACCCGGCCAGGACTTGGAGTGCACCGGGGTCAAGTGTTATCAGTTGTCGTTTCTCATAATCACATTCGCAACGTTGTTCGGCGCGTTCGTGTCGTTCATTTTGGTCTTGAGGACGAGGAAGTTTTACAGGAGTGATATTTACAAGAAGTTTAGGGAGGAGACAAAGGTAGCCGAGACGGAGATGGCTTTGAATAATGGGACGACGACGACAATGACAGCGACCACGACGGAGGTAAAAGGTGGGCAGAGGGAATCAGACACATCACAGTAAATTGTACCTTTTGGAGGTTTTAATTGTTATTAGCAGAAAGATTGAGCAGAGACGTACTCATACAGAAATGGCAAATGATAGATTACATGAACGACGGAAAACAAAGACGTCGCGAAGAAATGTATAATCCACTTATGATTTCCGTTTAGATTACTTGTTACTTGTTGCATATTTTTTTAGAAGTGTGTTAGCATGTGATACATGATAGACCCGTTTTCCAGATGGCTCAATGTTCGGAAACTAGCCATTTATCTGGCATGACATCCTAGGAAGATCGAGACTCGGAATCGACAATCTTGCTTATGTTAATTCTCACGCTTAATGGAACACAGAGCGCAACCGCTCGATCTGTATAGTTAGATTTTCTTCTTGTATAAGATGACAGTCCTTTGCGGTCGTATAAGAATTTTAAAGAGCTAGAATCTCTCTCTTGGAAGAAGAAGAAGAAGAAGAAGATTAATTTAAGAATAAGTAGGGAAAGGTCATGTGGATACAGTTGTTTTTGACTGATTGCGGTCTTGATCAGCCATTGAAGTCTTGGAGATTGAACTTTCTCATCCCCAAGTCTCCATGAGGAGAGAGGGGAGGAGAAAAGGCAGGGGGGATCCTACTTGTCTCGTCTTTTCCCTTGGGCGCATCTAGGGTTTGAGTAAAGATAATCCCTTCTTGATTCGATCCCACTAAAAATATTATTTTTAAATTCGATTCGGAAATTGACTATTTTCCTTCTTTCTGAGTTTGGATACGCCCGCCCCCCGGTTGTTTTTTGAAATATCGAGCTTGAAGTGGACGTTGGAGTACGCTGTGACGATATCATCAGTCGTCGCCTTCACACTTGTCCGTAGAAAATGCTATGCCTAATCCATCCTTTTTTGTTTTGTCGTTATTTTGGAAGGGAGTTAATTAGATGGTCCGTGGATGGCTTTCAAGCGCATGAGATCTGATGAATCTTTTGACCAACGGCGATATTTTTAATGACAAAATGAGTTTTTCACATAAGTATAAAATTTCACAGTCTGCAATTGACTTTACAAGCGATCAGTTCTTTTTCGAATCTGTGTTGTCGCGATATTATTGAATGTGGTGGTTGCGGCCACTCCATCCATCCGCGCCTGCACGGCTTGGGAAGGAGCCATATTAGTTCGAGGTCGGGCAATTTGACTAACCTATCAATGTTTGCAGTCCAGATCAATGAGCCTTAGAACTAGTCAAATAAATGGACAGGAACAATGTGATTCGATTGCAAAGTATTGCCAATTGACAAGTTGTGCACAAAACCATTGGCGTCTCTGCATGACCCCACGTTTAGGTATTGTTCACCATAAGATAAGATGATTTTAGAACACCAAGCTCACGAATTAAGGTTTTATAAATGAGTGCATTTAAGATGTATTTTCTTAACAAGTTCCTCGTGAACACTTGTTAAACAAACCGATCAAGGAATTTTTGGTGGTACCCAAATAAAGAGAAATCGCGGTATCTGTGGCTACAATATCGAAGCACCCTCTTATCAAATGACACTAGCCAATCTCCTAGAAAGGCTGGTTACCAACACCGGTGCAATTAGACACTAGTTCCAAAGGAGGGGGGACCAAAGGTTTTTTTGTTTTGGCGTGTCAAGTTGAATTCGATTCAATGACGAAACTGTCTTGTGCTGCGATTGCAAGGACAAGGAGGTTCCCCTAATCCCTCCACAAATAATATTTTGCATTAATCAATCATTAATCAGTTCCCTAATCTTAATTAGCATCTTTAAGGAACTTGTCGGCGTGGTCGCTGGTTTACTCAAGAAGGCAAAATGGCCCAGGCGAAAAGAGACTCCATCGTGGACTCTGCATACGCAGTCCTCCATGACCCACGGGCTTTCTGACCATTGACGGGCTGACCCAACTAGATCCACCCGACCCTTCACGGGTCAAGAACTCCGAACCCGTCCATATCCAGAGACGACGATCTTCCCATGACGATGACTGCCGGTGGCGATGGTGGCGGACGATTCTGGAACTTCGTCTTCCGAATCCTCCGAGGGCGGTGGTTGATGATGTTCGCGTCGTTCCTGATAATGGTGGGTCCACCTTCATGTGGGGCCCAGCCAGCATTAAATAAAAAAAAAAACAAAAAGAAAAGAAAAGAACAAAAGAAGTGGAAGTTGGGGTCGTGCGGTGTGCGTCCGTAGAGAGGAGAGAGAAAACGAGAAAAAGAAACTGCAGCAAGGGAGAAGAGAAGAAACGAAGAGGGCTGCAACTTTGCGGCTTTGATTCGAAGGCCAAACATTGACGGAATCGGCTCAAATTTCAGTATGTTGTTCGTGAGACCGAGGGCTACGAGTTGATGGTTTTTGTTCGTCGAGAACCGTCTCCGAATTCTCAGGTTGCGGTTAAGGCCATGTGGTGAGAAAAGATGATTGTAATGTTGATGTTGATCCCCTGACCTCTCCGTGGTTTTTCGGCGTCTATTATATTTACATAAGGCTATACACGTGTTGCTGGGGGTTGATTTAGCTTCGGGGGAGAAATTGATCCTGGATTGCGTTTGGCCGTGGTGAATTTTTGGTCATGGTGGGCGCCGGCGCCAACCTCTTCGACCTTCAGGACCTTGTTCAACAGGTACGGCCAGTCGACCTTCAACCTTGTCAACTCCTGCAAGGACCTCGGCGCCGAAGTCGGCGTCCTCTCCGGCCTCATCACCGATGTCTCCTTCACGTGGCTTGTCCCCCTCATCGGCTCCGCCATGAACTTCGCTGCCTATTTCCTCATCTGGTTCGCCGTCACCCGTCCCATCCCCCGGCCAGCGGTCTGCCAGACGTGCGACTTGGGTGAAAAGCAGAAAACAAAAAAAAGGGCTAAAATAGGGCCGGGGAAATAAAGTCACGAAATAGACAAATGATATTAATTATTCATCCATAACACATGGTGGGGGCACATGTATAAATATACAGCATGTGAATTGCCGAAGGATTATTACTAAGAAACACATCAGGTCGGCACCATAATTCATTTCAAGTGGAGAAGATCATGAGACATCGTCCAATTTTCTTGGTTTCATACCCTTTAAAGTAACCTTTACATTTGCTTTCCAATTTGAATCTCCTTCGCATTGAACCTTTTCCCTTCAGAAGACCCCAAGTCAACTCTTAAGTCCTCTCTCTCTATTTCCAAAATTGCAGGCGCAAGCATTTCGTCACACTTCCTCAGATCTAACTCTATATATAACCCTACATCCCAATACTACACTTCTTGTAATTAACAAGGTCCTTGTAACTTCTCTCTAACCCTCACTCTCTTCCCCGAGAGCGAGAGAGATAGAGAGAGCCGAGACACGCCATACGATGGTGGTCGCCGGATCCCCCGGAGGGCGCGGAGGCCTCGCCGGCCTCTCAAATGTGAAGCACCTGGCGGCGCAGGTCATCATGGGACGGTGGTTCATGATGTTCGCGAGCCTACTGATCATGGCGGCCGCCGGGGCGACCTACATGTTCGGTCTCTACTCGGAGGACATCAAGACATCGCTCGGCTACGACCAGAGCACCCTCAACCTGCTGAGCTTCTTCAAGGACCTCGGCGGGAGCGTCGGGATCCCCTCGGGGCTCATCAACGAGGTGTCGCCGCCGTGGGTGGTGCTCTCCATCGGGGCGGTCCTCAACTTCTTTGGCTACTTCATGATATGGCTCGCCGTGACCAAGCGGATCACGACGCCGCAGGTGTGGCAGATGTGCCTCTACATATGCATCGGCGCCAACTCGCAGGCGTTCGCCAACACCGGCGCCCTCGTCACCTGCGTCCAGAACTTCCCGGAGAGCCGGGGCGTCGTACTAGGGATACTGAAAGGGTAGGTTTACACGAAATTTGGTGGTTCACGCTTGTTTCATTCAGTCACGGTTAGCTCAATGATTGGACGAGTGAGTCCAAAACAACTTTAAAAAAAAAAAAAACTGGTTTTTATGTGTGAAAATGACATGTGAACGGCAGTTCCTTTCGAGCTGCTGGTCAAAAGAGAAGACCAGTCCCCGATCTTGCAAGATAATCAAATTAACTTAACAAGCTGTAGTAGTAGTTCACTCGACTTGCGTTGCTCTTTATATACGCTGCAAAGTTTTGCTCTTTATTACTATATTCTTTGTTAAATATCTCCTTTTAATTGCATGCCTCGTCTAACTTTTTGCTTATACTCTAATAGTATGGTAAATCTGGTCATGGAATTTGCATGCTATCCTTATACAAAAAGTAGAGTATAAACTTTACCCAAAAGAAAAAAAATTAAAACTTTACCAAGAAAAAGTAGAGTATAAACTCGTACCCTTGTCATGAAAGAAATTTGAGAACTTTCTGTCCCTTGATGAACTACTCCTAATTGCGTAAAGAATTTCTTGCGTTGACCGACTTTGTGTTTAGGATGGTCCTTCTTTAACTTAAGTCCGACTACAGATTTGTCGGAACAAAATATGTTTCCTTATCTCTTGAATCTCTTGATTCAAAGAAAGATATAAGAATTAGGTTTGATAAGTTATGGAATCTCGAATAATCGTTAAATTTCTCTGAACTTTTCTGGGCAGCTATGTCGGCCTGAGTGGCGCGATCATCACACAACTATATCTTGCGGTCTACTACCATGACACCAAGGCCTTGATCCTCCTCATCGGATGGCTGCCGGCTGCCATATCATTCGTTTTCCTCCGCACCATCCGGATCATGAAGGTGGTCCGCCAGCCCAACGAGCTCAAGGTCTTCTACAGATTCCTCTACATCTCCCTCGGCCTGGCCACCTTCCTTATGATCATGATCATCATCGAGAAGCGCTTCAATAACTTCACGCGCCCTGAGTATGGCCTCTCCGCTGCCGGCGTCCTCTTCTTGCTCTTCCTACCACTTGCTGTCGTCGTCATCGAGGAATACAAACAATGGGCACAGAAGAGAGAAGCCCTAAATGACCCGGCTCCGATTGAGATTGCCACTGAGAAGCCGAGCCTGGAAACATCCCTTCCTCCACCACCACCTCCCCCAGAGACGGCACCCCCTACTGCCATCTTGAACAATGAAGAAAAGCCGGAAAAGCAACTCTCTTGCTGGAGAACGGCGTTCAGGCCACCGGACAGAGGTGATGACTACACCATACTCCAAGCTCTCTTTAGCATAGATATGTTCATCCTCTTCTTGGCCACCATCTTTGGCGTGGGGGGGACGTTGACGGCCATAGACAACCTGGGCCAGATAGGGGCCTCACTTGGCTACCCGGCTCGGAGCACAAGCACGTTCATCTCCCTAGTCAGCATATGGAACTACCTTGGACGCGTCGTCGCTGGCTTCCTCTCAGAGATCCTCCTAAGAAAATACAAATTCCCACGCCCGTTAATGCTCACGTTCATCCTCCTCATCTCATGTGCCGGCCACCTCCTGATTGCATTCAATGTCCCAAATGGCCTCTACTTCGCATCCATCATCGTCGGTTTCTGCTTTGGTGCGCAGTGGCCGCTGCTCTTCGCGATCATATCCGAAATCTTTGGGCTCAAGTACTATTCGACGCTGTACAACTTCGGTACTGTGGCGAGCCCCATTGGAGGGTATCTGCTCAACGTTAGAGTGGCTGGTTATTTGTACGACAAAGAAGCCAGGAAACAGATGGCCGCACTAGGGCTTGTCCGGAAGCCTGGCGAGGACTTGGACTGCACCGGGGTCAAGTGTTATCAGTTGGCGTTTCTCATAATAACATTCACAACATTGTTCGGCACAATGGTGTCGTTCAT
Source organism: Eucalyptus tenuipes (assembly GCA_014182365.1). Lineage (NCBI taxonomy): Eukaryota > Viridiplantae > Streptophyta > Magnoliopsida > Myrtales > Myrtaceae > Eucalyptus > Eucalyptus tenuipes. The sequence goes on along the minus strand of CM024543.1, from coordinate 27,582,288 downwards.
TTTGGTGGTGAGGACGAGGAAATTTTACAGGAGTGATATTTACAAGAAGTTCAGGGAGGAGGCAAAGGCAGCCGAGACACAGATGACTTTGAATAATGGGACGACCACGACTGAGGTAAAACGTTGACAGAGAGAATCAGAAACATCACAATAAATTGTATCCTTTGGGGGTTTAATGTTATTAGCAGGACGATTGATCAGAGATGTCCACGTACTAAAATGGAGAATGATAGCTTACATGAACGACAGAAAACAAAGACGGTCGTGAAGAAATGTATAATCCGCTCGATCATGATTTCCGTGTAGCTTACTTGTTGCATATTTGTTAAGAAGTGTGTTTGCGTGTATATCCGTGATTGACTCGTTTTCCAGATGGCTCGATTTTTCGGGAAACCGGCCATTTATCTCGTATGACATCCTAGGAAGATCAAGGCTCGGAATCGACACTCTTGCTTATGGTTATTCTCGTGCTTAACGCGAAGGGTTAGAATAAACGGTTCGGATGGAACTCGGAGTGCACGTGCTCGATCTGAACCATAAAATAATTTTCTTTCTGTACAAGATGACACAGTTTCGATTTGTGGTCGTGTGAGGACTCGGAGGGCTAGATTCTCTCTTGGGAGAAGAAGAAGATTAATCAAGAATAAGTAGGGAAGGCCGTGTAGATCTGGATTCCGGATCAGTTGTTTTGACTGATTACTGTCTCGATCAGTTATCAAAGGTTGAAACTTCTCATCTGCCAGTCTTGATGGGGAGCTGATCCTACTTGTCTCTTGTCTTTTTCCTTGGTGCATCTAGGGTTTTGAGCAACATGATCACTACTTGATTCAATTACACTACAGATGTTATTTGTTTATTCGATTCGAAACTGACTATTTTCATTCTTCCTAGGTTTGAATATGTCGGCCCCAACGTTTTTTGAAATATCGGGCTCGAAGTGAACCTTCGAGTACGCATAGGTCGTCGCTTTCACGTGGGGCTGCAGAAAATGCTCAAACAATTCCTTTTCTTTTTTGTTACTTTGGACGAGAGGTTAATTAGGTGGCCCACGGAAGATTTTCAAGAGCACCAAATCTGACTGATCTTTCGAGTGATGAAATATTTTTATTGGCATAATGGATTTCGATGTAAATATAAAATTTTATCGTTATCCTAAAATTGACTTTACAGGCAATTTGATCCACTCGAACCCATTTTTATCAAGATATTATCGATTGTGATCGTGACTAGTTCATCCATCCGTGCCCGCATGTCGGATTGGAATGGAGCCGTTCTATTTTGAGGTCCTGCAATTGGACTAACTTATGGATCATTTGAAGTCCAGGTCAAAGAGCCTAACTAATAATTCATTATTCTATATCTTATGCAACTAGTCTGATGAATGGACGAAAACAATGTGATCCTACCGCAAATTATTGCCAATGGACAAGTTGTGCACAAGACCATTGGCGTCTCTTCATGACCCAACATTTAGGTATTGTTGGCAATAAAGTAAGATGATTTTAAAACGCGCAGCACACGATGGGTTTAAATAAATGAGTATATTGAAGATGGATTTCGCTTTCAAGTTCCTTATAAACACTTGTTAAACAATCGGTTAAGATATTTTTTGCAGCTCCCAATGCATTGATTGTGCTCGTGATAACGTTTTGAAAACGTAAATTTCCTTGTTCTAAAATTTAACGAGCGTGTCTGGTTTACTCATGAATGACTTTTTAAGCATACATAGTAAGCGATCAAATAAAGGAAGTCACGATATCGATGGTTAGAATATCGAGGTACCTTTTTATCAAATAACATTAGCCAATTCCCTAAAAACACTATTCAGCAACACCAGCGCAATTAACACTAATTTCCATGTTGGTAGACCAAAGGTTGTTTTGTTTTGGCATGCCAAGTTGATTTAAATCCAATGACAAAAAAAGAAGAAAAAGACCTGTCTTGATTTGGGATTTCAAGGACAAGAAGATTCCCTAACCCCTTCATAAAAAAAAAATAAAAAAAAAATTGATTTTTCGTATTAACCAATCATTAAAAAATTTCCTAATCTTAATTAGCACCTTTAAGAAACTTGTCGGGACGGTCGCCCGTTTACTTGAGGGAGCTCTCGCGAGCCCAAGAAGGCAACATGGCCTGGACGAAAGAGACTCCATCATGGACTCTGCAAACGCAATCCTCCACGACCCACAGGCTTTTGACCATTGATGGGCCGATTTGATTGGATCCACCCAACCATTGATGAGTAGGGATGAGCATTGATTCAAGGTTAACCCTGGACTGACCCTAGACCGGCAATCCTACCAGTCCTTATCCGGTTCTCAAGGGGATTGGGTCGGTTCTTGATCTAAAGATCCTTAGATCAGTACTATATAGGTTGGTCCTCGATCCGAAAATTAGGGTTGGTGACCTCAATCTAGGGTCATCCATGACCTCAGATAGGTGGACGGGGGTGAGGAGGGGCGGTGAGCAAGAGCAGCCGCTGCCGAGGACAAGGGCTGCGGGTGCTTTGGTGTTTGTCAGCCATGGAATAGATAGTTAAACTACAAAAGTTGAGGAGGGTTTTTGTGAACACGAATTTCGTTTAAAATTCATCCATCAAATAAGTGATGGGTGGACAAAGTCGCATCATCAGGTCGTCTTTTGAAAATTTTCGCGTTGAACTTCTAGAAATGATTTCATCGTCATCGGCGTAATTATTGATACCAATCAATTTGGTCGAGATTGGCCAACAAAGTAAATAAAGTTTGGTGGAGAAATAAAAAAATTAGAAAATCATCCAAATAAAATGGAACAAGGGTGCCTTTGATTTTGCATTTTGAAAGCTCCTTAGGAAAATATAGAGACTTTCGGTCTAAAGGAGTTTGGAGAAATGCAAATTACGTTTGGTAAAAAATCATTTATAAAGTAACTTTGGGTGAAAAATGTTTGGTAATTTTTTTTTTTCGTAAAGGGTTTTGGTTGTAATTTTTCTTTTTTTGCTTTATTGAAAAGAAATCAAACCCTTCACTGATTCCAGCGAACGACTCAGGCCATTGGTGAGCCAGATTTGGTGCTGGCAGCTCGTTAGCTGAGGTTGCACTACCCAAGCGACTGTTGCTGGCTTCTCACTGGTTAGATCTAACCTCATCGGCCCTCGCTGGCCACCTTTGCAAAGAAGATAAGCAATAGCAATGAGGACCAAAAAATCATTTAACTCTTCTTTAGTATTTCAAAAATACTGAAATCTTAAAGCTGGTTTGCATTTACTTTGAGTTTTCAACCTTCCTAATACCAACTTTCATTTAAAGCCCCTTGAGGATGGTTACCAAGCACTTTAAATTTTTCTCAAGGAATTTTCAAAATCCCAAACCAAACGCAACATAAGCCTTAAACCTACAACCTTAATAATTCAAACAAAATACTCTATTTCTCAAAATGCGATAGTATTATCAAATGCCGACCACTACAAGAATTGAAATTTATTTTTCTAAAATATTCAACACGTGCATTTTTCCCCGTTTTATCGGAGTTTCAAGAATCTGCGCCAACATCTCCATCAACTCCAAATAATGCAACCGAGAAAAATGATACCCACTTGTCGGCACGCATTTCGGGGACGACGAATAAAAAACGAAGATGTATCGATTTGAGACGTGATCTTCACTCATGAATTGTGTCATTTTCGGGTTTGTGGAAAATTATTTTCGAAGAATTTTATTGGGGCGCGGGTATTTATAATATCATTATTTATGAAACAAGAGTGTGAAACCATACTAAGCGACTTTGACTGTTAATTAAATTTGGAATTTAGCGGCATTCGCGTGGGGTTGACGTAGGTGTGGACTCTCTGATTAAAGTTGCCGAAAAATAGAAAAAAGAAATGTGCGAAGCTTGACCTTAATGAAACGTATGGATGATGATGAATTTGCTTGACACTCCTTTTATCTTCTTTCATATAAAATATATAAATATATATATTCTTCTTTATTTTCCAGAAAATATGACATAAATAGTCCATGAACTTTGCCTTAATGTGTAAGGCGATCTTTGAATTTTAGTCTCATGCGTAATGTTATTCTTGAATTTTTAAACTCTTCAATATGAACTTTGGACTTTTGGTATATATTCAATTTAATGCTCAATATTGTCCCTAAACTTGAATTAATGAAATGACAACATTAAATGTTTTCACATAGTTTAAGGACCACATTGCACATTGAGATAAAGTTCATGAATCATGTTGTATGTTGGGCCAAAATTTAAAGACCATTTATATCATTATCCCTTAGTTTCCGTTCCTTTCATCAAAAGCAAAATTCGATTATAGGTAATTTAAAAAACAGCCGGAGGTTTCTGGGCGTTGACTAGGAGGTGGTCGTTCAAAGGAAGGAAAGAGTGAGTGAGAGAGACAGAGAGAGGAGTTTGATTTGATGAGATCACTCGATACTTTGGGAAAACGACAGTTTAATGAGCTGGCATGGCTATTGGCCACAGTTCTTGTTCTGTCAAAGCTTTTGAAGATTCAGCTTCCGCAAGTGGATTGATGTTTGCTTTGAAAAGTGCATGAGATCTCGCACGGCGATGGAGGACACGGAGGCGAGTCCAAATTGAAGCGGTTGGTCCCCAAAGGATATTATCAGAGATGGTGGGCAGCCATTGACGAAGACTTCAGCTCCCATAGACTACTCAAAACACGCAGAGAAGATAGAGAGAGAGAGAGAGAGAGAGAGAGAGAGAGATGGGTAGGTCCTGTGAAGAAGATGACTGAGAAATAATGCTATACAAACTAAGATTCAATTAGTTAAAATTTGCGTAGTTACGTGATATGATAGATTCCCATTGGCATTTTTAAAAAACTCACCGGAATATAGTGCCGCCCTACTTAATCAATTTACATAGTAGACAGATTATCGTATCTTCAATATCACTCCCTTGTAAGCTAATTGTCAACGTCGGATTGACGACATACTCAAGTTGAAGACTCGACACTTGTAGGTCATTGCGTGGGTATTCGATGATTAGGCCCCTGTGAGTCAGATTTGGGTCATTACATATAGATGTTGGATGATTCTTTACCCTTATACAGTGTTTCTCTCGGTTTTTCGATAGATCTTAATGATTGATGACAACTTCATTTTCATAAATCGACGATTGGGATTTATAGACATATGAGAAGGAGCACTAAATGAGATGCAGAATCCACGTCCACAAAAGGTGTGGAAACTAACGTTGGATAGTTGACCATTCGATGTTTACTCCTATACAGTTGTACTGGCATATGAATAGAGCGAGGCCATGTGATTGATTGGTTTGTGGTCAACTCTGGGTAATAATAGCATTTAGCATTGTGAAATGAGAAAGCTGTCAACTTTGCAAGTGTCATCCGGCGATTTCACATGCATTGCGTAATATAATTATTTTTCAAATCATAACAGAAAACCAAGTCAACTTTCGACCTAAGCTATTCATAGCTTAGTTTTCACATTAGATGGGACTTATCACAAGAGAGTGCTGGACCAGCCGTCTATGTAGATTAAGAGCAAGGGCTCTATTGCACTTATATAAAAGCCACGGAGAAAGACCGATACTTTTAATAAATCGCAGGATTTCTTGTCATGTTAGCAGCATCATAAGATTAGTTACTAACGGGATTACAAGGTAAGCATGGCCTCCAACCTACTCCCATGAACAAAGATGGGCGCGTAATCGATTGGAGAGGAGCATTCATTGATTCGGGATAATATTGATTAGCGCGAGCTGATTCATGACCTCGAGGTTTGTCCTAATTTTTTCGCCCTTTTAATATATAGAATCATTGATCAAATAGTTTGTTGATGGTGTGATGTTCACAAAAATGAGAGGGGAGGAAAGATCGCACTTCAATTGGTTCAATCGCTTGGAAATAGTCAGCGAGTTCTTCCCTCGAATGACTTGAAGAAGTATAATCTTATACGTCATGGTCGAGAAAGATGGGTAGAACGTGGTATTAAAATTAGAGAAAAGAACAATAAATATTGTACAATCGCCGGATAGTTGGATCTTGAAATCATAGATATGTTAATATATGTCGTGACTAGCGTGCAAACATTGATATTATCTATGCTTTAATGTCTTTTAATAGGGCACACTGAAAACGTTAACAAATATTCTAGTTAGGAATTGAAAAATATTCACGCCTTTTGAAAAATGGATGATGATGATGTTGATGATACGATAACAACAACAATATTAATAATAACAATAATAAGGGAAAATAATACAAACGGTCCATGAACTTTTAATTTGTTCAATGTGATCCCTAAATTTTTTGTAAATGTTCAATTTAATCCATCAACTAAATGAAAGTGTTTAATATTATCCTTCAATCAATTCAAGTTACCAAAAAACATTGAATATTTTCATATAGTCTAGGAATTGGATTGAAAATTTAACAAAAGTTTAAGGATGATATCGCACATTAAGCTAAAGTTTAAGGACCATATTAAATAAAAAAATAAAAAAATCCAGGGATGACATTGTACATCAAGTTATAGTCTAGAGATCGATTGTGCAATAATCCATAAATTTTAAAAGCAACCCTCGTGCTTTTTCCACCCCATTTTTGGCTTTCAACACCCTCATACCATCTTGAATTGACCATATTATCCCTTATCAATCCCACTCTTGATTTAATATTATTACTTACATTTTTCTATTCTTTATCAACGGCTAATTGTTTCATGTAATAAAGGCAAAGATAATATTCCACAAAATAATGTTTTAGGGAGCATTTTCTTTTGAATTTGCATAATAATAATAATAATAATAATAATAATAATAATAATAATAATAATAATAATAATAACCAATGTTCAGAAATCTTTGTCATAATTTTATATTTTTTGATGATATCTTTTAGAAAATCGTGCAATGATAGCATGAAAATTAAATAAAAAAGTGAATTATTAGATTTACCGAATAAAATGAAAGTTGAGCAGTTAAAATCACAGATTATAATGTAATGAAAAATATGAAGTTATAACTAAACCGAATGCATTCATTAAAACTTGTGAACGATTCTGTTCTCTCTTATAGCTTATTTGTGCTTAGGTTTCTATTAGAATAATGGTTTGCTAGTTCAAAATAAAAATAAAAGAAGAGAAATATACAACTCATGAATATAATATATAATAATTAGTTGGTTATCTGTCAAATAAACTATTTTTTTTAGAAAAGTGGGATGCAGATTGACTAGGAAATTCAAATACATGCCCGGGCCCGCGTAGGGTGAGGCGCCGTAGAATATTGTCTTTGCAACTTGCCGAGGATAGAAGACTCCTCGAGTCCAAACAAGCGTGGAAGTCAATTTTCTTACGTCGTAATTTATTTTTATTTTTATTTTATTACATGCCTATCGAAATACCCTCCGGTTTTCCATTTTTTTTTATTTCTTTTTATTTGTCCTATGACGAGCCAAAATTATTTCCCGGTCCGAGGTGCAAACTGCGATGACCTGTCCTTAGAGGGAAATTGAATCTTCAAGGATCACGAATTGATGTGTTTTATAATTTATTTATTTATTTGTTTTTTTTATTTTTTATTTTGGAAGGGGGATAATGATAATAAATGCTTTTTTTTTTGGGTTGCGCGTTGGACTTATGATATTCCCAAAAGGCATGATGCCCTGCTTTGGGATGTGGTGAATCTTGCCAACTGTGGATACCAGATTTCATATTATTTTGGGTGATTCCGATCTCGAAACTTTGAGTATTTGTCGACTTTACGGTAGTCGCACTTTGATTTGTATTCGATCATTCCATATATATATTTAGAAATCGATACGTAGAATCACGTATGATATTTTCGTAATCTTCAAAAGATTATATGATTGATGCCTTTCACGTTCGAATTTGGGAGGGAATATCATAAATAGATCTTGGAAGTTAAGGATAAGTGTAGTCAAAAGGGTTACCTAAGGTCATTTTTTCCCGCTCCGAAGAGAGATGAGAGATTGAAAGCATAAATATGCACGCTACAAGATTCGACTAGCGATTGAAAATAGAAATGTGCATGGATTAGATACATAACAAAGGTTCGTTTTCTTTATGGAGTCCAAACAATGTCATAAATGGTCCTATTACCTAAGGTTTCGGCTTGCATCTTACTTATCTTATCAAGTTAAGATATTTCACCAGCTTGACATCAAGCAGTTAAAGTGAACTTCGTTGTCACAAGAAAAGTATTTAGTGGAAATCTGAATTGATTAATCACGAAAGCTTTTCGTTTCATACATTTTATGTGGCATTCTCGCTGGACAAACGTTTAGGGTTGGCTCTCAAGTATCAAGCTAACTTCTCAATCAATCTAGGTAGAGATGTGCCATCCGGTTTGGGGTCGTGATTCATTGAGGACAAACATATAGGGTTGGCTCTCGAGTATCAAGCTAACTTCTCAATCAATCTAGGTAGAGATGTGCCATCCGGTTTGGGGTCGTGATTCATTGCTTTCCTCAGCTCCGTTCGGTCCTCAAGCGAGACTTAGAATGCGAAAAGGGGAGTGCATTGACAAATTTTCACTAGAGCAGTGATCTTTCAACACATGCATAGGAAATAGGCTGTCGCCAAGCTTTTATTTCTCAATCGACTGGAGCAAGCAAGTGATCTTTCCACACGTGTTCGTCTCCTTCCTCTACATCTTCTCTAGGTTGTCGCATGTAGGTAATTTAAGGCAGTCTCATTCCGGCATTGAAGACGCGGCCGTGGCAATGCTGATCGTGAGGTCAAAAGCCAACAAAGCATAAAAAGCACCAACAGACATAAGAGCCCTTACATAAGAGCCCTACCCAAATACATCCCGCCACGTGGTCACACCACCCCCTCTCCAACTAGGACCACCGGCATCGTAATGCAGCTGCTAGAATTAGGTCCATAGCCTAGATTCAACGTCTCCATCGTTATCTTTATGTAAAAAAGAGACATAGCAACTGCATTAGGCCAGTCTGGTTCTGCGTAAATGTAATCTGATTGACTCAGAGCCGAGATCTTGATTTCTTGGTTTGGACTATGACAAACATGCCATATGAATCTAAAGCGAATTATCTCACAAAAACTCGAATCGAGCCAATTGTGAACTTCTCTCTTTTCAAGGAGGAAACCCTAATTGGCCTGCTTGCATTTGTTCTTTCCTTTTGGACTCGTGCACAGGAGAACAGGAGCAAGGGGAATGCCGAGGATCCATCCCAGTCAGGGATAGGGGCAGCTTATCTCCTCATGATGTAACTATCCGATTTAAACTGATCGCTTTTGGACTCCTAATAAAAGTGACCGGAATTTGCAGAAATTATCATAACTAAATCACACGGTTCTTTCGTTTAGACTCGGGAGCTTTTCCCCTTTTCGAAAACAACCGATTCGACTGACCTAATGAAAAGGTTAGAATACGGACAAAATTTTCTGCCCATTCTCCAAAGTACTCCATCCAGACGACCCCTTGAAAAGTTGTCCAATCAAAAGTTGATGTGAACAGCACTACTGTCCCACGAGGTCAAGCTAAACCTTTGCAATTTGCGAATGTTATAAAATGAATTTCGCTAATTTTGAGAAAGAAAGAAATCTGCTGAAAAGGTGCGGGGGAATTAAAATCACGATATCTACATGTGACATGGATTATTCATCCGCTCCACACGGTAGGTGTACCAAGCTGTCCCATATATTTATTTCCTTTTCGATCATGTATGAATGCCACGTGCCGGGTTATTATTACTAAAGAAGCGACAATCAGATCGGGACCGTGATTAATTTCAACTGCATAGGATCAAGAGACACTGTCCAACTTTCTTGGGCACATACCCTTTGGACTAATCTTTGCATTTGCTTTTCTATTTAAATCTCCTATGCATTAAAACTTCTCACTTTTCATCTTCCACAAGTCAACTCTAAAGTCCTTGTAGAAACGCAGTCCCTCCCCACAAACTCTCTCTCTCTCTCTCTTTTTCCAAAATTGCAGGCGCAAGCATTTCGTCACACTTTTTCAGATCTAATTCTATATATAACACTTCACGACTGGTCTTGTAATTAACAAGAACGTCCTTGCAACTTCTCTCTAGCCCTCCTTCCCAGCCCAAGAAAGAGAGAGAGAGAGAACCGAGACACACCATACAATGTTGGTCGGCGGATCCCCCCGAGGGCATGGAGGCCTTGCCGGCCTCTCGGACGTGAGGCACCTGGCGGTGCAGGTCATTATGGGCCGGTGGTTCATGGTGTTTGCGAGCTTCCTGATCATGGCGGCTGCTGGGGCTACCTACATGTTCGGGCTCTACTCAGAGGACATCAAGGACTCGCTCGGCTACGACCAGAGCACCCTCAACCTGCTGAGCTTCTTCAAGGACCTCGGCGGCAACGTCGGTGTCCTCTCGGGGCTCATCAACGAGGTGACGCCGCCATGGGTGGTGCTCTCCATGGGGGCGGTCCTCAACTTCTACGGCTACTTCATGATCTGGCTCGCCGTGACCAAGCGGATCGCAAAGCCGCAGGTGTGGCAGATGTGCCTCTACATATGCATTGGTGCCAACTCGCAGACGTTCGCCAACACCGGTGCGCTCGTCACCTGTGTCCAGAACTTCCCGGAGAGCCGGGGCGTCGTGCTGGGGATACTGAAAGGGTAGGTTTACACAAATTTAATATCCTTACGTATGGATTTGGTGGTTCACGTTTGTTTCATTCATTCACGATTAGCTCCATAATTGGACGAGTGAATCCAACACAAATTACGAAAACTGGTTTTTATGTGTGAAAATGATACGTGAACAACATTTCCTTTCGAGCTGCTGGTCAAGAGAGAAGACCAGTTCTTGATCTTGCAAGATAATTAATCCAGTTACAAGTTTTGAAATTAATTCACTCGACATGTCTTGGTTTATATACGCGGCGAAGTTTTGCTCTTTGTTTCAAGTTATGAATTTTCTTGTTTCGATTGCATGCATCTTCTAACTTGTTGCGTATACTCAACCACATGATCGGTAGAATCATGCAATATGCATTATTTCCTTATTTCCAAAAAGGGAGAGACAAATTTAAACTCATACCCTGGTCATGAAAGAAATTTGAGAACTTTCTGTCCCCTGAATTGCCTAATAAGTTTCTTTCACTGATTAAAAAAGAAAAAAAGAATAATCGTTCAATTTCTCTAAACTTTTTTTGGCAGCTATGTCGGCCTGAGCGGCGCAATCATCACGCAACTATTTTATGCGTTCTACTACTACAAAGACACCAAGGCCTTGATCCTCTTCATCGGATGGCTGCCAGCCGCCATATCATTCGCCTTCCTCCGCACCATCCGGATCATGAAAGTGGTCCGCCAGCCCAACGAGGTCAAGGTCTTCTACAGATTCCTCTACATCTCCCTCGGCCTGGCCACCTTCCTCATGGTCATGATCGTCATCGAGAAGCACTTCAATAACTTCACGCACCCCGAGTACGGTCTCTCCGCTGCCGGCGTCCTCTTCTTGCTCTTCCTGCCAATCGCCGTCGTCATCATCGAGGAATACAAACTATGGGCACAGAAGAGAGAAGCCCTAAACGACCCGTCTCCGATCGAGATCACCATGGAGAAGCCGAACCTGGAAACATCCCTCCCTCCGCCACCATCTCCCCTGGAGACGGCATCCCCTACTGCTGCGTTGAACGGCGGAGAACAGCTGGAAAAGCAACCCTCTTGCTGGAGAACTGCGTTCAGGCCACCGGACAGAGGTGACGATTACACCATACTCCAAGCTCTCTTTAGCATAGATATGTTCATCCTCTTCTTGGCCTCCATCTGTGGCTTGGGAGGGACGTTGACGGCCATCGACAACCTGGGCCAGATCGGGAAATCACTTGGCTACCTGAAACAGAGCACAAGCACGTTCGTCTCCCTCGTCAGCATATGGAACTACCTCGGACGCGTCGTCGCTGGCTTCGTCTCTGAGATCCTCCTGACACGGTACAAATTCCCACGCACGCTAATGCTCACAATCATCCTCCTCATCTCATGTGCTGGCCACCTCCTGATTGCATTCGATGTCCCGGACGGCCTCTACTTCGCATCCATCATCATCGGTTTCTGCTTCGGCGCGCAGTGGCCACTGCTCTTCGCAATCATATCCGAAATCTTCGGGCTCAAGTACTATTCGACTCTCTACAACTTTGGCTCTGTGGCGAGCCCCATCGGAGGGTATCTGCTCAACGTTAGAGTAGCCGGTCATTTGTACGATAAAGAAGCCAAGAAACAATTGGCCGCACTAGGGCATGTCCGACAACCCGGCCAGGACTTGGAGTGCACCGGGGTCAAGTGTTATCAGTTGTCGTTTCTCATAATCACATTCGCAACGTTGTTCGGCGCGTTCGTGTCGTTCATTTTGGTCTTGAGGACGAGGAAGTTTTACAGGAGTGATATTTACAAGAAGTTCAGGGAGGAGGCAAAAGCGGCCGAGACAGAGATGGCTTTGAATAATGGGACAACGACGACGACAGCGACCACGACGGAGGTAAAAGGAGGGCAGAGAGAATCAGACACATCAGAATAAATTGTACATTTATTAGCATAACAGTCCTTGGGTATTGTGAGAATGATAATTTATTGTAAATTATAAATTCTTGAAAAAATGGATCTTATAATAATTTATAATTATTTGTAATTTGATTTTTTGTTGTCAAGAATTGACTATTATTCTTACAGTATATTAAAGACTGCCACGCAATTATTTCTTTAAATGTTATTAGCAGAAAAATTGATTAGAGATGTACAAGTGCAAATATGCAAAATGATAGATTACATAAACAGCGGAAAACAAAGATGTCGCGAAAAAATGTATAATCTGCTTGATCACGATTTCCGTTTAGCTTATTGGTTGCATATTTGTAAAGTAAGTGTGTTTGCATGTAATCCACCCGTTTTCCAGAGAGCTCCATTTTCGGAAACCAGCCATTTATCTTGTATGACATCCTAGAAAGATCAAGACTTGGAATCGACACATTTGCTTATGGTTATTCTCGCGCTTAAGGTAAATGGTTCAGACAGAACACAGAGCGCACGTGCTCGATCTGTACAGCAAGATTTTCTTTCTGTACAATGTTGGAATTGGCGGCGCAGCAGAAGCGGATCGTAAGTTTTGCAATTATATTGGGAGCTATAGAAATCGACAGAAATAAAATGAGGAACAATAAAAGGATACCGAAAATTTACGGGTTTGATCCGAATGTCGGAACCTATGTTCACGGGGAGAGCTAGCAAAATAATCTACTATAAATCGGAGAATTACAAGATTACAATCACTCATGTATTTAAGTGTTTTTCAGCCCTACTTTATACCCAATACCTATGGTATTTAACAACTCAATTCATTGGACTCAACTCCACACAAACCTCTCTGAGCTCACGCCGCTCACTCTCTGTCGAGCTCTTTCCTTTCGCTCTGCTTGCTTCTTCAGACGTCTTCTCCTTCTATAGGGAGAAGGGCAGAAAACAAGACAAAAATGAAAGTAAATGGCCTCATTAAATGCAGCACAGTCGCTCACAAGACAAGCCCACACTCGGCACCGACGCCCACCATATTTGTAGGCATGCATGCAGATCGTGCATGTGCATGGGCATGCATTTAATGAGGCAGAAGAGATGAGTGATAAAAGTCAACAAACGTGTGCCTATGCTCCTTGAAGATAACCGTGAAATGAGGTGGGCCGCTGTCTTTGAATTTCTTGTTCCTGGAGAGAAGCAAGCGTAAAAGGAGTCTTCTTCATGCATTTTCAGCAGGTTGTGAGTCCTTTATTTAATGCAGAAGATTGTGGATGCCTTCCTTTTTCGGCTGAAGAAAATCTCTCTTCTCTGACTTCGCTTGCCCGCTTGAAAGTCAAATAATTTAAAGCACTCATGCGGCTTTCTTTGGCTTCTTCCTTCTACGCATGGAGATAGGATTAATGCCGGAACAAAATTCGAAGACATCACAAAGTCCCTTCTGAACTTTGTTTATTTGGCCAGACTTATGCGTATTTGTCTAACGGATTCAAACTCGAGACATAATTTAACATACAAGATGACAGGATTGCCCTTCGCCATCGTGTAAGGATTTTAAAGGGCTAGAATCTCTCTCTTGGTAGAAGAAGAAGATTAATTTAAGAACAAGTAGCGAAAGGTCATGTGGATACAGTTGTTGTTGACTGGTTGCGGTCTTGATCAGCCATTGAAGTCTTGAAGATTGAACTTTCTCATCCGCAAGTCTCCATGGGGAGGAAAGGGGGATCTAGGGTTTGAGTAAAGATAATCCCTTCTTGATTCGATTACACTAGAGATATTATCTGTATATTCGATTCAGAACTGACTATTTTTCCTTCTTTCTAAGTTTGAATGCGCCGGCCCCCGGTGCTTTTTGAAATATCGGGTTTGAAGTCGACCTTGGAATACACACCAGCGACAGAAATTGGCCGTCGCCTGCACACTTGTCCACAGAAAATGACTGAGCCATTCTTTCTTGTTTTGTTGTTATTCTGGAAGGGAGGTCAATTAGGTGGCGCACGGAGGATGATTTTTCAAGAGCACGAGATTTAATGAATATTCTGAGTAACGGCAAGATTTTTAATGGCAAAATGAGTTTCTTATAAACATAAAATTTCACGTTCATCTTACAATTGACTTTACAAACAATCGATTCTCTCTCGAACTTGTCATCGTCGCGATATTATTGAATGTGATTGTTGTGGCCACTCCATCCAACCGCACGCACCGGATTGGGAAGGAGCCGTACTAGTTTGAGGTCGTGCAATTTGACTAACTTATCTAACGTTTGAAGTCCATATCAATGAGCCTTATAACTAGTCAATGAATGGACGAGAACGATGTGATTCAATTGCAAAGTATTGCCAATTGACAAGTTGTGCACAAAACCACTGGCGTCTCTCCATGACCCCACGTTTAGGTTATTGTTGACAATAAGATGAGATGATTTTATAACACCAAGCTCATGAATTAGGGTATTATAAATGGTATATTTAAGATGTATTTTCTTAACAAGTTCCTCATGAACACTTGTTAAACAAACAAATCAAGGAATTTTTTGGTGGTATCCAATGCGCCGGTGGTGCTCATGATAACATTTTGAAATTATAGATTTCCTCGTCACATAAAACTTAATGAGCGTCTTAAGTTTACTCTCGATCGTTCTTCAAATATGTTGTAAAATATTGCGTTGCAAATATATAATTGAGAGAATAGAGAGATTGAGTAGAGAAAGTCAGACACCAAAGATCGTAGAGAAAACCGGAGGAGAAAATTTTATTTTCACTATATCACCCTATATCTATGACAAAAACTAAACTCCTATTTATAGGAAAACAATGATGCACTTATCATTAATATCAATTATTGAATAATACATACATTGGATAGGGGATGAACATTCATTGTATAGGGAGATGTACTTAGAATATAAGGTACAAATGTACCATAATAAGTACATTAGATAAGATGAATATAATAAAAATTCATTCATGTATTTCATAACACTCTCTCTTGAATATTCATTGTATTCATTATATTATGAATGTGTATTGCATGATATTGCCTCATTAAGAATCTTAAGTTGGGAAAACCCAATGGGACAAAATGGAAAAAGAGTATAGAGCACAAATTTTATGATCTTTCCTTTTGGGAAAAGTGTTAAAAAAAGTCCTAAACCTTTTTTTGGAACCAATTTAATCCTAAACCTTTTTTTAATTTAGTGCCTAAACCTTTTTCTTAGCGCCGATTCATTTCGGCCAATTTTGGCCGAATTTTGCCGATGGACACCGACGGGCCGACGTTGACAAATTTTAATAATATTTTAATATTTTTAAATTTTTTACTTTATTTTTTCTTTTTTTTTTCTTTTTTCCTTCCCCTCCTTCGGTTGGTGAGGTCGACCTTGCCGGACCTCACCGACCACCTCGCCATTGGCTGCGAGGGTAGCCACGCGTGCGGCCTCGCGTTGGGCGGTGAGGCTCACCCTCGCCCATGGTTGATGAGGTGGTCGGCGAGGTCGACCTCGCCGGCCGTCGCCTTTGGCCGGTCGCCGAGGTCCGGCGACCGGCTGGAGGAGGGGAAGGAAAAAGAAAAAAAAAGGAAATCAAAAATATTAAAATATTATTAAAAGTTATCAACGTCGCACCGATCGGGCCACGTCGGTAGGCCGGTGTCCGGTTAGCAAAATCCAGCCAAAATTAGTGGAAAGGACTGAATCGGTACTAAGTAAAAATATTTAGGACTAAATTGGCACCAAAAAAAGGTTTAGGACTAAATTGGCACAAATACAAAAAGTTTAGGACTTTTTTAACACTTTTCCCCTCTCCCTTTTATGGATGCATATTGCCTTGTTAAAAACTTTAAGCTGGAAAAACCCTGTGGAAAAAAAATCGGACAGGAAGAAAAAATAGTACAATGCATAGTTCATACTATTTCCTCCTTAATTGAGCCATATGGCCACTTCTGGGGCTAGTCAATCTTGCATCTTGTAAACTCGCTGCATACTAATGCCATATACTAATTTCTCAAAAGTTGACGTTGGCAATGATTTTGTAACATCATGATTTTCCATTTCTGTTTTTAATAAAATGAGACGGGCATTTCATCTTCACGCATATAGTTCTTTTCCCTAAGTCGGCCACTCATGTGAAAACTAGTTTATCAGGTAAAGCCATTAAAAGATTCTAATGCATCAATTTCGAGAGTTTGATCAGGAAACGAACTTTCGATCGAGCTAATCTGCAAGGGTCATTACGGCACAGTTAAAAATCGATTAGAGACCGAAGATAGGTCGACTCGACGAGGCATGTGATCAAGTGGGTGATTCCACCAAATTGCACAACTCTTGTCGATTCGACACTGGACCGGCTTTTCTATCGTTTGGGTACTCTGTGTCCGCATTTGAAATCTTGAGATTACCACGGCAATCGAGAGTCGCTAATGTGTCAAAAATATACATTGTGGCTTGAAAATAATCAACCATGGGTCAAATGTACGAAAATTTCTAAAAGGCATCCGGTAGATTAGGACGCGTTAGTATCGTGCCAGAGTGAAATTAACCGTGAATTGAAACCGAATTCAGAAATTAGAAATCTTGTTGTGTCACAAATCATTTTAGGAACATTGACTCATTTTCAAAAGATTTTTCATGCAAATCGAGTTTTTCAGCAAAATAATCAAAGTATGGTTAATTTTGTTCGGAAAATTGGTAGGCCCATTTTTGGTCGTACTTTTGAGATCTAAGATTGTTCTATGGTCAAGTAAAAATGTGAATTGAAGTGTGGTGACATTGGATTAATTTTATGGACTTCAATTTGGCTCAATTGGAAGTGAATTGAATGGAATTGAAGAATGTGATGTACAAAATTTAAAAATTCTTATGCCACGACGGAGGAAGCAATTGGACCCATTGGAGAATTGTTGTGGAAGATTTGAGTGAGTGGATTGTGACCTCATGTGATGTCATGGTGGGGCCAAAGTGAAGGAGATCTTGACAAGTGTAGGGTGTGCAATTGCTCTAAAAAAGGTGACCCATCAACATCATCTTATTCTTTGGAATTTGGAGAAGAGAGAGAGGGAGTGTGATACCGGAACGAGGCCAACCACACGCCCCCCTCCGCTCGCTCGCTCGATGCCGCCAGCATCGCCGGAGCCGCTCGCCGCCGCCGTCGTCACCCATCCGCGCGCGTCGCCCGCGTGCCCACTTGCCAACCGGCTTGCGCCCGCTCCACCTCCGCCCGAGCCTCTAGCATCGTTGCCCTTCGTTGTCCAAGAATCGCCGCGTCATCGGAGGTCTCGCCTAGCCGCGTCGGAGCCATCGCCGATCACCGCACGAGCCGCCATCGCCCGTTTCCGCCGGTCGCGCCCAACCGGTGACCGGAGCACCTCCATTCGGCCTTGGACAGCGCCGGAGTTCCAGCCCTAGATTGGATCTTCAAGGCCCGTTTTGGGTGCCTTCCGGTCCTCTTTTGGTGCCTCCCCGAGGAGGTTTTCCGACCGCCTCGCCGTTGTCTTCGCCGGAGACTCATCGGAAAGTGATTCCGGTGAGTTTAGCCTCTGAAACCTTGATTAAAGGGTTAATTATGCTTAGGAAGGTTTAGTTTAAGTTAATTAAGCTTAAGTGGTTAGTTTATTTTATTTAAGTATGGATTAGATTAAGGGATGTGATTAGTTTAGTGTATGTTTAATTAATGCTAAATTGATGTTTATGTTAGTGTAATGGTGATTTAGCTTTAATTGATTTTTTTAATAAATAAATATTTCTAAATTATTTAATAATTTAATAATATATTATTATTCGAAAGTATTAAAATATTATTATTTAATTAATTTTCAGAATAAATTTAATTATTTAATAAATTTCGAAAATTATTTCGGGACCTTATTTTCTCATAATTTCGCGCTGATCGTTGCTGTGTATTCAGATTTTGAATTTGATGAATGGATATTGCAAATTGAGTGTTGATTGTGAAAAATATGGATTTTATTCGGAAAATCCCAGGTGTCGGGTTTTGATACCAAAATTAGATTTTAAGGATTATATTAAATAGTGGGGTTTGAAAAAGTGAGATATTGGCTTTTTGGTTTGAAATTAACGTGCCCCCACACACGTGAATAATTTATGGAATATTTTTAATATGAAGAAAAATGACCGGGATCACTATTTTAAGTGGAAGCATTGAGTGAAATGCAAAATGTGTCCCGGGCCGAATATGAAATTGTTGTGTGATAGTTAAGAGGAAGTTGTCCTGGGCTGTTGAGCCGGACTTGCTCCTATATGGGATGCCCCTTACAACGGATGCGGGTCGCTATAGATTCTAGGCCCATGCTCCTTCGGGAACGCCGTCGACATAGTGACGAAGCCGTGCTCCAAGGTGGGGAGATGATACTTGGCTATATGCTAGTAGATAGCCAAACTACGAGTAGGCTATGTTCATGTGTGGTGATAAATTAAAATTAGAACATGTGCTGAGTGTGGTTATTGAATATATGAAAGTGATTGCGTTCCAATTGTTTAAGTTATTATGACTACTTGTAATTGAGTGATTTGAACTGTACTAATCTGCAGGAAGGAAGTAAGGCGAGGTAAGTCTTCTGTGTAGTGTGGCTAAGCCACCCTTGGGTGTATTTTCTTTCTAATAGGGGTTTAGGGAGATGAACTTGCTGAGGCAATATCACACCCCGTTGTGGGCCAAAATTTCAGGACCATAGATGGCGGAAACCCCGGAGCGTTATGGTATTCCCGTGCATATTGTGGAGCAGAAGCATAGTTTTCCCGATCCTAATAGTCATTGGATCTATGAGCTTGTCAAGACCACGGTCTGGGTCCAAGAGGCTTTGTTTGTCAGGGTGTCTCATAGATATAGGGTGCAGTTCTGCTTTGGAGCCAATGGTTTCAGGGTTGGTTCTCTTAGTGGTTTTGAAATTCCACCTACTGTGATGGAAGCCATTTTAGGTGAGGGCGTAGTTGACCCTCCCGATGGTAGGGTGGAGGACCCATCGTCTCCGAAGGCTGTTCAGTCAGAAGTAGGATGGGTGAATGAGTCCGATTAGTGGTCATAGGACTGTTCCTTATTTTTGGTGGCCCGATCTTTTTGTAGACTGATCCTTTTTGGTATATATGTAAACTTTGGAGTAAATATCTATGAGAGCATGTTTGTTTATGAATGAGTTGGTTTCCTGCTTTCCTATCCTGTGAGTTTTTGTCAAGGTTTTTATAATACGTTCCGCATGCGCATTAATAAATGAATGGGGTAGGCGACACTACTTGAGAATGTTGCATTTGCATGACCATGATGGGTTGTTCGCGTGCTCGAGGTCTCGGGGCATGACAGATTTGGTAAAAAGATCCGTAAGATTATTAATGGATTGAATCTGTTTAATATCAATTTGTTGACTTTCTTGGAGTTCATGAGTATAGAAAAATTTCGGCGAGATATGCTTGGTCCTATCATCTTGTTATATCCTCCCTTAACTTGTGCAACACAAGCAGTATTATTTTCATAAATTATAGTGGGAGAATTTGTAACCGGTATCAAACAACAAGAATTATGAATATGCGTTATAACGGATCTTAATCAAACACATTCTCTTCTAGCTTCATATAAAGCAATAATCTCAGAGTGGTTAGAGGATGTATCTACTAGCGATTGCTTCGTAGAATGACAAGAAATAGCGGTGATGTTATAACAAAATAAAATAATCGGTTTGAGAGTGAGCTTTATGTGGATCAAATCTATATCCAGCATCAGCATATCCAACTAAACCAGAGTTAGTGGAATCCCTGGAATAATATAATCACAAATATATGGTTCATCGGAGATAACAGAAAATATGTTTAACTCCATTCCAATGTCTCCGAGTTGGCTCATCGCCTCCCGCTTGGAGCGCGGTTTCATCACTACGTCGAACTAAAAAGTGTATTATGTCCCATCAAGGTTTATTATAAAATAAAAGCCTTAATTAAACATGCTTTAAACCGCAAATAGACGATACAAATCTCCTCGGGCGACACCAAAGGAGGACCGGAAGGCACCCGAAATGGGCCTTGAAGTTCGGTCTCGTATATTGCGCTAAGGTTGAAGAAGAAGTACATCAAAATCCCAATTGCATTGAGATATGATACTTCAGGACTAAGTATCTCTTCATCAGATTCTCTAGGACAAAATGGGTTATTTTGGGGATCTAGAGACTTTACAACCATAAGGGTGCTCAATAAGTGAGCTTTGTCCATATTGAAGCATTTAAATAATCTTTCAATGTATGCTGATTGATGGACGATTATTCCATTTGCTTTATGCTCAAGCTCTAGACCAAGACAAAGTTTGGTTTTACTCAAATATTTAACTTCAAACTCCATTTTCAAATACTCAGCAGTTTTACTCCATTTTCAAATACTCAGCAGTTTTAGCTAACTCTTCTAGAGTTCCAATTAAATTTATATCGTCAACATAAATTGCTACAATAGCAAATCCGATTCTTAATTTCTTAATAAACACGCATGAGTAGATAGAATCATTATTGTACATTTCCTTAATTAGGTACTTACTTAGGCGTTGATACTACATGCAACCGGATTGCTTTAATCCGTACAAGGATCTTTGCAATTTTATTGAGAATAAATTGCGGAAAGTGCATGCATCATGCATTTTGAATTGCTCAAGAATTTTCATATAAATATCATAATCTAATGAGCCATATAGATATGCCGTCACAAAGTCCATAAGACGCATTTCCAATCTTTAGAGAGTACTAGGCTAATGAGAAAATGAAATGTAATCATATCCATCACAGGTGAATATGTCTCATTATAATCAATCCCAGGTCTCTAGGAGAATTCTTGGGCAACGAGTCGGGCTTTATACTTGACAATCTCGTTTTTCTCATTTCGTTTCCGGACAAATACCCATTTATATCCAACGGGCTTTATCTTATCGGAGATTCAAGTTATGGGTCCCAAAACCTCTCGTTTAGCTAGGGAAGCTAATTCAGCCTTAATTGCATCCTTCCACTTAGGCCAATCTTGCCTTTGACTACATTCAATAATAGATTGTGGCTCACAATCATCATCTATAATTTTATGAGCAACTGAGAATGCAAAAGCATCATCACTGATGATTTCATTTTAATCCCAAATTTCATTACAATATGTAATGGAATTCTCAGTATTCCCGGGGTTGGTAGTTCCTTTCATGAGTTTGCATCTTTTCAAAGGCAATAAACTCTATAGGAGCAAGCACAATGCCAGGCTCTTCTAGAGCAGATTCTTGATTTTTCCCCTTCGTTTTCGAGGAACAATATCTTTTGATCCTAGCACTTTAATGATGCGTGAAATAATTCAGAATATAAAAAGACACCCTTTAAAGGATACAAATGTATTGTTGTCCAAAGATTATAATTGTGAGGCTTGTTCACAAGAAAAGCTCATTATCAAACCTTTTATAACAAAAGTTAATCTTGAATCCCCTTTATTCTTGCAAATAATTCATGGTGATATTTGTGAACCAATAAAAATATCAAGTGGACTACTTCGATATTTTATGGTACTAGTGAACGCATCCTGTAAATGATTGTCGTCACCCGTCCCATGCCCCAGCCGGCGGTCTGGCAAACGTGCGACTTTGGGTGAAAAGCAGAAAGCCACAAAAACCGGCTAAAATAGCGCCGGGGAAATAAAGTCACGTTGTAGACACATGATATAAATTAATTATTCATCCATAACACATGGTGGGAGCGGGGGTGGGGAACATATATAAATATACAGCATGTGAATCAGGCTGTCCCCCATATTTATTTCTTTCGACGAGGTATGAACGGCACGTGCCGAAGGATTATTACTAAGAAACAGATCAGGTCGGAACCGTCATTAATTTCAAGTGGAGAAGATCATGAGACATCGTCCAATTTTCTTGGTTTCATACCCTTCGGAGTTATCTTCACATTTGCTCTCCTATGTGAATCTCCTATGCATTGAACCTTCTCCCTTTAGAAGACCCCAAGTCAACACTTAAGTCCTCTCTCTCTCTATATTTCCAAAATTGCAGGCGCAGGCATTTCGTCACACTTTTTCAGATCTAATTCTATATATAACCCTGAGTCCCAATACTACACCACAATCTAGTAATTAACAAGAAGGTCCTTGTAACTTCTCTCTAACCCTCTCACGCCCGAGAGAGAGAGAGAGAGAGAGAGAGAGAGAGAGAGAGAGAGAGCCGAGACACGCCATACAATGGTGGTCGCCGGATCCCCCGGAGGGTGCGGAGGT
This sequence comes from Eucalyptus tenuipes, assembly GCA_014182365.1. NCBI lineage: Eukaryota > Viridiplantae > Streptophyta > Magnoliopsida > Myrtales > Myrtaceae > Eucalyptus > Eucalyptus tenuipes. The sequence goes on along the minus strand of CM024543.1, from coordinate 27,559,538 downwards.
TTTGCGGGCCTCTCGGACGTGAAGCACCTGGCAGCACAGGTCATCATGGGATGGTGGTTCGTGGTGTTCGCGAGCCTACTGATCATGGCAGCCGCCGGGGCGACCTACATGTTCGGGCTCTACTCAGGGGACATCAAGACCTCGCTCGGCTACGACCAGAGCACCCTCAACCTGCTGAGCTTCTTCAAGGATTTCGGGGGGAGTGTTGGGATCCCATTGGGGCTCATCAACGAGGTGACGCCGCCGTGGTGGTGCTCTCCATCGAGGCAGTCCTCAACTTCTTCGGCTACTTCATGCTATGGCTAGCCGTGACCAAGCGGATCACAACGCCGCAGGTGTGGCAGATGTGCCTCTACATATGCATCGGTGCCAACTCGCAGGCGTTCGTCAACACCAGCGCGCTCGTCACCTGCGTCCAGAACTTCCTGGAGAGCCGGGGCGTCGTGCTGGGGATACTAAAGGTTAGGCTTACACGAAATTTGGTGGTTCATGCTTGTTTCATGCAGTCACGATTAGCTCAATGATTGGACGATTGAGTCCAAGACAATTTAATAAAAAAAAAGAAAAAAAAAGTGGTTTTTATATGTGAAAATGACATGCGAACGACATTTCCTTCCGAGCTGCTGGTCAAAAGAGAAGACCATTTTATGATCTTGCAAGATAATCAATTAACTTACAAGCTGTAGTACTAGCTCACTCGACTTGTGTTGCTCTTTATATACGCTGCAAAGTTTTGCTCTTTATTACCATATTCTTTGTAAATTTTCTCATTTTAATGGCATGCATCGTCTAACTTTTTGCATATACTCTAATGGTATGGTAAATATGGTCATGGAATTTGCATTCTTTCCTTATACAAAAAGGAGAGACGAGTATAAACTCATACCCTGGTCATGAAAGAAATTTGAGGACTTTCTGTCCCTTGATGAACTACTCCTAATTGCCTAAAAAGTTTCTTGCGTCGATCGACTTTGTTTTCTGGCCATCATTTTCATGGTCCTTATTCTTTAACTTAAGCGTGACTGCACAATTGTTGGAAGAGAACACGTTTCCTGATCCCTTAAACCTCCCGATTCAATGAAAGATATAAGAATTAGGTTTGATAAGTTAAGGAATTTTGAATAATCATGCAATTTCTCTTTTCTGGGCAGCTATGTCGGCCTGACCGGCGCAATCATCGCACAGCTATATTTTGCAGTCTACTACCCCGACATCAAGGCCTTGATCCTCCTCATCCGATGGCCGCCAGCCGCCATATCAGTAGCCAAAACCAAGCTTACTCCATTGCTTACTGATTTCTTCTGTACGATCATTTAAAGTAGCCCAACGAGCTCAACGTGTTCTACAGATTCCTCTACATCTCCCTCGGCCTGGCCACCTTCCTCATGATCATGATCATCATCGAGAAGCGCTTCAATAACTTCACGAGCCCCGAGTATGGTCTCTTTTCTGCTGGTGTCCTCCTCTTGCTCTTCCTGCCACTCGCCGTTGTCGTCATTGAGGAATACAAACTATGGGCACAGAAGAGAGAAGCCCTAAATGACCTGGCTCCGATCGAGGTCGCCACCGAGAAGCCGAGCCTGGAAACATCTCTTCTTCCACCACCACCTTCCCCGGAGACAGCACCCCCTACTGCCGTCTTGAACAATGAAGTGTGAATAGTGAGTGAAATCCCTTAGTATAAAAGCCTTCCTTGGCGAGTTTGAATCCTCCTCTAAAGAGGAGTGAGGTGTCCCACGGGCGTAATAACAGTTTTTTTTCTAGGCGACTTCCTCTTGAAAAGGAAAGGAACCAGTTACTTCCACCTTGGAAGTCTCCTAAAGAAAGGGAAGCCCCGAAGGAAGAAGTCGTAGCTGCTACCTTACCTTCTTCTTCTTTTTAGTCTGCTCGAAAGGAAAGCCAGTCACTCGAGAGTAGAAAGAAGCATAAACGTGAAGATAAGTAGAAGTGGCCTCTTCGGAACCCGTTGATCGAGTAGTTTATCCGGTTCCATTTGATCCATCAGTGGTTGATCTTCTAGGTGAAAGACCTAAAGGAGAGGAGTGAACCTCTTTCACTCTATTTCTCTGATTGATCGTTTCTTGAACAGCTTTCCCGCTACGCGATCTATCGTTGGTCGATTGAAGGTTCAGTTTAGCCACATTGATTCCCATCTTGAGAAATGGATCTTCATCCACCTTCATCTTTCCCCTTTCAGGGTGGCACTGTGGGGACGTTGACGGCCATCGACAACCTGGGCCAGATCGGGGTCTCACTTGGCTACCCAGCTCGGAGCACAAGCACGTTCATCTCCCTCGTCAGCATATGGAACTACCCTGGATGCGTCGTCGCTGGCTTCCTTTCTGAGATCCTCCTGAAACGGTACAAATTCCCACGCCCGCTGATGCTCACGTTCATCCTCCTCATCTCATGTGCCGGCCACCTTTTGATTGCATTCAATGTTCCGAACGGCCTCTACTCCGCGTCCATCATCATTGGTTTCTGCTTCGTGGCGCAGTGGCCACTGCTCTTCGCAATCATATCCGAAATCTTTGGGCTCAAGTATCATTCAACGCTCTACAACTTTGGTACTGTGGCGAGTCCCATCGGAGGGTATCTGCTCAACGTTAGAGGGGCTGGTCATTTGTATGACAAAGAAACCAAGAAACAGATGGCCGCACTAGGGCTTGTCCGGACGCCCGGTGAGGACTTGGACCGCACTGGGTTTAAGTGTTATCAGTTGGCGTTTCTCATAATAACATTCACAACATTGTTTGGCGCATTGCTGTCGTTCATTTTGGTGGTGAGGACGAGGATGTTTTACAGGAGTGATATCTACAAGAAGTTCAGGGAGGAGGCAAAGGCAGCCGAGACAGAGATGACTTTGGATAATGGGACGACGACGACGGCAGAGGTAAAAGGTTGACAGAGAGGATCAAAAACATCACAATAAATTGTACCTTTTGGGGGTTTTAATGTTTTTAGCAGGAAGATCGATCAGAGATGTACACATACAGAAATGGAGAATGATAGATTACATGAACGAAAGAAAACAAAGATGGTCGCGAAGAATGTATAATCTTCTTGATCATGATTTCCGTGTAGCTTACTTGTTGCATATTTGTTAAGAAGTGTGTTTGCGTGTACATCCATGGTCGACACGTTTTCCAGATGGCTCAAATTTTCGGAAACCGGCCATTTATATCGCATGACATCCTAGGAAGATCAAGGCTCGGAATCGACACTCTTGCTTATGGTTATTCTCGTGCTTGACGCGGAGGGTTAGAATAAACGGTTCGGATGGAACTCAGAGTGCACGTGCTCGATCTGAACCATAAAATTTTCTTTCTGTACAAGATGACGCAGTTTCCATCTGTGGTCGTGTAACAACTCGAAGGGCTAGATTCTCTCTTGGGAGAAGAAGAAGATTAATCAGAGTAAGTATGGAAGGCCGTGTAGATCTGGATTCCGGATGCAGTTGTTTTGACTGATTACGGTCTTGATCAGTCATTGAAGGTTGAACCTTCTCATCTGCCCCTCTTGAAGGGGGATGACCCTAGTTGTCTTGTCTTTTTCCTTGGTGCATCTTGGGTTTTGAGTAAAACAATCCCTTCTAGTTTCGAAATATTATTCATATATTCAATTCGGAACTGACTATTTTTCATCTTCCTGGGTTCTTGAACATGTCGGCCCCGTTGTTTTTCTGAAATATTTGAGTTGAAGTGGACCTCGGAGTCCGCATAGGTAGTCGCCTTCACGTGTGTCCGTGGAAAACGCCTAAACAATTCCTTTTTCTTTTTTGTTAACTTTGGAGGAGAGGTTAATTAGGTAGCCCAAATCTGATGGATCTTTCGAGTGATGAGAAGATTTTTACTGACGAAATGGGCTTTCGTGCAAATATAAAATTTCACTGTTATCCTGCAATTGACTTTATAGGCAATTCGGTTCGCTCAAATCTATTGCTATCAAGATATTATCGATCATGGTTGCAATTCGGTTCATCCAACCGACTGGTTTGAGGTCGTGCAATTTGACTAACCTACCGAACATTTGAAGTCCAGGCCAATGAGCCTGACTAATAATTCATTTTTTTTTTATACAACTAGTCCGATGAATGGACGAAAATGATGTGATCCTACTGCAAATTATTGCCGATGGACAAGTTGTGCACAAGACCATTGGCGTCTCTTCATGACCCCACACTTAGGTATTGTTGTCAATAAAGTAAGCTGATTTTAGGACGCGCAGCTCATGATGGATTTAAATAAATGAATTTATTTAAGATGGGTTTCATTATCAAGTTCCTTATAAACACTTGTTAACAATCTATTAAGGAATTTTCACAGCTCCCAATGCATCGATTGTGCTTATGATAATGCTTTGACAACGTAAATTTCCTTGTCACATAAAATTCAACAAGCGTGTCTGGCTTACTCATGAACATAATTTTTCAAGCATACATTGTAAGCGATCAAATAAAGGGAAGTCGCGGTATCAACAGTTAGCATTGTTAAAGGAAACAATGACGTACCCTGATTTAGCTGCAATCTCTCCACCGCTTGCTCGTCAAGCAAGATCAATTCTTTCTAAAGAAAAGAGATCACGTTGACATGTCTTGATTTAGCTACAATCTCTCCACCACTTACTCATCAACCAAAATCAATCCTTTCCAAAGAGAAGTTGTCATGATCGTGTCCCTCATTAATTTTGTAGCCCTAACTTTTATTATATAAAGGCACCACCCTGCATAGCCGAAGTATGTAACAAAAATTCTATCACCGAAACACAAAAACACTTATTGGCAATTGCTACTCATTCTCATCTTGTTAGTTTATTATTTTTGCATGGTATCAGAGTCATATCTTGTGAAAATATTAAGGGTAAACCAATCAGATTCACCCCTATCTTCTCCAAACGCAATTGCTAGCAATCAATCAACAAGTAACCGAATCCCAAGTGTTGCTAATCTAAAAGACCTCATCAAGAATGTTGTCCCATCGTGTCCTCTCATCCCTTCCGTAGGGGGCTCATCTGGATCAATCACATGCCTTGCAGTTGGTATCATATTAACTAGAGACAATTACATCATATGGAAGGCACGCCTCCTTCCCTTTCTACAGGCCAGTCGACTCCTGTCAATTGTGGACAGAATTGAACCATGCCCTCCACACGCTATCACTGAAATCAGCGAGAATGGTGTTGCCAAAAGTTTACCAAATCCAGCATATGAAACATGGTTTACCCGAGATCAAATTGCCTTGGGGTGGATTCTCAATTCCACAACCGCCAACATCGTTGCACAGCTTTCCAATTTAGGCTCTTCAGCAGCCGTGTGGTTTTTCTTGGCTCAATCATATGCAGCACGTAAGTGTCCGCACCACACATCTACAAATGCAACTTCAGACTCTTCGCAAGCGAAATCAAACACTCACGAAGTACCTACAACAAGTAGCCTTCCCTGTTGATCAACTTGCCTCGATCGGTGAGAACATCTCTTCACAAGAATATCAAACTCACCTGTTCAGGGGACTCGAAGCGGAATATCAAAATTTTGCAACGTCGATCTCCGTTCAAAGTCAGTACCAATCCCTTACAGGTGAGTCTCTACACGGGCTGCCCTCGGCTCATGAGGCACAACTTGATTTGCTTGAGCCCATCATCTCCACTCCAGCAGCGTTCATGACGCGAATAGCACACCAAGCACCCTCAATAGCTTCCTTCTCGCATGGACAGGTCACCACGGCCTGGGCAACAAATTCCACAGAGTGGGCAGCACTTTGGCCCACGAAATTTAGCCCAAAATTACTTACCAAATGCAAGCAATTACAAAAATCAAAGGAGGGGTAGTGTTCGATGTCAACTTTACAATCAATTTGGCCACCGAGCCAATGTGTTACGTGATCGTGGGTCTCCACCACAATCTTTAGGCTTGGCCACAACTCCACATTGCTGAAATTCCACCACCACCGTCAGTCTTTTCGGACCCGTGGTATCCAGATTTCGATGCCACACACCACGTCACAAATAATTTGTCTCAATTGTTCTCTCTTCAGCTTTACACAGGCAACCAACATGTTATCATAAGTAACGGGTCTAGCCTCTCGATAACTCATACAGTACTCTTGTTTCTCAAAATTTTCAGTTGTCTAATGTCCTAGTTGTTCCCTCTATAATAAAAAAAAAAAAAAATAAAAAAATAAACGTAGTTGTTCCCTCTATAAAGAAAAACTTACTTTCCATTCGTCAATTTTCACAGGAAAACAATTGTGATTTCATTTTTCTCATCTAATTGTTTTCCTGTGAAGTGCCGCCGTACGGGCCGGATTCTCTTCCAAAGGAACCTTAATCAGGGATTCTATCAACTGTTGGATTAGTCCGAGCTTTCTCTTTCAGCTTATTACCTTTCTCAGTCCAGCTCCTTTGTCTGTTGGCACCATCGTTTAGGCCATGCTGCATATTCTACTATTTCTCGCATGTTCAATAAGTCGTCAATTGTTCAATCAACTTGCTCGGCATGTGCACCTAGTAAGAGTCATTGTCATTGCCATCCTCCCACTTTTCATAGATCCAAGGTTCCCCTAGAATTAGTTCATTTTGACATTGGGGGCCGGCTCCTGTAACATCTCATCTAAATAATAAATATTATGTTTGTTTAATAAATGATTACTCCAAATTTTCTTGGCTTTATGTGTTCAACTCTCGCGATCAATTTTTACATATTTTCAGTCTTTCTAAACTTTGTTGAAAACCAACTCAATACCCGAATTAAAGCCATCCAAAGTAACTATGCCAGAGAATTTCTTTCTGCATCTTTTAATAAATTGTCATAGGAGTGTGGCATTTATAAATGGACATCCTGTCTTCGCCTGGCCCTTCAAATGGTTCGGCCGAGCACAAACATAAACATTCTATTCCCTCTCATTTTTGGGATTTTACTGTCGAAAGTACAATTCACATTATCAATCGACTGCCTACTCCCGTTTGGCAGCAGAGCAGCCCTTATGAAGTACTCTTTTCTACCGCACCACCCATTGACCATATTCAGATTTTTGGCTGCGCCGTGTACCCGAACCTACAACCTTATGCCAAGCACAAACTGGAGCCTAGGTCACATCGGTGTATTTTCTTGGACAATCCCTCAGGTGTCAAGGGCTATCACCGCTATGCTCCACAACAACAACAGTTCTACACAGTTGTAGAAACCATTTTTGATGAGACTATTTTTCCATTTGCTGCTCCCGTCACTGATGTATCATCGAATGTGTCTTCACCAGCATCATTGGAGTTACCCTCTTTTTCCTACTGATGCATTTGCAACCTGATGATTCACATATGCAGGAACCGAGGATCAATCCATCCCACATGTCGGCACTTGTTTACGGCAGTCTCACAACTTCCCTCTTAGCCTCTTTCCAATTGCAACTAGAAATGCCATCTCTTACCACTCAAATTATTCTACAGACCACCGCCAGCCCACCCCCATGGTGACTAGACTTCGAGATGGCACCATTCCTCGTTGACATGTGCAAAAGGATCACACCTATGCACTCACCACTTCAATAGCAGTCTCATCCACACCATCTTGTTACGGTCAGGCGATAAAAAAAACCCGAATTGGCAGGCAACTATGCCCGAAGAGTACACTGTACTACTAAAAAATCAGACATGGGAGCTTGCAGCATCTCCTCAGCACTGTAAGCCCATTGGCTACAAATGGTTCTTTTGGGTCAAGCTTTGTGTAGATGGCTCTATCGGACGATATAAGGTTAGATTAGTAGTAAGGGGCTTTCATTAAAAGTAGGGAATCGACCATAATGAAACCTTCAACTCGGTGGTGAAACATGTCATGGTTTGCACAGTCCTCACGGTTGCATTTTCTCAGAGTTGGCAACTCCGACAACTAGATATCAAGAATGTTTTTCTCAATGGTCATCTCACCAAAGAAATATTCATGGATCAACCACTAGGTTTCATTGATCCCTACCATCCTCATCATGTCTACCGCCTAAAACGACCTCTTTATGGCTTGAAACAAGCTCCTCGTGGCTGGCATCAATGACTCAGTAATTTTCTCATCTTCCTTGGTTTTGTTGCTTCTACCGCTGACTCTCACTGTTTATATTACATACGGTCCAATACAGTATCTTCCTGCCCATCTATGTCGATGACATCGTTATTACAAGAGCCTCTATAGCACCGTTATCTGCTCTCTTGGAGTCTCTACAAAAGGAATTTGCTATCAAAGACTTGGGTGAACTCCATTATTTTCTTGGGATCGAACTACAAGCACTTCAGATGGTATTCTTCTTCACTAGACAAAATACGCAGTGGATCTTCTTGCCCGAGCAAAAATGCAGGATGCGAAGCCTGTCACCACCCCATGTGTAGCAGGCTCGGATATTCAATCTACTCATTGTGGTGAGCTGTTCTCGGACCCGCCGAATAATTGGAGTACTACGGATGCATTGCAATATCTTACTCTCACTCGGTCCGACATTGCCTTTGCTGTCAACACCGCCTGTCAGTTCATGCATGCACCCACAGAGGTTCACACGCAGCGCCATGGCATACTCTTTACCCGTAGTCGTAATTTCCATCTCCATCCTTTTCTGATGCAGTTTAGGTTGGGGACCATGACACCAGACAGTCAGTTGGCGGCTTTGACATATTCCTTGGCTCAAATCTCATCTCATGGAGTTTCCGTAAGCAACAGATGGTTGCCCGATCTAGCATAGAGGCTGAATTCAAAAGCTTAGCCGACACTACTACCGAACTCATTTGGATCGAGGCTCTCCCATGCGATCTCGATGTCTCTTGGCAAGCCCTCCAGTTCTTTGGTGTGACAATATCTCGGCCATCTATCTGATAGGGAATCCCACTTTCATGCTCGGACAAAGCACGTGGAAATTGATTACCACTTTGTGTAAGAATGGGTCCCCAAAGTACATCTCCACTATCGATCAACCTGTTGATATCTTCACCAAAGGGCCCTCCATAGCTCGCTTTCAACTTCTATAGTCCAAGCTTACTATGTGTTGCGCCACATTAGCTTGCCGGGGGGACTGTTAAAGGAAATGATGACGTATGCTGATTCAACTACAACCTCTCCACCACTTGCTTATCAAGCAAGATCAATTTTTTCCAAAGAGAAGAGATCACAACGACATGTCTTGATTCAGTTACAATCTCTCTACCACTTGCTCATCAAGCAGAATCAATTCTTTCCAAAAAGAAGAGATCATGATCGTGTCCCTCATTAATTATGTAACCCTAGCTTGTATTATATAAAGGCATCACCCTACATAGCCGAAGTATGTAACAAAAATTCTGTGGCTGAAACATAAAAACACTTATTAGCAATTGTCACTCATTCTCGTCTTGTTAGTTTATTATTTTTACAAGAATATCGCGGTACCCTCCTATCAAATAACATTAGCCAATGTCCTAAAAACACTACTCAATAACACCAGCGCAATTAACACTAATTTATATGTTGGTGGACCAAAGGTTGTTTGTTTTGGCGTGTCAAGTTGAATTAAATCCAATGATTAAAAAAAAAAAAAAACCTGTCTTGATTTGGGATTTCACGGACAAGAAGATTCCCCTGATCCCTTCACAAATTTATTTTTTTTTTTACGTATTAATCAATCATTAAATAATTTCCTAATCCTAATTAGCATCTTTAAGAAACTCGTCGGCACGGTCGCACGTTTACTCAAGGGAGCTCTCGCGAGCCCAAGAAGGCAAGAAGGCCCAGACGTAAGAGACTCTATCATGGACTGCAAACGCATTCCTCCACGACCCACGGGCTTTTGACCAATGGTGGGCCGACCCGACCGAATCCAACCAAACGGATAGGGTGCGGGTTTTTCTTTTCATCCGACCCGATGGAATGAACATCTATATACCTTTGAGGTAAAGGGATTTGCGGAAATGTTACACCGTTTAGTAAAATTCACCTTTGTAATTGACTTTTGGTTTTTTTTATTTTTATTTAAGTCAGAAAATCAAATTCCGCGTGCCCAATCGCCGACCAATCGTCGGCCAACCAGATCTGGCTCGCCGAACCACCGATCCGGTGGCTCGAGGTCGCGGAGGCCGGATCTCGGCCGCCGGCTGCCCGAGGTCCGCGCGACCTCGGGCGGTGTCGCCCGGCACGCGCCTCCAGGCGACGCCGCTTGGGTCGCGGTCCCGCCACCTGTGGCGTTGGTCACCGGGGACGTGGGACCCCCACGTGGCGGTGGCGGGCTGCGGAGAAGCCGAACTCTCACGGCGGGGGAAGACAACGACGAATGGAGAAGAAGGGGGAAGAAGATGAATAGTTGTCGATGAGTAGTGAACGGGCATTTCCGAAATGCCAATCTTTCAAAGTTCTGTCCTCCCCAAAGACGCCAAAGACGTGGGAATGCCGACATTTACCAAGTAGGTTTTCGAAAATGGTTGCTAAACACCAAAAATTTTTCCTAATGGGGTTTTGGGCCAAAAACAGGAAAGTTTTAAGCTCGAACCAAATGGGCTCATAGTCATTAGTCACGAAGCGTTACGCGCAACTCAGCATGCGCGACGCTGCAAACCCTCAACCGGAAGATCAAATCTATTCTGACCTTATCCGCTTAACTAAATCTTCTCTGTTTCAAATCTCTATCAATGATCTCCACCATAAAACCCATCCAAAGTCCGCATTTGAATCCTCCTTCAGACGAGACATTCTCTCTTCCATGGCGATGACCACTGCCGGCGGCGGCAATGGTGGCGGCTGCTGCGCCTTCGCCCTCCAGGTCCTCCGGGGGCGGTGGTTCATGATGTTCGCGTCCTTCCTGATCATGGCGGGCGCCGGCGCCACCTACCTCTTCGGCGTCTACTCCAAGGACATCAAGTCCACCCTCCGCTACGACCAGTCGACCCTCAACCTCCTCAGCTCCTGCAAGGACCTCGGCGCCAACGTCGGCGTCCTCTCCGGCCTCATCGCCGAGGTCGCCCCCACGTGGCTCGTCCTCCTCGTTGGCTCCGCCATGAACTTTGCCGGCTACTTCCTCATCTGGCTCGCCGTCACCCGTCGCATCCCCCGCCCCGCGGTCTGGCAGATGTGCGTCTACATCTGCGTCGGCGCCAACTCCCAGAACTTCGCCAATACGGGCTCCCTCGTCACCTGCGTCAAGAACTTCCCCGAGAGCCGCGGCATCATGCTCGGCCTGATGAAGGTATTTCATGGACGACTGATTTCTCGTCAAATATTCATATCGGTGACGTAACGAATACGCGAAATGCTTTCTCTCGTCTCGTGAAGGGCTTCGTGGGGCTGAGCGGCGCGATGATGACGCAGCTTTACTACGCCATCTATGGGGACGACTCCAAGTCCCTCATCCTCCTAATCGGGTGGCTGCCGGCGGTGATCTCAATCGCCTTCGTGTACACCATCCGGACGATGAAGCTCTCGACGCACCCCAACGAGCTCAAGGTGTTCTACGAGTACCTGGCCATCACGGTCGTGCTCGCGCTGGTCATCTTGGCCCTGACCATCGCCCAGAAGCAGGTCAGCTTCTCCCATGGGGCCTACGTCGTGAGCGCGGTCGCCGTCTGCATCTTGACCTTCCTCCCCCTCGGGATCGCGGTGAGGGAGGAGTGGGCCACGTGGAAGCAGAGGAAGGCACAGAAACCTACGACGGCGACCGTGGGAGTTGCTGATGATGACGCCTCCAGTCCTGCTCGTGATTTGGAAATTCATGCGACTGATCAGCGGAAGCAAGAAGAGCAAGAGGCTGCCAATCCGCATGACACTTCGTGTTGTGCCGATGTGTTCAAGCCTCCCGAAGGAGGTGCGGACTACACGATCATGCAAGCCCTCTTGAGCTTGGACATGATCACTCTCTTTGTGGCGACGTTTTGCGGCCTTGGATGCAGCCTGACTGCGGTCGACAACCTGGGCCAGATCGGCGAGTCCCTGGGCTACCCGCAGCACACGATCGGCACGTTCGTGTCCCTCGTGAGCGTATGGAACTACTTCGGCCGGGTCTTCGCCGGGTTCATCTCGGAGATCATATACAACAAGTGGAAAGTGCCCCGCCCCGTCATCATGATGCTCTCGCTCGTCGTGTCGGGGGTCGGGGACCTCCTCATCGCGTTCCCCGCCCCCGGGTCGGTCTACGTCGCCTCCCTCCTCATCGGGTTTTCCTATGGCGCGCAGCTCACGCTTCTCTTCATCATCATCTCCGAGCTCTTCGGGCTCAAGTACTACTCGACGCCGTTCAACTGCGGGCAGCTGGCGAGCCCCCTCGGGTCGTACATCCTCAACGTGCTGGTCGTGGGGAGGCTTTACGACGAGGAGGCGACGAGGCAGCTTGCGGCCAGGGGGCTGACACGATCGGCGGCGAAGGAGCTGACCTGCGTCGGGAGGCGGTGCTACCGGACGTCGTTCAGCATCCTGGCGGGCGTGAACGCGCTTGGGGCGCTCGTCTTGCTGGTTTTGGTCGTGAGGACTAGGAAGTACTACCAAGGGGATATCTACAAAGAGGTATAGAGATCAAATGGCTGAGAATGAGAAGGGGATTGCGTTGAGCAATGCCGGCATTGATGATCCTGAGGATGTAAAAAATAGAAAGTGACGAGGATCAAGTGAAGGTGACGAACCCATCTTCTTCTTCTTTTTCCTCTTAAGTTTTTCATGCTTTCGATTTAGTGCGAACACAAGTTGCTTAATGTACACGAGTCTCCTCTTCCTGGTCCGTCTATGCTTTTTGTTTTTTGCCCCCAGAGATTTCGATCAGCAGATGTTCTTGATCACGTTCTAAAGTTTCATCTAATCCAGTGATTTTAACAAACTCAGTAGTAGTCGATCGGAATAACTGTTAGGATGATGACCGTCACTGAATCTTGGTCGAAACATGGTAAATTTGAAAAAGAAAATACTGTGGATAACTTATGAAGTTTGAATCCCTTCGGCAGTTAAGTTAGATGAGATCATTCCAATTGTAATATGATCACCAGAAAGGATTTTCAAGTTATTTTCTTATTGTTATTAGTCAAAGCAGGTAGAGTCAAATATCATGCAAAGTGGCTCGTAGGGCAGATCCAAATGGAGATAAGGCCGAGACCCATCTGATTGACCCGAGGACCCGAATTGCCCCCAGTCCAGCCCAACAGCATCTTTGGATTTCGTGATGCTCTTGGAGCACCCGAATTATTAAAATCACCAAATTTTGTCGTGAAACTTTATTTTTTTATTTTCGAGGAAAATAGTTTGACAATACTAGGGGTTTTCTCAAATGAATGGTTAACGTGATGCTGCGAGAGTGCTCGATAATTTATCGATCGCATGCACAAAATCAAATGGAAAAAGAAAAAGCATTCAAGCAATTTGTTTATCCTGATTTTCTTCCTGTCATAAAATAGAGAAGATGGGCTTCGTGGTTGGTAACAATATTGATCTTCTCCGACTCAATATCTCCTTTTAATTGGTGCACGGGGATGGTGTGGTGGAGGATTTTCAGTTCGGGATCATCCGTTTGGATTTCGCGAGCTGTGTGCAAACTACTTAATTTAAAATCACTCACCCGCATAAATAATAAATCTGAGCTTAATCGAGTTTTGAACATGAGTATGTCCTTAAATTACTTTGTCTGAACTCTGTGACCTTTGGGGCGTAAAATTGAGGGATATTCCTTTTTGCACAAAAAAGATAAAGATATACCTAGAAATTAAAGGACTTTCTCAAGTGAGATGGTAGATTGATCGTTACTTTAAGTTTGAGAAACTAATAAGCTAGTATAGTAGCTAGAAGAGGGAGATGAAAGCCCTCCTCCTGCTGGGCTCAATCGAGTTCATTGAACTTGTAAGATGGTCAAAGCGCCTGCAGACTGTCCGTCAGATCTCTTTTGTCCGGCGTTTTGGATTTTCAAAAGAAGAAATGTATGTATAGATTGGCTCATTTATGCCGCTACAGAGCCTTTTGCAGAAGGCAATGGCAGGACATCGTATTGACGACCGCAGGCTTTGACGCTGTGCTTTTGCTCCTCTATGTAGTAGTCTCCGGAAAAGGAACTGGGAAAAGGAGAGAGCAAAAGGGACACTCTTTTATACCAGACCCGCAGCAGCCATTGCGAGAGAGCCTCGTCTTCTACCTCCGCAAAGCAATTTTAACTGAATCAATGAAAGAATCTGACCCGGTAATCATCAAAAACAAAACCTTCCCTCGCACAAAAGAAAAGAAAAGAGAGAAAAACCCAATCGACGAAAAGGGAAAAAGGTCTTTGTCCACATTTGTTGAGGAAGGAGAACCCACTAGCACAGCAGCAACATCTTTTACCACCACCCGAGCAAAGAATCTCAATCCCTCGTGCAAGATAAAAGGGAGATGACTTGCTCATCCTTTTGGATATGCTCTCCCTCCCTCCCTCTCCTTCTCTCTCTCTAGCATTTTGGTTTATCTAAGTATTTGGGTAGAATGATTAACAAGCAAGGTAGGAATGTGAAAGATTGAGAGGGTTCGTGCAAGAAACAGGGGATTACGGTAGAGAGAGAGGGCGGTGGTTCTCTCTCCTGCTCTTCATTCCATCTCTCATGGTGTACTCCCTTCTTGTTAAAAATGAAATAATAAAACCCCAGCAAACCCTCTGCCACAAAGAAAGTTTTAAAAATAGAATTTTCCGGCCATAATTATGTAGAATCCCTGTTTTAAGCTCTGTTTTGTTAGGATGAGAATAGTAATATTTTTGTTTCGGAAAATAATATTTTTTTCAGAAAGAAGAAGAAAAGGAAATGAGAAAATATAAAAAATTGGCTTATTTCTAGAAATTATTTTTGAGAATAAGAAGTTATTTCTTTTACTTCTTATTTTTGTTCTAAATTTATTCTTCGACTACTTTTCTATTCTAAAGAATAAAAAAATTAATTTAATGTCACTAAATTGATTTCTATGAAAAGAATAGAGGAAACAAACGATTCCATGAGCTGCTTCTGTTCTTTTGCTCGAAACAAAAAAAAAACAAAAATCCGTTTAACGGAGTTGTTTTCTATTCCGGTTAAGGAATAGAAAGTTAGCGAGAAATAGATTTGGAGCGGAAACAAAAAAAAAAAAAAAAATTCTTTCGTTTTGAACAATTTTAGAAATAAGTCAATTTTTTTTTCTTTTATTTTTCTCTCTTGCCACGGCTACCTTCAACTGCTCGGAGCCACCGCCGACCGGCCTCGCCGCCGCCGCCGCCGCCGTTCGCCGGTGGCTCGCGAGCCACGGCCGCCGCCGCCCCGCCGGCGACAGGTGAGCAGGCGGCAGCGGCGGCGGCGGCGGGCGACGGCGACGGGCAGCGGTTGGCGGTCGGCGATCCATGAACAAGAATAAAAAACGAATAAATACAAAAAAAACTGTTGCGTTACCGAACGCATTTCTATTCTTTTTCTATTTCAAGAGTAGAAATTTTGTGTAGTTACCAAACGGGTTCTTTTACTCGAAATTATTTAGAATGAAATGAAAAGAACTAAAAAAAAAACTCTTCCCCCCAAGAAACGTTACCATGTGCACCCTCCCCTGCACAAGTTGAACTTGTAGATTCGGATTTCTAAAGTTTTGAAGAGGAAGACAATTCGTCGAGCATCAGAAGCAAAGGTCCTTTCTTTGTTCTCTTTTCTAATTTTTTATCGGGAGTTTTGTCTGAAAGCCTTCTTAGCTTTAGAGGAGCAAAGAACCAGCTCCACCAGCATTAGCGCCTCCCCCATATGCCTCATTATTGTTCGTTGTCCCTTAGAGAGGATAGGGATGTTGTTCCCGACCACCTGCATTCTCCCCGCGTGCATCGTCTTGGTCTCTCTCACACTCTCGGCTGCTCTGAACCTCACCCTCCCTCACCAACACCCGGACCCTGAAGCGTTAGTACAAGATGTGCACAGGTATGTCTACGCTCTAATCCTCATTTGCATTCATCCACACACCATGCAATGTCTTCTTAGGCCTGGAAACCTTCTGGCCGAGGACAGGCCAAGAGACCCACTCTGTTTTTTAACCCACATTGCTCTGTTTTCTCCCCCAAATCTCAAATCTGATATATTTTCCCCTTTCTTTTTATCAAAAGAGATATCTCCCCAGATATTTCTGTTTCCTTTTTTTTTTTCTCCATGACAAGGAAATCGTCCATCTGCTCGCATTCCATTTTCCATTTTTGGCCACATTTAGCTCATCCTCTGAACTCATCAAGCAGAGAGCATTTACACGGTACATTCTCAAGTCCCAGCCATTTGCTAGGGGCAAAAACAGGGGCAAAGAACCCATCCCAGCGTTCTCCATTTTCCCACATTTTAAAGGAAATTGTGGGAAACGCCCTCATTTCTTGCCTCGCAGCCCTCTTTTCAGCTCTTCCAAGAAAAAACAATAACCACCAGCTCTTTCTTAAGTTATTCCTACCACGGTTACGGAACAAAGCAAAAAACCTTCCTTGCAATTTCATCTTTGCAGGAGACTGAATGCCTCCCTCTCAAGAAGACTCCTGTCCTCGTCCTCCTCATGTGGCACCGGCAACCCCATCGACGACTGCTGGCGGTGTTACCCGAACTGGGCCTCGAACCGGCAGCGCCTGGTGGACTGCGGCATTGGGTTCGGGCAGTCGGCACTGGGGGGTCGTGACGAGCGCATCTACGTGGTCACCGACTCCTCAGACTCGGACATGGTGGACCCGAAGCCAGGGATGCTCCGGTACGGGGTCCTCCAGGAGGAGCCCTTGTGGATCATCTTCTCCGCCGACATGATGATCTGGCTTAAGCACGAGCTCATCATCAACAACTTCAAGACCATCGACGGCCGGGGGCACAACATCCAAATCACCGGCAACGGCTGCCTCACCGTCCAAGACGTCTCCCACATCATCATCCACAACATCCACGTCCACGACAGCAAGCCCTCCGGCAACACCAACATCCAGTCGTCACCGACCAAAGTCGGGTTCCGTGGGGTGTTCGACGAGGACGGGATACTGATATTCGGGGCGTCGCACATATGGGTGGACCACTACTCCCTGTGGCACTGCACTGACGGGTTGATCGACGCCATCATGGGCTCGACGGCGACCACCATATCAAACAGCTACTTCACACACCACAACGAGGTGATGCTGCTGGGCCACAAGGATACGTACGCCCCGGACTCCGAGTTGCAGGTGACCATCGCGTTCAACCACTTCGGGAGGGGCTGGTGCAGCGGATGCCGCAATACCGGCGGGGCTACATCCACGTGGTCAACAACAACTTCATGGAGTGGCATGTTAAAATATGTCTCGAGTTTGAGTCTAATGTGAAATTCTGAATATTCCGAATTAGATACGTTGCAGATGTTCGAAATTAAGCAAAAAAGATCCGAAGATCAACTTCCCAAAGTTTGAATCTGCGTTGGAGAATTTGGCCGTTGAAATAGGAAAGTTCAACTTTGACTTGGACTTGGATTTTGTTTCAAATATACAGAGATATGTTTTGGATAAAACCGAGCAAAGATAGGAAACAGTAATCCTATGAGAAGTTGGCAAAAGAATAAATGTCTCACTTATATATATATATATATATATATATATATATATATAGATTTGTGGCCATGGATGGAGGATGGTTGATCATGAAGAAGTGTTCTTGAAGCGTCGTTTAGTCGTCGAGTGCTTGGGAGGGATTTTCTTTGTCGTTGTTGTCCGTGAATTACATCCAAGAAAGATTAGTATTTGTAGCCGATTTAAATATTGTGGTAAGATTTGTGTGTAATTCCTTCGTGAGATTGAGAGATTATTTCTTAAGGAATTTCGGAGCTAAACACTGCGTGCGTTGTTGGGTGTAATTGGGGTTGGGAAACACCGGAAGAGTGTTTGAGTGACTTGAGTGTGTAATATCCTTGTATCGTTTGATCTATAGTGAAATTCGCTGCTGCCCTCCCAGTGAACATAGGTCTTTACGACCGAACCACATAAATCCGATGTCTGATATATTTCTTCTTCCTTCTATATTATTGTTCGATCGCTCGTTTTTTCGCAACAAGTGGTATCAAAGCTAGGTTTGGCTAAGTTGAAGCGAATCGATGGCGACAGAAGAAGTAAAAGTGAGAATCGACAGATTTAATGGAAAGGATTTTAGTTTCGGAAGATGCATTGAAAATTATCTTTACCGGATGAAACTGCACTTGCCCTTATCTGGGGAGAAACCAAAGTCGATGAAGCAAGTTGATTGGGATTTGTTGGATAAACGAGCTATGGGTGTTATTCGCCGACGTTGGCTCGTAACGTCGCGTTTAACATCCTGAAGGAGAATACCACTGCTGATTTGATGCAAGCCCTGTCGGATATATACGAGAAGCCCTCTGCGATCCACAAGGTCTATTTGATGCGACGTCTGTTTAATTTGAAGATGAGCGAAGGTGCGTCAGTTGCAAATCATATCAATGAATTCAATGTGATTGTTAGTCAATTGAGTTCAGTTGAGATTGACTTCGAAGATGAGGTACGTGCTTTGATTCTGTTATCCTCATTGCTTGATAGTTGGAATACTACTGTTACTGCTGTTAGTAATTTCTCTGGGTCAACAAGTTTGACGTTTGACGGGGTTCGAGATTTGATTCTAAGCGAGGACATCCGTAGAAGAGAATCTGGCGAACCTGTATATGCTGCTTTAGTAGGTGAAAATAGAGATAGATCTATAACACTTGTAGGTAATAGTAGTACTAATATGAACAGACGTAGCCAATCTAGGACTGGTGATGTTATCTGTTAGAGCTGTGGCAAGAGGGGCATCTTAGAAGGAATTACCTTAAGCTGAAGAATGAGAAGGGTAAGGGAATTATAGTTGATTTTGCAGATAATGTTGCAGCTGTAATAGATAATGTCAATTATGTCTTGTCTGTCACTAATGATTCATCTTTTAATGGATGGATTATGGATTATGGTTGTTCTTTTCATGTCACACCAAATAGAAACCGGTTTATCACTTATCGTGCACGGGTAGTGGTAAAGTCCAGTTAGGGAACAACGCCGAGTGCGATGTTGTGGGTGTTGGTGATGTTAAAATCGAATGCATGATGGCATTGTGAGGACATTGACTGGAGTAAGACACGTTTTAGAATTGAAAAAGAACTTAATTTCCTTGGGTGCCCTAGATTCAGCTGGTTGCGAGTATTCTTCAGAAGGTGGAGTTCTGAAGGTTGTTCGAGGTGCCTTGGTGATAATGAAAGGAATCAAGCACGGAGCCATGTATAAACTTCAAGGTGAGACAGTGACAAGTTTCACTGCAAAGACGTCGGATGCATCTGTTCGAGAGTCTATTGACTGCTCGAGGAAGACCTGGGTGTTTGTGCCAATGCACAAGTTTGATGCTGGTGTCAGGATCACGCGGTTGAGAGCTTTGATCAAGACGAAGATTGGTAAGTTGATCAAGCATGTGCGGACTGACAATAGCATGGAGTTATACTCGGAGCTGGCAAATAAATTCTGCATGAAAGAGGACATAGTGAAACATCGCACTAATGCCAGTAAATAACAACAATTTGCAGAATTGATTAGCAAAACATTACTAGAGACGATCCGTAAAATGATCTCTAGTGCTGGTATTGCTAGGAGAATCCTAGCTGATGTGCTTAGTACGATAAGCTGCCTGGTGAATAGATTCCCATCAACTGCTATTGAATGGCGGACTCCTAAAGAACTGTGGTTAGGTAACGTTGCTGGTTATTCTATTATTAGAATGTTTGGTTGCTTGTGTTATTTTCGAGTGAGTGATGGTAAGCTCGATTAGAAGGCAAGGTGCATATTCCATGGCTATGCACAAGGTGAGCGGGAAGATCGGTTGTGGTGCCCAGATATAAATTCACTTGTTAACAGCAGAGAAGTTACCCTTGATGAGTCTCTGGTACTTCTAGCTAGGAGTGTTTATGGCAGTGTTAATATGGATCTGGACGGTGTTCAGCTTGAGGTGGAGTTGCGACCAGAAACTCCTGAGGTAGCGAGTACAAGTACTAGCAAAGTAATCAACACGGATGGTGATTGTAGCGAGGTGGAGCCTATAGAGCCAATGGTTGTCGTAACTGTTGAAATTAACAAGGTACGTATTCGATCTCCTGATAGATATGGATGCAACAATGGTTTTACTTTGTCTGCGGTTAAGGAGGTTGCATCGGAAAATCCTCGCGGAACAGTTAAAAGTGCATGTGGAGTTGGTATTTTGATGAGGTTCTCGGTTATGGCGAAGTTCAAGCGAGGCTTGGACTTGGATAATATCTATGGCGGTTGAGCCCATCGGGGGTTATGAAAGAGTAGCAGCAGAGTTTGAATTTTTGCGAAGCGATTGCAACTTGGCTTAAACGTCAAGCCAAGGTGGAAATTGTTAAAATATGTCTCGAGTTTAGGTTTAATGTGAAATTCCGAATTGGATATGTTGTGGACGCTTGAAATTGAGCAAAGAAGATCCGAAAATCAACTTCCCAAAGTTTGAATCTGCGTTGGAGAATTTGGCCGTTGAAATAGGAAAGTTCAACTTTGACTTGAAACTTAGATTTCGTTTAAAATATACATAGATGTGTTTTGGATAAAATCGAGCAATATAGGAAACAGAATCCTATGAGAAGTTGGCAAAAGAATAAATGTCTCACTTATATATATATACATACATATATATATATAGACTTGTGGCCGTGGATGGAAGAGGGTTGATCATAAAGAAGTGTTCTTGAAGCGCCGTCTAGTCGTCGAATGCTTGGGAGGGATTTTCTTTGTCGTTCTTGTCCGTGAATTACATCCAAAAAGATTAGTGTTTGTATTCGATTTAAATCTTGTTGTAAGATTTGCGTGTAATTCCTTCGTGAGATTGAAAGATTATTTCTGAGGAATTTCGGGGCTAAACACTGCGTGTATTGTTGGGTGTAATTGGGGCAGGAAACACCTTAGGAAGAGTGTTTGAGTGACTTGAGTGTGTAATATCCTCAGATTGTTTGATTTATAGTGAAACTCTTCTCGTGGACGTAGTCTTTTTTACAACCGAACCACGTAAACCGGTGTTCGATATATTTTCTTCTTCTGTCTATATTATTGTTCGATCACTCTTTTTTTGCAACATGGCAGATGTATGCCATCGGCGGCAGCGCCAACCCCACCATCAACAGTCAGGGCAACCGCTACATGGCGCCCGTCGACCCCGACGCCAAGGAGGTGAGCGAGCGAGCAAGCGAGCGCTCGCGTGGGCGCGAGGGGCGATTTCAGGATAAAAAATGATTCCTTTCTCGTGCGTCTCGTCAGGAGCAGTTTCAGTCAATTTTCTTAAGTCCGATTAATCATAAAGAAACGATTTTTACAATACCCTTTTGCATTACACAAGACGAGGTAGACTCGCAGCATTGAAAACCGAAGAAAAGTTAGCGAGCGTTTTGAGGCGCTGTCGGATTCATTAATAAAAATCTGATTTTTACGAGAGAAGGGGTGTGGGTCGTCGAGCCTTTTTGACTTCAGCTTATCTGAGCCTCGATGGGGGCGGGTGTACTGTCTGTGAGCGACGTGGAGTGTTTCCCCACTTGCCGTGACGGCGCGTGGGGAGCAGACGCCGCTGTCCTTGGGCTAGTCCAGCCTGGTACTCGACGTGGAAGCTTTGGTTGGTCCGTCTCGTCCGATAGATCGACTCTGGTCTTATCAGTGCTTGACAGCCATGCAACCGGCAGAGTTTCTTTTGGTACTGAACTCGACCCAATTGTTTTCGAGCCGTTTCACATTGAGGATGCGCTTGTTTCGGATCGGAGGACGTTTCTTTCCGGGGATTTGATATGTTTGTTATGAGGCGAAAGATTTGATATCGATAGGCCCCAGTGACGCTATCCCAATGCAGGTGACGAAGCGCGTGGACACGGAGGAGAACGATTGGGCGGACTGGAACTGGCGGACGGAGGGGGACATCATGGTGAACGGCGCCTTCTTCGTGCCGTTCGGGGTCGGCCTCAGCGCCCAGTACTCCAAGGCCTCCAGCCTCGAGCCCAAGCCCGCCGGCCTCATCAACCAGTTGACCATGAATGCCGGTGTCTTCGGCGATCCTAGGTACACTCACCTTCTCTTCCTTGCATTTTCTTCTCCCAGCATTTTTGTAAGTTATTATTTGCTTCAAAAGTTGACTCATTTTACTCTGCTAAGCTAGTGTCGGATGCCAAGATTTAGATTAGAAGGCCGCTTTGCATTTGTTATATAAATATTAAACCACGCATTTATTTAACAATTTAAACTTTTAGAACAGTAAGTGATGGTCCATAAAATCTCAGATTACTCTAGTTTGGGGGCAAGAATGGGGATATGATAATTTGACATCGAGTTCAAAAGATTACATTACACATTTTATACAAAGTCGCACCAAATTACTAAGCTTTCCATTGGTTCGTCATGGCAAAGCTTTAAATTATGGTAACTTTTGATAGTATCATACTTGATTGGCACATGATCCGGATTAGGATTTTTGTGGAGTTCATTGTTAGTTAGTAGAAAAATAAGTTCTACGCTGAGGTGTTATTGGTGCTTTCTGCTTTTCAACTATCTATCTCAACTGTCAAGTAGATTTGGCATGCACATTTATACTTGAATACAGCTCTTCACAAATGCATTTTCATCCGAGAGATTAGGGTAAATTGCATTCTTCAAGGAGTATTTTCTTGGAATAGAGAACAAATAGTGTGTTTTATCTTATTGGTCTTTTGTTAGATCTTGATAGCTTTTGCTTAGGTACCCTTCACTTTGAATGACTGATTTTTGCGATGCTCTACAAATTGGAAGCATCTACCAATTGGAACGGTTGGATCGATAATTCTCAGGGGAGAGATATTCTATTTATTTCTTTGTTTTGAAACTACAACGGACCGAATATGAATCCGGATTTAACACCTTGCAATCCTTCCTGATAAAGTCATTGGTGACCACAGAACCCTGTCACTTTAGCTGTCACTATGAAGGGGGTATAATTCGTCTTCGGCATTGTGTGCCTGCTTTTCTCTTTCCCAGTTGCTCTTGTTGATCCATGGCCTTTTAACCAACAAGGAAAGCAAGTTGTTTTCGCTGGAATCTCATATGGAGCTAATCACCAGATCATCATGAAAAGTTACCGATATAAAAAAGATAAAAACTTTCCACTGCATATAGTAATATTACGGACATTATGGTGAGCTTTGTTCTATTATTTTGTCATTCTATCTTTGCACGTGATCTTGCGGGGCTTAGAGAATCTTTCAAGAGGGCCAACAGTACAGCCTTTTAGTTCAGTTGTCCTTTTCCTTGTGTGCCTTTTCCAGTTCATCAATAATCTGCAGTCCTTTGCAGTGATTTCTTCTTTGTTTTACGCAAATGGAGAAGTAAATCCTCTTTTTGCCCACTACTTTTTACCTTTTTCTCTCAGTAGGCCATTTAGCGATTCTTGACCAATCCCTAGGCATGCTAGTCGAAACCTCTATCCGAGTCCATTTAATGTATGCTTTCATCATCGCATTGATTTGCGATCAAAGTCCTAGAATTTATTCTACCAATTCGAATCTCTGATTTCAGCGACAATTGCCTCGAGAAAAATAGGTGAAAGGACGTAAAAATGCATAATCTTTTTCCCGGTATTGTTTAGACAGGGCAAATTGCACGCCATTTTCTCCTAAGTTTTGACAAGTTCAAATTTTTTGGAGTAGAATCCCTTGTCTGATGAGAAGGCTCACTCAAGCTGATGAGTAGTAGCTTTTGCGATATGGACATCCAGGCTTGTAATAGTATAGTGAACCCAACCCATGTGGCAATTCTGTCTAGGAATAGTATACAGGACAAGATGAGATGCCTTTTAGCTTTTTCTGGCATATGGGTTTGCGCTGGAAAACCAGTGTCTCCATGTCAAAAGCTCGAGACTTTGAGCTAGAAACATTGGAGAAAAGAAGAAAAGTCTTTTCATGCGCATGCATAACAAATACTGAATACAGCGAAAAGAAAAAAAGAAAATGAAAAAAAAAAAAAAGAGTTTCCATGAGTAGTGTGGCCTACCCTCTACTCTATAATCGAAAGTGCATCGAGGCACGACGTTTTGGCAAAAGAAGTCGAATGCATAATGCTCCTTCTAATCTA
This sequence comes from Eucalyptus tenuipes, assembly GCA_014182365.1. Lineage (NCBI taxonomy): Eukaryota > Viridiplantae > Streptophyta > Magnoliopsida > Myrtales > Myrtaceae > Eucalyptus > Eucalyptus tenuipes. The sequence continues at coordinate 27,535,494 of CM024543.1, read as the reverse complement.
GTTTAGTGAGTTCAACGTCGCAAAATTAGAAAAAATTGAAAGATGCAAAAGCTATTCGATTCGATTTGCTTCTTAACTACTATCCGGTTTGGTTATGTTTCTAGTATTCTTCAAGACGTATTTATGTGCTTTGCTTCGGATTGATTTGACGCTCGAATTGCACCGTGCTCGCTCCCGTGCGATGTGAATGCATGTGGTACGGATGGCCCAGGTGACTATTATAGGGGGCTCTACTTGCTGCAATAATTTCAGGGCTTTTTTTTCCTTCGTTTCTCTACCCCACATCATCTTCATTGGTCCTTTGATGACAGCGTTCACGAGCGTCTCCACATTGAAATAAATACGATTTTCGAGAAATTTATTTCCCGTGACGGGAAAGGAAACTATTGATTGAAATTCTCTAAATATCCTTCGAACAATCGTCAACAAAATCTTTCAGTTTTTGTCCTATATACTTTCTCAAAAAGCGATGATGTAGGCCTGAGTTCGAACATGGGCTTGTCCCGGAACAACATCGGCCCTGCCGAACCGTCAAAACCGAAATTGGGCATGTGCCACAATCAAGAACAAGCCCTAAGCACCGGTCAACTATCCCCACCACAACAATCGCACCACATAACTTTAGTAACTTGAACACTAAAGCCAAAGGAAAATAAATGGATAGAGGGTAGCTCCTATTTCGAGAAAAATAGGTTAAATGTGAGGATAAATTTGGGACTAGAGAGAAAGTTGGGGATTTTTATTTTTATTTTTAACAAAAGAGAAGAAGAACAATTCGGGATATAATTGAGATTAAATATGATCAAGAGCGAGTTAGATCAAGTCTAGCTCAATAATCAACTTAACACGGTCTTATTCAAGTCCAGTGATGACCCATTGAATTAGCTCGAGAATTGCACTTTGATCGAACGCATCGAGTTGGGTTAGGACGGACCATGGATTGGGCTCAATGTGTATTAAAATTTCCAAAAAAGGTCCTTTCTTTACTAAAAATCAAATTTCAAGGCCCAATCTCCCTTGGGGTTTGATCTCGAACCATTTAATTCAAGAAATCCAATCCTCGGGGGCGTCCCAAATAGTCAAGCACCGACCGCATCCCTTAGGGCGCGATGACAACCATTCTGTTCCAGAAATAGTTTTGAACGTAAATGATTTTTTTATTTCTATTTCTATAAGAGTTTCTAAGCAAAAATAACCGTTTGATAACGACACAAAAATTTCTACTCTAAAAATAAATTCGTTTAATGACGATACAAAAATTTCATCATTTCGAACGACGGAGGACCGACGATTGGTGATGGACGGCCGGCGGCCGGTGACCGGCGGCGACGATGAAGGGCCGATTGACGAACGATGAGAAGAATTTTTATTTCTCATTTCCATTCCGTAAATGAGAAGTGGAAAATTTTGGTTTCGATTTCTATTCCAAATCTATTTTCGAAACAAGTTAATCTAATTCATAAATAGAAAAATGAAATAATATTACCAAACAGATTTCTATTCCAAAAACAGTGCTTGTATATAAAAATTGTTTCTGGAATAGAAATTCGATTTGTCATGTACTCCTTATACTCCCTCCTCATACAACGTTGCCTTTTGCCCGACGTGACACGTGGGCCCCGACGGGACATCAAGACCTCACATGTGAAGAAGAAACAAGGCACCTCCATCCATCGCCTCTTTAAGCCATCCGACACGTTTCTATTTGGCACCTCCAATGCCGCGTCTAGCCCACCCACAAAACACATTATTTGCCCCGAAAAAGGCTTTCGATTTCGTACCGAATTCTTTAATCGCGCCCCCAAAATCTTAAATAGAGGTTCTCCCCCTTAGATTCTACATGATGATAATGTACTGATGCGCGAGGCCCTGATGTGATATTTAAAGTCGAAAAGGACGCCAATGATGTGCCGATGATGTACCGACGATTTATTTATTTGATTTGGAGGGGCGCGGGATGCTATTGGATCTTGTTAACGTTATGTGTATATATCAAGGAGTTAATAGCTTGGAAAGGGCTAAAATGACGGTGGTCGCATTGTACATTTATTAGGCAAATGATTTATCTATGGCAAAAGATCCTGTTACTTAATTTCATAGATGAATTACACGTGTTGGATCCATGTTAAGGAAGGATTGCACAATCTTTTATTTTATTTTATTATTATTTCTTTGATTATTTATTTTTATTGTTGAGTTGATGGAAATAGAATCCGTCATCCTTTTTCCGTTTAAAGATAACTTTGTCCTGAAAAAGGAGTCCCTAAGGACCCTACCATGATCACTTTGATAAAAAAGATTTGGTGGGAAATTTCTGTTACCTCACATCTCTTACTGACGATTTTAGAAGTAGGCTGCATGCATCAAAATACGCACTCAATTGCATTCTTATAAAAAATCGCCTACTTTCCTGCGAAAGAGAAAATCGGGTTTCGAGTTTCACATGCTTTAGCACAGTACGAATTGTGACAATTTCATTCATCCTCATAAAAGTACCGATAAGAAAGGAAAAAAAAGGCATCCTTAGAAAAATTGTTTTTTTTAAAAGGGGAAATAAATTCGAGAACCCTTGAAATTTAGCGGGAAATGGAAGTAATTAGGAGTTTATCAAGACCCATTTTGATGACAAAGAATAAGATTACCTTCTAGTAAGGGATAAAATGAAGTGAAAAAGTGAGGTGGGATTTTCAATTTGCTCTTTATTCGGGTGACACATTTACCAAAAACTTTATTTTGTGATGTGAAAAATCCCGAAATTTGCTAACTGTGACACATTTACCCCAAACTTTTATTTGTGACACAAAAAACTCTGAACTTTCATTTGTGTGACACATTTACCCTAAATCATAGGGGCATTTTGGTCTTTTTACTTTTTAAAAACTTTTTACTTTTTTTTTTTATTCTTCTTCTTTCTTCCCTCCGCCGGCTTCACCATGGCCGGCGGAGGGAAGCTCGCCGGCGTTCGACGAGGGCACCCCTCGCCGGCGCAGCGAGAGCGGCCCCGTCGGCGACGGCGAGGGCCACCCTCGCCAGATCCGGCGAGGGCACCCTTCGCCCGGACACAGCGAGGGCGGCCTCGTCGGCGTTGGGCGAGGGCACCCTCGCTAGGCCCTCGCTTGACGCAGCAAGGGCGGCCCTCATCGGCGTCGGACGAGGGCCTCTCTCGCCGGATCCGGCGAGGGCACCCTCGTCCGACGCAGGTGAGAGCACCCTCGCCAGCCCTCGCTCGACGCCGGTGAGGGCGGCCCTAGCGCCTCGGGCGAGGGCAACCTCGCCCGACGCCGATGAGGGCAGCCCTCACGGGACGCCGGCTTCCCATGGCGCCGGCGAGGGCCTCCCCCTCGCCGGCCGGGCGAGGGCAACCCTCGCCGGACGCCGGGCTTCCCTCCGCCATGGCCGAGGCGGAGGGAAGAGAGAAGAAGAAAAAAAATAAAAAATAAAAAAGAAAAAGAAAAGAAAAAGAATAAAGAATAAGATGAAAATACTCTTAATGGGGGTAAATGTGTCACAGTTTGCAAAGTTCGGGGTTTTCACGACACAAAACAAAGTTTGGGGTAAATCTGTCACTCGAGGCAAAATTGGGGGTTTTTGGTGGCTTTTTCCCTTTCTCGAGTCAAAGAATCGAGTATGTGTCTAATGCATGAGGAATTGGGGATTCTCACCCGGCGGGACATCACGGCCTCACATGCGAAGAAGAAACAAGGCACCTCCATCCATCGCATCTTTAAGGGTGCAAATGGTAACGCTTATCATTGTTTGAGGGGAAGAGTTTTTTTAAATAGTTCTTTTCTATTTCTATTCCGGGGAACAATTTCGAATAAAAGAACCCGTTCGGTAACTATACAAAATTTCTACTCTTGAAATAGAAAAAGAATAGAAATGTTTTGGTAACGCAATGATTCTTTTCTGTATTTATTCGTTTTTTATTCTTGCTCATGGATCGTCGACCGCCAACCGCTGCCCGCTGCCACCTACCGGACGCCGCGGCGGCGGCGGCGGGCAGCAGCGGGCGGCGGTGGCGGTTGGAGGTGGCCGCGACAAGAGAGGAATAAAATAAAAATAAAAAGAAAATTGACTTATTTCTAAAAGTTGTTCTCGAGAACAAAAGCAACTTTTTTTTTTTTTATTTCTCATTTCTCGCTCCCAATCTATTCTCGGAACAAAAAAGTAAAGAAATTATTCTTAGGAATAAATGTTTTACCAAATGGATTTCTGTTCTTTTTTTATTCCGAACAACAAAAAAAAAATTAAGAGAAATAAAAACATTACCACGCAGACCCTAAGCCATTCGACACTTTCCTTTTGGCACCTCTAATGCTGCGTCTAGCCCACCCACAAAACCACATTATTTGCCCTGAAAAAGGCTTTCGATTTCGTACCGATTTCTTTAATCACGCCCCCACCCCCACCCCCCCCCCCCACACACACACAAATCTTAAATAGAGGTTCTCCCCTTGGATTCTATATGATGATAATGTACTGATGCGTGAGGCCCCGATGTGATACTTAAAGTAAAAAGGACCCTGACAATGTACCGATGATTTAGGGTGCGTTTGCAGAACGATTCTGTTCCCGGGAGCCGATTCGACTAGAAATGATTATTTTGATTACGTTCCCTAACCGATTCCGAGTAAAAAAACGCGTTTGCAGAATCGTCCAAAATTTTTGATTCTGGAATAGAATTGCGTTTGATACCGCGCTTAATTGATTCTCGTTTCAAATTAATTTCTTTTAATTTTTAAATATTTTTTAAATATTTTTTTTACTTTTTCCTTTTTTTCCTTTTCTTTTTTTCTTTTTTTCCTTTTTTTTTTTTATTTTTTTCTTTTCTTTTTGCCCTTTTCTCCTATTCTTCTTCTTCTTCATTTGGTAGGTCGCCGGAGCGTCGCCGCCCTCGTCGGCCGAGCCTCGCCGGCACTGGGCGAGGCTCGCCCAGCCGCCGAGGCTCGGCCTCGCCAGATCTGGGGCGAGGCCGAGCCTCATCGGTGGCTGGGCCGCCTCGCCCGGCCCGGTGAGGCCGGCCCGCCACCGGCGGGCCGGGCGAGCCTCGCCGTGGCCGGCGAGCCTCGCCGGCCGGGCGAGGCTCGGCGGCCACCGGCGAGGCTCGGCCTCGCTCGATCCGGGCGGCCGAGCCCTCGGCGGGGCCGGGTGGGGCTCGCCGCTGCGGGCGAGGCTCGCCCGCCACCGGCGAGGCTCACCCGGCCTCGCCGGGTGGCAGGCCGGGCCTCGGCCGGTGGGTCGGGCTTGCCTCCGGCGAGCTCGCCGGACCTCGCCCGGTTCGGCCGCCTCCCGGCGAGCTCGCCGGACCGGCGTGACGGCGACCGGCGACCGGCGGCGCGGCGGCGGCGGCGGCGGCGGCGGTGGTGGTGGATGGCAATCGCGCGATGTCGGAATGGAAGAAGAAGATTTTTATTGTTTTGATTTCGGACGGAGGAGAATCACATTTTTTTATTCTCAATTCTCATCCCATTTGTTCTAACAAAAATTTTACCAAACGCGATTCTCGTCCCAAACCGATTCTAACAAAATCGGAATCGTCAGATCTTGTTTGGCAAGACGTTACCAAACAACCCCTTATTTATTTGATTTGGAGGGGCGCGCTAATGAGTCTTGTTAACGTCATGCGTATATATCGAAAAATTGGGTAAAAGAGGGAAATCCAATTTCTATCCAATGAGTGCGGGCCAGCTGAGCCATCCCTTTTCCCCAGAACGAGGTCGGTGCTAAGAGGACTTGAAAGTTCAAACCACCACTCACGAACCTCATTCAGTTGCAGCCTTCAGAAACAAGAAAAGCTCTCTGCAAATCATTGATTTTCACCTTCATCTTCTTCAAAAGGTTTTCGAGCGGTAGACATGGGGATCAAGTCCCTGGAGGTGACGGTGATGTCCGCCAGGGACCTCCATAACGTCAACGTCATCCACAGGATGGACCCCTATGTCATCGTCTCCCTCTCCGGCGGCCGCAAGCAGCGCACCCACGTCCACAAGAACGGCGGCACCAGCCCCTGGTGGGACGAACTCCTCGCCTTCCCCGTCGACGAGGCCCGCGCCGACCTCCTCATCCTCGTGTTCGAGATCATGACGGAGAAGACCCACGGCGGCCACAAAGAGGTCGGCAGGGTCGAGGTGCCGATCGCGGAGCTGCTCGAGAAGCAGTGGGACGGGGAGGCCAAGCCAATGAGCTACAGCGTGAGTCTGCCGTCCGGGGAGACCCAGGGGGTCCTGGAATTTAAGTACAAGTTCGGCGAGGAGCTGCCGGGGGATGTGGAAATACGCCGGCCCCAGAGTGGGAGCCTCCAGAGAACAGCGGCGGGCAGCGTTGGATCAGCGTGGCCAAGGGGGTGACCGAAGGGTTGATCGAAGAGGTGGCCAGCTGGTTGATCAGCGAGTTGTTCGGCGCGGTGCAGTCGGAAGCCGCAGCGGATGAGTCGGAAGCCGCAGAGGACAAGTAAGATGGTGTTCTTGATATATAAACTGAGTTTTTTCTTGCTTTGTCCGCTATGTTTGATCTGTAGTACGTCAGCGTCACCCAGGTTCGGTGGTGGTAGTCCCCGGTGTCTGATGTGCGCTTTTTTAAATTTTCTGTGTTTAATTAGACTGGATGCGTCAGCCGATGACGCCGCGTTCGATTTTTTTTTTTCCTGTGTAATCACTGATCATAATGGTATGGACGCGTTTGTTTCATGGACCAAAATAGCGATCTGACCTTTCGATTTTGTCTCTTTTTCCTTTCGGTTGCTTTCTTTTTGTAATTTATGGCAGCGAATTGGATTGTAGAGTTGGTATCTCACTAAAATAATGACACAGTTAATGAAAAATACATTGAGAAAGAAATTTTGGGAATATGAATATGACCGATCTTTACAATCCCTGTGTCGATCATCTAGATCGAGCGTCATGGCCGCTTAGGCGACCTCGATCTGGGGTCATCCATGACCTCAGACAGGGTGGATGGGGGTGGGGAGGGGCGGCGAGCAAGATCAGCCACCGCCGAGGACAAGGGCTGCGGGTGCTTTGGTGTTTTTCAGCCATGGAATGGATGGTTAAACTACAAAAGTTGAGGAGGGTTTTTGCGCATTTTCCATATAGTAGGACTTATTATCACATTTATGCATATTAACTCGAGATTATCAAAAAAAAAAAAAAACTCAAGATTATCATTCCAATGGAGTAAACTTCAATTATTGTAATGTTAAAACTTGTCTTTCCATGGGGTTAATTGCTAGATTAATGATAGTCAAGATTCTATCTGTTGATTTTATAAGCCGTCTCTCATGTGAAAGCAAGGAAAGTTGTAGCCTTTGATCGAGACGTCACAACCAACCCCATGTGCTTTGTTGTTTCTGTCCTTCGCATGCGTCCGCAGAATACGCCTAAACAATTCATTTTCTCTTTTGCTACTTTGGAGAAAAGGTTAATTAGGTGGCCCACGGATGATTTTCAAGAACCAAATCTAACCTATCTTTCGAGTGATGAGAAGATTTTTGTTGGTGAAATGGATTTCCGTGTAAATATAAAATTTCACCGTCATTCTGTAATTTACTTTACAGGGAATTTGGTCCGCTCGAATCTGTTAATATCAAGATATTATCGATTGTGGTTGCAACTAGTTCATCCATCCGTGCATGCATGTCGGATTGGAATGAAGCCGTTCTAGTTTGAGGCCGTGCAATTTGACTTAACTTATGGAACATTTGAAGTTCAGGTCAAAGAACCTAACTAATAATCCATTATTCTAATACAACTAGTCCGATGAATGGACGAAAACGTTGTGATCTTACTGCTAATTATTGCCAATGGACAAGTCGTGCACAAGACCATTGGCGTCTCTTCATGACCTCACATTTAGGTATTGTCGTCGATAAAGTAAGACAATTTTAGATCACCCGGCTCTCGATGAGTTTAAATAAATGAGTATATTGAAGATGGGTTTCATTATCAAGTTCCTTATAAACACTTGTTAAACAATCGATTAAGATATTTTTCGTGGCTCCCAATGTATTGATTTTGCTCGTGATAACTCTTTGAAAACGTAAATTTCCTCATCATGTAAAATTTAACAAGCGTGGTCAATTTACTCATGAACATAATTTTTCAAGCATACATAGTAAGCGATCAAATAAAGGGAAGCTGTGGTATTGATGATTAGAATATCGAGGTACCCTCTTATCAAATAACATTAGTCAATGTCCTAGAAACACTCCTCAACAACACCAGTGTAATTAACACTAATTTCTATGACGGTGGACCGAAGGTTGTTTTCTTCTGGTGTGTCAAGTTGAATTAAATCCAATGACAAACAAAAACCTGCCTTGATTTGGGATTTCAAGGACAAGAAGGTTCCCCTAATCCCTTCACAGAAAAAACAATAATTTATTTTTCATATTAATCAATCATTAAATAATTTCCTAATCCTAATTAGCATCTTTAAGAAACTCGTCGGCACGGTCGCACGTTTACTCAAGGGAGCTCTCGCGAGCCCATGAAGGCAACATGGCCCAGACGAAAGAGACTCCATCATGGACTCTGCATACGCAATCCTCCACGACCCACGGGATCTTGACCATTGATGGGCCGACCCGATTGGATCCACCTGATGACGGGTTAAGAAATCCGAAACCGTCCATAGCTCAAGGAACTCATGGATTGTGGGCTTTATCCGCTCCAATCCAAAAGGATACGGTGCGGGTATTTTTTTCATCGGACCCGATGGAATGAACCATCTCTCTCTCTCTCTCTCTATATATATATTAACTTTGCTAAGACAACGGTACCGTCATTTACATTTAATAACAGTGTATTTCTCACCACATATTTGTTTTACAAGTTCATGGCAACTGGGAGGACTTGTAGATGAATTTAAATATAAATTTTATAAGATACACATACCTTATTTACTTCTACAAAGAAAGCTAAAAAGAGAGGATAATGGCACGCTAAACAATGTTATCTTTTTTTTCAAATTGGTCATTATGTTAAAAAAGTAAAACTGAAAATACTAATGAGATCGACTAATCCGTTAGCTAGCGATGTGATACCTACTTGGCATCTTATGTTGCTTTCGAAATAATTAATTAAAAATTATAAAACAAGAGAAATGTAGAAGAAAACAACCATTAATCACTTGACCGTTGTTGTCGCTCGAGAATTTCAATGAATTTCACTTACTTAAGAATTTGGCTTAGATAGGTCATCATAGCTATTCTCAATCAAGGAAGAATAGGGGTTTTCAATTGTCATTAGTACTTATCATTATTTGAAGAAATAAATTGACCTCTAATCCATAAGAAATGAAGTAAGGTCAAGTCTCACATGTTCATGTAAGTTTTCTCAATGAACCAAGATTGGTACTACATCAAGTAAACTTTGTATAGGATTCTATTAAATTAGTGTAAATTCTAAATTGGCCTTGATTCATGTGATCTAAGATTGATTGTGTAATTTTTTAGGTCCTTACACATCTTCATTTATGAGATTCGAATGAACAAGGTAATTTTTTTCATCTACTAAATCATTATTCATATATTGATTTGATCTTGTCTTTATTTCATATGTTATTATATATAGCTGATATCACTTATCTTGATTTTAGGTCACTAGAGAGTCTTTATAAAATAACTTGATTTAAGTGAAAAGAATGATGAGCCATATGATTGTATAATGAGTTTGTTATTAGTCTCAAAGTCAATATTTCAAGTACCTTTTTTGTCTTTGAACTTTAATTGATTCTTCTAATCCAATTTTTTTCTAGTGATAATATTGATGCTCGTAATTATCTATGTTTAGATATTTAATTTGCTCTAGAATTATCTGTTTCCTTATACTGTTTTTTCTTATTTCATATTAAAGAAATCTCACATAGTGGAATTTGAATAAATTCCTCACAATGACACTTTCCAATCTTGATTTTTCCAAAAAAAAAAAAAAACCGTTAAACAAGTCAACAGGTTTCTTTGTGAAAATTTGTGGTGGAAAAGCCACCGTCTGTTATTCAAGACTAACAGTACTATTAACTTTTATGATCGCAAACCATCTCTCTATAGTTATGAAGAGTTACGTGAAACTCGGCATGCACATTACACAACATTGTAAACCATCAACAACGGACGATAAAATCTATTCTGACCTTATCCGCTTAACTAAGTCTTTTCTGTTTCAAATTTTTATCAATGATCTCCACCATAAAACCCAATCCTCCTTTAGCCGCTCAGATATATCCTAAAGCTTCACGATGATCTTTCTTCCCCCATGGCGACGACCACCGACGGCGGAGGCTACTACACCTTCAGGTCCTGCAGGGCAAAGTGGTTCATGATGTTCGCGTCCTTCTTGATAATGGTGGGCGCCAGCGCCACCTACCTCTTCAGCATCTACTCCAAGGATATCAAGTTCACCCTCGGCTATGACCAGTCAACCCTATGTTAGACATAAAAATCAAATGCGGAAAAAATTATTGATGTAAAACAGACCTTTAGCCATTGTTCGGCGGAACTTCATAAAGATTCGGCGAAATTATAGGCACACTATACTAACCCAATCCTTTCGCATACTGATGATGTATTCCAAATGAGAAGGTTTATTTTAGACCTTGTGATTGCTTTTAAGAAATGAATGATCGTTTCTTTTATAAATTGTCTCCCACTAAGGCCGTTACCAAATGGGTGGTTGTCATAAAGAGGTACAAAGCATAGAAAAAATGCATGTGGAATAACCACTACTTTAAAGAGAAAACATGAGTTTGAAATTCTCCCACTTGATTTCAATATTTTCATCATACATATTATCTAACCAATCCACTAAAACTTTATCCTTAAAGAAAAAAAAAAACAAAACACATGAATCATGACGACATGTCCTCTAAGAACAAGTAATATCTTCCATGTATCATAATACATCTTATTTCTTTAGTGTCAGCCTATAGATGATAACACATTTTAATGAATGAACCCTATGTTTATTCTAGAACCAAAGATAAATGCTATTCTCATAAACAACAAAATGTGTATGCCAAAAATTGAGAATCAACATTACAACAGAATAAGAGTTTCATACAACAAAAATCATCCATATGACGACAAATCACATAATGTGACTTAAACCTATACTAGTTACATGATTTTTATACTTCATTGGTAACATACCTTTGGTTAAAGGATCAACTATCGTTAATTCAATGGTAACGTGTTCTATGACCATTTTATTCTCATTGACACTTTCCCTTATGATTAAATACTCGATGTCGATATGCTTACTTCGACTACCACGTTTGGTATTTTTAGCCATAAAAATTGCAGCTGAATTATTACAATATATTCCTAATAACCTAGAAATAGAATCAACAATTCTAAGCCCAGAAATGAAACTCTTCAACCATACACCATACGATATAACCGCAAAACAAGAAATGAACTCAACCCCTATAATGAAAATCGCTGTCAAAGTCTGCTTTGCACTCCTCCAGTACACAGCTTCGCCAGCTAATATAAAAATGTATTCATATGTTGATTGTCGAGAATCAACACAACTTGCAAAGTCCGTATCCGAATAACCAATTATTTATAGATTGTCAGTCCGCCTATACATAAGTATGTAACTTTTGATACATTCAAGGTATCTCATCACTTTTGTTGTAGCTCTCCAAAGTGGTCTATACTTGGATTACTCGATATCTTCCCAACATTCTCACAACAAAAGCGATGTCAGGATGAGTGCAAACCTGAGTATACATTAAACTTCTGATAGCTGAAGCATATAGAATGTTATTCATTTGTTTCATTTTTAGATCGTTCTTCGAACATTGATTCAAATTGAACCTATCACCCTTCACAATAGGTGCTATATTTGATAAACAATATTTCATCCAAAATCTCTCTAGGATCTTATTGATATAGGTTTCTTAAGATAATCATAAAATTCATCAAGATCTATCTCTATGGATCTTAATATCAATGGCATAAGATGCCTCACCCATATCCTTCATGTCAAAACTTTTAGAGATAAATTGTTTACCTCATGTAATAACCCCTTATCATTGGTTGCAAGTAGAATATCATCCACATATAGCACAAGAAAACAAATTTTGCTCCCACCAACCTTCTAATATATACATTAATCCATGACATTCTTTACAAAATCGAATAAAAATATGATCTCATGAAATCTTTAATACCATTAGCAAGATACTTGTTTCAAGCCATATATAAATTTATTAAGATTGCACACCAGATGTTTACCTTTATTAGAGGAGAATCATTTATGTTGTTTCATATAAAACTCTTCTTCTAGTTTCTCATTAAGGAACCCCATTTTCACATCCATTTAATATCATTCCATATCAAAATAGGCAACCAATACCAAAACAATACGAAGAGAATTTTTTTTACAGATTTTATTCTTTTTGAGTGAATCCTTTGACGACAAGTCTAACTTTATATCTTTCAATATTGCTTAATGAATCCTTCTTGGTTTTGAAGATCCATTTATAACCAATGGCTTTCGCATCATCAGACAACTCAACCAAATCCCAGACTTTGTTAGATGCCATAGAACTCATCTATTCCTTCATGGTATTGCACCGCAAATTAGATTTATCACTACCTATGACTTGTGAAAATGTTTTAGGATCATTCTCAACTCCAATATTATAGTCAGATTATTGTAAATACACAATACAATCACTAAAAATTATTGATTTCCTTATTCTAGTAGATATTCTTAATGTTGCGTCAACATTTTCTTGAGGAACGTCTTGATCAACCGGTTGTTCAGTAGATTCTAGTTGTTTATATTAATATTAGCGGGTTATGGAATATCAACTAATTGTTCAATAAATGGTTGAACTAAATAGGCGTTATGAATAACAACCAACCTTATACTTGAGGTGGAAGGTTGAGCATTTGAATGATCTTTCTTAAGAACAAGGTCCTTTGATCAATCACTCCCGCTAATCAAGTCATTTTTAAGAAACTTAGCGTTTTTTTATTCCACAATCCTAGTGGTGTGAGATGAATAATAAAACTTGTATCCCTTGGACTTTTCGGCATATCCAATGAAGTATCCACTAATGTTCCTTGGGTCTAACTTCTTTTCTTGTGGATTGTAAATTCTCATTTCAGATGGACATCTCCAAATGCATACATGTCGTAAATTTGGTTTCCAACCTTTAAACAACTCAAAAGGCGTCTTTGGGACAGCCTTGATAAGAACTTGGTTTAATATGTACAATGTCATCTTAAGTGCTTCAGTCCATAAGGTCTTAGGAAGATTGAAGCCATTAAGCATATTCTGCACCGTATTCAATAAAGTTTGGTTTCTTCTTTCCGTTACATAGTTTTGGTCCGGAGAACTAGGCATAATATATTGGGCAACTATCTCATGCTTTTGAAATTTGTTTGCAAATGGATCAAGTGCTTGTCCATCTTCAATGTATTACTATAATTTCCCACATCTATCTGATCTTATGATCTTAATTTACTTGCCGCACAATTTCTCTACTTTCACCTTAAATACTTTAAAGGCATTTAACTCTTCATACTTATTATGAAGCAAGTAGAGATACGTGTAATGTGAGTAATTATCTATGAAAGAGATGAAGTATTTTTGACAATACGAGTAGATATCTGGACTACAAATATCCGTATGTATGATTTCTAATATTTATGTACTTCTCTTGGCACTTTTCTTCGTCTTGTTAGTTTGCTTTCCCTTTATGCAGTCTACACGAGTATTACAATCGGTAAAATCTAAAGCATCGAGTACTCCATCATTTACTAATCGCTTAATTCTATCTATGGAAATATGTCCCAGTCTTCAGTGTCACAACATAGAGGAATCTTCATTCACAATATATCCTTTTATACCAGCATTATCATAAACATACATCGCATTATAATGGACATTGTCTTGTAAATTGATTCAAAAAAGACCATCGGACAAAGTACCACTCGCGACAATTTCAGATTTAAATGATAAACAGAAGTTTGAATCTGAAAAGTTAAAAGAGTAATCCAAAGATATAAATCTTGAAATTGAAATTAAGTTTCTAAAGAAATTAGAAACAAAAAAAAAAATCATTTCCAAATTCAAAACAAAGCCACTATTGAGAACTAGTCAACATGTCCAAATAGCTTCCACATGCAAACGCATCTTGTTTTATGAATAAATGCTTTGTTCACTTTTCACTGGCTTCTTGTGGTTTTGAAAACCCTACAAGAAATTCGAAATGTAGATTATATATCTAGAATTAATTGTTGTGACTCACATCAGCCATATTAGATTCATAATAAACACAATAAATTGGATTACCTTTCTTCCCGAGTTAAGCCTAAAATCCGACGCAGTCTTCACTAATATGTCCATTCTTTTTACAAAATAAACGTTTGTATTTTTTCTTAACGTCAGCTTGGAGAGGTATCTTACTCTTTCCCTTTTGCTTGCCATGACTCTTATTCTTTCCTTGTGTTGCCAAATGAACACTTTCTCCTGATTCCATAATCAGTCTTTCTTTCTCTTCATCACACATGGTCATGAATTCATTAATTGATCATTTATTCTTATGTGTGTAAAAAGTGCATACTGTTGTGGGAGAGTGTTCAAAATATAATACACAAGAAAAGATTCAGATATCTCGACCTCAAGGTTCTTAAGCTGAGTTACAATATTCCTCATCTTCATGATGTGCTCATGCACATCTCTGACACCGGTGAGCTTCAATGATGAAAAGTTCATAATTAAAGTCATGGCATGCACCTTCTCAAAAGTCTCAAACTACGCTGGCCTCCAACAAAGTCTTAACATTGCTATGTTGAGCAATCGAACCATGGATACTAGAATATATTTTTAGCCCTTATAAACATTGCACTAAGGTGGTTGGACTGCTCCCATTGATCAAAAAAGGCTATCTCAACTGCAGTGCTCGAGTTAGTGGGAGCATGTGGTTTATCTTTCCTTATAGCATAGTCAATGTTTATCCACCCCAATTGAAGAAGAACTAACTTCTTTTAAATTTTATAGTTTTCACCATTCAATAAGAGAACATCATACATAAATTCAGAGAAATTTACAGGTTGCAAAATTGCATATAAAACAATCATGCTTATGTCACAAAATACGAGGCAAAACATACATAAATCATGTTTTATCAATGTAAACATGTCACAAATATGAATCATATAATATAAAAACTACCCGTGGGCTAGTTTTTAATTTAAACATATTCATAATTACGCCATTAAGAAACTACCATATTATATACTTTTTCATAATCCCTGTGGGTAAATTAAGAAAAATAGTATGATATTTCATCCTAATTAATCATATTAATATAATGAAAATTCCCATGGCATCATATTAATATAATCAATGTCCATTTCTAAATAAAAGTTGGAGACTCTTAATATATAATTTAATTAATTAAAGATGTTGTGGCTACTCTCTAATTAATTAAAATATATGGATCATTGGACATTTAATTTCATGCATAAAGTATTCATAAAAAATGCATGAAAGGGCTAAATAGTAAATAAATGCACCAAGGGGCAAAATAGTAAAATAAATTAGGCAAAGGGCAAAACTGCAATAATAGCAAAGAAGGAGGGCAAAACGGTAAATAAACAGAAAAGGGGCTAATAGGCGTGTGCATGGCACGCACCTCAACCACTGCTCAGGCACGTGCAAAGCACGCGCTCACTTCACCGTGCGGGCGTGTGCGACACATGCGCGGCAACTCTGCGCGCGTGGGCGCCACGCACCAGCAGTTCCGCACATGTGGATCCCACTCGCATGCGATTCCACACGTGTGGCGCCACGCACCTTCTTCCTCCGTGTGCTTAGAAGTTTTTTTCTCACTTTACTTCTTCGGCAGCCCATCTCAAACCAAAATAAATGATCGGTTTCGAAGAACACATCGGCGTGACCCCATAGGTCCAAGTTTTGGCAAAAATGACTAAAAAATTGGCCCCAAATCAAACGAAAATTTTCCAAAATGCAAACCCTTAACCACCACGACTTCCACCGCTTGATTAACCTTTGGCAAACACTAATATGCTGAAATAACTTACAGCTATTCTTCCTTATGGCGGTGTGACTGTACCGATCCGAAGTCGAGCAATAGGTCTCTGAAATTTGGCTGGAATCGGCGATTTTCCTCTTAACTCCAAAATGGCCGAATTATTGTTCACATAAAAAGCTCTGGGAAAAAAAATCGACAAAAAAAATAAGGCAGAGGCACTAAGCATGCTCGATACCAAATATTAGACATAAAAATTAAATGCGGAAAAAAAAAAATCAATGTAAAATAGACCTCCAGTCATTGTTCGTCGGAAATTCACGGAGATTCAACGAAATTATGGGTACAATATACTAATTCAATACCCTCGTGTACTGATGGTGAAGGCTTGCGTCAGACTTTGTGATTGCCCTTAGGAAATGAAGGATCGTTCTTTTATATATCGCCTCCCATCAAAGTGGTTACTAAATGAGCGGTTGTCATGAAGAGGTACAAAGTGTGGAAAAATAGCTATTATTTCATATGTAATTTTTCCACGCTTCGTAACTCTCCATATATATATATATCAACATTTTCCAACCCATGTTTTCTTTTTAATATAGCGGTTGTTTCACGCGCAATTTTTTCATACTTCGTACCTCTTCATGACAACCTCCTCAGCTCCTCCAAGGACCTCGGCGCCAACGTCGGCGTCCTCTCCGGCCTCATCGCCGAGCTCGCCCCCACATGGCTTGTCCTCCTCGTTAGCTCCGCCATGAGCTTCAACGACTACTTCCTCATCTGGCTCGCCGTCACCCGTCGCGTCCCCCACCCCGTGGTTTGGCAGATGTGCGTCTATATCTACGTCGGCGCCAACTCCCTGAACTTCGCCAACCCGGGCTCCCTCGTCACCTGTGTCAAGAACTTCCCTAAGAGCTGCAGCATCATGCTCGACTTGATGAAGGTACTTCACGGACAGCTGATTTCTCGTCAAGTATTTACATCGGCAACGTAACGAATGCGCGAAATGCTTTCTCTTGTCTCGTGAAGGGCTTCATGGGGCTGAGCGGTGCGATGATGACGCAGCTCTACTACGCCATCTATGGGGAAGACTCCAAGTCCCAAATCCTCCTGATCGGGTGGCTGCCGGCGGTGATTTCGATCGTCTTCGTGTACACCATCCGGACGATGAAGCTGTCGACGCACCCCAACGAGCTCAAGGTGTTCTACGAGTACCTGGCCATCCAAGTCGTGCTCGCGCTGGTCATCTTGGCCCTGACCATCGCCAAGAAGTAGGTCAGCTTCTCCCATTGGGCCTACGTGACCAGCGCGGTCGCCGTCTGCGTCTTGACCTTCCTCCCTCTCGGGATCGCGGTGAGGGAGGAGTGGGCCACGTAGAAGCAGAGGAAGGCACAGAAACCTACGACGGCGACCGTGGGTGTTGCTGATGATGACGCCTCCAGTCCTGCTCGTGATTTGGAAATTCATGCGACTGATCAGCGGAAGCAAGAAGAGCAAGAGGCTGCCAATCCGAATGACACTTCGTGTTGTGCCGATGTGTTCAAGCCTCCCGAAAGAGGTGCGGACTACACGATCATGCAGGCCCTCTTGAGCTTGGACATGATCACTCTCTTCGTGGCGACGTTCTGTGGCCTTGGATGCAGCCTGACTGCGGTCGACAACCTGGGCCAGATCGGCGAGTCCCTGGGCCACCCGCAGCACACGATCGGCACATTCGTGTCCCTCGTGAGCGTGTGGAACTACTTCGGGCCGGGTCTTCGCCGGGTTCGTCTCGGAGATCATATACGACAAGTGGAAGGTGCCCCGCCCCGTCATCATGATGCTCTCGCGCGTCGTGTCCGGGGTCGGGGACCTCCTCATCGCGTTTCCGGCCACCGGGTCCGTCTACGTCGCGTCCATCCTCGTCGGGTTCTCCTACGGCGCGCAGCTCACGCTCCTCTTCATCATCATCTCCGAGCTCTTCGGGCTCAAGTACTACTCGACGCTGTTCAACTGCGGGCAGCTGGCGAGCCCCCTCGGGTCGTACATCCTCAACTCGCTGGTCGTGGGGAGGCTTTACGACGAGGAGGCGACGAGGCAGCTCGCAGCCAGGGGCTGATCCGTTCGGCGACGAAGGAGCTGACCTGCGTCGGGAGGCGGTGCTACCGGACGTCGTTCAGCATCCTGGCCGGTGTGAACGCGTTCGGCGCGCTCGTCTTGCTGGTTTTGGTCGTGAGGACTGGGAAGTACTACCAAGGGGACATCTACAAGAGGTATAGAGATCAGATGGCTGAGAACGAGAAGGGAATTGCGTTGAGCAATGCCGGCATTGACGACCCTGAGAATGTAAAAGATAGAAAGTGACAAGGATCGAGTGAAGGTGACGAACCCATCTTCTTCTTTTTCCTCTTAAGTTTTTCATGCTTGCGATTTAGTGCGAACACGAGTTGCTTAATGTACACGAGTCTCCTCTTCTTGGTTCGTCTGTATTTTTTGTTTTTTTCCCTCAAAGATTTCGATCAACGGATGTTCTTGATCACGTTCTAAAGCTCCATCTAATCCGGTGATTTTGACAAACTCAATAATTATCAATCAAATTGATTACTAAAATGATAACTGTTATTGAATCTTGGCCGAAATTGGGTAAATTTGAAAAGGAAAATACTGTGGATAACTTAAGAATTTTGAATCCCTTCGGCAGTTAAGTTAGATGAGATCATTCCAATTGTAATCTGATCACCAGAAAGGATTTTCAAGTTATTTTCTTATCGTTATTAGTCAAACTAGGTAGAGTCAAGTGTCATGCAAAGTGGCTCGTAGGGCAAATCCGAATGGAGGTAAGGCCAAGACCCATCTGATTGACCCGAGGACCCGAATTGCCCCCGGTCCAACCCAACAGCATCTGTGGATTTCGTGATGCTCTTGGAGCACCCGAATGATTAAAATCACCTAATTGGGTCGTGAAATTTTATTTTTTTTATTTTCGAGGAAAATAGTTTGACAATACTAGGGGTTTTCTCGGATGAATGATCAACGTGATGCTGCGAGAGGGCTCGATAATCTATCGATCGCATGCACGAAATCAAATGGAAAAAAGAAAAACATTCGAGCAATTTGGATATCCCTTGTGTGGATTTTCTTCCTCTGTCATAAAAAAAAAAAAATGGAGTTCGTAGTTGATAATAATATTGATCTTTCCCGACTCAATATCTTCTTTTAATTGGTCCATGGGAATGGTGTGGAGGATTTTTAGCTTGGAATCACCCATTCGAATTTCACGACTTGTGTGCAAAAATTGTTTAATTCTAGGCCAAAATCATTCACACGGCAAGATAATATATCTAGGCTTAATTGAGTTTCGGACCTCAATATGTGCTTAAACTATTTCGTCCGAACTTTCAGACGTAAAATTCGAGGATATATCCTTCTACACAAGGGAGATAAAGATATACCCAAAAATTAAGGGACTTTCTCAGGTGGAGAGAGAAGACTCTACCATAACTCCTTCAGAAGTTGTTTGAGGAACTAATAGGTAAGCATAGTAAGTGCCCGTGCCGGTGAAGGTGGAAGAGGGAGGTGACAGCCCTCCTGTTAGGCTGACTTGTGCTTTGCACAATGGGTCCATTGAAAGAAGACACCATTGTCGGTTGAAAGATACGGTGCGAAAGATAATATATCCGAGCTTAACTGTGTTCATTAAACTTGTAAGATGGTCAAAACGCTTGCAGACTGTCCGTCAGATCTCTTTCGTCCAGTGTTTCGGATTATCAAAAGAAGAAATATATGTATAGATTGGCTCATTTAATATTTATGCCGCTACGGAGCCTTTTGCAGAAGGCAAAGGCAGGACATTGTATTGACGATAGCAGGCTTTTACGCTGTGATTTTGCTCCTCTATGTAGTAGTCTCCGGAAAAGGAAGGGGGAAAAGACGAGAGCAAAAGGGACCTCTTTTATACCAGATCCGCAGCATCCATTGCCAGAGCAGCCTCATGTTCTACCACCGCGAAGCAAATTTTAACTGAATCAATGGAAGAATCTGACCCAGAAATCATCAAAAACAAAACCTTCACTCTCACAAAAGAAAAGAAAAGGAAAGGAAAGGAACGAAAGAAAGAAAACCCAATAGAAGAAAAGTGAAGGTCTTTGTCCACATTGTTGAGGAAGAACCCGAGCAAAGAATCTCCATCCCTCATGCAAGATAAAAAGATGACTTGCTCATCCATTTGGATATATGCTCTCCCTCCCTCCCTCCCTCTCTCTCGTCTTTCTCTGTCTGTCAATTTGGTTTGTCTAAGTATTTGTGTAGAATAATTAACAAGCAAGCTAGGAATGTGAGTGACCGAGAGGGTCGTGCAAGAAACAGAGGATTAGGGTGGAGAGATACAGAGGGGGGCGGTTCTGTCTTGTCCTCCTCATTCCAGCTCTCATGCGGCCTCCCTTTCTCCTTGTTGAAATGAAATAGAAAAGCCCCTTAAAAAAAGTAAAAAAAAAAACCACCCCCGATCGTAAGAAAGTATAAAGTACAATTTTGCGGAGCATAATTATTCCTATAATTACCGTTTAAGTCTGTTTTATAGAGCCACCTCCCCAGCACAAGTTCCCATGAAAATGTAGCTTCCGCTTCTCTAAAGCAAATGTCCTTTCGTTTTAAATTTTTTTTCTCTTTTTTATTCTAAAGAATAAAAAAATTAATTTCTATTTTTTTCTCGGGGGTTTTGTCTAAAGCCAAGTTTGAGCTTTAGAGAAGCAAAGAACCAGCTCTAGCGGCAACAGCGCCTCCCCCGTTTACCTCATTATTGCTTGTCGTCCCTTGGAGAGGATAGGGATGTTGTTCCCGACCACCTGCATTCTCCCTGCGTGCATCGTCTTGGTCTCTCTCACACTCTCGGCTGCTCTGAACCTCACCCTCCCTCACCAACACCCGGACCCTGAAGCGGTAGTACAAGATGTGCACAGGTATGTCTAAGCTCTAATCCTCATCTGCATTCATCCACGCACCCATGCAATGTCTTCTCAGGCCTGGAAACCTTCTGGCCGAGGACAGGCCAAGAGACCCACTCTGTTTTTTGAGCCACATTGCTCTGTTTTCTCCCCCAAATCTCAAATCTGAGATATTTTCCCCTTTCTTTTTCTCAAAAGAGATATCTCCCCAGATATTTCTTCCTCGAAAGATTTGTCTCCTTTTTTTTTCTCCATGACAAGGAAATCGTCCATCTGCTCGCATTCCATTTTCCTTTTCTGGCCACATTCAGCTCATCCTCTGAACTCATCAAGCAGAGAGCATTTACACGGTACATTCTCAAGTCCCAGCCATTTGCTAGGGGCAAAAAACAGGGGCAAAGAACCCATCCCAGCGTTCTCCATTTTCCCACATTTTAGAGGAAATTGTGGGAAACGCCCTCATTTCTTGCCTCGCAGCCCTCTTTTCAGCTCTTCCAAGAAAAAACAAAAGCGACCAGCTCTTTCTTAAGTTATTTTTTTGGTAAGGAGCTCTTTCTTAAGTTATTCCTACCACGGTTTCCGAACAAAGCAAAAAAAACCTTCCTTGCAATTTCATCTTTGCAGGAGACTGAATGCCTCCATCTCAAGAAGACTCCTGTCCTCGTCCTCCTCCTCGTGTGGCACCGGCAACCCCATCGACGACTGCTGGCGGTGTGACCCGAACTGGGCCTCGAACCGGCAGCGCCTGGCGGACTGCGGCATCGGGTTCGGTCAGTCGGCGCTGGGGGGTCGTGACGGGCGCATCTACGTGGTCACCGACTCCTCGGACTCGGACGTGGTGGACCCGAAGCCGGGGACGCTCCGGTACGGGGTCCTCCAGGAGGAGCCCCTGTGGATCATCTTCTCCGCCGACATGATGATCCGGCTTAAGCACGAGCTCATCCTCAACAACTTCAAGACCATCGACGGCCGGGGGCACAACATCGAAATCACCGGCAACGGCTGCCTCACCGTCCAAGACGTCTCCAACATCATCATCCACAACATCCACGTCCACGACTGCAAGCCCTCCGGCAACACCAACATCCGATCGTCGCCGACCCACGTCGGGTTCCGCGGGCGGTCCGACGGGGATGGGATATCGATATTCGGGGCGTCGCACATATGGGTGGACCACTGCTCCCTGTCGCGCTGCGCCGACGGGCTGATCGACGCCATCATGGGCTCGACGGCGATCACCATATCGAACAGCTACTTCGCGCACCACAACGAGGTGATGCTGTTGGGCCACGACGACAAGTACGCCCCGGACTCCGGGATGCAGGTGACCATCGCGTTCAACCACTTCGGGGAGGGGCTGGTGCAGCGGATGCCCCGGTGCCGGCGGGGCTACATCCACGTCGTCAACAACGACTTCACGGCGTGGCAGATGTACGCCATCGGCGGCAGCGCCAACCCCACCATCAACAGCCAGGGCAACCGCTACACGGCGCCCGTCAACGCCGACGCCAAGGAGGTGAGCGAGCGAGCGAGTGAAGGGCGCGCGCGCGTGGGGGGAGGGCCGGTTTCGGGTTAAAAAATGATTCCTTTCTCGTGCTTTGATACTTTTGTCCGTCTCGTCAGGAGCAGTCCGGTCAATTTTCTTAAGTCCGATTAATCAAAAAGTTTGCATTACACAATACGAGGTGATCTCGCAGCATTGAAAAACGAAGGAAAGTTAGCGAGCGTTTTGAGGCGCTGTCGGATTCATTAATAAAAATCTGATTTTTTGAGGGAAGGGGTGTGGGTCGTCGAGCCTTTTCGACTTCAGCTTATCTGCGCCTTGATGGGGACGGGTGTTCTTGTCTGCGCGCGACGTGGGGCGTTTCCCCACTCGCCGTGACGGCGCGTGTGGGAGCAGACGCCGCTGTCCTTGGGCTAGTCCAGCCTGGTACTCGACGTGGAAGCTTTGGTTGGTCCGTCTCGTCCGATAGATCGACTCTGGTGTTGTCAGTGCTTGACAGCCATGCAAGCGGCAGAGTTTCTTTTGGTACTGAACTCGACCCAATAGTTTTCGAGCCGTTTCACATTGAGGATGCGCCTGTTTCGGATCTGGAGGACGTTTCTTTTCCGGGGATTTGATATGTTTGTTATGAGGCGAAAGATTTGACATCGATAGGCCCCAGTGACGCTGTCCCAATGCAGGTGACGAAGCGCGTGGAGACGGAGGAGAACGATTGGCTGGACTGGAACTGGCGGACGGAGGGGGACATCATGGTGAACGGTGCCTTCTTCGTGCCGTCCGGGGTCGGCCTCAGCGCCCAGTACTCCAAGGCCTCCAGCCTCGAGCCCAAGTCCGCCGGCCTCATCAACCAGTTGACCATGAATGCCGGCGTCTTCGGCGATCCTAGGTACACTCTCCCTCTCTTCCTTGCATGTTCTTTTCCCGGTATTTTGGTTAGTTGTCATTCGCTTCAAAAGTTGACTCATTTTACTCTGCCAAGCTCAGTCTCGGATGCGGAATTTAAATTAGAAGGCTGCTTTGCATTTGTTAGAATATATAAATATTAAACTACGCCTTTATTTAACAATTTAAACTTTTAAAACAGTTAGTGATGGTCCATAAAATCTCATATTACTATAGGGGCAAGAATGGGGATATGATAATTTGACATTGTGTTCAAAAGATTACATTACACATTTTATACAAAGTCGACCAAGTTACTAAGCTTTCCATTGGTTTGTCATGGCAAAGCTTTAAATTATGGTAACTTTTGATAGTATCATACTTTATTGGCACACGATCCAGATTAGGATTTCTGTGGAGTTCATTGTTAGTTAGTAGAAAAATAAGTTCTACACTGAGGTGTTACTGGTGCTTTCTGCTTTTCAACTATCTATCTCAACTGTCAAGTAGATTTGGCAAGCCCATTTATACTTGGATACAGCTCTTGACAAATGCATTTTCATCCGAGAGATTAGGGTAAATTGCATTCTTCCAGGAGTATTTTCTTGGAATAGAGAACAAATTGTGTGTTCTTTATCTGATTGGTCTTTTGTCAGATCTTGATAGCTTTTGCTTAGGTACCCTTCACTTTGAATGACTGATTTGTGTGATGCTCTCTACAAATTGGAAGCATCTACCAATTGGAACGGTTGGATCAATAATTCTCAGGGGACAGATATTCTATTTATTTCTTTGTTTTGAAACTACAACAGACCAAATATGAATCCGGATTTAACACCTTGCAATCGTTCCTGATAAAGTCATTGGTGACCACAGAACCCTGTCACTTTAGCTGTCACTATGAAGGGGGTATAATTCGTCTATGGCATTGTGTGTCTGCTTCTCTCTTTCCCAGTTGCTCTTGTTGGTCCATCACCTTTTAACCAACAAGGAGAGCAGGTTGTTTTCGCTGGAATCTCATTTGGAGCTAATCACCAGATCATCATGAAAAGTTACCGATATAAAAAAGATAAAAACTTTCCATTGCATATAGTAATATTACAGACATTATGGTGAGCTTTGTTCTATAATTTTGTCATTCTATCTTTGCACGTGATCTTGCGGGGCTTAGAGAATCTTTCAAGAGGGCCAACAGTACAGCCTTTTAGTTCAATTGTCCTTTTCCTTGTGTGCCTTTTCCAGTTCATCAATAATCTGCAGTCCTTTGCGGTGATTTCTTCTTTGTTTTATGAAAATGGAGAAGTAAATCCCCTTTTTGCCCACTACTTTTAACCTTTTTCTCTCAGTAGGCCATTTAGTGATTCTTGACCAATCCCTAGGCATGCTAGTCGAAACCTATTTTCGAGTCCATTTAATGGATGCTTTCATCATCGCTTTGATTTGCGATCAAAAGTCCTAGAATTTATTCTACCAATTCGAATCTCTGATTTCAGCTACAATTGCCTCAAGAAAAATAGGTGAAAGGACGTAAAAATGCATAATCTTTTTCCCAGTATTGTTTAGACAGGGCAAATTGCACGCCATTTTCTCCTAAGTTTTGACAAGTTCAAATTTTTTGGAGTAGAATCCCTTGTCTGATGAGAATGCTCACTCAAGCTGATGAGTAGCTTTTGCAATATGGGCATCCAGGCTTGTAATAGTAAAGTGAACCCAACCCATGTGGCAATTCTGCCTAGGAATAGTATACAGGACAAAGATGAGATGCTTTTTAGCTTTTTCTGACATATGGGTTTGAGCTGGAAAATCAGTGTCTCCATGTCAAAAGCTCGAGACTTTGAGCATGGCGGATAAAAAGGAATTTTTAAGTGAAAGAGGCCTTGATAAAGGAGGCCATTTTTTCTTCCTTTGGTTTCCTTTATCTGGTCTAATTGGGGAGCTGCTTCATTATAGTCAAAGAAAATGTCATTTGCCCACTCAGGAAAGTCACAGAAAAGGGCGTATGGGTTTGGGTGTGGATTGGGGTTGGAAGTGAGTTGAGTGATTGAGGAGTGTACACGCTCCATAGTCGCCTGCATCTGCTGTCCAGCAAATAGTCGTGGGACCTGCCAATGACAAATTGCCTTTTTTAATTAGGTAGGACCATAGGATGCGCGTTGTGGGCCCCACCCACCTGCTGGGGGATCTGATATGAACTAGACAGAGACAACCAGCTGTGGTACCGTTACATATAATAAAATTAAAAAAAAAAAAAAAGAGAGAGAGAGAGAGAGAGAAGGTTTTTCAAACAAGTGACCTTATTCGCCGTCCTATTCTCCTATTCTACACTTATCAGCTACTTTTCACGTTGGTATGTTCAATGTTATTACCGTTATGTCCCCCCAGCCATGCTGTGAAGGTTTGTTTCTGAACACACCTGAACAGGGGAGAGGGAGAGAGATGGTTGCCTCCTCCCGTCTCCCATCAGCCGCATCTTGTTTCGAGACCATGGGATTTTCGGGGGAATGCTTTGCCTCGACCCGGGTCAGCATAGGCTGTGGTTAGTCACATTTCATGGCTATGATGATGGTACCTGGTGAAACGTGGTCAGGCGTGAGGATCTGAGATCTAGATCCTCCAAAGAAAGCACAGTGCTATATTTCCTTTTGACCATGTCATGCTAGCTTCAGATCCATGCGAGGATCAGTGGCTACTCTAAATGAAGTCAAATTTTCCAAAGTCCGGTTTGAATGGATTCTCTTGGGCAAATGCTTTCAGAACCAAGAAACAGAATGGGGATTCCATCTACTCCAGAACAATATCTATCATTTACCAGTTTCTCTGCTCCTAGAACTTGGAATGGGTAGCTGGAGTCCTCTATGTTAGGTTGCAGATAAATGACATTCGACAGAGGAGACCTATCAATGGCGATTGAATGATGCGAGAAAAGTCAATAAACCTGCTTGATTAGGCAGAGAGAGAAAAGCAGGGCTGACACAGATTGATAGAACCTAGGATGGTCCCATTGCTATAATGGATCTGCGCCTTGCTGCAATTGGCCTTAATTTAGTGTATGCGCGTCTTCTCATTTAAAAGCAAGAGCACTTTGAGTGATTGGTTCAATAATATACATTTCTCTTTCTGCAGCGTCTGTATCGAAGTATCATCAATTTGACTGCATTTGAGCTTTGAGATGAGCATAGCAGTGAGGAAAGGTTCCCTCTGGGACAGAGCATTTTTTAAGAAGACAATGCTGCCAAATTGCCGGTTCAGTTAGATTGAACCTTACTCCTACCACTAGGATCTTGCACTCTGCAATTTAAAAATGTCTTCTGTTGTTATTTGAGCTAGATTGAACCTTGTTCCTACCACCTTGTCCATCACACCCTCTGTTTAATTCCTCTAGCCTGATGTCATGACTTTGTCCTTTAATTATGTTCATTCAGAAGGGTCCCTTATTTTCTCTCCTTTGTCGTGGTTTGTTCATTCACAGGGACAACAGCGGCATATCTATTCCGGGGTTTTCTGGGGCCGGGACCACCACAGCGACCACCGCCGACGGCGGCGGAGGCAATGGGTCCAATGGAGGGGACAGTGACTACTTTGGAATGATATTTGGGAGCGACGCTCCACCAGCACATTCATCAGCTACCTCCATCCTTTTGTCTTTACTAATCATTTTGGTTTTGTACACTATCACCAACCATGGTGGTCTATTATCATTGCAATTATTGACATTGTAGAAACAATGGAGAAAAGAAGAAAAGTATTTTCAAGCGCATGCATAACAAATACTGAATAGAGCGAAAAGAACAAAAAGAAAACGAAAAAAAAGAGTTTCCATGAGTAGTGTGGTTGCATTGGCCCACACTCTACTCTATAATCGAAAGTGCATCGAGGCACGACGTTTTGGCAAAAGAAGTTGAATGCACAATGCTCCTTCTAATCTTGTTTAGCGAGTTCAACGTCGCAAAATTATAAAAAATTGAAAGATGAAAAAGCTATTCGATTCGATTTGCTTCTTAACTACTATCCGGTTTGGTTATGTTTCTAGTTTCCTTAAAGACGTATTTTATCGGCTTTGCTGCGGTTTGATTCGACGCTCGAATCACACCGTGCTCGTTCCTGTGCGATGCCGGCAACATTCGATTTAAGTTTACAAAACGCTTGATCAGCAGGAAAAAGGGCAAAGTGAATGCATGTGGTACGGACGGCCCAGGTGACTATTATAGGGGGCTCTACTTGCTGCATTGATTTCAGGGATTTTTTTTCCTTCGTTTCTCTACCCCACATCATCTTCATTGGTCCTTTGGTCACAGCGTTCACGAGCGTCTCCGCATTGAAATAAATACGATTTTCGAAAAATTTATTTCCCGTGACGGGAAAGGAAACATTGATTGAATCCTTCGAACAATCGTCAACAAAATCTTTCAGGTTTTGTCCTATATACTTTCTCAAAAAGCGATGAAGTAGGCCTGAGTTCGAACATGGGCTCGTCCCCGGAACATCGGCCCTGCCGAACCGTCAAAACCGAAACTGGGCATGTGCCACCATCAAGAACAAGCCCTAACCACCGGTCAACTATCCCCACCACAACAATCGCACCGCATAGCTTTAGTAACTTGAACACTAAAGCCAAAGGAAAATAAATGGACAGAGGGTAGCTCCTATTTTGAGCCAATTTATGTAATTCGTCGGCTAATTGGGCCCATTATCAATGCCGGTCACATGTCGTCCCGGGTCGCCTGATCCATTATTGTACGGAAATGTTTGGGCCGCTCCCATGATCGTGGTTTGGGATGAAAAGTTGATCAAGTATAATGTATTATCGCGTGAATTATTACCAACTTAAAGTCTCGGATGACATTAGAAGCAACCACTTTATATCCGAATTTCTCATCAACCACTTTATAGATATTTTTTTAAAAAAATACAATCTTCACTCCATGGGAAGTCAAAAGAATCGTCAAGTGTGACCCGATCAATCACTTTCTAATTTCCTGGACCTAACTTTTTTTTTGTTTTATTTTACTTTATTATTATTAGTATTATTATTACTATTTTGTCTTTGCTAGGCAGGCATGCCCTCTTCTAGTTCCTCCACTCTTTTTCACCATAATTATCATAATTAAATGTTTCATTTGACTTGAATTGAGATTGAAGGAAAATCATGTCATGTCTCCTTCACTCAATTGCTTCTCCAATTGGCCCGTTGCTCTCAGATTGAAGGGAAAAAAGTGAGTCATGTCGACATCTGACGTGACCAAATCAGTCTCATGCATTAACTTGCACAAATGAAATTAACAAGAAATGCAATCCGCAATTTTCAATTTAAATTTGTTCATTTCCAACTTTGTCCGATCGGAGTTGGAATATTGAGAAGTACATTAAATTTGGACTTCTTAAGAAGCAAAACGATGACCAAAGTCCGAAATTCTTTTCTTATTGCTGCAGTTTGTCTTCTTTTTTTTTTTTTTTTTTCTTTTCAACAAAATCGGCTTTGAAAAGAGGCTATAAAATTATAAATGTAGTGTGCATGCAATGTAGTCTTAAACGGTCAATTTATTAAAGCTCCATTTATTTTAAGGAAATGAATGATTTGGAAACTAATATCCTAAAGATGATCGTTTGTATTGCTTTAAATAATTAGTTAATGAAAAACGTTTCATTTTCGACAATAATTTATATCTAAGCATTTTCGTAAATGCTTAAAATATTTTAAAATTTTTCTTTCTAAGTGATGGAAGCGATCATTTTTAAAAAAATATAATTTTTAAATCACTTATTTTTCACAAAATAAACACAACTAAAGAATATATATATATATATTATTCTTTTCATTTTCTTGTGTACAGAAAATCTTACCGCCAGCTAGATCGAATAGCAACAAATACATGATGGGCATGCATTAAAATTGCTCAGTTAATGGTCAGACAGGTATAACAAGTTGTCTTTTTTTTTTTTTTTTTTTTTTTGGTCGGTTAACAAGTTGTCTTAAAGATGATGATTATTGTTAGAAATGGCAAAAAATATATGGTGGGTCCTGCACAAAATCTAACTTTATGTGCCAAAAGTATATAATCTTTTGCTTCGACCGGGAGAAATGCTCATGACTTTTCGGAAAGACAAAAGTAACAAGTTGATCGAGTAAAGGTGTAAGACATCTCAAAATAGCTTTTCTCCACGAGTCGTGGCCTCCCCCTTCTTCTTCCCTCCCAATTTGTGCCCCCGCCACAGCATCATCTTTCATGCCAAGTAGTTCTCCTCTTCACAAAAGAAAAAAGAAAAAAAGTAGTTCTTCTCCAAGGTCTTTATGAAAAAAAAGAGAAGTGGTGTTGAAAACATAATTTTTAATTTGATATCTAGTGAAAACTATAGTTTTAAAGTTATTCCTACGATGTCATCAAAGCATTTGGTTCGGCTTTAAAAATGAGTTTTAAAGCTTTAAAGACCTTTGGACAAATGTTAAGTTGTTTGACAAATTTTTTGAGAAGGCTTTGGGAGAAAAGTTGTATTTTCAAAGTCTTCCAATTTTGAGCCATGAGCATTTCCAGAATATTAATACATTTTTTTTTTCAATTTTTCTCTTGCCAACGCATGACGGCGATGATGTCATATTTGAACTCCGGTGAAACAAATCTACCTCGACAAGTCAGATCCAATACCAATGACCCTCATCGGGGACACCTAAATTTCAGGTGATGGTTGCTAGTGCCAAATCTGGCCATATTGGCTCGTTGGCGTCCAATAATCACAAAGTAGATTTTCTTTTCTTTATTTACTTAAAGTATATACCTTAAGTTTTTACAAGTTTGGTTTTTTTCCGAACAACATTTAAACAAAAATTGATTCTCATGACACTTTTCAATTACACTATACCAAAAACTAGTTGTATTTGGGAAAAAAAAACTAAGGTTTATTCATTTCACATAAAATATTGCAAATCTAGAAAATATTTTCCAGTAAACTATTTTTCAGTATAATTTAATTGTTTTCCGATATTCGAATGAAACTTAAAAATGAAGTGGAAAATATTTTCTGTGCTATTAAATAAGGAAAATCTTTTCTCCATACACTCTTTTTCAATAATTTTTTATTATTTTATTTTTTAAAAATATTTTCATTATAATTTATATTCTTTAAAAATAGATTATTAAATTATTTTGTCCTTTTCTTTTCTTTGTTTTCCTCCTCTTTTTCTTTCTCAGTCGTTCGCTGGCCATGGTGCTCGAGGCTTGCCCACCTCTAGCGAACTCAGGCTCGTTGCTTGCCAGAGTGGTGAGTGCAAATGTCAAGTGTGACACTTGCTGATCTAGGAGACTCGAGGCCAGTGAGCTCGAGGGTTGCCAGATTAATGCCCATGAGCCTCACAGAAGAAGTTGTCAGCGATAAAAAACAAAACCTTAAAAACCTCAAGATCGACCTCAAAATTGGCACCAAATTTTCAACTTTGAGGGGACAATAAAGGGAGGACCGAAGATAGAAACTCACCATTGCGTGCTGCTTCTTAGATTGCCTTCCACCATCGGAAGAACCTTATTTGAATGCTTGAGGATTATTGCACGAACTAATGGTGATCGTTGTATCGAGGCTCATTGCCCTTGGGCCTCGGCGGATTGGCGAGCTTCGAGCTCAAGGCTCGCCTGTGGCTGGTCGTCGACTATCATCATGGCTGGCTATCGGCCAAGAAAGAAGAAGAAGAGGAGAAAAACAAAGAAAAGAAAGAAAGAAAAAATAAAAAAAAAAAATAAAAATATAATTTGAATTAAAAAAAAAGAAAGAAATTGGGGCTTGTAGAGGTGTGAGATAAGAGAGAGCTAAGTGAAGAAAATGTTTTCCATTTCTCAAAAGTAGAAAATATTTTCCCCCATTTTAGAAACATTTTTTCCCCTTTATGGAAAATGTTTTCCCCAAACAATTCATTTTCTGTGAAACGAACTTCGGAAAATTCGAAAAATGTTTTTTTGGAAATTATTTTCAATGAAACGAATGAACCTTAAATTTTTTGCAATTTTAAAAATATTTTTTTAAATGGCTGATCTAAATATAGCTATTCTCTTTAACTTTCTTGGATTTTGAATGGTTTTTATTTCATTTTCTAATTTTTCGTATTGTAACGCTAAACTGGTTTTAAAACTTCCATCAATTATGGTGTTGGTCGTTTGTGCTGTTAATTGCAGACACGGGCCTTGGTGATTGCCATGTGGGCTTCACGCTCGTTTGGGTCAACGCTAGATGAAAAGAGGCTCGTGATATTCTTGTGGGAATACGTTCTTCGCAATAGCTTATCAAAGTAAGGTGCCTATTCGTACTTCAAAATAAGTATAACTTTTTGGGTTTAATTCCTTAAAGAGCTCCAAACTTTAGGTCCAATCCTACTTTAGCCCCGAGTTTTCTTTAAAAAAAAAAAAATCACAAACTTTCATTGTAGTCCCAAATTTGTCCTCATGTGGAAAAATCACCATTAATTTTTTCAAAATTATCAATATTAGGGGCAATTAGAGGGCTGTTATTAGAACCCACGTCTTCATTGAATCACCAATACCATCACATTTAGATGGAACAATAGTAGCCTTGTGATATTGCTAATTTTAAAAAAAAAATCAATGACGATTTTTGAATGTGAAGATAAATTCGGACTAGAGAGAAAGTTGGGGATTTTTATTTTTATTTTTAACAAAAGAGAAGAAGAACAGTTCGGGATAGAATCGAGATTAAATATGATCAAGAGCGAGTTAGATCAAGCCTAGCTCAGCAATCAACTTAACACAGTCTTATTCAAGTCCAATGATGACCCGTCGAATTCGCTCGAGAATTGCACTTTGATCGGACGCATCGAGTTGGGTTAGGACGGACCATGGATTGGGCTCAATGAGCATTGAATTTTTTCCAAAAAAGGTCCTTTCTTTACTAAAAATCCGAATTTCAAGGCCCAATCTCCCTTTGGGTTTGATCTCGTCCCAAATAGTCAACGCCCCACCGCGTACCTTATCCTCCCCATCCCCGTCCCCTACAACGACGCCGTTCGCCCGACGTGACACGTGGGCCCCGGCAGGACATCACGACCTCACATGCGAAGAAGAAACAAGGCATCTCCGTCCATCGCATCTTTAAGCCATCCGACACTTTTCTTTTTTCGCACCTCCAATGCCGCGTCTAGCCCACCCACAAACCACATTATTTGCCCCGAAAAAGGCTTTCGATCTCGTACCGAATTCTTTAATCGCCCCCCCCAAATCTTAAATAGAGGTTCTCCCCCTTAGATTCTATATGATGATAATGTACTGATGCGTGAGGCCCCGATGCGACATTTAAAGTCGAAAAGGACCCCGACAATGTACCGACGATTTATTTATTTGATTTGGAGGGGCGCGGGATGCTCTTGGATCTCGTTAACGTTATGTGTATATGTTGAAGGAATAAGCAGCTTGGAAAAGGCTAAAATGACGTTGGTGGGATTGTACATTTATTAGGCAAATGATTTATCTATGGCAAAAGATCCTATTACTTAATTTCATAGATGAATTACAATTTTTGGATCCATGTTAAGGAAGGATTGCACAATCTTTTATTTTATTTTATTTTATTTCTTTGATTTTTGTTTTTTTTTTATTGTTGAGTTGATGGAAATGCAATCCGTTTTCTTTTTTCCGTTTAAAGATAACTTTGTCCTGAAAAAGGGAGTCCCTAAGGACCCTACCATGATCACTTTGATAAAAAAAAAGATTTGGTGGGAAATTTCTGTTGCCTCACATCTCTGACTGACGATTTTAGAAGTAGGCTGCATGCATCAAAATACACACTCGATTGCATTTGTAGAAAAAATCGCCTACTTTCCTGCGAATGAGAAAATCGAGTTTCAAGTTTCGAGTTTCACATGCTATAGTACAGTACGAATTGTGACCATTATATTCATCCTCATAAAAGTACCGATAAGAAAGGAAAAAAAAGGCATCCTTAGAAATATTGTTTTTTTTTTTAAAGGGGAAATAAACTCGAGAACCCTCGAAATTTAGCGGGAAATGGAAGTAATTAGGAGTTTATCAAGACCCATTTTGATGACAAAGATAACCTACTAGTAAGGGATAAAATGAAGTGAAAAAAAAGTGAGGTGGGATTTTCAATTTGCTCTTTCTTCGGGGGGTGGAAATTACAAGATGAAAGCCTTTTTCCTAGTCAAAAAATCGGGTATGTGTCTAATGCATGAGGAATTGGGGATTCTCATGTTGCATCTTTCTCCTGCAGGAGAGTCAAAAAAGAAATCTTTGGCACCGATCTCTTTAAAGAAAAAACCACTGGGATCAGCCAATGGCTTGCAGTGTTCACCCGACTGTTGGGGCTTCGCCTATCAGGATCACCGCGCTTGTTGAAAAACATTCATTCCCTCCTTAAAAAAAAACGCGTTATGACGGCTTCGCTTGCTCGCGAATGAGAAGAAATTGCACCGCAAATCCTCCATGATATGTACGGATTGTTATTGAATCATAAACTTTTCAATCGGTTTAATTTAGTTATAAATCTTTTATCAAAAAACGCAATCCAGTATTGAACCTTTTAATTGGCTTTGACTAAGTCCTCAACCGTTATCCAGAAAACGACATCGAGTCCCGAAATTATATTGCACTTTCCAATTCAAGATGCAACGCAAGTACTTTGAGTAACATGAATGTAATTTTGGGTATTATTCATAGAAGGGATTTGATTGTTTTTTTAAAAAGAGTTATGGCTTAATTCAATCAATCAAAAGGTTTAGGACTTGATTGCATTCCATATAAAAGATTTAAGACTTCTCATGTAATCTTCCCCTTGAATTATACTTAATTTCTAATCCCTACAAGTGTGTATACAGAGCTGTATCACTTTGTTGCACAAATGAGAGAATTTCCTAAAAAAGGACATCATTGTTATAACATTCTTCTAACTAGTCTGACAATGAAGTGTGTCAATGAAAAAAGTCTCTCAATTAAACTAAACAGAAATAAAGCTTTTTTTTTTTATAAAAAAAATTCGGAAGAAAAATGCAGAAAGGGAAGCTATCAGGCTTCAGTTACTTCCCCGCCTTGCCTCAGCCTATCAACTGGCGCTGTGCAAAAGGGTATGGTTAAAGTAGAAGGAACTCCCTTGTCTTATGTTCTTTTGGATCGATTGAGGAATATGTGCATGCGGCATCAATAACATGATGAAGGAACTTCCTTTTTGAGCTGCACGTGTCGGGGCGGCAATGCTCAAGATGCTACAATCAGATCAAGGAACAGTAGATGCTCAAGTTGCCACATTCTTGGCAAATGTGTACACAGAATGGAATCTACTGATAATCTTCCAAAGGTGTAGAGTATGTCCTATTGTCCTTTTGTCCCTTGTGGCGTTTTTGCTGTTCAACAACAACATGTCCCTTAGCTTAGGTATGAAAAGAAAAGAGCGAAAAGAGGGAATGACAGGAAAGTGCGCAACAGTGGAAAAAAAAGGATCCCGTTTCTGATAAGTAGCGAAGATCACACCCTCATTTCGAGCATCCCCTCCAGAAAAACCACACTAGACATTCTTTCACCCGACTCTTTCTCACACCAGACACCCTTCATCATCCATGGAAGACCAATGCAGCCCATTTAGCTGGGAATTCTGCTTCCAGGAAGAGGTAAGGAGAATTACAAGAAAGAGCCATGGATTTTGCGTCTTTCTACTTTGTGTCCTGGTCATGTAATTCACATTGCCTGGTACTCACTCTGTCACAAAGTTTCTTGTTTCTTTTCCTCAGGTTTGTGCTAAAGGGTGTTTGTTTTTTTCGCAATTCAATCTTTTTATAGGGCATGGAGGAGCTGAGGCAAGCTTTCTTGTACGCTACTTTGGAGCTGCAGAGCACAATTGCCTCAGCCAAGGAGGACATCACAAGGAGAGAGCTAGAGATATTTCAAATCAAGGATCTGCTGACCAGGACCATGAAAGAGAGGGATGAGTCTCAATCCAGATGTAAGGAGCTGCAATGGGAGAAACTTATCCTCCAACAACAATTAAGCAGAAAAGTGCAACCGAATTTAGTGGCAGCTCCATCGCCACGCAAAACTTCCAGTAGTGACGATGAAGCAATGTTGGTTTCCTCCAGAGTAAGTACTTCTCCACTGTCCCCGTCGCCGCCGCCGCCGCCACCGTTGGCCACACCAGTGCCAAAAGTGGCCCCAGAATTTGTGGTCCAGAAGCCATTGCCGCCCCAAGGGAAGCTATTGCAGGCAGTGATGGAGGCTGGGCCGCTCCTCCAGACGCTTCTCCTCGCAGGTCCCCTGCCTCAGTGGGAGCACCCACCACCACCACTTGATTCTACCGAGATTCCTCCTGTGGCCGTTCCTTCTCCGAGCTCCAGCGCAAAGTTCAATGGCCGTTTCGGTAACAAGAGGAGTTCGGAATGCAGTGAAACCTCGGAATCCCCCAAGAACAAGCATCAGAAGCTCATTTTTCATTGATAGAAGAGCAAGTGCTTACTAAAAACTAGAACTTTAGTGTGCCCTTTTTCTTTTTTTCTCCTAGCATGATGAAATGGGTGGCCCTTTTGCTTCACTTTAGAAGTAGACTAAGTCTCTCCTAGATTTTCGAAAGAGGGATCTTTAACTTTCATTCCGAGATGGAAATAGACAATCTTGTTCAGTATTGAGTGTACTAATTGTGGATATATGTGTATAGAGTTCTGGTATAACTTGTTCAGATTAGTAGGGGGGGTCATCTAATGCCACCATGTACTGGCTCTGCTAACCTCTGAATACAACTTTTGGGACTCTGAGACCCTCTTTGGATATTGGTGGGTGAAAAAAGAAGAATTCCATGACTTTCACTACTTGCTTTTCTGCTTTTCTGTTGGATGTGTTAAAGCGAATGATGGTGATGATGAGTGTGTGAGGCCATGACATGCAATCATAAATCTCCCCAGGGATTTTCCTTCCATGTTTGGTGCCTGCCATTAAAAGTTCATCTAATTGGACTTCACCACCATCATGACTTCACTAATTTAATATCACTTAGAGAAAAAGCATTATCACTGAGAAATGACAATGATTCTATGGTGCAACCATCTCAGAATCTCTTCAATCTTTTTTATGTTTGATCCAGTCCGGCAAAAAAGGTCATACAGAATTATAATGACCAGAAGCACAACCGATTGCAACGGTCTTCACTCAATCGAGAGCAACACTCTTACGAAAATCTACCCAATATTGAATGAGCTCACGGGCATAGGGAATGTTATATATCACAATTCAACAATTTTTTTGAGAGTATTCTCATGGCCCGCAAAGAAAATGCTTTATCTTGATAAATTAATCGATAAGGCTAAAGATTTTGAATGCTAAATCTTTCCACAACAGGAGAGTTTTTCAAAGGTCACATGAAGAGGAGGAAATCATCATCTCCGGAAGAAGTCAAAAGGGAGGGATTGTTATAGGAGCTGAGGAGGCTAAAAGGTTATGAGGGTTGCTTTCTTTGAACGGTTTATGAGCATTATCATGGGGACGCACATGCTGCTGAGCGAGGATTATACATTTGATTAGGAGGTCCCACACGCTTTCAATTGAAGACCTATCCTCTTGCACCGTTCTTTACGTGCAACAGGGGAAGGGGGGCTTTTGCTTCCAACATTCTACGACGGATTAGATGAATTATGTCTGTGGCGCTTTAGTCACTCTACACAAAATCTTGTTTGTTTTAATGTAATTTATATTTATTTCCATTTGCCCTATATTTTTAGCCATTATAAGGGATAAACAATTATATCAATTCGTGAATCTTGTTACGTTATGAATTCAAGATGACACTAAAAAATGGCTAAATAAAATATTAAGTCTTAAAAAATTAGGCTTGATTAACCGATGTTCACGTAGAGAGCTTTTAGACGAAGACCACTTATACTCTTTTGTAGTGATAAAAAAAAAGGGAGTTTGTTACTATTGTCGTTGTCTCAAGTTCTTCTCTTTGAATTTTGAGATCATAAAATGAGAAATCTATGCTTCTAGTATGTTGGTATTGTATTCATAAAGATTGAAGCTAAGGAATTGAGCAATTCCTTAGTCTTCTTGTTCAAAATCTTCCATGTTATGAATATCCTTGAAATGGACTGTATAAACTTTTCTATATTGTGTGTTTAAAGATTGATTATTTAGGCACTTCATCGAATGTTATCATGGAAAGCTAAAGAAATCAATTGAATTGCATTATAAAATAGTATAATTATCATTTCCGGACTTTAAAAGGTGAAGTTGTCATGATGATCGACTTTAGGTTCTAACTGAATTTAATCACATCAAATGGAATATCTATTCATGTATTAGCTGAAGAAATCTATAATCTACCATCTATCCGAAAATTCCAATTTATCTTGGATCTGAAGACCAAGAAAACACAGGAAAAAAGGAAACAGGAAAGAAAAAAAGGACTAAAAAGGAAGATGTGTGATGTCAAATACAAAAAAAAAAGGGCTAAAAGAGTGACAAATCCCCAGTGCCAGCTTCTTCATCTCTCCAGCTAGATTCTCTGCAAGACGAACCCAGATGTCCTTCCTCCACTGCCATCCGTTTCCAATCCCGCTGTCACCAACTAGCCATCACAGGCGTCTTCCATGTCCAAGACTCCATCTTTTGGCCACCAAAAGCAGACCCACTTTCGCTCTCCCATCGCTTTCCCCAACCCTCTATAGACACCCCTTTCGCTGCTCCTCCTCCATGTCCGTTCAGGAAGACAGTCCCACGTCTCAGGTTCAACCTTTTTCTCTTCTCTGAGACCATAACCCTTGTTTTGGTTTTGGCTATATTTCAAGATCTAGCCCACAGCCACTCGGGTCTTGTAATTTCCTTCTTCATGGAACCGGAAGTCCGTGGCAGCTTAAATTGAGTGCTGGACAAGGCGTAAAAATGTTAATAACTAAAACATAAGCCGAGGGTGATCTTAAATTTCCTTTAGTTTTCGAAAGGAAAAAAGAGAGTTAATGAATTTGCAGTTTGGTTATCCCTTGCCAGTGATGGTAACTTTTGGAAGGTGACGAAAAGAGTAGATTTTGGGACTTCTGGAACGAGGACACAACCTTATTCCCTTACGTGCGACTAACAGCGGGGGTGTTGTTATATTCCGAGGGCGGACGAAAAGGTGATATACGATTCGCGCCACCTGGACTCCTTGGTAGATGTTACAGACTTCGAGAAAGGAGTCCGGGCAATACCCCTGAACAATCAAATGAATGAAGTTCTAGCAAACTGGTTTCTTTTCCCTCAGTTCCTCAAGCCGCCCTTGACATCGGAAAATGCTAAAAGAGATGTTGAATGTAGCACCGATTCTGTCTCCTTTGCAAGTGGTAATTGTTCAAGCTAATGGAATGGGACAATTTTTTTCCTTTTGGTTAATGTCTGGGAACTTAGGCAAGCATTGTCCCAAATCTGATGTACTAGTGCATTTGGGAATTTGCTTTGGCCTGGTAATGCCTTCCTTCCTTAAGAGTAGGATGCGAAAAGAATGGCTGTTCAGGCTAATCTGCATATAGACCTGGGTGGGCAGATGGAGATTGAAAATTTGCATTTGACTTTAGAGATCAGGAGTAAAGTTGTTGCTGTAAGATATCTGCAGAAGATGATAGTTTTGTAATGATTGTTGGAACCCTCTGGTAGGGTTTTACTTGCTAGTGAAGTAGCTTTTCTACATTTGGCCACCTAGGCATGGATATAGTTAAAGGAATAAGTACCATGAGAAGTGTGTTCTGTATTATTTTTTCGTTCTTTGGTATAATCCTGTATGTCTCTCTATGCATTAATTTTATATGGAAGGTATCTTGCTAATTTATACTTTTGATATGTCCCAGGATAATGGTCAGTTGCAGGATAGCCTACTCCACTCTAGGGCTTACTGGGTTAATAAATCTTTGATTGCTTGGAATGTGGACATTGAAGATGGTTCCTACTTCTTGTATGCCAGTAAAGGCGCTTCATTAGCTGTTACAGATGATGGCATTCAAGGTCCGCATCCTACTAAATATTGGCTTCAACCATCTCAATCTTTGTTTGGGAAAATCCTTATTTATAGCCTACTAAATTTTCTTCTAGAAGCTGATTCTTTCTGCATAATAGCAGGTTATGATGTGAAGATAAAACTCAGAAGAGCTGGTCCTCTTCCTGCAGATGTGAACTCCGTTTTTTTTTTTTTGACCAAATGATTATCCTTGCTAAGCTCTTTCTTATAAGCATTAACGATTTCTTGCACTTTTGATATTAGGTAATTGAAAAATTTCCACATATTCAAGATTATGGAGCTTGTGAACTCCCTCCTGCTCTGGATGCCAAAACTCTCCTCAAATGCCAATTAGCTATTGCCATGTTTAGACGTGAGTCAGACAGATAAAGTTTATATATTGCCGAGCAAAACTATTTGTTTGCCATTGTCAAGGCTGTCTCTGCCCGTCATTGTTTTCTTTGCAGTTTTAATTTTGGAGTAGCTTCATACTATTACGATTTTGTAGCAGCCATTGATGCTTCATGGGTGATGGTTTGTTGCCTGAATGTAGTTTACTATTCTTGTTTTGTCATTAAGTACAAAAGGTCTGCTAGGTGATGCTCCTCCCATTTCCATAGGCAGATGGCTTGACGCGTTGATATTTCATTAGCTTGTGCAATTATTTTGGTTCACAACCTTTGACTTGTAACTCTATGCTTAACCAAGACAAATACACCAGACCTATTGCCTGTTATGAATTGGTGGGGTCAGAAGTAATTGGCCTGTATTATTTCTCTTCTCATGAAACAGCTAATGGAAGATGCTGTGAGGCCACTGGTTTGCAGTTACCTGGTGTCCTTGATGAGTTATTTGCTTACACTGGCCCTCTAGGAGCAGTTTTCTCAGACGAAGCTATCTCTCTTTACCTTTGGGCTCCAACAGCTCAAGTATGTCTATCTTGAAGTATTTGTTGTGTTTGATGTGTAATTGAAGTTTGATTTGGTGCTAAGGTGTTTTCTTATTTCCTCCTGTTTGCTTTCTAGAGTAGACAGTACGAGCTTTTCTTTATAGGGAACCATTTGGTGGGGATCCATTCAAAATTGTGCCCCTAGAGGAGGTTGAAGGTGTCTGGACGGCTAAAGGGCCCAAAGATTGGGAAGGATGCTATTATGTGTATGAAGTCTGCGTTTATCACTGGACCACCTTGCAAGTTGAAAAATGCTATGCAAATGATCCTTATTCCAGAGGGTATGCTGGCTGTTTCCTTTAGTTGTGCCTGCATAGGTTCCATCAACGTGTAGTTTCAGTCTGAACATCATTATGAATTTTAAGTTCTTTTTTGGAATGTGATAATTGCAATCTTTGGTTGGTACAGTCTATCATCAAATGGTCGGCGGACATTACTGGTGAATCTCAAATCTGAAGCTTTAAAACCTGAAGAATGGGATAAATTGGCAGATGAGAAGCCCTGCATTAAGTCCTTTGCTGATATCAGTATTTATGAGTTGCACATAAGGGATTTCAGGTTGAATCAAAAGTTTCCTCTGTTTTTCCCTCTTGATGCTCATCATATTGCCTTTAGTTGTTTCATTATACTTTGGCTTTTTAAAAGATTAAGGTACATATTACTTGCAAATTCTTGCACAAGAGAATTATTGCTTGAACGTGCTGTTCTGTGCTCTGCCTTAATTGCGCTGTGAGACTGCTTCATCTTCTTTTGAGCTTAATAGTTATTAATCTTGTGCTTAATGACATGTCCATGTGATGCATTCATTGTATATACTTCATGACAACCTCATCCAGATATGTTGGAAATTCCGATGGTATTTTGTGGTGTACTATAATTGTTGAAACCTGTGTTACTTATTTTGTGTGCTGTTTACCTCATATACTTTACTGCAGTTTTTGCCAGTTCTTCTGCTCATCTCGGTTGTATCTACTGCCACTGCAGTGCCAATGACAGTACAGTTTCCCCTGACGTTCGTGGTGGTTATGAGGCGTTTACTTTGCAGGTGACTTCTTGTAATCATAATCCATCCTTTCTTCTTTGAATGTGTTCTACTTTGTTACGGCTAACAGAATAGGGATTAATTTTTTTTTTAATATACAACTTGGATTGCATCGTCCAATTTCCAGAGGGTTTTTTGTCAGCTCAAAATCAACTAGGATTGAGGGGCACTTAATGGAAGAAGATTGGCAATTAGAATGCATTTGCATCCAAGATAATATGTTTTACTTTGTTTAATTAGATTGGTTGCTTCACATAGTCCTAAATCCAGAAACCTTTTCACTGTTTTATGCAAATATTTTGTCCCAGAGAGAGGACTTCTCTGTTTAAATGACATTCAAGTTGAGGAGGGGGGTCCCTGCGCTCCTCACTGTCATCATCATTTCTCTCTAGAATCTACATCCTTCAATCTCAATCATGCGCTGGTTCCTTAAACCACAGACTCTTTATTGCTGCTGGCCCTTACAACAATCATTTTTGTTGCCACAAACTTGCCTAGCCCATCTATAGAGCTTCGACTCTTACAAAGAAACTGTTGTTCTCATCATCAGTCACTCTTTATAATCTATTTTGGGGCAGTCATGTATTTTCTTTAAAGAGAGATGAAAGAGCCTAATCGGTAAATCTTCCTTTGGACGTTGCTGCTAATGTTCTTCCAGTGGGTTTAAGCCAAGAATGGGACAGAAGGAGCAAGTGGAAACGTGGCAATGTAAATCTCCATTGTATTTTTCCTAGTAGTTGATTGTGAATGAGACTCTGTGGCACTACTGACTCAAAGTGAAATGAATTAACTATTTCCACTAATGCTCATCGTTTTTTGCTATAAAAGGAGTCAGCTGGTGTGCGCCACTTAAAGAAGTTATCAGATGCTGGCATTACACATGTCCATCTCCTGCCGACTTTCCAGTTTGCTGGTGTGGATGACGAGAAAGAGAAATGGAAGTTTGTTGGTAAGATCTTATTTTTACTTGTCATAATTTCTTATCCCAAATATGCCCTGCCCAACTCTACTCAGAACAATTAAGATTTTAGTGCAGTAAATTGTGAAAGCATTTCAAGTAAAAGTGTTGTCTCGGTGGGAATCCAGCCATAATATGTGGTGTTCTCTTCCTTTCTCATGCTTGATCTTTCAAGCAGCTTACTCTACCATGTCAATGTAGGTCGAATTACTTTCTTCGTAATCACTATTTTTTTCTCTTTTAAATTTGTGAGACAATTCAATTTTTAGACAAACCAATTGAGAATATCTGCTCTTTTATGCTTTTGCACTTGAATAACCTTAATTTTTCTTATGTCGCATCATCCTTCTCTTGACATAAAAGGCTTTTGCAGATGTCAAGAAGCTGGAAATATTACCCCCTGACTCAGATGAGCAGCAATTTCAAATCACAGCAATCCAAAGTGAAGATGGCTATAATTGGGGGTAAGCTATGTAGAATCGCCATTTAGTAGGGCTACTAGGACTTGGGTCTCTTTCTTGGGTGGGGCATCGAGTGCATGTATCTTTACCAATGGATCTGTGAGATTTTGTGGGACCACTGTCAACTATTCTAAAAGCTTAAGCTTTTAGATGAAGACATGGTTTATTATTTAGATATTCTAACACTCCCCCTCACGCTTAGTCTGGTTTTTTTTGCCTAGTACTAAGCTTGGAAATTTAATTGGGGAGGCAAATAGGGGCCTGGAAGATTCAAATCAGGACCTCCTAGCTCTGATACCATGTGAAATTTTAGATGGAGAGAAATTGTTATTCTCATTCATATCTTTTGGTGCTTTACAATGTTGTATTTATAGGCTTATACACAGATAAATCCTAGCAAACAAAAATAAAGGAAAGAAAGCCTAAAAAAGGAGAAAAACTAAAATCCCACGATTTGTGGGTTAACAGCTATAATCCCATGATTTGTCGGATTTAATCAGAATCAAATCAGAATAAAAAACCTCCTAAAAAATCCTATGTATTTTACAGCCATATAATCTGTCTATTTACAGCTCAACAGGATCAATATATAAACACAGGAGTAGATCCTAAAGGGATCCCATGCTGATACTGTTAGCATTGATAATCTCCTAGAAAAGAGCTGATATCAATGTTAGGTGGATCAGCCTCGTAAAAAGTGCTTATGATCAATGTAGATAGACCCCTGGGTCTAGAAAAAGTGATGGAGAAGCTACTCATCTTCTATTAGAAGGTGCATTATCTTGTTGAATCTGTTCAGAAGTTCAACACTAATTGGGTGACAACAAAACGATTCTATTGAAGGAGTTGAAGGGCTGGAGACAACTACTGGTGCCTTAGAGAAGAGGAAGAAAAGGAGGGGGGGTA
The DNA here is from genome assembly GCA_014182365.1 of Eucalyptus tenuipes. Lineage (NCBI taxonomy): Eukaryota > Viridiplantae > Streptophyta > Magnoliopsida > Myrtales > Myrtaceae > Eucalyptus > Eucalyptus tenuipes. The sequence goes on along the minus strand of CM024543.1, from coordinate 27,491,914 downwards.
TGGTAGGATGATTGTGAGAGAGGGTTTGCAATGGATGCTGTTTGTGATTAAACTTATAAGCAGCAGGATGTTGTATCCTTGACTTGATGGGCAACCGTTAGTCTTATGAATATATTTCTTTTGAAATTTTATTGAGATTTAGCCATTTTTTCATTGAAGGAATGAGATGATAAGAACATAAATCGGTAAAGGAGGAAACAACTTGTTGTGTGGCAATTTCCATAGGGAAGGGAAATAGGAGGAAAGGGACCCCTAATAGTAGGTTTAGAGGTCCTTCGAAAAGTGGGTGGAAATGAAAAGTACCATGAAGGTCAAAATAGTTTATTTTCAAATAAATTGTTGGTAGCTAAGTTCTCAGGCTCCCCTTGTGGGAACTGGCTGATGAGGGTTTCAATCCTCATCTCTTGCAATTGCCCCACGGGGTGATGCATGAGTGATGATGCTACTTCAATCCCGCCTTTGGGTGCCGAGTTCAAATCCATTTTTGTGTAATTACCACAGACTTACCTGGCTGCAGTTGTGGGGCCCCTGCTTTACCCCCACAAGGAGTTTTTATGCTGCAACTTTCCCCACGGTCATATAAAAAAAGATTTCTGGTGACCCACTGTAATTCATTATTCCTTTCCTTAAGCTTCTTTTGAGCAACCAAATAAGAAAAAATAGGATATTCTCTTCCCACTTCCTTCCATTCTCTTGTCTCCAAGAAAAAATTGTTTTCCTTCTGGCTGCAACTTAAGTCTCCAAGTACTGGATTCTCCTTTAAATCTTACTACCGCAGTGATAATCATTATTTTGATTGTTTGAATAATGTGCAGGTACAATCCCGTCCTATGGGGTGTCCCAAAAGGAAGCTATGCTGGTAACCCCAATGGTCCCTCCCGTACAGTGCAGTTCAGAAAGATGGTTCAGGTCTGAAAATTGGATCTTCTTTGTTTACTGATATATAATCCATGCTTCAGTGTCATATATAGATCATTCATGCGATGGAGATGGTAGTATCACTGGTAAAAAGACTCACTTTGATGGTTTTTTCTGCCTATGTTTAATTGCAAATTGCAGGCACTCAACAAAATAGGCCTTCGAGTTGTAATGGATGTTGTCTACAATCATTTGCATGCAAGTGGACCATTTGATGAGAATTCTGTTCTTGATAAGGTAGTTTTTGTCATATTTACACCATTAAACGGTGTCTCAAGCTTTAAATGGTCTGTTATGAGCATTACATTTCACATTACAAAGAATTCTCATATTGTTAGAAAGCCCAATCCAAAAACTTAAGCTAATAGGTCGAAGGAGACCACATGAGTATAAAGAGCATTTAGGACCCGTTGTCAAGTGATATGGGACAATATTTCAACACTTCTTCTCATGTGCAAGTCGGATTACGAGCTGCACATGCAAATTTGACTATGCACATTCACATGGAATTTTTTACTACACACCTTCATGTAAGGGAATACTGGCTCTAATATCATGTTACAAAGCCCAACCCAAAAGCTTAAGCTAGTAGGTGGAAAGAGACCATGTGAATATAAAGAGCATTTAGGACCCGTTATCAAACGATGTTGGACAATATTTCAACACATATATTTCTGGGTGACCTCCTCTTTGCCATGCCGAAGCTTTATTTTTATTTTTTGGTAGATTGTTCCAGGTTACTACCTGAGGAGGAATGCTGATGGTTTTATTGAGCATAGTACATGCATCAACAACACAGCTAGTGAACATTTCATGGTGGAGAGGTTGATAATTGATGATCTTCTATGCTGGGCAGTTGATTATAAGGTGACAAGTCATGACTGACAATTATGTCTAACTCTGATGACAGATTTTGAATTTCAACTTTCCGTTGCAATGAATCGTTTTTCTTTCAATCGCATTTAGTGGTCTTGTAAACCTAGGTTAGAATTTCTTACATCACATCTTTTCAAGCTCACATCTTTCATCTACACATTGAGTCTTAGGATTGCTGACATTTGATATTATGCCTCTTTTATTAGGTTGATGGGTTCCGCTTTGACCTCATGGGTCACATTATGAAACGGACAATGGTATGCCACTTTGCATCTCCATCCCTGTTCATATACCTTCCGGTCCCCATTTATACAGGGTGTGTAAAGGAGTCTTTTGAGAATATATGCCAATTGCACTGGTTCTGTTATTTTTCCTATTTTATGGATTACTTAGTGGACCTCTATGGCTTAGCTCAGTTGGGTATATGCTTTGAATAAACTATAATTTTACTTTGCTTCAAGCATACAGCTATTTGGTGTTACACATGCATTGCTTAGTCAGATGTGTGTCAAGAGAGACCACATTATAAGCAAGATCAATGAGTGACCATGCTAAGAGATGTCCATAGCTGCCTAGCATGTGGTGTTCAATGGGTCAAGGTATGGAATGAGAATGGATATGGAAAATGCCATCCACTAAGAAAGTGGCAGGCTTAGTGAGTTTGCTAAATAAGGTTGTGGTAGCTTTGAAGCATTCAAGATGTGAATCTAATACTTCCTTCATGTGGTTCTTATTTTGGATCACCAAAAAAAAAAAAACGTACCATAATGATTATTATTAATCATATAACACATTCTTGTTCAAGACTCATCTCATGTGCTGGCTGCAACTGCTAGATATGAATTAATTTTGCACAAATTCACAGCAGTATGTATGCTATTGTACAAGATTTAAACTGACGACCAATTTGCCTCTTCCTTTCAGCTCAGGGCCAAAGCTGCACTCCATGGACTATCAAAAGAAAGGGATGGAGTTGACGGTTCTTGTATATATATGTAGGTTTGGAGTTTCATTAAACTGTGAATTGGAATTATTTCTCATCACAAACTTGTTTCCTCTCTGCTAGTGGTTTTGACTGTTACTTAATAACAGTACATGCTTTCATCGACTAGATATGGTGAAGGATGGGACTTTGGTGAAGTTGCCAAAAATGGAAGGGGCATTAATGCTTCTCAGTTCAATCTTTGTGGAACTGGAATTGGGAGGTAGTAATACTTAACATTGTCTATAAATAAGTTAATGTACATGTAGACATTAATGTATACATGCACAAACTATATTAGATAGGCAGAAGCATCTGTGCATAGATGCAGAGATATAATGTCAATTACTAATCATCTGGCAATGTTAATCAGTTTTAATGATCGAATTCGAGATGCAATTCTTGGAGGATCTCCATTTGGTCATCCTCTTCAGCAAGGATTTGCAACTGGTCTATTCCTGCAGGTAGATATTGAACAGTGTTCTCAATTTGGACATGACTTCTTTCCTGGTGTATTATTCTTGAGAGGAAAATAAATTGCTAATTCTATCTTGTTAATCTTGAGCTTATTGGATTTTGCTGTCAAATGCAAAATGTTATGCTATTCAGTAGAGGGAAACTACATGTATGGCCCTTTTAAATCTCATTAGATAAGCAATGTGAGATCACTTGCAATGAAAATGGGACGTGGGATTGACAAATAGAGCCCCACCAACACGAAATAAACTTGGCGTAAAACCTTTCTAAGGTACCATGTTGGAATGCGTATTCCAAAAGTTTAAGTTATTAAGTGAAGGGAGTATATGTATATAAGATCCATTTAAATTACAGAAACAGGGAATGTAGGATAGCAATCTGTTGGTGGAGAAATACTTCTTCTGAAAAATACTTGAACTCTTCTTTGGTTCTGAAGTAATTATGGAAAATATTCTTATTCTATCAGCTTGCTGTTAATGTCGTGTTATCTTCAGTTTCCTGGACCAAGCTGGCTGATGCCATGTTGTCAATTTTTCTAAATTAAAGTTTCTTGCAAGTCTTCCACTGCCAAAATTTTATGCCACCATATTTCACTTTTCATTTATACTTATATATTACAGTGTTGTAATCTCATGGACAGAAAGCTGCCTTATCTTGGTTAAGGCCCGACTTACTATTTTGGATGAGTGGATATTTAATCGGAGTTGTAATTGCTCCTCTGTCATATGCTGATTCTTAGGGGAAAGATGCGGCCTCTATGTACTGTATGTATTAATTAGATTATCTAGTTTATTTCAATTGATTAGTTTCTTTCTGCAGCGTAATGGTTATGACCACGGTACACAGGCTAAAGAGAAGGTCATGCTTGCTTTGTCAAAGGATCACATCCAGGTTATCGTGCTTTCAAGTTGTTGTTATTGATTGAGTTAGGGAAAACAATGCTAATGGTCCCTTAATTTTGTTCTAATGTATAATGTGGTCCCTAAGCTTTTAATTTTTCAATGCGGTCCCTGAACTATACCTCAATGTACAATTTTGGTCATTGAACTTTTAAATTATTTAATGTGGTCCGTGCACTTTAGGCACATGTTCAATTTGGTCCTTGAATTATACGAAAATATTCAGAGTTGTCCTTGAACTTGAATTAATGGAATGACAATATTGAACATTTTCATATAGTTCAGGAAATAAATTGAACATGTATTAAAAGTTCGGGGACCACATTGCACATTGGGGTAAAGTTTAGGGGCCAAATTGAACAAATTAAAAGTTCATGGATCACATTGCACGTTTGGTCAAAGTTTAGGGACCATTTATGTCATTATCCCATTGAGTTAATATCACAAACTGAAAAAGTATTGTGAAATTGCTTTGTTGCATTAAGTTGAGTAGGGAATGCCATCCATTTTAAAATGGAGGATGTAATGTTACACAGAATGACCAGAAAATGAGCATAAAGGACTAGATTGCGTATACTTTTGATATCAAAAGGTGTGATAGCATACTGCTGTGTCAAGTTGAAAAATAGGAGATATAGCCAGATGAAGCATCGGAGGGATGACTTCAGTTGCTGGCCCACATGACCCTTATTATCTAAATCCTTTTTATCTGATTCTGATGTAATGTTAACATAAGAAACCTTGCATTTCTCAGGTTGGGATGGCAGCAAACTTGAGGGACTATGTCTTCACTAATCACGAAGGCAATGAGGTATGTGTTTTGCTGTAGGATCTCCCTTTTCTCCTGGTGTCTTGGGACCTTCTATAATAGGCATCTGTCTTTGAGTGAATAATTCATCACTGAAGCCTGCTTGTAGAAAATGAACTACAGTACTTCAAAAACTTGTTGCCAGGACACATGTTTAGCTTGTTTCTATATTTCTTGGCATCTATTGCATTTCAGCTAATTGCTGTTGTTCATTTGACTAAATTTGCCTTGGGTAGGAAATAAGCCAACTTGCCTATTATTTCTCTAAGTTGTTCAAAGGTATACACAGATACCATGACCAGGATCTGACTGCTTTCAGGATTATTAATAGCCACGAAGCTAATTGATTTTCAGGTAAAAGGGTCCGAAGTTTTAACTTATGATGGAAGTCCCGTAGCATATGCTCTGTCCCCCACTGAAACAGTAAGAAATCTCCATTTCTTTCTTCATGCTGGTTTCTCATCTCTCCTAAGCCTAACGTTTTTACCTGCATTATTCATTTAAATTCTTCTGTCAAGATGATAGATATCAATAACGACATGAAATTAGTGATTCTTCTTAATTCTGCTATTCAAGATGCAGGTGGCAGAATTACTAAGATAAAATTTGTAGGATGGATGTCATCTTTGCGAAAATAAAGAGAAAGAAATCTAATCGATTGGGAAGATTTGTGTTTGTTGCATGTAGCAAAGACATTATGAAATTATATGCATACTACGAGTTGAGAAAAAGATGCTGATCTATTTTTGCTTGTGATTTTGTATAATATATGACTGCAATGGAGGGTTATCTCCTGAATACTGGATGGAATTACAGTCTTAACAAAATGTGGTGTTAAAATGGTTTGTCTTTGAAATCTTACATTGCCTTGGATAATGCTACAGAGTGGGGCTTACTTTCATGGTTCTATGTGCAGTTGGTAGCCAACACCATTTGATATACTCTCTGCTGAAAACTTTGTTTGTCTATAGCTATTTCCCAGTATTCATCAAATGCATATCAGATATCATTCTCAATGCAAACACATCCAAAAAAATTTCTTACTCTTGATGTTCTTATGATCTGCAAGAACTTCCATCAGATTTCAAGTTTCTGATACGATGAGTCTTTCCAATATTTTGCAGCTTTATAGTTGTTGCATTGACACCATTTATTGCTCTAATAGGTTAATTATGTCTCTGCTCATGACAATGAGACCCTATTTGACATTGTGAGCTTGAAGGTATGCAGTTTGCATTTTTGCATATTATAGTGACTTTCTCTCTTTGTTTTTTTTTGGTAGCTTAGAATTTCCCCAACATGTATGCCAAACAGAAACAGGGGGAACTGCTACTTGACTTATTAAATTTGATTTTTCATCTAATCTTGCTTCCCCTACTTTCAGACTCCTATGTCAATTTCTGTGGACGAGAGATGCAGGATGAATCATCTAGCAACAAGTATAATTGCACTTTCACAGGTTTTTGAGGAACTTTCTGTTCTTTGTGATGTTACGCAGCTTGATGCTGTGAATCTTGAAGGATAACAAACATTTGGAGACTCATGTCTCTTTGAAATGCTTGTGTATGCTTATCACACTGTTTTCTTAAGTATCCACTTGCATGGTAATTCACTCAGGGTGTACCGTTTTTCCATTGTGGTGATGAGTTGCTACGATCCAAATCACTTGATCGCGATTCTTACAACTCTGGTGACTGGTTCAACAGGTGAAGTTTGAATCTCACTGTCAACTTTCCACTTTCTTTATAAATGATCCACTTTCAACTGAATGTAAATTATGATGAGAAGAAATTAGTATTTGCTGAAATTGCTGTAATGCCAATTGCTATATTTCTCTTCTTAATCTAACATGAATGTGTTACTATTATTGTTTTCAGACTGGACTTCACTTATAATGATAATAATTGGGGTGTCGGTCTTCCCCCAAAAGAGAAGAATGAGAAAAACTGGCCTCTGTGAGTTAATTACAGTTCCAAATTGTTGCTTGATTTTAATCACCTTGATGTCTGCTCTTATTCTCCCATTTGAGCCATTGCACATACTAACGTGAATTTGCTGATGTTGTGTCCATTTCACATGATTGTTTTCCTCTTCTTGTTTTTCTTTCCCAGAATTAAACCAAGACTAGCAGATCCATCCTTCAAGCCTCAAAAGAGTAATATCCTTGCTGCTGTGGATAATTTCTTGAATGTGTTACGAATTAGGTACTCTTCACCCCTTTTCCGTTTGAAGACTGCAAATGCTATCCAGGTGAGTTATAGGCGAAGTACCATATACTTCTGGCAAAAAAAGGTACCACACTGTTGGTAGTTAGGTGACTTGTGCATATATATGAACTATCTCATAAGTAGAGGGATGTAAATAGAACTGAAAACTGTGATAGTAAATGTACTGAATTTGGATCACGCGTGCTTACAAATACATGAAAGTAAAGGAGCAGCGGATGACTTACTTTTCAGAAATATTTTGTAAATTTGAGTTCTGTTAACAATTCTGTCCTATATATAGTTCATTATTCTCTGGTTTTCTTAAATTTATTTCGCCTTAATAGACGTGGAGGTTGTCTTGTAGATGAGCTCTTCTTTTTCATGGGTCTGCCCTCCTAATGGCGATAGTATGAATGAAACTTTTTGCTTATGAATGGATGAAATAAATATGGTACTTATTCAAAGAAAAGGGCATAGTTATGGCTTCTGCAGACTTTTTCAAATGCACTACATTTGTAATTCTTTTAAATCCTCATTTTCCGGCTGACTGTTTAATTGGCTACTACTATTAATCGATGCAACAAGGCTGACTTTTGCTTAACACGGATAAATTCATTATACGTCAATCACTAAGAAGTAATTAGCTGGCAGATGTGTCATTGACATGTTGGGTTGTCAAAATGAAAATGTGATTGTAAAGAGTCCTGAAGTGTGCAGACCAAAAGAAAGGGCTTGTGGGTTCTTATGCACTTAGAATTTTGTAGGAACGCGTGCGTTTTCTCAATACTGGTCCATCACAAATACCTGGTGTGATAGTGATGAGCATTGAAGATGGCCATGAAGGTGTCCCGGGATTGACTCAACTAGACCCCATGTCAGTGAAAGTGAAATACAAATATTGCTTCTCCACATGTAATTGCTCGATCTCATAGAAATTTGTTCTTGGCAGCTATTCATACATTGCCATTGTTATCAACGCGGCCCCATCCGAGGTTTCTTTTGCTAGCCCGGCATTGCAAGGAAAAGCCCTTCAACTACATCCTGTACAGGTAAGGAAGTTGGAGTTGAGGTTACTTTGAAACTCCACGATAGAGTCACCCCCTTGAATATTTAATGTTTCTATAGTTTATCTTTTGCGCTGTCGAATTTGGAAAGCCATGATTTTGACATCTAATAAGTGTGCTTTTGCGATTATGCTTTGTTGAAACAGCTAATTTCTGTTAAGACTCATGGCTTCAATATGTTTGACGCAGGTTATGTCAACTGATGAGGTAGTGAAGAGCTCAAGCTTTGAGGCATCCTCAGTGTGCTTTACCATTCCCGCAAGGACCACATCTGTGTTCATCGAACCAAGAAATATTTGACTTTTAAGTGCGGCCAATGAGGCACCCGATGTATCACTTCACGGTGAGTTGGTTAGTTTGTGAAAACTTTTATCGACCAGAGCTTGCAGGACATACTTCACTCTCTCTTCAGCTAATTTAAATCAAAGCAAAAGGAGTATACCCTTAAAAAGCTGTCGTGATGACAATGACAACAAAAGGCGGCCAGGGGGAACTCCTTGTCATGGTCATCGGCCGCTGAATAGATACTGGGTAGTATGCAACTTTTGTCAGCCATACTAAGGTTGGGGGGAGTCGAATATAGAACTATTACAATGCTATTTACGTTGTTATAACAGCGTTGTTTTTAAATAATGTTATAGTTAAATCTCATCTGCACTCTCCTCCCAATTTTTCTAAGGTTCTTTTGCTTTAGCTGTCGAGCGGCTGATGAGGTTGCACAAGTTGCTCGTGGAAGCCAAGTGAAAGAGACTTTTCCCTGATTAAACGAGTGGTTTGAAGCTAAAATCGGTGGAGTTGGCATCAAGTCCTTATCCTGAAAGCAAGCTCTATATTTACCTAGTTCAATATAAAATCTACTTGCATAGAAGTAATCAACCTAGCAAGGACTAACTGTCGTCATTTGTCGACATTTCACTAGTCTCTTTCAGGGTTATTTCCCGTATTTGTGCCGTGATCGACTGACACGCTGGATGAACTTCCAAACATTAGTTCTAATTACCCGTGATGTTTTGATCGAAGATCCAAAATGCCTTGTCGCTACTATCAATTAAGAGAATTCCCTAACTAAAGGTTCCAAAGCAACTCTACTCACGGAAATCTTCATGGGTACTGGGAACATGATGTTGGGCACAGCGGCGGAGGCAAAACCTTCGTGTAGGGGGAGGGGATGCTATAGTATTTTGGGAAAGTCTTCACTTCAAATGGGACGACATGGTTCACGGATCATTGCCAGCGACAACTGATGATTCTCGCATGATTCGCGCAGACTCCACATAATAGAGGGTAGCGATTAATCCAATATTGCGAACCACTAGGTCCATATAGATCTAATCTCATTCTCGCAAGTGAACGACAAATCAAAATCCAAGGAGTTTATACGGATCTCATCGCTCGCCTGATGGCATTGGTATAACAGGAGCAGTCTACACGTCTGCGGATCTGCAGGAAAGAAGATATCGATGTGCTTGTCCAAGAAGGAGATGGATTAAAATATAGGATATCCACTGGCGACGGGCTCTTCTTGTTCTAATAATCAGCTGTCGCTGTAAGCTGGGTATGCAAGGTGCTCAAGTCAACTCTATACAGGATTATGGGGTTGCTTTGCTTGGCACTTTAATATTCATGAATGTGGAAAATTCTTTAGAGGAGGACATCAAGAGCACTCACTGGCCACTCCCACCCACTTCACTCTCTATGCATTCTACCACTTCTTATTTATTTGATTGCAACGAATCTAGGGAAATAATTGAAGTTTTCCTGCCAACTCCCCCTTTAACTTTGCTTATTCTGGGAAGTTCCAGCATAATTGGCAACAACTTGTCACTGAATTGCTTAGCTGCAGTTCCAAGACAACTTCAGTGAAGGGAAGAACAAGAAAAAAAACGCGATTTCAAAACCGGAAATGGTATAGTTACAAAGATGAGGTGATGTCTGGATCCCCCTCTGCTTCTTGTAGTTGCGGGTTCTGTATCCACAGTGAAGGCTGCCCTTTGTTTTTCCTTCCTTGTCTTCTATATAATTATGTAAGAGGATGCTTGATCAAGGTAACTGATGATTTGAAAGATTGCGACCCTTGAATTGAAATGTGTTAAGCTAGTTAAGATGTCATTGGTATCTCATCAATAGGGCCATCTATTGCATAGCTCACCTTCCTATTGACCCATGCAGTTCACCTCAACTTAAAATGCTTGGTTGTCACACTGAGATCATTAAGATACAACCTCGACCAAATCAATCGGAACATCCGATCCGCGATCAATTTCTATACTTGGAAGAACCTAATGAGATCGACCAACTACGATAGGGCATACAACGAAGGACGTGGTTTCACATGATTCTCATGCACTTGATCGGTCGGGTTTACCGACTTAGGTCACAAGCATTTATGTTAACAATAATTTCGTGCTCATTTTTCTGTGAGTTGCTGCTGTGCAGTTACTTGTGGACCGAGACGATGTGTTGCAGTTGACTAAAGAATTAGGCCATAGAATATATTCCATCCATTCTCTTACACATTCCTGTCATATTTGGGGGAGTTATTAAATTGAGGCCTTGCGGTTGCTTAGTTGCAACCAACATGCTTGTATTGAGTGGCTCAGAAGCTACTTATTCTCTCTCTCTCTCTCTCCATGGATGCCTTGGGAAGCAGAAGATAGAATAAGAAAGACATAAGTTAATGGAAGAGTCAGTTCCATGCGTATTCGGTGGATATATTCTTGCTTATTGTCTTGGGCACTCATGTCAACGGTTTCTTCCCAAGCCATTTTCTGCCATCAAACTCTCACATTCATCACGCAAGGCTCTTCAAGTTCTGATAGAAACTTATGGGTTCTCACTTATAGTTTCATGTATGTTTATTCAATATGTCAATTTCATTTAATACGGAAGTAGAAACTTACCCAACAAGCTTTTTTGCAGGTAGCTACATAGCCCCCACGTTAAAAAGAAAAGCCAGGACATTAATTTGATTTTTTGTCATGTATATATGCATATATGGTTAGATTAGTGGAGAAATGGTAGAAAATTTCATGATAAATCGGTATTCTTTGCTTCGGAGGAGAACCCACTTCCTGGAGTGGCTGTGGCCACTTACGTGCTTCACACATTCCACGACCCGATCAATAATTAAATACAAAGAAGGAATTGTTCACGCCAAGGAAGGAAGTCCCTCCTTAACTAATCATGCATGCATCACGCCAAATCCCTAATGAGGCTGAAACCGAAACTTCCAATGTCCACCACACATTTATCTTCAAATTAAGATATGATTTTTCTATGTAATTCCATCGTGCTTCCGCTGTTGGATTGTAGATCGAGCGGTCAGGCTTTTACTACCCAATCTATGTGCAACGGTAATTCGAGGACTATAAATCCATCGATTTTGTGCAAGATCATGTGCACTCGTGATTAATGCCATCGCATGAGTAGAGTCCATCACGACATATCGGATTCGTTCAAGAATAAAATGATGGAATTCGGTTGCCCACGCATAATATCTCTCGAATCCTTACTGGAACAGCACCAACCATGGGCACTTTGCATAGTTTCCTTCGAGAGAGAACATGTCGACAAAGCCGCTTCATATCAAGTCAACATCAATGATTGCAATGAATTCAGTAACGTGGGAGCGGTAGACGAGAACAATTCTTAGTGTGGTTGGTGTTGAGAAAGTTAAAAGGTAGTGAAGAATGGTGAGATTCACATTGTCGTCCACCCCCTCCTTTTTTGTACCAGATCTAAATTTTTTTGGAGGAGATACGACATTAGAATCAAATATCTCAAATTCGATTTCTCGTGCCGTTTTTTTTTTTTTTGTGGCCCCTTCCTAAGCTAAATGAGGATGTCGTGACGGGCATGTGATGGGCTACCGACCCGAGGATATCTTCAGCACAAACACACGGCTCAGAAGAGCTATGTTCTTGTAGTCCAAAGAAGAATTAGACAAACTTTTTGGACTACCAAAACCGAGATTTGTGTCTGTCTGAATGATGCTGAAATTGGGTGGCCAAACCGGGCAAATGGCACCTTCTTTCGGAGGGGTGGAGTTCACATAGTTTAGGTGATGTGGGGTGGGAGTTGCAAGCTCATATCGACGGTTGCACGAATGAAGCTTCGGTGGGGGGGTTGTTTCTTAACCCTTTTGCGAAGGAGAGTGAGTTGGCAAAGTGTGAGAAAGAGAGTGTCAAGCGGGGGGACAACGCATAAATTAGCAATTAACCAACCCTCTCCTCGCGCACCAAAATTTATATCCCACCAGTACTCCAATGATAGCCCACCACCCATCTCCTAATTTTGCATCTTTTCTGTTTCGATTTATGGTGGTTTTTTTTTATGGGTCTCTCTCTCTCTAGCTATTTTGTGAGGTGTGGGGGTGTTGGGGGGAGTGTCGATGTCCAAGTATAGAAATCGGGTAGTGTATAAAATAGGACTTGAAAGGGTGTTGGAAACTCAAGAAAAGATTGGGGCGGACTAATTCACACAGCTTACTGTTCCATTGGTGGTGTCATCACATCCCAACATGACTCCAAATATAACTTAAGACTTCCCATCCCTCTCCTCAGGAGTCTCTCTCTCTCTCCCTCTCTCTCCCTCTCTCTTTCTCTCTATCTCTCTCTAGTGGAAGAAGCATACCATGGAACCCTCACAAGAAGAAGCAGCCCTTGGAGGTCCCAAAGAGCACACCCAGATCATCGTCAAGGGCAAGCGCACCAAGCGGCAGAGACCGCAGTCGCCGATCCTTTTTGTGAGCACTGGATCGCCGATGAGTTCCGAAGGGGGCGATTGTGTCGACAACAGCGAGAGCGACAAGGCCACCGACCTCTCTCCCTCCACTTCTACCAAATTCCCCGGCGGCTGCACGGAGGAAGAGGAGGACATGGCCAATTGCCTGATCCTCCTAGCTCAAGGCCAATCCAAAGAGCCCTCGAGAAGGGTTGTTATTCAAGAAGACCACGAGCATAGCAATAAATTCACGAGCAAGAGGTACTTGGAGGGCTATTGTGTCTATGAGTGCAAGACGTGCAACAAGACCTTCCCTTCCTTCCAAGCCCTAGGCGGTCATCGGGCGAGCCACAAGAAGCTGAAGTTGGCAACAGCTGCGGCTGAAGAGAAGCCGCCGCTGTATAAGCAATTCATGTTCTTGCCATCCTCGCCAGAACAAGAAGAAGGAGAATTCAAGAAAGTTTCGACTTTCTCTCTTGGGAGTATTAACATTTATGGGAGCAATGGTAATTGCAAGAAGCAGGCCAAGATCCATGAGTGCTCCATCTGTGGCACCGAGTTCACATCGGGCCAGGCCTTGGGAGGCCACATGAGGCGACACCGCCCCCCTGTTGCTGTCGGGGCGAAGCTAGAATCGGACGATGAATCCACGAGGCTGAGCGCCAACGGGCTCTTGTCCCTTGATTTGGATCTCAACCTCCCAGCCCCAGAAGAAGAGAACCGTGATCATTTGTTTCTCTTGAGCTCCAAACAACAGCATCATCATCAGAAGCAATCTCATCCTCCAATCTTTATCTCAGGCCCGGCAGTCGTGGATTGCCATTACTGAGCAAGAATTAATTTAAGGTGATGGGTTAAGTCAATCACAGTTCACAGATTAGAAAACCATGCGCACGGGTCCATGTTAATTTTCCCATGGACTGTAGAGCATCCAAAGTTTGATTTATCCAGATTTCCTGTCATCAGTTGTGGGGATGTTCCATGCTAGATTTAAGAAATTACAGAGATATTCAGTTGATTCTTTGGTTACATGTGTATCTTGATTTGGGCTGTTGCATGGACGTCAGTTTCTTCTGTCCGAAAGCAAACTTTGCCGGTCATTCATGTAAAGAGCATGATGGCACAGAACCGGCTTTTCTCTTGTTTTTTTGCCCTTCTTGCTTCTTTGTGATCAACTTTTTGTTGTTTTCCAGTAGGTAACAAGAATGTGAACGTCCAGATCAGAGAGAGAGAGAGAGAGAGAGAGAGAGAGAGAGAGAGGGAGGCTTTTCTTGCTTTCTAAACAATGAAACCTAAGCCACCACTTTTGGTTGGTGCTTGTGACAACCCCAAGCAAGCCTCTCTCTCTCTCTCTCTCTCTCTCCAAGAATAGAATATGTGTGCGTTTTTCAGGAAGGACACTGAACAATGCACTTCCCTGAATCCATCCCTTGTCCTTTTCCTCTTATTACAAGCAAGCGCATGAAAATTTCTCCTCTCTTTTGAGCTATTTTATTTTTGTCTTCATGTTGCATGATTCTCCCACTTGTTTTCCTCATCCAGGCCTAGCCTAGCCTGCAAGGAATGCACCAGATATTCATATTTTTTTACAGCAAGAAAGCAAAACTCCAATCCGTGAAATACGTGCGAACCTCGTGAGATCAGGGAATTTAGCAAAGCCAAAGTCCGAGTGGATGATCCGACTTCACTAAACTCATAAGGGTTCTATCTTATCTCCTCTCATAGAAAAAATCGAACGATATAAATTAACTTAGAAGCTTCTCTTTTTTTTTTTTTTTTTTTTATTATTATGAAAAAGAGGTGAAAGCAAATACAAAAATTTAATGCTGTAGATCTACTATTTCTGTCCTACCACCTAGAACATGAAATAACTTAAAAGTTCAGCTTACATGGTTTAAAGCCTTTTAAGCCTGTCGACCTCACATTGATTACCCTAAGAAAAGAAGAAAAATCAAAAGAGAAGCGCCAATACCCTTTTTTCAGGCGCTGCTGGGAGCAACGAGCACGTTGAAGCAGTTAAGAGAGATTGGTCGCTGATAGTTTTCTGTGTGGTGCAGCTAGCATTGGTTAGGCGACAATATCTATTAGGGACAACTACGAGAGTTTTAATGAGGACAAAAACAAGGCACCTAATCTTTTCTGCCGGCATTGTTTAAGTGGCATGAGCTGTTATTGAGGGGGTGGGTGCGTGTCTCACTCAACCACATGAGATTAGAGAGAGAGAGAGAGAGAGAGAGTTTTGTGAGGCTTGTAAGTGGGTACAGATTAAGTTGAGCAGTTGTGCTATAATCTGGGGATGTCCTCTTTCTCATTTAGCAAAAGGTGGTTCTTTCTTTGTGAGGTCATCATTGAATATGCCATGGTTCCAAGGTAACGGCGATCGGTTCAGTGACCAAGGAACGAACTTGTGCGTGTGAATGGTACGCGTGACACAAATTTGATTTCATACACCACTGAACGGATATGGTTTTATGTTGAGCGCACTTGTTTGAGTTTGGCTCGTCTCATTGGATCCATCACATTAGTGGGTTTTTCACAAACTAAGGTGGACTTCCCCCCTTCAGTTTGAGTTGATGGGTTGCAAAGTTTTCCCTCAATAAAATGAAGTTTCTTTTCAATATTGGGATTCGGTGTCTTTGACAAGGGTGAAAAAACAAAGATGTGTTCGCAAAATTAATTTGTTGGTGTGGTTAAGACTAGTGAGTTTCTTGAATATAAGTATTTTTTCAATTTTATTTGAGTCGCTTACCAATGTCTATGTGACCGATTCAGAATAACTCGCTCTTTTGAAAACTTATCAAATTCTGCTAGAGTTACCGACTCTTCTAGAAAATTATCGACTTTAATAAGCATAGAAACACATTGTAAGGGTTAGAAAGGATGATAATTTGGAGTCGATTGAATGAATATGCTAAGCGACTCAAATACAAATTGATAACCTAAAATTAGTTGACAACTTCATTAGAGAAAAGTTGGCAATTAGCTAGAGTCGGTAATTTATATAAAGTTGGTAACTTCAACAAAAGTTTGATAAGATACTAGAATAGTGGTAATTTGGAGATCACCAAATCAGTTGGAAAGCAATATAAGTACGAGTTGATAATTTAAAGCTAGTTAGTAATTACGTCGAGGAAATATTAACTTAAATGATTTTGTTAATTTGATTTGATATATGAGTTGGCAACTTCAATAAAAGTTGATAAATTAGTAGAAAAGCTAGTTATCTGGAATGCATTAAACAAACTTGCCAGGTGATTCAAATAAGAGTTAGAATGAAACTAATTGGTAACTTCATTGAAAACAAATTTGGTAACTTGCTCAAATGAAGGCTTGTAATTTCGTATAAAAGTTGACAACTTAATGTACTTTTAAGTTTGGCAAATAAATAATGATAATTTATCGAAATTATTGATATTCTGTGAAAGATCAAATAAATATTGGTAACACAGTATTGGGATTTGGAATTTAATTGATGTCACTAGACAAACAATTATCAATCACAAATTTACAATTACAGCATTTGAAATTTATTACATCGTGCATATAGAGTTACCCACACAAAAATTTTAATTTTTTGACACGAGGAATGCTTAAATTATAGCGAAAACTTCAAAGTAAATCCATTCTTTGGGATAAAAAAATTCTGGTATTTTAATCATTAACTATCAATTTGTCTGCCGTCCAGCAAGATCGTCATTGGGACTATCCCTGAGAATGAAAGGTGAAACAATGGTGGGAGAGCTACCCCCTTACAATTCCGTCGTCGTCTCTCTCTTATTAAAAGATCATACAGGAACCAAAATATACTGCAACATCGAATCATGAAAATCAATTATCTGTTGCGTGGTATGTCCTGCTAAAATCCTTCGACGTGATCATCACCACCGTGACCATGGTGCAGGTGCAGGTGCTCCAGATTCACCGAATATTCCTGCAACGGGAAATTTGCAAATCTCATTCGAAGCAAATCACTGAGCTCCCATTGTCAGACAATCAAAGCTAACTTGTGCTGAAATCAAGAGGAAAGTAAAAAAATTAAAGTGGTGTTTTGTACTAACCGCAAAGGATGAGGTTATCCGGTGGTGGCTGCTCCTTGGCTGGGTTCGGATCAGGGTCATGGACCCGGATATAGAGTTCTTCACCCAAGTACCAGTTTTGGAGATGCTGTGATCGGAGGTTCCACATTCCAGGGTTGTCGAGGAAGGCGTACACTGCAGTCCAACCTCCTGGGTACACTTGTGTGGTCGACCGGACCACGGGATCGTACAGGTTGTAGCCGGCACGAGTGCCTTCATCCCAGTCTCTGAGACCGAACCTGAAACATTTCACGAGCTTTCTTCCATAAGCATTATTTGATCACATAAGATTCAGCCTAGCAAGCTTCAATGTTCTGATTTTGCAGATTCAATTGTTGATGCTACTATAGTACTCACGCAACAACTTAGAAACCGAAACCGTCGAGATGCCACGAATCCATGACATCCAAATTATTCCTGAACACGATCTCCAACCACCCTTTGTGGATGCCCGACACAACTGAGATTCCGTATGCAGCATTCTCGTTGACCGATCTAGTTGGGAACGCGCCTAGCTGATAAACTCCTGATCCGTTACTGAAGTAGTCCGCGAGCTTCAGTGGGGTATTGAGGGTGTAGTAAGATATGTTGTTGACGACATAGCGAGCTAAACCTTCGATCTCGCCAACGGAGTTCTGCAGAACAAAGGTCTGTGCCAAGGTCACATTTGACACATTGAAAGTCCCCTGCAGGTTCGGCCTGGCAGCTCCAGTGGTCAAGTTCCACCTATATACGCATTTATCAGGGAATTTGTTCTGGTGAGATACTGAGAGAAAAGGAACGTTTCATGTCTAACAATGCAAACCTAAGGTTGTTCTATCTGAAAGATCAAACAAAATTGATGAGAAATTTTGGAAGAAAAGCATGTCAGATGATCAGGGGTTAGTAACAAAACTGGCAAGGTATTCACTGTGGGATCCGTTTACCTTATAGATCTAGCCTGAGTCACTGTGAAATTCCAATCAAACGGATCAGGCCCGGCAGGCAAAGGCCCGCCGACTTGGCTGACAGAATTGGAGTAGTGTAGCACTCCAATGCCCGCAAGGCTGCTCAAATCATTGACCCTGAACATTTTAGGAGTCGCCACCATGTAGTAATCCGCTTCATCTTGATCAGCCGTTACAAGGACCGAGTAAGACTGTCCGACATGCACGTCGAGGGATTCCACCGTGATTTGGTTAGTGTAGGACCCTTCCGTCTCCACTATCACCATGGAGTGATTCTGGATTCTAAAGTTCAAACTAAATGTAGTGCCGACATTCGATATTCGGAACCTGTAGGTCTTCCCTGTAGCCATAAAGAATAGAATGAACATTTTCAGATACAGCACTCACACATAAGAGGACTAACTGGACTTTTCATTGCAAAACACGCAAATACGGTATTGGAGTATTCTTTTAGGATCATACCTTTGGTGACATTAAAGGACTCGTATGAGATCGAAAAGGAACAACCGTAAGGCCCCTTTCCATTCATTAGTATGGTATCGGGGACTCCATGATATAAGACCTCAGAGTCGCCAATCACAGATCGGATTAACTGCCAGAATGAATAAAACTGTAAGTTCGATGTTGCATTCGCATGTTAGATGGAATTATATAGGGTGATGCCATAAGAATTCTTCAGAACTGCTCAATGAAGGAAGAATTGGAATGACGGAAACAAAAGAAATGGCATTACCTTGTAGCTGTCGTAATACCAGTCTCCAATGAGAAGGTCGTACTCCGCCTCGGGTTTCGGGAAGGGCAAACTGATGACTACGCGGTTGTTGATGCGGATCACTCCATAACCTCCTGCCGCTTTCTGGAAGTTGATGGAGGGGAAATAGAAGAAAGTGCCGACCTGGTCCTTGGTCTGGAACACATAAGTCCAGTTCGTGCCAGGCAGTATAGGGCAGTTGGTGCCCGAAACCCCGTCCTGCCACGAGTTGAGCCTCTGTTGTATGCCGTTCCTGCAACCAACATTACCAGTTTTTCATCTTTGCTCCCGGATATGCAGTAGGAACTCAGCTAATGTCCCTAGGAAAGGATCGAGCTAGCAGGGTATTCCATGCATCACTCGTACTCGTACCATGTGAAGAGTAGAGGTTCATCCAGGTCATTGTAGACGTTGACGTGGACAAAATCATTGGTCGTCGCATTGATCAACGGGCCGGGGAACTTTCCGTTGATGGTAATGACCTGAACATATATATGTGAAACATTGATCTTTACATTTTAGAACCACGAGTTGAAAGATTTACTGATGAAAACGTAAATTGTGGAAATTGCAGTGTATCACCCATGTCCAAGGGAATACAAAAGTACAGTTAAACTTACTACTTTGATTTGTGTGGACTTTTATGCAGATTCAATTCGGTCTTATGTCTGTGAACATCCGCTAAATGTCTAGACTGAAACATACATTTAAAAGCACGGAAATTGGAGTGATACAGATTATCACGGGGGGGACATGTATGTTCCAATGGGATAGAGCCGGAGGACAAGAGGCTTTGTTGTAAATTAAGATCATGCAATGAAGCAGTAGTGGCCAAGCGGCGTTCATACCGGTTGATCAAGAGTACGCGGCTTGGCTGTCGTGTCGAAGGCCACGTGCCATTCCAGAAAGATGTCGATGGCCCCAGCCGTGGTGCACAGAATTGCCACCAATGCGGCACCCAGGATCCACCCTCTAAGCTGGCCAGAAAAAGCCATTGCAGCGGCGGAACGCAACTCCCCCCTGGGTTATTTCCCGTGACTTATACGAAGATGAGAAAAGGGTTTAGCTTTTATTTATATACACGGCGTGAATGTTCTTTCCTTTGTTTTTGAAGTGTGAAACCGGTGGAGCTTACTAAGATCAGGGAAAGAAACAGAAGAGAAAAGGACAGGTGAGGGCTGTGAACGAGCTAATAGTGACAATTGGAGTTGAGACACGAAGGTTCGTAGAATTCTAGCCGGCACGAGCATCGTTTTTGATCTTTGTATTTCACAACCTTCGAGAAATCGTTTAGATGCATGTAAAGCTGTTCTCTATCTCTTTTGTATGGGGCTATCATGTGACGCTGCCTGTTGACTCGGTTATAGTTCATCTCTTCATGTCATCGATGAACACGATGCAGACTGTGAAATCACAATAAGAATGATTGTCTATCATTCTGCGTCCTTGAGGGTTTGGTCAAAACCTGACCATGCAACAACAGTATCAGCAACACCCTGTATAGCATTTACCTAAGATTTTAGTCTATTTTCCTATACTCGTAGAGCTGTAACTTAGATTAACGTTTCTCGCAGTGCAATTTGAGTAATAATTCAATGAAGACTGCGAAACAATCATAGATATCTTGGCATTTGGCTGATAGCATCACGGTTGCAGAAGAGGATGAGGAAGATCATAGGTCCCATTTGAGATATGGGCTAGAAATTTCTTGAACCGGCCCATCGTTTTTTTTCACCTGTGTTCTTTCAAAATTCTATCTTATACAGAAAGGTGCAATTCACAAGTATCATGCACAGTTTTAAGTTGCTAAACCTCTAATCGACAAGGACTACTTCGTCTATACATCATATCTGCAGTGATAGTCAGCAGCTTTCGTAACCAAAACCAGCAAATCTCCTGCAAAGAACTTGCAAAAGCACCGTCTGGATAAAACATGCGGATACCCATGTAGTTGTGTTCGTAAAAATATAGCCAATGTCAGACTATGATGTGGACAAAATTTAGGCAAGGTGGACACGCATGTAGACGTCCACACTGGAAAAATTTTATTCATGTCACATTACTACGCAGTTTCGATGGCTCCATAAATTAGATGTGCCCCGATTTGGTTTACGAAGGACTTGATTAGATAAATTAAAAGCACATGATTATGAATAATAAAAAAAATTTCATTTACAAAACATAAATATAGCACAGCAATAGATCAACAGACTCTGAAAATATACCTATACGTATACCTATACCACCAGATTTACAAAAGTACCTCCAACAGTAAATCTTCTGCTCAACATGTGTATCGATTCTGTATGTCTATATATCACCTATACGTTTTTGTATGCCAAACAATTCTATCTACGAACAGCAGCTGCTTTGGTGAGGCGGTTGATCCAGTTCTTTCTGTTTCAGGATTTGCTTCTTCACTGCCACTGATCCCTTCTCTAGTATACTAGGCACCTCCATCATCTGTGTTGATTAATGTTAACAATATCAGCATATATGCGCCAGTGGAACACATTGATCGACCTGAACTCGTTCATTATTTATAGACATTTCAAGCAAAGCATTTTCTTTTTACTTGAAGAAGTCCCGACATCACAATATGGATGTGGGAAATTCACTTGTGCAATTTTGGGACGGCTTACCTTCTGTATAAGCTCCTTGAAGCATTGATCTACGTTCTCTCTAGTTTTTGCGCTACATTCAAGAAATGAACATCTATGTCTTTGAGCTAGATCTCTTCCTTCTTCCCTTGTTACAGCCCTTTCACTCTCCTGAAATTATCACATCATCAGAAGCGAGGTGACTTCTCTTCTATCGAAGAGAGATATTACGTCAGTGAGAGCCAAAGACCATAATCGAGGGCATCAGCTGACCTTATCAACCTTATTCCCAACTAAGATCCTGATACAGTCCTGATTTGTAGAGTAAAGATCCACTTCTTTCGCCCATATATCAGACAAATTTGTGAAAGTCTCTCGCCGCGTCACGTCATAAACTAGATCAGATTACATGCAAGCATATATTAGGCTTTGAAATCAGCAGAACAAATACAGCCATAAGCATATGAAATCGTGTAAAGTATGCCAACAACTTATCTTCTCATCCGAATGTTCTACTATAGTCTTTATGCCTCACATCACATTTCACTCAGCAAGTATACCCATTTAGTCCAGGAAATTATATAGTAGAGGATATAACTTTCTAACTGAGATTAAACAGAGTGGCACCACGAAATACAGAGCTCCATAACTTGAAAGGACATAGTGGCTCACCCAATATAAGTCCGTGTGCCCCTCTATAATATGAGCTCATCAGCGTCCCAAACCTCTCTTGTCCAGCTGCACCAGATAATGATTATTAATAACCGAAACTGCTATTGACTCGCATAATGACAAAAACAGGGAAGGCTTGCTAGTTTATCTTGAATTCCAAATCCACCATCACTCAGCAAGAGTTAATATTGATCACAATCAGCCAACCAAACCTCTTTGTGTAACATTAAAGAATTCATGAATGAGCCACATGCAGAGTGAATGACCATGAAGATGAAAAGACATTCACAAAATACAAAAACTTTATTTGGACCAATTTGAAAGTCTTGACTTTCCAACAAGCATGCTGAATTTTTCTTCTAATGACCAATAAAGAAATGGCGAGGATAGTTAAGCCTAGTTTGACAGGTGCATCTCTCAAAGTAATAAGAATAGGGAAAGGTTCACGCTGAAAAAACAGATGGTAAAAGTAGAGTCAAGATTGATTAATAACTGTAATTAACAGAGCACTGGTTAAAAAAAGAGATAAGAGGTTGGCAGTACCAGTATCCCAAATTGTAAGCTTCAATCTCTTGCCTCCAACAGTCAAAAGCTTGATCTTAAAGTCCACACCTGGATTTTTTTTTTTTTTTCCCCAAACCAGAAATTAGAGATTTTGCTTCCTACTCCCATTGCCAACAAGAAGAGGTAGATACAATCACACTAGATATGCCAGACGTGGAGTATGCTCAATCACATTCAATACCATAAGCAAGAGGATGCGAGTCTAAAGGAACAGACACTTTCTTGCTGAAAATGGTGTCCAGTTTCACCACTGATGTTGTCAACACGAAACACATCTTCATTAAGGCAAAGAAAATGGAGTTTTTCAATCCACACCCAACTGGCTAGTATCCAATATCAGACCAATCCTCCACTTTGCCTTACTCATATTGTTGGGACTAGCATATTCTCAGTACTAGTCTCAACAGAATAATCCTAATGGACAGAAATTCAGAAAATAGAGAATCTCACGATGGCCGAACAGTTGCTTGCTACAAAAGCTACAAACCCGATTGCAATATGGGACATAAGAAGTAAAGCCAGAGAGATCCCAGTCCTGGCCATAATTTTAACAGAAAATCCCTGACCATTCCAATTCAATGTATCCTAGCTACTCATATAGGCAATAGATAGGGGACAGAATCATAAAAGACAGTTCCAAGCAACAAAAGCATGAAGAGCAACAGAATAACCACAGAGCAAGTGAAGATAAGCAACTACAATTAGGGCTTTACACATACAAGAGGATCATTCCCCAGTCATTATTGATCAAAAGGACTTTTCTTTAATGCCAGAATGCACAACAGATGAGTATTAAATCATAGGCCAAAAGAAAAGTGTAACCGGAAAGAGAGAGAGAGAGAGACTGTACTGTACCAATGGTAGGAGAAGGATCATGAACAGAATTAGAGATGAAGCTGAGGAGAAGGCTGCTCTTGCCAACACCCGAATCCCCAGTCACCAATATCTTGAACGAGTAATCAAAACTGTTGCTGCAGCCTTTCCCAGAAGAACCCATGATTCTTTCCAACCCCCCAACCACAAAAAAACCACACAAAAAGAAATCTTCCTTGCGTTTCACTGCACCACCCTCAGCTTCCATCAGCTGGTCACCACTTCAAGAAACAAGAAACCCCCCATGATCCACGAAAGCGTCCTCAGCAGCGGGAAATTTCCTCCCTGGTAAGCGACAGTGCACTTGGTTGGAGCGTAGCGAATGCCTTGCGGATGACAATTCCTCCCGACTATTCTCGCGGGCGCACGAGAGCATCACCTCGACCGGAAAAAATTGCAAAGGCGCTGGAGTTCGAGCAATGGACAAACGTCCGTTTGATTGTTTGGACGGTCTTTTCTTTCTTTCATGTTTCTTGATTTGCCTCGAGTGTTTTTTCTGCTGGCGCGCTCGTGGCGCTCGTACCGAGGACGCGCATCCACGCGCCGGACGTTTGGCATTTAATGTCCTGTCCGCTTGCTAATAAAAAATTGATTATGATGCGACAACGTCCAAAGGGTTTTTTTTGGCCCTTTTCCTATGTTTCTCAAACTTTCGACTATGCTTGGAATGGTATATCTAGATAATGACTCGACAAGGGATCCGATGAATTAACTCGGCGATATTCATATCATTAAGATTTCTAAACTCGCTGGACTTTTTCCTTAATATAAATTTCATTAATGTCCGTATCGATATGTAAAACGCGATTCGCAAAAGAAAAATGTTGGTCATGATGGATATTACTAAGGGAAGATTGATTCTATATTTGGGTTTGACTTGTTTCACGAAAAATTGGTAATTTTGAATAATATTTATTTCAAATTAATTGCTTATAATGCTTAAGATAATTAGTCAATTAAAAGAATTTTTGTTATTAACATTTTCTTGTACGATGAAAATATTTTTTACTTATTTATTTTAGTAAGTATTAAAAGTATTTATTAGTAGAAAAATACTTTTTAAATAATTTATTTTTTATGAAATAAAGCGTAATTACGAAAATGATATGATTTCATTTGAACAGAATATGCAAATTTTTATAATATAGAAGTGAAATTATTATTTATTTTTTATAATAAAATGGTGGTGTGTGAAATCATTTTTGTCAATTGACGGGGTATGCTCTACATTTTTAGAATCGTAATGCGTAAACGAAATTTGAATAATTATCGATTAAAATCGTCTATAACAAGCGAGTTCCCTCACGCGCTGGAGGGTGCGACGATGATAAAACCAAAGGAGGTGGAATTATACGTAATGGCGCCACGAGGCCATCACAAGTGTCGGGCATGCAATGAACACGCAAGACCACCTGCCACCTCTTCCCAAATGTTTTTTCATTTTTCAGTCGACACCTATATTTATGTCATCTATTAATTCTAATTTTCCAATTATTTTACTTCAAACTGTTAGAGATAATTATGAAATTATTCGTATCCCCTTCTACTACTTGTTTCTCTCGTGATTATACGTATATTACTGTTGATTATACATATTTTTAATTGTAATTGATATTGTAATACCTTGTTACTTTATATAATTATCATGCAAAGCATATAAATGGTTAAATAATTCTTCGTCACGAAATGCATTGGGATTACACACTTCTTTTTCTAATTACTCTTAAATCACACTTTCCAACATTAAATTTAGGGTTTAATTGCTTTTTGGATAGAGATTTAGGATTGATTGCGCCGATTAAAAAGTGTAAAAATCAATCTCACTTTTCTATAAAGGTTTATTACTAGATTGCTTCAATTAAATGGTGAAGAATTTAGATTGTATTTTACACATAAAGGTTATCAACTCTTGTTATTTTTAACAACCTTACGAGAGTTGAATAGATGCTGCTAGAAACATAAGTAAATGTCTTACCTTAGTGCCTTATTAGTCAAAATGTTTAGCAAAAATTTTCTGTGCACCATGAGAAAGAGCAATTAATAAAATTGTCACTATTCATCTAAAATGCTGATGGGTGACTAGAAGCTAAATTATATATATATATATATATATTGTAAAATTGGCGATAAATGTGGATAATATAAATATAAAAAAAATTGCAAAAGTTACATCACAAAAAATTGTGTCTCAGATATTTTTAGACAAATTAAGCGAGGCTTGCCTTTTATTGACCCAGCATGGAACTTACAATAATTCCATCATTTACGTACTAGATCAAGCCCAATTTGCTTGGCGTCTCAAATCAATAGCAAGTTAATTACATTTTTCAAAAACAGCTGAGATTTGTTTCCACCATATTATTAATATCATCTCGGATTTGGACCATGACATGCCTTTTATTGTCGGTCCATATCTCATATATATGGTTACTTAATAAATTGATTTTCCTATGATTCTTTGTCTTAGGCCAATGACATGAAAATCATAAAAACAGAAAAAACGAAAATCGATGTTTATATGGTAAGGGATTCAAAACCATTTCTGATAGCTGTATCCACCTTTTTCCTAGCCATACCTCCTATTTTTCCTGTTTTGAGTGATTTTCTATTTTTGTCGAAATCACACGATAGGAAATAGCTTCTTACTCATTCTAGACTGCACATTCTTACAAAGTACGATCATAATCACCACGCTTTATATTATGTATAGATATTCCTCATTTGTAAAGTATGTGATAAAGTTGTTGGGCTAATAGAACAATCTAGAAGGGATTGAATAGATTGAGTATAGATGCTAAAATCTTTTGTGAAATAATAACAATCAGCAGATCAAATTATTAATGAGTCGATCCGTGTGCGTGATGATAGTTAATGGATAAATCAGGTGACGAACATTGAAAATAGATCACACAACGATTTATAGTGTAGTTTGACTTTATATCCAAGTTCACGTTATTCTCCAGCTAACAACCTAATAAGGGCTAGATTCCACTAGTAATCGGCACTGCAAGTTATCACTAGCACATGTTGTTCTTTTCGCAGATAGATTACACTATCAGGAGATGATAACTGCAACCACACCTACCCTATATTATATACCTTTAAAGCCAAAATTTACACGGAGATATCAACATTGAGAATTTTTTAGTGTAAAGCACAACTGCAACGATTCTCCGGTCCAAACTCCTCTAAGCTTTGCCAATACTCATTTATATAAGTTTTCAATCCAATTGTTGGAGACCTTTAGAGAGAGCCATCTAACCAGAGTAGCTAGAGACCTATGCTAAAATCAGGATTGCTCATACAATTACTTCTTTTTACATCGTAGGTTTCCTAAAATGGTGTGCTACAGCTATCGCATTGCCTAATGGTAGAAACACTACTTTTCAAATATTTTTCCCAATTTTTAGCTATGGAATTTAATATTTTTAACGGCAATTTTTGTGTCGCTAACGGTCATCTTGAGAAGCATATCTCACCATCATCATTGTTAACTCCTCATTAACACAATCCGATATTCATTATCAACACATATAGATTGAGAATGAGTTGATTGACGATTTTCAATGACGATACCAATAGAATGACGTGTGATGACATGATCAATGATCCTTCCACCTTTATTAGTAACTAAATACCCTCAAGAACACTAACTTGATATAAGTTCCTCCAAGTCACCATGAGATACCACTCACATTGGTGCTTGTTCACCCTAACCATCATAGTCTAATTTCTTGTCTTTGATGATACAAAGGAATCATTAACATTTGTAAAGCGAGTTTATCATCTGCACTCATCATGATAAATATTAGTACAAAAAACAGTTTTGGAATCGTTAAAAATTTATAGGGATGTTCCCAACAAAAGTTTGCTCACTGTACCTATATCTCGGAAACTCTGGAAAACAGATTTTAGGACCCACAAAACATTTGAATCTACCATACAAATCAGATAGATACGCAGCTATAATTGTAAGGTTGGGTATGCTATTTCAGGCAACAACATCGGCTACCGATTCCGGCACTAACAATCGAAGCCTAGACAGCCTATTTTATTGAAAAAAAATGGTGATATTGTTCCTCCATTGATCAATAATTTCGATTTTTGGGAAGTATCATGATCATCCAATAATAATAGTTTCCATTTTTTCAAATGAACGATTTGAAGACCTTCGACCCAAAAATATATTATTTCTGCTGAAAGTAAACATCCCTTCAGCAGTTTTCACCAAAAAAAAAAAAAACATCCCTTCAGCAGCTATAATCAAAATTTATCTTTTTCAATTTTCAATCAATGTCATATCTTCTCATTCCACATCCACAGGTGATTCCTCAAGCATCATCTTATTGCAATGAATGTTGTGGTCACATCTCTACATGAAAAATGACCATCTTGCGGCTCCTGAGGACAGCTTCTACCCAAGTGAGCAAGAATTGATCACATATCATTCAAGGCAAAAATATCACAATCTCATTATGCTCATGACATCGACATCTACAAAACCGAGTCTTGAGAAGTACTAGATTTTGTTTATTTCCCGAAAAATGAATGATTTGGATAACTTTTTTTTTTTTATTGTTTGAAAGAATTAGTCAATGAAAAATATTTTCGTTTTAAACAACAATTTATGTCTATAAATATTTTTGTGAATGATGAAACTATTTTTCGTTCATTCATTTTTATAAGCGAAATAAATAATCATTTTTAGGAAAATATTTTCTACATCATTCATTTTCTACCAAATAAATGCAAAATTTTGTTTTTTCATTATAGATTTATGTTTTTGTATATTGAACTTTTGCTTCTATTCTTCCTTTCCAGGTAAGGCCGAAGGAGTCCTAGAATGGTACTTCTTCACCAAGTTGGACAAGAAGCATCTCAAAGGAGAGCGAATAAATCGATCTAACGGAAAGGGATTTCGGAAGGTCATTGGACCCGAATGCTTGATCAAACAGGACTCGCATGCCACTGGAGTGAAGAAATTTCTTGTTTTGTATTCTGTTCGGGCAGGAAATGAATCATATGACTTTACCATGCCTAATATGCATGTAGAAACCATAGCCCTGACCATCTCTGTAAAAAGAAATAAATTGAACTTGTTGAGTTGCCCTTGGAGGAAACGATCCCAAACAAAAAGGTTCATCGAGCAACACTAAACCAAGGAGCAGGCCCAAGAAGCAACCCGAGGCGAAGCGAGGCGAGGTGAGGCTCGGTAGCTCAAAGGTTTTTACATTTTCCAAAGATTTTCCCCAAAAGCAAAACTAAATGTAGCCGTAATCATTTGGGATCTCGAATGTTCGGTTCTGGAAGCAATTAATTAGTGGAGAGTAAGTAAAACTAAGGAAACTAGTAAGCGAATATGGAATTACGAAAAGTTGTATGCAAGCCTTGAGATGACAAATTAATTGACGGTGGAGAGTGAGTTGCTTTCCCG
The DNA here is from genome assembly GCA_014182365.1 of Eucalyptus tenuipes. Taxonomy (NCBI): domain Eukaryota; kingdom Viridiplantae; phylum Streptophyta; class Magnoliopsida; order Myrtales; family Myrtaceae; genus Eucalyptus; species Eucalyptus tenuipes. The sequence continues at coordinate 27,463,044 of CM024543.1, read as the reverse complement.
CATTTGGTAACTCAGAATTTGGCAGGTGCTATATATGGTCTTAAGACGAATTTGTAGTATGAAACTTAGGATGTCGAAACTCGAAAAGGAAAAAAGGAAACAGCTAACAATTATGAGATTACCATAATACTACACACCGAGAAAAATTACTTCAAAAAAAAAATTACCATTAAAAAACTCAAACCAATATTTTCATAACACATTATCCTAAACTAATTTTTTATTACAAAATATTTCAAACTGGTACTTATAACACATTTACCCAAAACTAATTTTCTTTTGACAAGAATTACAATTTGTCTCATTGAAAAATCCAAATTTGTATCCCTAACCCGATTCTACCCTAGGCTAGACATCATTATCCATGAACATAGTAGATGAGTACATATTTTTTGAGAGTTTGAAGTAAATATGTCATGATATACAAATGATTATTTTTAAAATTAACATTAGTTTGGGATAAATATGTAATGATAATTTGGGAATTTTAATAGAGTTCGCCCAAAAAGAAGAGAGTACAACTTTCTTCTAGAAGACAGAAAGTATTAAGGCAGTACAAGGTAGGAGTCGTGTCATTTTGGGAACGACACTTGGTGGTCAAATCTTTCCACATTGGGAAAGATTTTTCCAGCCAATCATTTCTGGTGACCACTAATATTTTGAATTGTACAGAAGAGGAAAGGCTTTATACAAGGTAACAAACCCCATGTCTATCCACCTTTCGATTGCCATATAAGTAAGCTAATAAGATGCATAATATGATTTTAATAATAACAAAAGAAGGGAAAAAGAGTTGCCTTCATAATTGGACCATAAGAGCTCCATAAGAACAATCAAACTTGACATTGGTCCAATCCTAAGCCAATCACTAGTGCATTGTGTTGTTTTAAAATGTTTGCACATTTGCAGTTATTACATGACAATACTTCTTCTGACAAGAACTAGTTTGTTGCTACACTTAATTAAATGCAATGTCAAATTATGGTCAATTTTCCGTATCTAAATGGACAGAGTTTATCCTACTGTCTAAATATTTTCTAGAAATGTCTCGAAAACTAAGGAAATTATTCATAATTTGTGGAGAAACATTGGAATTACATTAGTCTCAGAATGTACAGCGTGTGACTACCACAAACAAGATTTGTCTTGAGATATGTTTGGAAGGCTGCATTTAAGTGTCGCTCGGTTGTAATGATAAGGACAACTTAGTTACTAGTTTGGTGCTTAATGTTGAGGCCAAAGGGGCCTATTTAAATCAACGCAAATCATGACCAATTGCCATTACAAAACTAATAGCTTGCATTTGAAGTTGCAAAGTCCTTCTTCCTCTTCATTCTTCGACATTCCATCCTTCCTCAGTAACTTCTTCTTCCTCCTCATTCTTGGACATTCAGTCCTTCAACAGATCATCTCCTCTTTGTTCATATTCAAAATGGATTCTCAAGCATCGTCTTCTTTGACACTCGCGCTAGATGTTGTGCCATCTTCAATTGCACCCCTAAATAGCCATCATATCATAGCTCCGGGGTTCAGATTCCACCCAACCGAACAGGAATTGGTATTGTATTATTTAGGACGAAAAGTATTCGGGGAACCTTTATACACTGATGTGGTTCTTGATATTGACGTCTATAAATTGGAGCCCTACGAAATACCAGGTGACCGCCATTTTTCAGCCCTCATCTATGCTTGATAGCGTGGATATACTCTTTGTGTTGTATGATTTTAGGATCTCGTCTCCTATTTTTTTTCTTTTCATACTGAATACCCATTAATAATGGTAGCGTTATTTAGAATACGATTATCGTACCGTAGGCTTAGCATTATTCAAATATCTTATTGGGTTGTTTTTTTATCCCTCTCTTTCAGGAAAAGTTGGAGGAGACATCGAATGGTTTTTCTTCAGTAAGCTGGACAAGAAATATGAGACAGGAATAAGGGTGAATCGATCTACCAAACTGGGGTTTTGGAAGGTGACCGGGCCTGAATACAAAATCAAATACGGCTCCCGAGTGATCGGCGAGAAGAGGTTTCTCGTGTACTACGACGGGCATTCGAGGATGGGGAAGCGGACGGACTGGGTGCTGCACGAGTATCGATTGACGGATGCAACACTCCCAGTGGCCCAAGTACATGGCTTTTTCGTTTTGAATCCGTATCATCGTTCGTTCCTTATCATGTGAAAGGAATAAACCAAAGTGTTTTCCGTTGTCTTACAGGGCAAGGAAGTCTATGCAGTCTACAAGTTATTTTGGAAAGGCAACTCCGACCCGATCCCTAATGGCCCTGCACCGGTCGCCGCCGTGGAAGAGGGAGAGCAAGTTCATGGCGACAACGTTGCTCCAGCCTATGCGGCTCTTCAGGTCTGATGAGCTCTTCTCTCGAAGTGTCGATATTTTTGAAGTGTAGACATTTCGTTTAGACCCGTCTCTTCGGTCTTGTTCTTAAACATGTTTCTAGCACATGTCGGAAACGCTAATACTGTGTCGAGGTCATGTTTCTTGTGCAGCTTGTGGAGGAACTTGGGCCGGACGGAAAGAGCACAGAGACGAATCCAGCTGACGAGGCTCCAGAAGCAGCACCCAACGCTCTCGCCCTGGTCATTCACAACGAAGCCCCTTCTGAAACTCTCGATCTCGTGACCAACTTTGACGGCAAGGGTCCGCACGAACACTCGAAGGAGACTTCATCCGCGAGGGAAGACACGCGGGCCTGTCCAGTCAAGAGACCCAGACTTGCTGAACCTGATAGCCCGCGTAATCTTTCCCCGAGAGGTCAAGAGCCGAACAGCTCGAATTCTGCGGCGGGAGCTATCCCATCACTGACATTGAGCTTGGCATGCCCGGTGTCGGAAACAGCACCCGAGCAACAAGAACAGCGACTGATAGTGGCGCCGCAACCAGTTCCCTGGCAAGCCGTGAAGCCACCGCGGACAACAAGTGTTCAATTCTTGCCAAAGATTCGCTTAACCATCGAGAGGAGCGGTAAGCGTGATACCTCGAAAGACCGATGCGCGAAAGATGTTTGACAGTCGCAGTCCGATGATTTGCAGTGGAAAAATCGAAGCATTCAGAGGATAATTAACTCATTCATCAGAGTTTAATCATTGTTGCATTATGTTCTAAAGTTCAATAAGCAGTTTCTCGCATCATGTAGTGAATTCTATGTTGGCCTTCCTTTGGCCCTTTTTTTTTTCGGTAGTGTCCCAGTGTCTAGAGTAATCCTGGCTAGTGGTGGAGCCTTGTCCACCACAGTTTTTTTTTATTAGCAATAGCTCTAGTTCTTTTCCTTCCAATAAGTGGCCGCTAATGACAAATCCTGCATCAGTCATTTCTTCTCTCCCTATTTTCACCTTTGACTAGTGACCTCAATCTATCCAACTAACCTTTCTCTCATTGCAAATTTCACAGAACTCATGCTTTCCACTTCTATTTAGCTCGAAACACTTGAATCCTTATAACGTCGACATGTAAATTTGCAAATTATAATATATTCATTTTCAATTTTCAAAGGAAAAATCATAAGTAGAGATTAAAAAGTAGATAAATTCATCAGCCAAAATAAGCCCTCAAGATCTTGAGAGCTATTCCGGAATGCACCTAATTTAGGCAAACCCAGCCTCAGTCAGTCATCATACCTTATAGAGCTCCAGTGCTTGGTTTGGGGGGCAATTAGTTTATGGAAAGAATGTGAAATTAAGGAATATTAGTTTGCAGGACTTAGGATGAAGTTTAATCTCCATGGAGAGGAAAAGAGAGAGAGGGTTTTTCTCTCGAATTTGGTAAGTCATCCGAAATGGAAAGAGCAAAAATAGAAATCATCATTTTGCATCTTTGGTAGAGATAAGTTTCCATGTATAAATTCTCAAATTTGGTATGTGTGCACCTGGAACTAACTCTCTAGTGCACACATACCAAATTTGAGAATCTATGCATGGGAACTTATCTCTGCTAATGATGCAAAATGATGATTTCTCTTTTTGCTCTTTCCATTTCGAATGACTTACCAAATGCTCTCTCTCTCTCTCTCTCTCTCTCTCCACGTAGATTAAACTTTATCCCAAGTCTTCTCTCTCTCTCTCTCTCTCTCTCTCTCTCTCTCTCTCTCCACGTAGATTAAACTTTATCCCAAGTCTTCTCTCTCTCTCTCTCTCTCTCTCTCTCTCTATCTCCACGTAGATTAAACTTTATCCCAAGTCCTGCAAACTAATTTTCCTTAATCTTTCTTCCCATAAAATAATTGTCTTGCAAACCGAGCATTGGAGCTCCATAAGATATGATGACTAACCAAGACTGCGTTTACCTAAATTAGGTGCCCCCTGAATAGCTCTCAAGATCTTAAGGGCTTGTTTCGGTTGATGAATTTACCTACTTTAATTCTTCACTTATGAAATTTACCTACTGTATTATTATTTGCAATTTTACATGTCGATTTTCTAAGGTACATTATAAGGATTTAAGTATTTCGAGCTAAATAAAAGCCGAGAGCGTGAATTCTATGAAATTTACAATGAGTGAAAGGTTAATTGGATAGATCGAGGTTACTAGTGAAAGGTGAAAATAAGAAGAGAAGAAATGACTGATGCGGGATTTGTCATTAGCGGCCACTGATTGGAAGGAAAAGAACTGGAGCTATTGCCAATAAAAAAAAAAATGGAAAAACTGGTTCGAAATTGACCTGAACAGCTTACGTCTTTTTTCGCTTCATTTTTTTTTTTTAATCAAGCATCATATTTATTTTGTAATTGTAACGTAAAAATTTTCTACAAGAAATTTAACAATTCACGGAGATACTGCTGATCCAAACAAGCTGATGTTTTTTGCTTTCTTTTATGTCTTATTTTCAGTCAAAGCCCTATTGCTTTCACCTTGCACCGGGGAATGTCTCTAAAAGAGAAAATAGATGGCATGATTCCGGTGAGAAGAGCTCAGAGCATCCTGGCTCGTCCCTATACCACTTTCAGGCTCTGTTGAGCTCAAAAAAAGTGGCTGCTCTACACGGAAAAATCATCATTCTCTGTTTGTCAGCTAGTAAGCAATTTCTTGCCTTGCGACCTCATGATCAGAGAGTACCACAAATTATGAAATTCGACCTTGCAGGGTTAGATCTATTAAGCGGCAAATAAACAAGCTACCACATACCAATCCTATGCGGCTAGGGCCAAGAGAACAAAGAAATCGAAATCACCCCCCACCACAATCGAAACATTCGATGAAGAAATGGAAAAATGAAACCGACGTAGGAAGAGAGTGTACCTGGGTAAGAGTGGGCCGATTGATGGCCGACCAACAAAGGCAAGGCCGCAACCCTCAAGATCGAGAGAGAGGGAGAGAGACGAGACGGCGTCGGCAAGATCAAGGACGAGGCGGGGCGGCATCGATGGGACTGAGGATGAGACGAGAGAGCGTTGGCGAGATCAAGGACGAGGCGAGATAGTCGACGAGACTTATCGGCAAGGCTCAAGAGAGAGAGAAAGATCGAGGACCCCACTAGAGCAAATTGAGACTCTAGAGAGTCTGAGAGAGGAGAGGGGAGGGGAGGGGACGCAAATCTGAGAGCGAGAACTTGAAAAGGAATATAAGAGATATGAGAATCGGCCTTGAAACCGGTTCCACTCGAGAACCGGCCGTAGTAAAATCGAACCGAACATCTCCCGAGTTGAACGGTTCGGTTGTTCGCCCCCAAATATTAGGATTAATGAGTACATAAATGGTAATTATTTGGTATTTGGTTAGTAAATTGACTATTAGCCTATCTAAGTAGACTATTGGAAATATTATAACATTGTATTTAGCAGCATTCATTTGTAACTATCTTTCGACTCATGATTAGAAAATCTTGCAACAAGTGAGTATATTTTCATATTTGTAACTATATGTATACAAAAGCACATGCGGATAAGTTATCCTTATAACTAGTAAATTCTTGTATGTATTAGAAAAATTGGAATAGCCATTAGGTATATTTCTTTTTACAGGGGGAGAAGATTGTGATCCATGTGGAAATAAGCGCAATAGCCCATAAAATTGATGTTGGTAATTATTAACTTTCAACTATAAATTAGTAATTTTTGCAACAAGTGTGTATTCGACCGTAAAAATGATAGTAGTAGCGTGCGTGTATCTAAAATATTGAGTAATATTTAATAGGCTACGAGAATACGCTATATAAAACCTATCATTCTAAGTAGTGCTTGATATTGTATGGAGTCCACATTATCTCTTCAAAATCCGTACTTTTCAAGTGAAGTCGCAAGATTTGAATCGATTATCAATGTCACTAAATAGACTATAAAAATCATCTATGTATATCATATTATTTTAAGTATTGCTCGATTTTGCATGGAGTTCATGTTATCACTTCAAGGTCTTTAATTTTCAAGTGAGATCATGAGATTTGAATCAAATATCAATATCACCTAAATAGAGTACAATAATCTTTTTTCATAAATCATATTATTCTAATATACATTCCTCATTTTCCAGTGTTTCGCATGGGAAAACGAGTCGATGAAACACCTATGTCTACTTTTAGGAAAATGATTTCCTCTTAAAAAAATCGAAAATTATTTCCATTGAGGCAGACTCGAGACCGTAGCACTCATGCTCGATTGCACAGTGCCCAAGCTCAATCCATTGAGGCTATACTCGAGTCCTCGGCACCCTTGCCCAAACCTAGAGAAGTTGGCCCCGAAACCTCAGCGCTTGAGATCAAGTCCATCATGGCCAAGCTCAAGACTCTGGCTTTGGAGCTCGATGGGTCCATTGAGTTTGGCCAAGGACCCCAATGCCTATGCTTGTGCCCGATTTCTAAAAACGATCGCTTCTTTCTTTTATAAAAATAAATTAACGAAAAATATTTATATCGTTAGGAAATGTTTATACATTAATTGTTAACGATAATGAAAATATTCTCCATTGACTAATCATTTCAAGCAATGTAAGTGATTATTTTTCTTTTAAAAATATATATTTTTTATTTTTAAAATTTTTCGAGAAATAAATAGAACCTAAGTGTTCCTGCGCATTGCATGGAGTCCATGCCATCACTTCAAGATCAATGATGCTGTTCCACCTGTTTATAGTCCTGTCTCGTTCCAATTCGATGACTACAACGAAGGCCCATCTAGAAGCCCAGAAGGAAGCGTTCACTGTCCAGAAAGAGAAAAACCCTTGCTTGTCTTTTGTTATCCTCTTCAGTTGCAGGTCTCGATAATAGTCCCGAGCCGAGGCTCGTCTCCCTCAAAGCCCCCTCCCCTATCTCCAATGCCTCTCTCTTTCTTCTCATCCAAGTAAACTCCAAACGTCCTTCTCTCCCTCTCTCTCTCTCTGAACTCCGCCCGACCCTTTTAACCCCTCTCCCACTTCGCTTCATTTGTAAGCTCTCGTCAGCATCCCACTACCAGAAGCTTCCGAGGTTCTCTCTCTCTCTGTCTCTCTCTAGAGCAGTTCAGCCTTGTGCTGTTGATGCAGAGGTTGTGTTGAGCAGATGGTCTTGCTTTAGGTTTTGTGGGTTTTTCTCTTTCGCGCTTTTCGGCGGTGAAGTTGGTTGCTTTTTGGGTGAATCTGCGGCTCCTTGGTCCTTCCGTGTTGCCCGATTGTGCCCTCTTGATTTCGTGCTTGGACTGAGTGTCTGTCGGAAATGTCGACCTGCATGTGGCTTTTACCGCTGGATCGGCACTTCTGTTGGTGTGATGAGTTGCTGGCTCCTTTGCTTTTCTTGTTGTCGGAGTTGGACTGGACTTTGTGGTTGTGGTTGTGGTTTCAAGAATTGGTCTTGCATAAGATGGTTTTATGTAGGGATAAGTTCTTGCCTCGATAGTTTTTTTTCCTGTGCTGATGACTTGTCTCCCTTCTGTGATCGCCCTGCGTGAGATTTCGCTGAAGATGTTGAGCTGTGATCGTTGAAAAAGTGAAAGAAAGTATGAACTTTGAGAAAAGGGCCCTCACTTTTTCACCTTGGTGATGATTATAATCATCTGGAGAACAAAGGAATGTGATTTTGCTATCCTATTCGGGGAACCTCAATCTTTCTTGGCGAAGGGGCAAAAAGACAATTTTGATCACAGTCCCGACAACATTCCAAAATGGTGGTTTTTAAGAATCATAATGGTGACTATGTGTTTAATTTCCCCCCCACAGCTCAGAGGATATTTGGTTATAACAAGTCTGCGATGGGTAGAACAGGTTAAGGTTATAGTTGCCCTATGAACAGAGTTTATCGAAAACATCGATAGGTGGAGTGACTACTTTTATATTGAAGATAGATTATTCTTGGCTATCCAGAGTACAAGTATTTAAAATATTGGGGAAACTTTAGGAAACAAGGAGAAGTTGCTATTGCTAGCATAAAGCAAAGAATATCCCCATCTTTGATGATTTCAAAAATTAAAAAAGAAAATTGTATTTGGAGTATCAAGATATATTGGAAGAGTGAACCTTAGTGTAACAATACCGTTTCTCCATTATGAGGTGTTGCGACAAAAAATTCCCTGGAATGTGGGGTAAAGCTGATTAATTTACGCAACTCCCTGTCTATCTTGGCGGCGCGAGAATCTCTTTCATTGAGAGACAATTTGCTTGTCCTTCTAGCGTTTACAAAGGATCTTTTATCATTCAGGTGCATCTAATTGCATTAGTGAGTGCTAGGTTCTGATATACAACGAAAGAATCTGCTTCAAAGATTAAGTCATATAACTATATTGCTTAGTGATGCTATCAGAAATGTTTGTAAATGTCTTACCAATGCACTGACTGTGTTTTGGGGGGAAGCCTACCTAAGATTGAGTGATGCTTATGCATTAGCTTTGTATTTTGGAAATTCAAAGTTCAGAGCAAGCATAAGTTTGTTGCATCTTGTTATATCACGGATGGCATCAAATATGTGCCATGGGGCTTGTGTCAGTTCTTTTCTTTTTGCACTAATATTTGAGATGTGAACTTACAGAATAGACAGGGAGAAGTGACTTTGAGGGGAATGTCTCATGACTAAAGAATCTTTTCAGTGGATCGTGCAACTCTATCTGTCCATCTCTTGTAAAGCTGTACCTTTCTTTTGCATATACAGATATGGGTCCTGAAACATCAACACCTTCAACATCTGCAATAGCTGCAGCTCCATCTGCTCAAAAGACTAGCTCCACTGCTTTGGCTCCTGGTTTCAGATTCCACCCAACAGACGAAGAGTTGGTTATATATTATCTTAAACGCAAAATGTGCGGCAAATCATTCCGCTTTGACGTGATAGCCGACGTGGATATCTACAAAACGGAGCCTTGGGACCTTGCAGGTCATTAATCTGTTGTTCCTTATTCTATCTTTAGTTGTTTGTGCAGTTTCATGGACTTAGATAAATTTAGATTCTGCAACTCTTTGGTGCCTTGCAGGTTGCAATTGTGTTTACTTCTTTCGTGTCTTTCAGTTGTATAACTGTTGAGTTATATGGAATTGGGGAAGTTAAGATTATGCAAATTTAATTGGCAGTTATCATTCTTTCTTTGCTCATTATTATTTAGATGTGTTAGTAGTTTTATTCTGTGAATGTACTTAGTGTTGTACAGTGTTATTGCTAGAGTACTATATGATGACTTCTTGTCCTGCCATTTGTTTCAATAACTTTTTTTTTTCTTTTTTCTTTTTTCGGTATTAGGCAAGTCAAAGTTAAAGACTAGGGACCAAGAATGGTACTTCTTTAGTGCATTGGACAGGAAGTATGCTAATGGGGCTAGAATGAACCGGGCCACCAGCTCTGGTTATTGGAAGGCAACTGGAAATGATCGCAGTGTTCAACATGAATCACGCGGTGTTGGGCTGAAAAAAACACTTGTTTTCCATAGTGGGCGAGCTCCTGAAGGGAAGCGAACAAATTGGGTCATGCATGAGTACAGGCTAGTTGAAGAGGAGTTGGAAAGATGTGGTAATTACAAGGTACATATTGGCAATTGGTGTCCAATCAATAGCTTATTAGCTTGCCTCTGTTCAACTTCAAGTTATTAACTGTCTCATGATAACTAGTAATGTTGTGAAGAAGAATAGGTTTATTCTATCTTGCTTAGACTTCTGAAACCAACCTTCACCCCTAGGAATTTGCTGAGGATACTAGCTTATAACCTCTTACTTTGTGGAACTTTGACATTGTCGTGACTTATACTATATATCTCGAAATTGTGACCTGGCCCATTGAATTGGGAGGAATTTAAGGTCATGGAATTTTGATGGAGTTACATTATGACATTTAATGTCCATCTTATCAGTTCAGTTCACCAATGAATGTAGGTGCAAAATGATGGAAAGTTTTCTTATTTCTATCATTGGATCGGCAGACAAATATAGTCACTAGTGTGTTTCACCCAGCTAGACTCTGAAAGAAATGTATCGGACGCCTTTTTTTTTTTTTGGTGCGGTGGGGGTTGTTATACAAGCCGTCCTTGCATGTTAATCATTGTTTTGTGTGTGTAGGACGCATATGTGCTTTGTAGAATATTTCATAAGGCCAATTTAGGGCCACCAACTGGTCATCGTTATGCCCCTTTTGTTGAGGAGGAATGGGATGGCAAAGATAATGTGGTTCCAAGTGTAGAGACCAGAGAAGAAGCAGTACCTCAGGGAAATGGCATGCTTCAGGTTTGCGTTGCCCAAATCTGATTCTTACATTATTATACTGTACATATCATTCTGTCAACACAATCTTTATTTTTCGTATTGTCTCAACAAAAATGGTGATAGGGGAGTCCATGGTCCAGGTGGTCAGCTCCAAGGTACCTGGAACCACTCTGCAGGGGCCTGTTTCAGAAAATTGGAATGGGAAACTGCTTTCGGGTGGCTCCTGAGTCTTCGCAGGAACTAGTCTTTTTTTTAGACAAAAAATTTGAAATTCAACAACTGAAGCTTTCTTGCTGAGCCAAGTTTATATGACAACCGGCCATCAAAACTTATGATCAAATAAACTTACCTGCAAATCAACTAATTTAGGAAAACAAGCAACAGAGAGAAGGCAAATAATTTCCAAAACAAGGATGGAATATAGAACCCTAACTTGTAAAAATAGGGCTGAATCTTGTGCAAAAAGAGAAATATCGCCAAAAAAGAACCTCAAAAGAAAATTTAAGAAATTTAGGAAAAAATTCAAGAAACCAGGTTCAGAGTGTGAGGGATATTTGAGAACAGCATAGACCATAAGCTGTAAACATAATTAAAAAACAAAAAGATTAAAAATAATGATTGAGAGAAAGAGGAGGGCAAGCCTTGTTTTTTAGGAAATTTCATCTGGCAACAATGTTGAACATGATTCACATTGGTTAAGCAAACTTGATTTAGTGGGGGTTTATGAGGGTTGTTCATACTCAAGCCCAGAGTTCAAGTTTCCATGGCTGCACTTAATAAGCATCATCTTGGGGCAAAAATCACCAAAAACCCTAAACTATATCCATAGTGATACATTTATTCTAAACTTTTTTTTTTGTGACACCAAGAATCCCAAACTTGTATTCGTATGACATATTCACTTTCTATCAAAATTTTGTTAATGAGGACCATTATAAATTTGCCTACATGGACTACAGAAAGCAAACAGTATTGATATGGCGTCCATGGCGTCCACTTGGCTTGAATGAAATAAAAATGACATTATTTTGGCTGAAAGTTATCTAACGAAACATTGACGGAGGGTAAACGAGTTACATGGGTGCAAAGTTAGGGTTTTTAATGTCACTAGAAAAAATTTAATGTAAATGTGTCATAGTGGACTTAGTCTAGGGTTTTTAATGTCACAAAAAAAAGTTTAGGGTGAATGTGTTATGGGGGTGAATCCCAAAAAAAAAAAAAAACCCAAACTTTACATCTAGTCCCATAAATTTGTGTAGAACTTTTTTTTTGTCTCAATTAAAAAAAACCCAGATTTTAAATCTAGTCCCAAATTCGCTCCAAACTTTTCTCTTGTCTCGAAAAAAACCCTAAACTTTAGGTCTAGTCCCAAATTTGCCTCAAATTTTGTTTTGTCTAAAAAAAAGTTGTTAATGCCACGAAAAACTACAAACCGGTACATGTGATAAATTTACCCAAACCCAAGCTAATTTTTTTACTATGAAAAACCCAAATCCAAAATTGGTACATCGTAATGATTTATCTCAAATGGCATTTATCTCAAATTGATATATTTATGATAAATTTACTCTTCGTTAATTTTCATTAAATTTTACTATTAAATTGCCGAGTTAGATAACATGTGACACATGACAGTTGACAAGTGTACTAATTTGGGGTTTTACTCTTCATTTATACCCGAATAAATTGCCAACTTTTAACCCATTCTCAAATTTACCCCATGGTCCAATTTCAACTTAATGTGGCATTTCCATATCGATAACAAATACACATTAGTAAGGTAACATGGAAAATTATCTTCAAAATAAAACCATTCTAAGGTATAAAAAATTAGGGACTGCCAACTGCAACTCTTGGAGAGAGGGCTAACGGGGGCAAATATAGGATTAGAGAAAAAATTGATGATTTTCGGCCAAAAAAAAAAAAATTGGGGTAGTTTTGGGATTGGACCTATATAGTTTGAGATTTTTTCTGAAACAAAAGAAAAGTACGAGACAGATTTGGGACTAAACCTAAAGTTTTCATTTTTTTCTGGGACAAAAAAAAAAGGTTAGATTTGAGAATAGACCTAAAGTTTGGATTTTTTAGAAAAAAGTTCATGGCAGATTTGAGAAATCTAAAAAAGTTTGAATTTTTTTTTTTTTTGGGGAATTAGCCTGTTATAGTGGGCATAGTTTGGAGTGTTCTGTGGTTTTTTCCCTTATCATTTTCATAATTCTTATTCTAAATATTATTTGATAAATGAGAGAAAACCAGTGGTTCAATGGATGGTTTGCTTCCTGGTTTGAAGTGGTGGCTCTGAAGGTCAGAAGGAAAACCTTCTAGTACTAGGACCCTGTGGGAGCTAGATATAAGAGTCACGGGCTGGAATCAAACTGCCAGGTCGGTTCAGCCTGTTTGTCATGTTGGATGGGCCCTGCTTGTAACGCCCTAATAAGCCTCGTATACTTGTGGGGATGACACAATTAAATCTTACATGAAGCTAGATTCAAGACTGTTCAGCTGGAATTAAATCAATAAGCAATCTGAAGAGTTTCTATGTGAGCGCTTATATTATGTCGCTTGATTACCACAGGAAATGCCGTCTCATGTGCCTCCTGTTTGCCGTAATGAACTTCCAACTAAGACCCAGTGCCTTCTGGCTGTTTGCAAGAGTGAAACAATGGGTGAGACTATAGATGATCCATCTGCAATATGTCCAAATAACAGGGAAACTGCACCGCTTCTTCATTACAAACGAAGGAGAGATATTGATTTGAACTCAATTGATTCAACGGGTTCGGAAAACTCACCCAAGAAAACCGAAGGTCCTTCTTCATCTACCATTACGACAGCAAGGTCGGCTATGAATTTGACATGTGGATTATCAACATTGGTGGAGTATTCTTTGATGGATTCACTTGAAATAAAAGAAAAACCTCGTCTTCCTCTCTCGACTTTTGCCCCTGCCAATCTCAATGCGACAGTGCCTCCCGAATGCTTAGACTTCATCCACAGTTTACAAGAGGAGATTTATAAGGTGTCCATTGAGAGGGAAACATTAAGGCTTGAAATGTTGAGCATCCGGTCGATGGCTAATGTTCTTCAATCCAAAGTCGAGCATCTGACAAAGGAGAATGAGGAGCTGAAGCGGAAGGTTCAAGATGCTTAGTTGCTGCTCGATGGCTTTGATGTTGTAGCTTTGCCTTTTCACCTCTTCCTTCTTCCTGGTTGTTGTACTGTTGTCTATCAGTGGCCTTCAAAAGTCCAGTTGTTCGATGTACCTTGTAAGTCATTGTAGTTGTAGTGTTTCTGCCTGTCTGTGTCCCTGGTCTGTCTTGAACTTAAAAATACTTTGAACCAGATAGACAATGATTTGGGCCTATTCCCCCTTCTATTATGTTAATTTGGGAAGCAGCACCTGATTGATCTCTTGAGCAATCCTTTTGTTATAGGGTCGCACATGATTTATTCCGTTGCTACTTCCGGGGATACCAATGGAGGTTATGAGTTTGGCGTTCTAACTGATGATGTTGCATTGAGTTACTCGGTTCATTGCTTGCCGTTCGAGTGGATTGATGTCCACAGGTCTTCCTTTGTCCTCCTGTTTACGGTTTTTTAGGTGGGAAAAATTGAAAGCCAACTAGTTAAGTTCGATCGTCACTCTTCGTAGCAAGGGTTAATGTATTATCTTGTGTCGATTGGATGAAGCTAAATCCTTTTCATCTACTATCTGTAGCCTGTTAAAGCAACTGTGCCCAGCAGTTTCACCGGGTTCTAGACGTACGGGCTGACTTGAGTTTGCTTGTGATCCTGAAGAGTGATGTGACGGAGAAAATCGATGCTGCTCGACATTGGCACTGAGAGCTTGGTGTGAAGTGGATCTCATGCTATGACGGGCTCGTGACACGGTGAGTCCTCTCTGCGCATCTTAGGAGATCCGATCTGAACCAGTGTGTTCTTCGTCCAAGAACAACAAAAACACGCCTCTTAAGGAATATCAAATTGGAGGAAGTAGCTTCCTACTGGTGTTCCAATATCTGGTCAATGCCCTTCAATCTGCTTGTTTCATGTGTTTTCGAGTAGCAGTGAGCATCGGTCCAACCCAACCCAGCCGATCCTGGTGCATTTTTTCAACAGGATTGGGTTGGTCCTTGATTCTGAACCTCTAGATTTTGCATTATGCGGGTTGATCATTGATCCTGAGATATATATATATATATATATATATATATATATATATATATATCTGTGTGTACATGTATGTATGTTTTTGTCTCCTCCAAACCCTAGTATCTCCTCTTCTAGTCTCTCCTTTCTTGTGCAATTTAGTTTACAGTGTAAATTAGAAAGTAGAAAGAAATTCAGTTCTAATTTGACCAAAAAAAGTAGAAACCCTCTTCACATGCTTTGCGGCTCGCCACTTTTCACTCACATCATCATTTGCCTCTCTTCGCTTGCGCTCACCTTGCCACTTGACTTTGTTCATTCACCTTTGCCACTCACCACACTCACCTTACTGTTCTTTTTGTGGTTTATTACTTGTAGTAAGTGTGGAATTTCTATTGTTACATTATTCTATATTGGTATTCGTAGTTTGGTTACTCAATGTCGCATTATTTATAAATATATAATTTGAAATAGTATATTTGTCCTTTTAATGAATATAAAAAATAAAATAAATAATCATTGAATCCCGAGTAGATCCTAAAATTAGACCGACCATTAATTGGTTTCAGGCTCAATAGAGTCAATACTCGGCCTAAAAATTAAAATAAATCTTGTGCGGGTTGGTCCTTAGGTTAGTTGCTGAATTGGCTCACCCGGATCATGCTTATCTCCATTTTTCAGTAACAAGTTGACCCCTACTAGTGGACATATTCAATTCAAGAATACGCAGCACGCGTTTGATATTTCACGGCGTTAATTACTGGTGCTTTATCCAGTAAATGATCAGGTCATTATCAAATCCTCTCTGGCTATTATTGTTTGTTGCCAAACTGATCTAGCCCGAGTCGATACTCCCACATCGATTTCAATTTGGTTGGAGACATCTGTCCCTGGCGGGCCCCAGAAGGCAGATTTCGCAGGCATGGAATCCAAGCCATGCGACATGCGACATGCGAAGCATAATAATAAAAAAAGGTTTCTTGTTTGCCTGACTGGCAACGGTGCATGAAGCAACAGACAAAAATCTTCTCAAATTTTTGGGAGAATCAACGGCTTGGTCCCCACGCTCTAGCCGGCCGCCATAACATATAACGTCCTTGTTTCAAATCGTGTCGCTAGGACGACGATGTTTACAATGACAAACCTTAATTTCGACGTACAGAAAAGACAATCGAGATGGCTCAAATATATGCTGCTTCTGCATTAGAACAGCCTCCAAAAGAATTTCTGAGCCTCTGAGAGTGTCTGCCATCTTCAAGTTGGGAGAACAAATATGTCAATTGAAGAAGGGTGCTCTGTTCCCAACAAAGAAACAAGACAGCGCAGCCCCTCTGTTCATAGAACAAGCGGTTTCGATCCAAGAACTGGAATCTTCAACTCTCTCTTCGAACTTAATGAGCGCCAAAAAATCCTGACCGATCCCAACCTCGACGTTGCTTCGTGCGTGCTCTCGCAATTCCCACATGCTCTTGCTGAGTCGCGCATCGCACTGATTGATGCGGCCACAAACTGCCAGATCTCATATGCACATCTCTACCGCTCCATCAGATCGCTCGCCTATGGACTGTATCATGCAGTCGGGATCAGAAAAGGCGATGTGGTCTTCCTGGTGGCACCGAACTCGCTCCTTTACCCGACTATATGTCTTGCCACACTATCGGTCGGTGCGATTCTCACTCCAGCTAATCCGCTAAATACCACACTGGAAATAGCTAAGCAAGTGGCTGATTCCGGAGCTAAGCTGGCAATATGTGCACCAGAAGAGCTACATAAGTTGATACCAACCAAGCTTCATACTATGCTAACAACCAAAACATCGGATGGCACTTTGCTTTCTGTGGAAGAACTCATAGAATGCTGCGACCCAATTGATCTTCCCCTAGAAAGGCCGAGTCAAACGGATACTGCGGCTGTCCTCTACTCCTCAGGAACCACTGGCACTAGCAAAGGCGTCATATTGACTCATGCGAACTTGATATCCGTCATGACGCTACTAAAATGGTCAGTCAGTGCATGCTCGTCCCAAGACGACGTGTTCCTATGCTTCATCCCTATGTTCCACATTTATGGGCTTGCTTTCTTCGTGCTCGGGTTGTTCTGCTCAGGAGTCACTACAGTTGTGATGCAGAGATTCGACTTCCAGGTCATGCTCGATGTCATTAAAGTGCATCGAGTCAATAACATCCCTGCGGTGCCCCCAGTGATTCTTGCACTCGTGAAGCACGCCAGTAACATGAAATGTGACCTCTCGTCACTTCGAAGAGTGGGTTCTGGGGCAGCACCACTGAGCAAAGAGGTGATTGATGGGTTCCGAGAGAAGTTCCCATGGGTCGAGCTGAGGCAAGGGTATGGGCTAACCGAAACATGCGGTGCAGCCACTGTTTTTGCATTGGATGAGGATGCAAAAGCCCATTCTGGATCTTGTGGGAGTTTGCTACCACACTTCTCGGCCAAAATTGTCGATATCGAAACCGGGTCACCTTTGCCACCTAACAAGGAGGGAGAGCTGTGGCTGAGAAGTCCTACAATAATGAAAGGTTATCTGCGGAACAAGGAAGCAACGACTGCAACGCTAGATCCCGAAGGGTGGTTAAGGACTGGTGATCTCGGTTATTTCGATGAAGATGGGTTTCTTTACATTGTTGACAGGATAAAGGAGCTGATCAAGCACAATGGTTATCAGGTTAGTTACCTCATCGGGCTGATCAATTTGGTTTGATCTAACATGTAAACTGAGGGATAGTGCACCTCTGGAAGACCAGAATTTAGTTTAATGAGACCTGAAAATTGGAAAGGATTCTCAAATGATCTAGTAATTGAACCATTCTGACCCGTGGATTTTCTATACGATATTACAGGTTGCTCCTGCAGAACTGGAAGCCCTACTACTCAGCCATCCTCAGATTGTTGATGCAGCTGTCATACCGTATGTTCTCTCTCTCTCTCTCTCACCGCGCGCGTGCATATGCCTGTGCACGTTGCACACATGAACATGCATCTTTATGTGTACATGATATGTAGATTAAGCAAAATGCTGATATTATGCAGATTAGAGAATGAGGAAGCAGGACAAGTACCAATGGCATATGTAGTTAAAGCATCCGGTTCAGAACTTACCGAGAATCAAGTCATTCGATTCATTGCTGACCAGGTTTCTCATCAGTCACTGTCTACTACTTCCTCACCCCAATAATATGTGGCATCAGAAAAGAACAAAAAGTAAGATTTTTCTGTGTGTTCAATTGAAAATTTGCAGGTTGCACCATACAAGAAAGTGAGAAAGGTGGGGTTCATCAGCACCATTCCAAAATCTGCTGCGGGGAAAATCTTGAGGAAGCACCTGATTTCACAAACCCAACAACAACTCAATTCTAGATTGTGAAGTAATGAAGTTAGACGATGATTGTCAGTGTGTTGAATTAAGAGAAAGAACTCCAGCAGTTATTCAAGATCTAGCTACGGTCTTGAGGCTTTACCAATAAGGAGTTCGGTATGCAATGTAGCTCGAAAGTATCCAGTATTTCAAGTCTCTTTCATCTTCGGAAGTAATAGCAATCGATTGCTATTAGTTGCCTGTCATCTATTGTCCATGAAACTAGTTTCCTTCATCTGGGTATCATGCTTTTTTTTGGGACTGTTAGTTAAATTCCTTTAGTTAAATGCATAGGATTATCCTAAGAACCTATTTGGCAAGACAGTGCGCCGCATCATTCGCATCTCTCCTAACCCGGGAGAGTTTTCCACTTCGGGTTTCCGTTAAGCCAGCAAATATCATGGTAAGGGAGTGTGCGAGACTTACTTGACATGACGTCCTTTTCATCGGACCATTAAAACATAAGAGATGCAAAACTGAGGTCTAAGCATTTCATTCTTACCGCAATTTCTCAAGTGTTAAGGAGAAAGTATTGTGGTTGGCGTTTCTATTTTTGCCGTAGTTGTAGGAGAATCACCTAGTGCCACCGTCAAAACGCAGTGAAATCTTCTCATATATTCGATTATCAATTGGATGAATTCGTCGGATGGAACTGAGAAAGAAACCCGCTCAGAACATTTTTTTTTTTTTTTTTGGGGGGGAGAAGGAATCATTATTTCACGGTAAGGTACCCTCCGCTAGAATTCAGCAATTCCCGTGTCAAAAAAAAGAGCATTTAGCAAAGCAATAACAACGAGATCCAGACCAAACAGCAAGTAACGAAAATTTCAGCTCACAATTTTAGGAGGGTTTATGCTGCGTCTATAATGCTGAGTTTATCACAAGTAGGTGAATCTGTAAAATTTCTCAAAAGGAACAACAAAATACAACATGATCCAGGACAAAACGGGAATCCATGACAAACAAGGACCATCTCCCAATTCAAATGAATGAGTAACAGGATCTGATTGTAATGAGAACATATATTTCCAGATTGCAGAGATGGGAGATGTAGCACCGCAACAGAGAACAGCAAAAAAATTTGAAAAAGCAACCTCATATGCCATCCAAATGAATTTTTACGAGAATGGGATCATCTGAAGGCAGAAGACTAGAACCTTGGCCCTCCATCTTCAGCCCCTCAGGAATTTCTCCCATCAGTAATGCCAAATACTCTGAGATTTGCCCATTTATATTGTTGGGTAGATGTAAAAACCACAGATCTTCAGAACATCTACGAGCTTGACCTAGCAAAGATCCAATCTCTGTATTGTTGTACTGCAGTTGCTCAAGATACTATACAAACAATGAGTCATAACATGATCCGAATCTGGAGCACTAGCCCCTTGAAACTTCATGAACTTCGTGGAGCCCCGGACAACCAGCTCAACAAGCCGCCGGAACCTTGTCTTGTGGCAGCTGCAGCATGCTCCATATCCTGTTCTAGTGCAGACTTTTGCTTTCGAAGAACTTCTACCTCACTTTCAATTGAGTGAAAGGATTCCAACACCTTCTGCAATTCTGCTATTTGTGCCTGCGTATCATCGTAACCGATAACCATAAGCCGCGAAGTCACAAAGAACAACAAACTTAGTTTTATCACAAAATGACGATAATGCATATTGCTAGAGTTAGAAGAAAAACCTCTAGTTTGAAGCATCTTGATCTCTCAGAAGCCAATTGACCTTGGACAGAAAGAAGTTCCTAAATGAACACAGAAAAAATAAAGACTTCCATCATCACTTTTGAGGAGGTTATCATCTTACAAAAACTAGACACACCTTTGAGAGCTCAGCATGGGTATTGTTGACTTCTTCCATCTTTTCCCTGAGCCTAGAATTTTCTTGCCTGGCTTCGGTAAGTGACAACTCCATCACTTTCTTGTCCTCCCTAACCGCATCAAGTTCAACTGATACATCTTTTTTATTCACAACTAACTTAATCGGTTCCTCTGTTTCGGAGAAATCCAGTTTTTCAGACTTTGCGAGGGCATACGCAGCAGTAACAGAAGCTGCAGCAGCAGCTGCAGCTGGTGATTGAAATATCTTAGGACGTGAAGAATTTCTTGGTTTAGGTCTCATGAAAAAAATCTTGCATCAAAGGGAAGACATGAAAACCAAGAAGGAAAATGAAGTTACTATTCGATCTGTATCAACATGTAGAACAACAATAATGAAACTAAGCAGCAAGAGAATCACTTCTTGAAGATATATTATGAAATAAATTGTTCACGGGAATGCAACAACCATGAACACAGGTTTGTTCTTAGTAAGTAAAATTTTAAAATCCAAGGTCCATTTTACGCTGGTGATTTAAAATAAAAAGCTACATATTGGTAACATCATAGTTTATGTCCATCCTACCAAAGCCACATATTTCATCTCCATCCCTACCATTATCACAGCAAAATCAATCAAGGACTACCACATGTATAACTTTTCAAGTGAAAAGTACAGGAAATGCCCATTCCAATGGCAATGCATCTACTTAGACAAATTTGAAGAAAAATATAACACGTTCCAATAGAGTCCTGAGATTATCAATCTCAAGACAAGTGGCCATGAGAAACAGAAGACATCCTATAAAAACAACACAACAACGATCACAAATCTCAACCACACCGAGAAAAGCAAAAAGAAGAAATGATTAGACAGCAGTCTATATTGCTTTCCGCAAGTAACATAATTTCAGCCAACTTCCACAATAACTTGACTGGGAAAAAGAAATTCATGTACATCATGTTTCGATCTCTTAGAACTCCATAGAAATAGGGAAAATAATACGATTGGTATAACTAATCTGCTCAAGTTTCCATTTATACTAAAAAATTTCTCAAAATTACGTTACGACCCATTTGGACAACTATCCTGTACATAGATAAATTGAAGGGAAGGTAAAATCTGCATCATAATTCATCCGAGGGTAGGCAACATGAGTCAACAAAACATAAAGAATTCATATTCTCCAATACCTCATTTTGATATTTGCCATTGTAGCCACCAAATGCAACCAAATATATCTCGCCGGCAATAAGTGCCGAGCAAACACTAAGTCCCTGCTTTCAAGCGTACAAAAGATAGGTATATCAGACAGTAACCAGAAAGAATTTCGTAAATGCACATGACAAGAACATAGCTGTGTTAGATATACACGACATAGGCAAACCAAATATGAATTCTTTTTTTTTTTTTTTTTCCTTTTCTTGAAAGAATTACCAAATTTAAATGGAACAGGATACAAAGACGACATAGAAACAACAGAATATTGACCTCACTAGCAAGTGGATCTCTCTCCTTCACGGTTGTCAATGTTGACCAGACAAGTTTAGGCATATTTAACATCAAAGTCTCCGAGCAACCTGTAAAACCCTCGTTACATAAAAATTTGGAGGGCTTAATCATGGACTTGGGAGGATCAGAGAAGAACGACCACAATTCAGTTCAATATGTCCTACATACCACTCTTGTTATCTCCACCTCCGACAACATACCAGCTCTCCCCAATGGTAACACCAGCATGACCTGCTCGAGAAGCAACTATATCACCCGGAATTCCAGGTTGGGACCATTCCTTCTGCAATATATTGTCATATCGAATATTTAAATGTCATATACAATGAAGGTGTATCATCTATTTCTATAGATCCATTGCCTCAAAACTTTAGGAAATCTTGTGATAAATGCACAAGGAAAGAAAGAAAAAAAGAAAGAAAGAAAGACCAAAAAAAAAGGAAAACATCACAAGGCTGCAAGAAGTCAGAGCAAGATGTCCAAAGCCAATTCAGGGAGCACAAAGAGAAGCAACCAGAGATTCTAAACCCTCAAACAATCTTTAGTTGTGTTCCTTCAAAATGTCCCACATGAGACAAAGTGATGCAGCACTCCAAGACTTCTTAGAAATTGAGCTTCCACCATAACCATTCCATCAGCTAAAACGCTGGATGGCATGACTTGGCATGCCATCTTAGACAAGCCAAGGATATGATTCCAAGCTTAAGAGCAAAGTCAAAATGAAGAAAGAGATGATCAACATATTTGCCATAATGCTTACCCATGCAACACCAATCTGTGAGGATGACTTTCCATTTCCTGAGATTCTCAAGAGCAAGGATCCTAATCCAAGCTACCATCCAATAGAAGAAAGAGGTTCCATAAGGTATATGGGCAAGCCAGATTGCTTTAGAGAGTAATGAGCGAGGGGAGAAATTTCCAAAGATAGAGTAACATGATATAACAATAAATTTATTGTTATAAGCTGGTCATCCCCGAAATCATCAATTTTGAACTAATAAAGAAGATCCAAATGAGAGTAAATTGAGGAAAGCTCCCAATCCCTGAAGTTTTGATGAATACTGGATTCCAATGAATGAAACCACCCTCCAAAGACATATAGTCAGAAGCCATGGCATCCTTGTTGATTGCTAAAGAGAATAAAGTCGAGAAGAAGAGGTTTCAGAGGCATTTCACCACACCCCATGTCAATGCCAAAAAAATACTCCTCTTCATTCTCCAATTTCAAACTTAACGCAACAAAAGAAAGATCCCTAATATGTCAGGCTTCTTGATAACGGATGCCCAAAGGATGACAAGAACATGCAATGGCACAAAATGTGTGAGCTTGTTCGTACCCAAGGTTTGAGGTCTGAAGTGAGATCGGTGCGTTTGTTTGTGTTTCTGTTCTTTTTTTGTTCCGGAGAACAGAAATAGAAAAAACTATTTCTGTTCCGGGGAACAATTTTTGACCAGAAAAACACGTTTGGTAAACTTATTCCAAAAATAAAAAAAGAACAGAAACACGTTTGGTAAATTTGTGTTCTTTTTTTGTTTCTTTTAATTTTTTAATATTTTTGTTTTATTTTTCCTTTTTTTCTTTCTTTTTTTCTTTTTTTCTTCTTTTGGCCGGTCGCCGGCCTCGGCCATGGCCGGCGACTGGCCGACGAGGGCCGGCGGCCTCGCCCAGCCACGGCGAGGCTCGCCGGCCCCGGCGAGGCTCGGCGAGCTTGGGCTCGCCCGGATCCGGCGAGGCCAAACTCGCCCGGCCACCGGCGAGGCCGAGCCTCGCCGGTGGCCAGCGACACTCCGGCGAGGTCGCCGACCCTCGACGGCCGGTCGCTGGCCATGGCCGAGACCGGCGACTAGCCAAAGAAAAAAGAAGAAGAAAAAAAAGAAAAGAAAAGAGAGGAGAGAGAAAATTTGTTCTTAAAATTTGTTCCAGAAACAAAAAACAAGTTTTTTTTGTTTCTTGTTTCTGTTCTTTTCTTGTTCCCGAGAACAAAAAAACAGATTTAGAACAAAAACGCAAACAAACGCGTTTCTGTTCTTTTTTTGTTCCCGGAAACAAAAAAACAGAATTTTTGTTCATAAATAGAAAAAAAGAACATAAACAAACACCCCCCAAGTGTACAGTCCTAATAGTTTCTCACAAAATGTGTAATACTTGTTGACAACTGTCTTAATTTTCTTCTTTTGTTTAGCATTTGTCTTCAGTTTCTTGTTTTGTCATTTTAATTGGTTTGGCAGATATCCATTAGTTGTTGAGACTTCCCAATTTTCACACTTGGCAATAACATCAGATAACAACTTACAAGTTCCTTGATATAGAGAGTTTTTACAGTTCGCATGCATATGTATTCTGTCACTTTTTTTAAAGAAAGAGCACATTAAGGCCCCGGAAAACTACTTCAACTGTGCGCAGATCCAACCTCAATATTTCCCTATGAAATTTCTCCAACAATTACCTCTGGAGAGGTCATCAACGACTAACAACTAATGAGTAGACCTAATATTTAAAAAAACAAAACAAAGCTATCTCCGATATACTCTAACGACTAAAACCCACAAAGATCGCTTCCACATCTTCTTTGCCTATGCAAGCTATGCGTCTCAATAAACCCAGTAACTTTCATCATAGTCTGTGGTATATTAGCATCTCTGGCATTAACGTATAGTAATTTCAACAGATGTAAGCAATAAAGTTACACCATCCTATTCTGGAGAATGGTAGTCAGCAAATCAACAGATAACTTCAATGAAGAGACATAGAAAAGACAATTCTGAGATATTTTGATTGCTGAATTGTAGTACTCACCGTCTGCAAGTCCAATACATGCAGATCACTGAAGAAGATCGAGTGAGAGCACCCACCGAAAACTACAAGATAGCGATCCCCATGCACTGCAGCTGTGTGGTCAAATCTGGGAGCTGGAGGTGTCTGCCTATCAGCATGAAAAGATACCATGTAATTTTTTTTTTTTTAAAAACAGTTTACAGTGTAAACCAACAACAAGAGTAAACATTTACGTTGCCTCAAGAAGTTCCCAGCTCATTGTCTCTAACTCAAGGATGTGCACATCATTTAGTAATCGCCTTTTCCTGTCTTCTCCACCAAAGACTATAAGCTTAGATCCAACAAGAGATGCAGAGTGCCCCTCTCGAGCTACCTGCAATATAAACCAAAGATGTACAGAAACCAACTTCAGTCACTTATTTACAGCAGATGAAACTTATTCTGGATGATCTGGAAAATATCATCCTTTAAAGGTGGATAAGCCATTTAATATTCAAAAAAAGAACAGAAAAAACTAGGAAAAGACTCAAAAACCATTGCAGCAGTTGCAGTTGATAACTTACTGGAGCTTTTCCTGATGTCTCCACAATACCACATTGCAGCGATTCTAAATCAATGAACCTCACTACAAGAACATGGTGCACTATTCAAGATGTATAAAACCAAACTCCAACTTTGGAACAATCTTAAAACCAAATCACCATACCTGGCATACTATCAGAATCATGCTTTGAGTGTCCACCAATGAGAAGTAGTTTGTTTCCCCATGTGATCTAGCGAAATGCATAATTCGCCATCAGGCTTCCAATAAACCATACAAAGAATAATCAGATTATAAACAGATTATGAAGAGAACTGTTACCGTAGTGTGACCTGAGGTGGATAGTAGATTTTCTGGTGACCAGTTACCAATTTGTGGTTCCATCTTTAATCTTACACTAGACCATGTAAAACTTTTAAAATCAAAGGCCTACAAAAGTAACCAAATGCATGACATACAAGATATAATCAGTCAGATATGGATGGATGGAAATGGCGTGTGGAGTACCTGAACATCAGACAAATATCGACCATTTCGGCTCCCACCAATGATGTAAAGTTTATCATCAACAACAGCTGCAGCATGCTATATTACACGTGATAACAATAACTATCAAGATACGGCATTAGATCACAAGAAGAACACTAGATCATAAAATAGATGACTGAAAAAATATTAGGTAAGATAAATATATATTTTGCATTTCTAAAGGTATTTAGCCATTACCTTGTATCGAGCAGATGGCCGTTGCCCTGACACTGGAAGTGGTACCCACTGGTCATATGCCAAATCCGAGCACCAACTGTCGATATCCATATCTTTTCTTGTCTCTTCTGTTCCCATAAATATCTGCAGCCATCCACAGAAAAAGCATCAAATGTCAGAAGATGTTACTATTCTGTATAAAATGTAAAGACTGCAGTCACAACTTATATGGTAAGATTAACATGATCCTTTAAAAATTTCCAAAGATCAGATATTGCATATTACAGAAGATAAATATGATCATCCAAATATTGTAAGTCTGAGTAAAAAGGAGTCCAGAATTGAGAAACAACTTTTAATCACACATGCACCAACATAAAAAACTACATAGAGCAGTTAGACGGACAGGAATCAACTATTAAAGTGCACATGTGAGGGTGTCAGGAGAAAAGAAGTCCACATCGGGGATGTATAGTAATGTGGAATAATTAACATATCATAACTGGGCATGATCATCCAAATATTGTAAGTCTGAGTAAAAAGGAGTCAAGAATTGAGAAACAACTTTTAATCACACATGCACCAACATAAAAAACTACATAGAGCAGTTAAACGGATAGGAATCAACTATTAAAGTGCACGTGTGAGGGTGTCAGGAGAAAGAAGTCCACATCGGAGATGTATAGTAATGTGGAATAATTAACATATCATAACTGGGCCATAACTAATTGGCTAACTTTTGAGTGAAGGTGGCTATGTAGGCAAGCTTGGATGTGAGCTCTCTCTTGGTGATCTCTCTTAATGAAATATTGGGTTTCTGCTGCATCAACCCAATGGTTGCAATGGATGATTAGTGGCCCACTCACAATGTGTATCAGTGTCTGGTGATAATCTCAAGGAAGGAAAACCTCTTATGTAACTCCCTATTTGAGGTGGTAGATGGTGTTCCTAGCTTCTCCCCAAGCTTCGTTGGGCAAGGACAATAGAGGCGGAGTCTTAGGGTAGATGTTTCCCTCACCAACATCTTGACAAACTAGCCAAGCCAAAATGGACATTCTGGAGTCAAGATAAGGTTGCTACAAAAGGATGCCTAGATTAAGGGAGAGTGAGCCAAACTTAGCTAAGCCAAAATGGAGATTCTCAAGTCGAGATAAGGTTGGTGCGGAAGGATACCAAGATTAAGGGGGACCAAGCCTAACACAATTGGCTCACACGTGAGGGAGATTTGTTAAGGTGCTCGTGTGAAAATGGTTGGCAAAAGAAGTCAGACATTGGGGATGTGGTTAGGGTGGAGTAGCCAATATATCCTAGTTGGCCCAAAATCATTAGCTTAAGCCTTTGAACGGAGGTGAGTACAATTGGACATCTTGACGAGCTCAGTTTTGGGCTCTCCCTTGGTGATCTCCCCAAATGAAGTTATCAGGCTTCTGTTGCATGTCCCAACATCAATGCCATCATGTGGAGTATTTATCCATCCATTCATTGATGCTATGTCACGATTCTTTCTACATATGCTCCTACATAGACCTTACAAGATTTCAACCTTAATCTAGAGTCCGGCGCACATTATATAATTCAATTCAACCTTCAGATAAAAGACTCTTCTTGGAGAACTAGACCACAATGCGGAATCAGGATCAAGCTCTCAGCGTCTAATTAAGGCTGTCCAAACCCAGTCAACGCACTAGCCCAGAGTGATCCAATTATAACCGAGCAAAAATGCACCGATCCAAACACTGGCTACGTTTCGACCAAAAAAAAAAAAAAAAAAAACACCGGGTACGTTGACACAGATATAAACACGTAGCAATTTCCGAATTCCGATGAACAGATTAATTCCCAAGCAAAGCATGATCGACCAGTCGCTGCATTGCATCACACCCCTCGCAGTCACGGTCAACCCAATAGACCGAGATCGCACATTCCCGGCATCATTCGCGAACTCCAACAGCAGAAAAACTGCACATACGATGCGCACACATTCAGCTCAAGCTCGAAGAAGAGACTCACCGAGACTCCGAGCAATCGTCCGAGAATTCGCGGTCGCCGAAGCCAATCCGACGGCGAGGTCCGAGCAGAGAACCGGATCCAAGCGGCCGCGGCGGCGGCGGCGGCGGCGGCGGCGGCTGCGGCTTGTAGATCGAACGGTGGCGGGGGCCTCCGGAGAAGCGACCGCCCGAAGGACCACCGTTAGATCTGTTTCCACTCCGTCGGACCTCGGGAGAAATGTCAAAAGAGAGGAGAGGAGAGCGTTGTGTCGCGCAGACCAAACTGACCGTACAGTAGCACGAGGAAGACGCGCTGCCTCGTGGGCTTGAAGAGAGCTGGCGCTGACGTGGCGGAGATATGGGCTCTCGATGTGGGCCCAAGCTGGGGGGTAAGTCAGGCCCGTCTAAGTGAAGTGTGGGCCCATCTGGGGCTTTGGGCTGATGACCAGATAGGCCCACCCATAAATGAAGATGGATCTAGAAACTTGGTCGGGACAGCAAGGCCCAATGGGCTGACTGGCACTTCAGTTCTGGTCGACATGCTTGAGTCCGTTGATCTGGTAACTTGTGTTCTATTGCGCATGGTAATTGAGACTGATCTGTCATCTTCATCCTCCTCGATGCGACCGAATCGCCACGCTTGCGGCTTCTCTCGGGACCACAACCACCCCGGGGGCTAGCACAGAGCCGCGTGTCTTCAGGTAGCTACCCGATGTGTATGAGATAGGAAATCACCACATTTCGATAGAGATTAGTCGAGTGCTCAAAGAGTCTTAAATGCCCTATTAATATAAGAAATTTATTGCTTTCTATATCGGTGTGATAATTTTCTTTTTCTCAATGCAACTATGAATGCAACCCACATGTGATCCATCATATCAATTTGGAAACTGATTTTATGACTCCGTCGATTTAGGTATGTTGATTGATGTCAATGCGATTATCTATGAAAACACACAAGATGTCCATTGGTCATAATGGACATAATCTTACTCTCTCACTTTCACTCGTTTCGACTCACGATGTTTAGCAACTCTGTATTGTTCATTCAAACCATTATTTCTAGTTCAAGCCATGTAAACTATTTTTCAGTTCTTATAATTTGCTTTTATCTAATTCATTGACTCGTTTGAGAGAGATAAAGTAAAATTCGAGGGAACTCATTGAACTATTATGCACCCGTTTGAAAACCTCATCATGGGTTCGGAACCAACTTCAAAAATAATAAAAACTTTTTCGAGACGAATTCAGGACGGAGCTGGTTGCCCCAAAAACATTTCGTGCTTTCATGTTTCATCCCTAAGCTTAAGAACCGCTAGCAATCTAGTGCAACCACATTATTACGACTTAGATACAAGACGTAACTCATCGGCTTTCGGAATAGACAGTTGCGTTATGCAATTTTTAACTGTTGGACGCGGAATAAGAACTGGAGATTTCGAGTATGATGATCCACCGAACTCCCGCAAGACACGATTTGTTGCCACGAGTACAAGTCCACCATTGTTAACTCAGAACGAAGTTGACAAAAAGCGACCCCGAGGAGTCAAGGGACGCGAAATCAGATAATCATAACGATTCCGGAGAGAAGGGTGCGTGCAAGCATGCATTCATACTATCGTGGTGAGCCGAAGAAGAGATGGAGGAGGGGAGATCGAAAGAAGAGGCGCCACCTGTTACACGCCAGTCGTACTTGTGAAGCAAAGAGAGAAAGAGACGAGACCATCGGCACCACCACCGCACTAGACCACCATTGTTGCAGATGCTGACAAAGGAATTTTGAGTTGGTGAAGATGACGGTGGATGGATACGATACGCGCCTCGGAAGGTGGCGTTGAAAACGAATTACATGATTAATCTCTCTAATCATACCCCTATTTATATGACTTATCTACAATCTCAACGAAAATGACATCCATTCGGGATATGAAGGCACATCTTGATCCGATCCTATAATTCCTGAGCGTTTCGCTAATGATCTCATTAGAAGGTTTTCGAGTTCGCCGAGGTGGGTAGACAGAAGCTCTGAGAAATATAAGCCGGAGGGTTTGTATTTAAGCCATACATGGTTATGCTGTGAGATACGAACGCTAACTTTTCAGGGTAAGAACAAGGGGATCGATGTATAAATCATCTCTTGCTTTTCTACAAGATCAAGACTCGTGCTCTCAAACAAGCCGTTAGTGCAAATCCCGCTATCATGCACAACGCAACCTTATATTGCACGTCGAAAACATGTCAATAGGCGACTAATTAAATGGCCAGAAACCGAGGGACAAGTGTTAACCCTAGTCACTACAAGTGATCACTAATTAGTGGTCAATCACTATAGTGCTCAGAAAATCAAGCAAAAAAGCGTTGCTCCGACAGTATGAACAAGCTGACCTTGAATAGGGGATGCTTCTTGTTGGTCCCCCGGCCTATTTTTCCTTCTAGAATTTACTTGGCAGAGACTTCATCAAGTCAGTAGTGGAGGAAAACTTTATATTGTACTCTTCGATTTGCATGAAAAAAGGGGGAAAAAAAAGAAAAAACTGAGTAGACGACAGCCCAGCACCATATCCCAACATGACCACCACCACCAACACCACTAACGAAAACGTAAGGGCTTGTACCTCTTACATCATCATCATCATCACAGAAAATATTATTTATACATATGTTAAAGAAGTTACTAGAAATCTTACGCATATGCATGCACTATAAATAGGGACCCTACCCTTGAGTTTGGTATGTCACGAACACGTGAGCACTGGCTTATATAGAATAATCCACGCTTCTTGCAAAACAAAGCGTTTCTCTTGTCCCACTTATAATCTAGCTCAGCCTTTGAGTCCCTTGCGAGATTGGAAGTAATGGGCAGCCCTAAGGTGATTGGGGCTGCATTCTTGGTTTTGCTGCTTGTGGACCTCGCCTTTGCTGCTAGGTCGATACCAAACGCTGTGGTGAGTAAGAAAAGTGGAGGAGGTGGTGGTGGTGGAGGAGGCAGCGGCGGCGGTGGAGGAAAGGGTGGCTCTGGCTCGGGATATGGGTCTGGGTATGGCTTGGGGAGTGGTTCGGGCAACGGTGGTGATGGAGGAGGTTATGGTGGTGGAGGCGGCGGTGGCGGTGGCAAAGGCGGAGGTGGAGGGATTGGCGGCTCGGGTTACGGATATGGGTCAGGGAGTGGCTCCGGATACGGGTCTGGGGGCGGGATAGGGAGTGGAGGCGGTGGTGGTGGAGGTGGAGGAGGTGGTGGGGGAGGTGGAGGCTCGGGGTCGGGAAGCGGCTTTGGCTCCGGCTATGGAAGCGGCAGTGGATATGGGAGCGGCGGCGGAAGAGGCGGAGGCGGTGGAGGAGGAGCGGGCGGTGGAGGAGGGGGCGGTGGCAGCGGGGCGGCTCGGGCTATGGGAGTGGCTCTGGATACGGGTCAGGGTACGGGTCAGGGTACGGTGGTGGTCCCCACGGAAAATACAATGATTCGCCGTGAAGACGAGTTACTTCAATTTCTTCTGGTTTGAGCTCAGAACACTAGGTATTTGCATTCCGATAATAAAGGCGCAGGGGCATCTACACTGAGACGCCGCTTGCATGCATGCACATGTTGGGGTGGCTTTGCGTTGCTTGTGTTTAATCAATGCCTGTAATTTTCGTTTTAAAGAGTCGTCACTGTTGGATAGCTTACCTTCTTGATAATAAAGAGCATTATCTTTGTCAAATTATTTGACCGCGGGGTTCAGGTTGATATCAAGTTTGATTGCTTACTTGCAGAACAATCAGCTTCGCGTCAATTGGAAGCTTTCGTGTGGAATACCATAACAAAACGATCGGCCACCAAAAGCGCAGTACCTGTCAGAATGACCACCAAAAAGCCAAGACTTTTCGAGTGCGGTTTTCTTTGGCCATCATTCTTCGAAAGAGTACTAAGATGGTAAGACTATAGGACCGAGTACGCAGACTAGTAAATCACACTGAAACATGAACAAGAATCGAGGGACAAAAATCAGACTTCAGCTCGACAGCTGTTGATTTTTTCGAACCTGGTCCAAGTATTCGAGAATCAATGAGGCACTGCACAGGTTTCGGCCTAAAGGAAAAGGGATTGTGTGGCTTTACACCACACCCAGCACTTCCTTCGGTCAGCATCTACACCGACCGATTCGACAAAGCACGCCAAATAATACAATGAACAGAAGCAAATATGAGGTGCAAGAAATTGTACTCTGAATTCTCTCCTTTTCTTCTGCCATCATTTTTCCATAAAACAATAACTCTAGGATGTATCACTGTAGATAGAGAATAACCTGCTCGAAAGCCAAGTCATAATCGTTCTATTCGGGGAAACAAAACGACACAAATTTCCTACAACAATTTCCTTTGACTTAAATAAGCAGATACTATTTGGAAAAAAACGAACTCTCCAAAAAGAACTTCCCGATCTCACTCTTCCAATGATATCTCGTGCGTCACCTGCCAACGAATTAGATCACAAGGGATTTTTAAAAAATCATCGAACTTGTGGACAGACTGAAGGATGGTCCACAATTTTTTTCTACAACAATGGATGGAACTTGAGAGCTAATTCACCCCTTTCTCCGAGGCATATGCAACCTTTTGCATTATCATGGTCTCGGCTGCACGAATTGCTCTCTGTGACCCCGTGATTGTGACTTTCCTGCTCCAGACGAGTAAAGAAAAAGAATATAAACCCGATAGTCAAGAGATTTATCAGAAAGAAAATCAGGTTAAAAAAAAAAGAAATCCTATCAAAGGCATGTACCTGTCAGTTGTCCCAGACATGAAATCACCTCTATCTGATATCTTTATCCTGGCCCCAGTAGCCTATAAGGTCATTGTCATGTCATTTAATGCTCAAGTGAATTTTCACAATGCCAAGTGTATAATTTTCAACTGCAAACCTGACTGATATCCATGATATTCCGTCCACCTCGACCAACCACCAGTCCAATGTGCTCATCTGCAATGCCAATAGTCATCGAGTTACTGCGATCTTCCTGCAGAACAATAAGAAAGCTCCGTCATTATTCCATGATTAAACTAATCCCATATGACCTTTCTTATCAATTTGCACCATTATACAGAGAATTAGCTGGTTACTAGAAAATTTCCATTCAGAGTTAATAGCATAAAAGCTTGACATGGAGACGAGATATTGTGATCATGTTAGACCTGCTCAAATGGGTGGTTGTGCCTGTGGTCAGGACTAAGTATAATACCAAAGCTTGCTCACTAATAAAAAAATTGCACAACAAATTACAGGCTCGGTCAGATTTGGGCCAACTAGGACTTGACTGACTTTTTCATGTGAGCCTTATAACCAACCCACTCGTTTAACCCTTCAAAAGCCTGAACTGCTGAGTTACATCAGTGACCAGTAACACACTAGAGTCACACAGGCAAGATTTGCCAGACATTCAAACTTTGATGGAATGGAGCATGCAATTCCCATTTCGAGAAATAGACATAGCACTTTGCTAAGCTTATTAATATTTTCTTTTGGCTCGGCTGCAGTTTACTGAAATTAAGCCTAGGTATAACAATAAAAGGTCACTCCATTGTGGTCTAAAGTAAGGGATTCAAATGCAGAAACAGCCTCTGAGAAAAAAACATGGGCAAGACTGCATATATCAGCTCCTCTAGGCCCCACAGTGTGGGTAGCCATGGGCATTGGGACACCCTTGGCTGCACTTTGCTAAACTCAAGTATACAAAAATATTCATCCAACTGCGGCCAATTCATGCCCCCTGAGCTCTCTCTTAACACCGCCCAAGAACTTGTCATCACAGCTAAAAAGAAAAGAAACTCCATACCATGTGCATGCAGAGTTTGAGGTGACACATGGCAACTCAATATGACACTATATTAACTTGGAGAAATGAATTCAGTCATAAAGATCATCAGCATTAAGAAAATGGACAAACCTTGTTATTCTGAAACTTCCCTCCGGCTCCAGCTGGTCCATAGTTCACCCCATTATATGCTGCTGTTGCAACAGAAGGAAGTACAGGTGTATAGGGACTACCATGAAAACCGGAGAAGTAAACACCTAAACATTCAAGTTAAACAACTCACTATTCATTATACATCACCGTAACA
Organism: Eucalyptus tenuipes; assembly: GCA_014182365.1. Taxonomy (NCBI): domain Eukaryota; kingdom Viridiplantae; phylum Streptophyta; class Magnoliopsida; order Myrtales; family Myrtaceae; genus Eucalyptus; species Eucalyptus tenuipes. The sequence goes on along the minus strand of CM024543.1, from coordinate 27,429,486 downwards.
GCATCGAAATCAATAAAGGATACAGTTATGCTATGACAATGATAATAGCCCATTCATGAACTTGCTAAAAATTGCAGAAACATCAAACACGCAGGATATCCAATAAACCAGTCCCTGCACCTGATTGAACCACTACTAGGTTGCCTAGGCACTAGCTAAGCTAGGAGAACCAGCACTTCAATCTGCATACTATAGCCTGGACAAATAAACAATTTCAATAGCTTATGCATCGATTGTGGTAATCCATACATTTAAAAATTAGGATTTAGGTGACCTGCAAATATACTGTTTTCTTTTTCGTTTTCATAGCTATGAATTGATAGCTAAAATCTTTGATGTTGTAGGTCAGGATCGCTCCATCAAAGATTTAACTCTGAATTTTTTTCACTCCTCCAAGACTGGTTCATAATTTAATTTATTGCTCATTGTGGTTCATGATTTAATTTATTGCTCATTGTAGAGATTTTGTCCCAAATTCCACCAATAAGTATATCCATTTGAGGAGGCCAAGGCAGTACAGCATGAGCAGAGAACACTCCAGCTCCAGAGTGTGAGCCATATCTATGAACATGAGAATATCAGAGATGAGAACCTGGCAAAATTTTTGTTCTCTTCAGCCCTTGGCAATCTCCTTTATAAACTTCGAAGGCTAGTGTGAAACCAATTCATGCAGGTAAAACAACTCCATGGTACATTTAGGATAAGACCAGATACAGGGAGATGGCTCTACAGAATGTCTACAAAAGATAAAGTCCTGCCTAATATTTGTTTGATTCAGAAGAACCGCTGGGAAAAGCCACTAAAAGAGTGATCCCACCAATCATCTCCATGCAACAAACCTTATAACACTAAACCCACCAGATACATCAAGTACACACGAATTTTCTACCATGTTTAAGTCTGTAGACAATGTTCTCACGTATCAATGAAGACCACATGAAGAGAAGGCTGTACTAAAAAATGCTAAAATAACCAAAAAAAAAACAAAAAAAACAAGAATCACATCCCTAGTCTAAGTATACACTACCAGACCAGAAAACTTTTAGTCACTACTTCCCAGTTAGCATAACTGCCCATCACACCCTTGATTTCCATAACAATACGACATCTCAAAAAGATAAGAATATGCAAGAACAGCTACCACAACAAACATTTATTGCAGGCAACGTTCTCATAACAAATTGGGTAGTCTAAATATGACATCGATAGTAGTGTACAAAAGAGAAGTTTAGAATCTCTCAAAGTAGGCCATAGGCATGGTGCGAATGTCTCAAGAATGAGACAGCAGTATTTTCCTTTTCATCAAAGTAAAAATAGCCACTTATAGTCATTCCAACTTTTTCTTTAATGAGGAAATTAACCCTCTTCTCTTCCTGTTCAGAAGCACATAAAATTCAACAATAGAACATGCTTCTGTTGAATGCCAGGGAGATGCATAGCAAATATCATGAAAAAGGAGATTTGACAAATCACAGACATTCATTCATAAGAATTAATAAAGACATGTTATGCAACATACAATTGGTGACAATAAAAAAGAAGCCACTAAATCCTAAATAAAACAGTCAATTCAGACAAACCTGCATATGAAAATGGCACATTAACAGACTGTGGATAGTGAAGATCTTCTGATAACTTCGAGAGGATCAGATCGACTGCTCGCATTTGTTCTTCTAAAGTGCCTGTCACAGTCACAAGCCTATCATTCAACCCATAATAATTATTATCCTGAGGAGATATCTTGATACCAGCTTGGGACTCCTCAATAAATGACCTGATTGTAAGCAAAAATTATTAGCATCAAATCTCCTCGGATAGATCACAGTAACAACAGGCATCATATGACCCAAGAAAATAAATTCAAAATGATTTAATTGAAGGAATACAATTAGCAAAATAGTATAAGCCACTGTCACATGATACTTTTACAAAAATACATGATATTAAGTTGCCACAACCACCTGCAGCATCATTGACAAACATCAAGTTTCTTCTTAAGTACCAATAACATGCAAGAATAACAGATATTACATGTCAATCTCTCCTAAAATCAACAACAACAAACAACAATAACTACCATTCTAGCAGAAGCTGAGAGCAAGGAGTTATTCAAAGAGAAACCCCATCAAATTTGGGAGTCCTAGCAGCAAAAGAAAACAAAAGAGAAAGGTCCCCAGCCTGGTAAGAATTCATAAACAGGAATTTACACAGCAAGATCGGTCTACCTGGAAATAACCAGAATGGTCTTTCAAGGGAAATCGAGAACGCATTTATAGAATTCTAAGAAAACTAAACTGCTTCAGGAGGTTTGATTGAGTATGATGCTATAGCTACTAGCCAGTTCCCAAATACAAAAGTAGAAGCTTTAGCTTTACTTCTCCAGTTATTATAAATCCAGCACTTCCAACTAAGCCTAAATTAATATTAGATACAATGTAAGTGATTTTCCAGTTAGGCCTCAGCTGTTCAGAGTATGCGTATGAACAGTCAACTAGCATATGATGGTCGACTAACTTCCATATATTTCACTTTCACAGAATCAGTGCAACTTAAGCATGTCCAAGTTTCATTCTGTTAATTAGATGGATTCCATCTTCTTCCAGGAAGTTGGTCCATGTAAAATCTTAAGGATCACACTGCCATCTTTCAAAAGAAAGCGAAGAGACAGAATTTCTAAATTTAACCTGGCAAACCAACTTCTAGAAAATCTAAATTGTGGTTCCCAATCGAATTTACAATCAGAGAAGGTCGACTAACTTCCATATATTTCACTTTCACAGAATCAGTGCTACTTAAGCATGTCCAAGTTTCATTCTGTTAATTAGATGGATTCCATCTTCTTCCAGGAAGTTGGTCCATGTAAAATCTTAAGGATCACACTGCCATCTTTCAAAAGAAAGCGAAGAGACAGAGTTTCTAAATTTAACCTGGCAAACCAACTTCTAGAAAAGCTAGATTGTGGTTCCCAATCGAATTTACAATCAGAGAAGATCGCTTAGTGTTGTTTAGCCATATGAATCCATAGCCCTCAAATACTATAGAGAGAAGACATGACTTATGAAAATGGTAGAGTCCAAACTGAATGAGAAAGCCTAGGAGACACGTGAAATTTCTGAGGAAGTACACCAAGTGTATGGATCTTTCAAGAATCATAAACAGAATGAAAAATTAATAAGAAGATCGATGTGGCAGTGGGAAAAGGCTTTATTGTTATTAAAAAATGTTTTTCTCATTGCCGTACTAACCTATGAATAGAAGAATGATTGACCAGCAGAGCAAGTTCCCTAAAAAACAGTATACGAGGGAAATACCCCCTTTTACAAAATTAAGGCCAACCATAAAATCCAATAAGCCAAGAACCACCAGTCTCTCGAGTTATTTCAACAATAGAAGAGATACTATAGTATCCTTTGTCAATCCTGCAAATTTGATTGGCAGTTTCAAAATCCCTCAGCGGTCAAAACGAAATTGAGTACTCTAGATAAAAAAGATTACATGACATAAGTGCCCAAAGAAAAGCAAGGGAAAGGCTGTCGGGATGATCTCGTAAAAGCATACTAATAAGATATTATAACACTTCAAAAAAGAGCATACATACTTTATCGTGGCTCCTCCCTTGCCAATTATGCCACCACAGAAGCTATTTGGAACGATTAGTCTCACTTTTGTTCTTGGATCAACATCATTGCCCTCTTCAAGATTAATCTGACCAATAAAACACATGCCATTAATCTACAGGTAGAACAGAACACAACAGCATTTTTAACTTAATTTACCTCGCTTAGCAATTTCGAGAGAATGAGTTCTACTGCCTTCAGCACATCATCAATTAGACCAGATATCATGATAATCCTGTCAGTCGTCCCAGGAAAGAATTCTTGATTGCGTGACAGCTGGATACGTGCTCCGGACTGTGACTGAAAGTCAGTAATTGTTGAACCACCCTTTCCAATAACTGATCCAGCTGCAGCATTTGACACAAGAAACCTAATATATGTCGGCTTCTCCAAAGAATCTGCCATGGTAAGAATAAAAAGATCTTGATCAACATGATAGCAATATTACAGTTAGGCAAATCAAGCAACCAGGCAAGTTAGATAATGGAGAAAAAAAGATACGATTCTTGGCCTGAAAAATAAGAAAGGGCATCGCATGAACATGACTATAAGTCATTCTGCACCATGTCTTTTAGCAACTTCAGCAGTTCATCTAATTCCAAATTCATCAACACATTTTCGGAGATGAGACCTGACATGCAACGGCCAGACAGTTCTCCAAATGGATCTTTAAAAACAAGTAAGGGAAAGAGGAATGGCGCCAGTCAAGTTCACATCTATTCAACAGATCGACAGCTTTTTTCCTGCCTCCAAATCAGAGGCACAACTAAATTTAATATGTTTCACTAAAACAAAAGCGCACCATGAAGTTTTCAGCCAGATTTAAGCCCTAAAACAGTTATCTGCTTTAAGTCGAAGGCCTAATATTAACATAAAGAGCATGATCCCCCCAAAGGCGGATTCGGCCATGAATAATGAAAACTCTTGGATTTAAAAGAATGACATGCGACAAACCCATCTCTTCATGGCCTAAAAATAAAGGTTAATCAGTTACTTCAAGGAAATCAACTAGAGCCAAAGCAAGGGTACTAAAAAATATTATTCAGTTATAGAGTAAATTTCGTGAGTGCTCAGCAAACAGCTACAAGGATTGTTCAGTATCACGTAGAGGCGATAATTTATGCACGAACACAAGTTGCCAGTCATCCCCAAATTACATTAAGACAGGATAGGGCCAACAGATACTAACTCTTGCTATGGGGATGCAAGATCTCCTTAGACTATAGCCACATGCGTGTACAATTAAGCATTAGAATGAAAAAAAAGTCGTCAAATTTCGCAGCATCAAATACATAAGATCGTTAGGGAAATAAGCTGCTCTTTCCCTTCCCCCTACTTCGAACGATTTCTGCGTGCATCTGCATGAACAATTCATGCGGTCCAAACGGATAAAGGTCGAACGACTCTCAACCGCGAGGGTTTTCTTTCCTCTCCGCTACATTCACCTCCGGAATCAAAACAAAGACCTCGGCTTAGGGTTTAAACGCACATCCACATTCTCGCAATCTGACGCCAACAAAGGAACCCGCCCTCCCCACCCGTCCCCATCGCCCAATCCCCCATCCGGAATCGCTACGTCCGCAGACCAACCGGGCACGCACTAAACCTAACTAAGCGCCCCCCCGCACGGATTGATTCCGCGTGACAGCGGCAGATCAGGTCAGCTAGAGGAGAGGGGAGACGGCACCTGAGGTGGGGGATTTCGGCTGCGGCGGCGAGGGCCCCTTCGGGGCGAGCTCCGGCGACGACACGTACGAGGACTCGTTCGACTCCATTCCCCCTCGGCTCCGGCGACGCGGCTTCCGGTAACCCGACCTAATCAACGTGTCTAGACAGAGAGAGAGAAATAGAGAGAGAGAGCGAGGGAGGAAGAGAGAGAAAGTGAGCTAAGCCCGAAGCGACATTCGAGAATGCCTACGGAGGAGAGCAGGAGGGAGGAAGGAAGGAGAAGGTCAAAGCAGAAACGAGCGAGAACTCACAGAAGAGAGAGAAAGAGATGAAGAGAGAGAGAGAGAGAGATGTGGCAATGGCGTCGGTGCTAATCGGTGGTTTTTTCGTGAGCGGAGAGTCGTCGCGGTTTTTCGATTTTTTTTTTTTTTCTAATTTCTGCCCCCTTCTCCTTCCTTCCTTTCCCCTTCTCTCTTCTCTCTGAAAGCATATAAAAAAGAAAATAAAAAATGGGGGAAAAATTCAGAGCCGAGCTGTGAGCCGGGACTGCTCCGCGCCCTATCCTGTACAAAAACTATCTTCTCCTCTCTCTCTCTCTCTCTCTCCCCTCCTCTGTGGATATTTTCCTTTTTTTATTTTTTTCTTTTCTCTGGGGATTTTTTTTTTTAATTGTTATTTTTTTTCTTTGGCTGCTCATTTTCTGGCACGTCCCTTCTCCATCACATGCCCTTCCGCCCCGTCCGGAATCTAAGATAAAGCGAGTAACATGGTCAAATAGTATTAAGTTATTTTATCATTACTTTATCTTTACATCGACTAATGAGAACGCAATGTGACTCGACAAATTCAACGTCGTTGTCCAGAGGACAAATAGGCTGACGATTGGATAAATTCGTTTTATACTTTTTTGTTATCGGTAGAGGGATCGAATCGAAAGTTAGCGTGATATCATGTAGATTGAATTTGGTCATCGGTCTGTACCTAATTAATAGATGCGCTCGTTTCATTGGGATCGAAATAGATACCTTACGATCTAATATTGTTTAATATTAATTGTACCGTAAAATGAGTATGATGTAATTTCTATATCTACCGCTATGATGTAATTTCTATATCTACCGCTACCCGTCTAGTGACCAAATGAGCTATGGGCATGTTCCGAATGTCATCATCATCGACTTCTTCTCCATTAAACTCCTCGACAGCAGTTTTGGAAAGAAGAGCCTTACTTGGTTGAAGCAAAGGGATCGGTGTTGGGGCCGAATCCTTGCACTTCCATTTCTCTCTAGATTTTATGTTTCAAGAAAGCGGGACATGGGGATTAAGCAATTTAAGATATTGTGCATGTCAAGCTCAATAATCTAGTTTGTTGTTGATCCAGACATTCAAGTCCATTTATTTCAATAATTTGAAACATAATTTTCTTAAAAATAATTAATTATATCTCTTGAAATAATTAATTGATGGAAATGATTTCATTGTATATGACGATTTATGTTTGAACATTTTAAAAGATGATGAAAAAAATTTCCGTTTCATTTATTTTGGTAAACGATACGAGTGATTTAAGAAACTATTTTCTAAACCCTTCCTTTTGCTGAGTAACAAACGTACCTTAACATAAAAAATTATCTACACTAAAAGAACCGGGCCGAAACTAGCTAAGGAAAAAGCTGGTTGCCAGCTAAGTAAGCCCAAATGAATACAAGCTCTTTTGTTCTTCTTGAGTATACAAGCTCCTCCTATTGATTAAAAAGGACCTCGACCCATTGAGTCCATTAGGATATTGCTTATAAGTGGTGAATAGACAAGTGATCTAAATATGATCGAGGTTCATTTCTCAAAAGATGAAGCTAATTTTTGCCCCTTTTCTAATTTGAAAGCTACATTAAAAGCGTGAAGAAACATTTTAATTATATATAAAAAAGAAGATAGACTACATTAAACACTCATAACCCAATACCTTGAAATACGACTTCAAAAATTTGCCAAATAACTCATTAAATTTTTATCATGAAGAAACACTCGCCCCCAAAAAAAAATTATCAACTGCATTATATTAGAACATATTTATGGATTTGTTTGTTTAAAAATCCTATATCACACTATCATAGTTCATGTTAAAGATTAAAATGCGTTTTAAGCGCAATATATATGCATAATTGTACACATCACAGCTTATCGCACCTGTCTAAGCCGAATTGATTTTGAGTACAAAGGGATTAAGTTTAAACTTTAAAGCACGCTTTTCTTCTTAAGTTGGTCTATTCGGGCCCTATCAAGCCCAATTAATTTTATGCGAAAGAAGTGTTTTCCGTAATAAAATCGGAAACTATTTGGCCCCAAGGAAATTGGAATAACAAAAAGAAAAGCAAACAAAAAAAGAGGAAAAATGAATACAGATGAGAAAAAGAAAGAGAAATTGTTGCCGTTTCAGAAATAGCCAACGCCACCCATCCTCGGCCACTGCCTTCCCCAAAGCTAACGACAGCGACACTCCTCACTCCTCAGTTCTCTTCCATCTCCGCTCCCTTGCTCGCCATGATGCTGCTGCTGCTTCCAGCTTGAATCCTCTCGACAACCGCCGCTCGAGCGATAACCACCGACCGACCGAGCCTCCACCGGAAATGGCGGCGGCGGCGGCGGCGGCGACGAGCTGCTCCGCTTCTCTTCCCTCCCTCGCCTTCTCCTCCGCCTCCTATCCCCGCGCGGCGGGCCCCCGCAACCGCCTCTCCTTCCGGCACGCCCTCCTCCGCCCCGCTTCCTCCGACGACGGCGGCTCCGGCTCCGTCTCCGGCTCCGGCGCCGGCTCCTCCTCCTCCCGGCCTCCTCCGCTCCGCGTCTCGGCGGCCTCCAACCCTAAGGCCCGGTTCGTCGCCCGGAGGAAGGAGTCCGTCTCCGTCAGGCAGCTGGACCGGCCTTTGAGTAATGACAGCGGAGATAGTTTTCTTCAGTTTGTTTCTGATTCGATGCCGGCGACGGCGTGCGCGTTGTTAGAGTCGTCGTCGGGGTAGTTCGTGATTGGTGTTTGGGATTTTGCAGGTGAGTACATGAGCTTGCCGGCGAGCCAGTACTCGGTGTTGGACGCGGAGAGGATCGAGAGAGTGGATGACAACACGTTCCGGTGCTACGTGTATAGGTTCAAGTTCTTCGCGTTCGAGGTGTGCCCTGTTTTGCTGGTTAGGGTGGAAGAGCAGCCCGATGGCTGTTGCATTAAGCTATTGTCGTGCAAGGTGTGTGCTCTCTGTTGTTTGTTAATGTCTGATTTGATTGGTTTGTCCAGTGTGCGATTCATGTACGCGACTGAGATAAGATTTGATTTGATATACTAATTTTGAGCTATGAAAATTTGGCATTGGCCGAGTAGGTTCCAGCACCACATTGACTTGTGTATATGTTGGAAGGCATGGTTCATAAGTATGGCATTTGGTTGTAATGCGGTCTTTTTCCTCTGTTGGCAGCTTGAGGGCTCGCCGATTGTTGCTGCTCAGAATGATAAATTTGATGGTAAGATGTTTCTCAGTTTTCTGTTTCAAATTCTCCGACAAATTTGAACTGCTTCTGGGTTATAAATCACTTGATTCTTGACTACTTTCGGTTAATTTTTGTTGAAGGCTAGCTCAGCAGAAGATTGACAGATTAACTTCTTATGCGATCAACACGATAAGAGTGCAATAGTAATTCCGCATAAATTAACTTGTCCTGTTGGTTATTTTTTATCTGCACCTCCATTGCATCTCTTATGTTTACTCTAGAAATGGATGTTAACCATTTGAAAGAAGAAGTTACTCATCATTAGCAGTCTGTCATGTTCTTTCCACTATGGAGCATGTTCACGACTTGATTGTCATGTTCCGATTTCTTTGTGCAACTTTGTTTGGCTTAAACTGTGAGAACTCTGTTGAAAATTACCATCAGATATGGCAATTTATATGAGCAACTTTGTTTGCTTAATTGCCATGTCTTTTGTTGTTCACAGTTAGCAATCTGTTTGATTTGGTTTCTTTATTCAAAAACTGCAAAAGCGATGGATGGTGTCTCTAAATTTAGGTATACATGCTTTTTTCCAGGAGAACTTTGACACTGATTTCGTATGGGCATGCAGCTTCTATGGTGAACCGAATATCATGCGAGAGCTATCAAAGGACGTCATCACTGCAGCAACTCACTTCAGACACAACTATTGAGGTGCTTCTACCATATTTCCTTTCTAGTTGTAACATTATACAGTCTTGCAGACTCTTAACATAATACTTCAAATTGTTTCCAAAAACAGGTTAGCATTGACATTCCTTTTGCATTTCAAGCTATTCCAGTGCAAGCCATTGAATCAAGTGGCACTCAGATTCTCGAGCAAATACTCAGGATCATGCTTCCACGCTTTATGAACCAGGTTTTGATTTAGATATTCCGATCACTGCATGTAAAAGTTTCTCTGAACTTCGTTTAAATTGCTTCAAGATGAGTGCAATGGCACTATTATGGGCCTTACTAAATATTGAGATGCCCGTTTCAAATGATCACCAATGCTGGGGAACCAGGAGTACACGATACCATTGCCTCCTTTAAGAGTAATGCAAAATCATCCATGTGGTAAACTAATTGCAATGTGTGGGTGCCTGTGGAACTTTCCAATTTTCCAAGGATTGGATCTTCTACAGGGAAAATGAATTTAAGTAAAAGGAAGGTAATTTACTGGTACAGAAAGTTGTGATATCACACATAAGATAAATGGAAGATATTGCAGTGTGGATGGTGCAAGGAGTGAGGATGTCTGGCTAATGTGGATTTAGTATGTCAAGCATGCTAATTTTGTATCTGATTAATGCGAACTTAGTGCATATTTTTCCTTAGAGGTGATCAAAAAGATGACAATATCCATATAGGTGGAGAAATGTCAGAGCAATGGCCTATGACAAGGGGCAGTATATGTGGCATTTCTGTTTACAACCATCAAACGTTAGTGGGTCGCTGTTTCATGGTAGGTTTACCTATTTAGGTGTCTGGCCCCAGTGCCCCATTGAAGTCCGTGATCCACTGATTTCTTGGGATATCTCTTAACTGTGCGTTTAAACTTTTGGCACCGCAGGTACTCTGACATAGGTCTTTGCATTGATTACTCTCTTGAATTATGCTATGCAGCCTTTTAAGAGATTTCTGCTCGCTCAACAAAGTTCATGGCTTAGCTTCAGTTGGAACGGATAGCTTAGGACATAGTAATAAATGGTTGAGTAATTGGTCTAGGAGGCCACTTATTCCATGTCATGCTGCTTTAAACTTGGACTCGTGACACTTTGGACACGTTGGAAGGGGAAAATCTTTTGGCCGCAAATATGGCAACAGATCCATTAACAAAGCACCATGAGGGATTGTTTCAAGCTGAATAAATTATGGTTCATCTGAATGGTATCTAGGAAAAGGATGAAGTGAACTGAATGAGGCAGCACCCAGAATATGGATTAGACGTTTACCAGAGCTACAGACAAGTCCAATGTCATGCTGGAGCCACTGCCACTTGGAAATGGGCTCCAGATGAAAGATGAAAAATCGGAAGATGTGAAAAGAGTTTTTGCACAAAGCACTGGTAGCTTAGTATAGTCTTGTATTGAAGTGAACTGATTGATGAAGTCATTCATCATTGCCTGCGGACTCTAATGAATTTCTTACCTTTTTGCAACATTGCCGAGAGAATGAAATGAGAATTGAACACCTTGATAATCTGGCTAAGAGACAAATGCCAAAGCACCCCTTTAAAACTGCTCGAACATCCAGCTGAGGAGCTAAAGCCTAAAGAAACACTAGCTTGTGATCATCGAGGCTTTTGTTATTGTAGCACTATGTCCTTCTCGATAACTATCACGCTTACAACTTTCTGAGATAAGTACCTAGGCAATATTCATGTGCTGACAATAGTAAGGACTCTTTATTCTTCCATGGAATCAGAAGAGGAGTTTACAGTTACTACTCAGAGAGTGAGCAGTAGTTATATGCTCTTAAGTAATCTTTGCTTTTAGACTTTTCTTTAGATTCGCTTCAACCCTGGTCCTGACTTCAAACTGATAAAAAAGAAAAAAAAGGCCGCAATATGAGGAGTACAGATTTGCCATTATCTAGAAGTCAAATTGTAAGTGCTACTGGGTTACTCTGTTTTGTCTGTAAATCCATAGAAGTTTTTCTGGCCTATAAATACTGAGATGTTCACTTAAAGTCTCTTAATCAAGAATGGCAGGAAAATCATAGTTATCGCCAGATACACCGATGGTAAATTTTTCTTGTGACCATGTCTAAACTGTGATCCAATGAAATTTCTGGTTGCTTTCTCCCGTCACTGGAATATTTAACTGTGAGTTTGTTGCCAAGACAAGCTATTTTATGTGATCTCTCTCCATAAGAATTGATACTTCTTGATATCGCTTGCCATTGCCTCCTGGCCAGGATAATTTAATGAAACTTTTGGGACACTTTCTTTTTGCCATTCTTTTAATTTAAATGTTTTGCTTTTTCATATATTCATGTGCTTGTCTTCTGGTGTAGCTTGTGAAAGACTATCAAGCGTGGGCTTCTGGTGACACCTCAAGGCAGCCTCTTGGAACGGGTAAAATCTGAATGGTAGAAGGCTGCGCATGTTACCGTTTCTATCAATAACTTGGCTGCCTATGTGAGTCAGGCACACGTTGTCAGTCCTGTAGGATCCAATGGTTGCTCTGGTTTAGCATATGCAATTTTTTTTGTTAGTTCGTGGGCTAGCCACCGAAATTAGTGCAAGCAACTCTTGTGTATAGCGTTGTTCTAGCTTTTCTTTGGACATTCATATGGATTATGCTTCACCTTTTCAATAGAATACATTTATTGAAATTGCTGTATGTTGCGAAAGCCGTTTGAATTAGGCCCTCCTATGTTCTGGTGTGGCACTTGTATCTCATCTCGGCTTTCTTTTACTTCATTTGGTTATTCGATTGGATAAGTTATTTGGGTTTTCTGGCACTTTGGCATGACGGATGTAGCTTTATTACCCTGCAACCGCCTCAAAAGAGACAAAAGGCAAATTGAATCTTAATTTTCTGCACAGATAGAGCATTATATGTCGCTTCATGAATTTACATTTAACTTTGGAAGGAAAATGAGTTGAGTCCTGCTTCTAAAAGTTTTTTTTTTCTGATGATATGTGGGCATAAACTGACTGCTTTGATGATCATAGCCAGATTCCATTGGTTTCAACATTTGTGGGATGTCTCAGTTCCAAATGTTGTTAAATAATGCAGTCAATTTTGCTTTCCCTCCTTCCTAGGAGAAGTGAGCTTTTTTCCGTCTGCACATACTTACTGTAATCCATCGATGAGGGATAGACTACAATTACACGATCCTTATGCAATAGAAGTTCATATGAATATACGATGCAGTTGATTACATCCTGAGATGAGATATGAACAACGGTAGAATGTTTGTCGACTCTGATAACTGCTCTTCCGAGAATAGGGAAATGTCCCGACAGAAGGCTTTTGATTTCATGAAATGTTCTTCAACAAATTAGGATGCATAAAATTGATTGTGGATGCTATATCTTCTATTGATTCCATTTGACTTTTCACGTTGACCCGAGTTCTAGCTCGGGTTAGTTAACCATCTCCTTTACGTTGTGTATGGTGCCCAAAAGTCAGTCATGGTACAGTATTGCACGATGCCATGGTTCTTTTCACTGTAAAACTATAGTCACTCTCGTTCAATGAGCTCGACTGTCAATTATATATCATGCAACTAATTAATTGATCTCTTAGAGGCAAAGTACAGTACCATAATCACGTTGAAAAATTGTTTACATATTCAATCAACTACTGCAAATTTGGCTCCTCTTAGATGCAAAGGAGTCGAGCTGAGACCTGTCAAAAGATTACCGGATTGAGATTTGTCGCGATTAGAACTCCGTAATCAAAGATAAAACTATGAGGTGACGGCCATGGGAGTGCATAGAAGATGACACGGGAATTGCACCAAAGCAAGGATCGGCGATGATGTTGATGGCATGTGAGCAACGAGGTCGTCCCATGACCCCTTTTAAGTTGTCAAATAGTTTTCTCCTCTTTAGTACAGTGTCTTTCTGGTGGGTTGTCTGATTCCCATTTGTTATGGCATCACCTCAGAATTGTCCATTTCCTTTGAATTATTCGTATTTGAGGAAATAGGGAAGAAGATAAGGACTAAGGAGACGGCAACGTCCGAAACGACACGTGAAAAGTATACTAGAGGTTTCAACAAAGGAGGAACCGCGCATCTTTCTTTTACTAGTTTATTTACTTGCTCTAGTAAGATCTATGAACTTGACTCTTGGATCGAGAAACAGTCCTCTAGGATCATCATGAATGTATCCACGTGCGCCCAGTACATACATACCAATATAAATAGTGGCTTACAAAATCGTATATTGAATAATGCAATTGATTGCAAGTGCTCATCCCACGATAATAATCTATTACATCACTTAACACAAATGATTTTAATTGATTTGAGAAGTATTCATCGGATGCAAGTGTATTTAGATAATGTTGTCTTTGACATGGCATTCTTCATGTAGACGAGGGCAAGCTTGTTCACTTTGTTAGTTTGATATACCTAGAAACATATTTACCACAACTTTAGAGAAAATTGTCCAAAAAATCCTAAACTTATTGCACTTTCGTCATTTTAGTCATAAACTTTTATTTTGTCAATTCCATCCTAAACATTTTTAAATTTTGCCAATCCAAAATTCGCCAATGTGGAAAATGGTCATCCTACATAGTACGGTTGATGCTGATATAGATAATTTTAAAATAACATTTTAATATTTTTTGGATTTTTATTATTTTTTATTCTTCCTTGTGTTGGTGGCCATGGTCAGGTGAACTGGCAAGGCTCGACGAAGGTTAGCCTCGCCCGGCATTGCCTTTGCTAGGTGAGGGCTAGCATTGCTAGCCTCACTAGATTTGGCCTAGGTGAGGTTGGCAAGGCTGACTCTCACTAGGTCTTGCCCTCTCATGGCCGCGCCTCGCCTATGACAGGCAAGGCCTACCGGCCCAGCCTTTGACAAAAGGAAGAAAAAAAAAAAAAAAATAATGCAAAATTCAAAAAATATTAAAATATCATTTAAAATTATACAAATCAAGCTGATCGTTCTATGCGCATCGCCAATGTCTACCTTAGCAATTTCTAGCAAAAAATAATTATATGGATTCAATTGGTAAAAATAAAAAGATTTATGATTCAATTGGCAAAATTGAATGGTTTATGACTAAATTAGCAAAAGTGCAATAGAGTCTAGAACTTTTGGAACAATTTTCCCCAACACTTTCACCTTACAATTTTGCATTCTCGTTCATTCATATCACATGCATACACTAAAATTGATAGTACACTAGCTGTCAGCATCGCCCTAATGACCTCGAATCGACTAAGGAAGATGGCATCACCTGGCTCCTAAATCAAGCTCAATCTCTAGAATCACTCGACACTTCTACTTCTTTCCTTCACTGCACATCCCCAAGGACAAATAAACCATAAAGGAAAACCAAAACTCTAGGGGGCAAAAAAAAGAGAACAGAATAGAGAACCGGATAAAAACTACAATCTTGCGGGCTGCAAGTTGCAGCATTGGATTCCGATCCTCCACATATATCCCCTCCCACCTGGGAATCCCAAAAGCTGGTGGGAAGATAAGCGGAGCGAGACGTGGTCTGTCCCCTAAAGAAGCCGCCGTCCCCGACCAAAGACGCGCGACCCATCGAGCAAATATTCCCGTGAACGCACAGCTCTCCCAGAGTAGAAACAACAGATCCCGGCCCGAAAGGAGTGGGCTGGGCGGGGGAGGGGGGGACGACCTCCCTTGGCTTCTTGGAGATGGAGTCTTCTTCTTGCTCCGAGGAGGTTCCCGGCGGGACAGCTTTCCTGCATGGGGATGGACGGAAGAGAGAGGGAGAGAGAGAGAGGTGACGGGAAACCTAATATGGCCGCACCCGATCCTCGCGTCCCGATTCGTGCTTTTGTCATAACACCCGTGGACACACGCATATAATTGCCGCCCTCGGGTTTGGCGGTTCGTGCGCGCGATGCGATCGCCCTCGGTATCTCGTCCCTTTGCCTTGTTGTTATTATTATTATTATTTTTTCATGTTCTCCTCCGCATTGGTCCGGATGGATATGACTTCGCTGAGGTGATGCTGACTTTCACGTGTAGCTTTTGAGTTACTTTTATTGGTACCTCTTTGTGCCCATGCGATTTGGCCTTTTCTATGCTTTTTTTTTTATGTGGGTTAATGGAAATATATATGTCCATATTATGTCCGTACCCTTTCAACCACTAGCAGTGCATTAAAAGATTTATTTTTGTGAAGATTATATTTATGTTATACAGTACGTGTTGTGCATATTTACAAACCCTTCTCCGAGGGTTTGACACCTGGGAATTTTTTTGGTCAAAACACCTGAGGAATTTTAGATCGCTAGGAGTTTTCAATAGACTATTACGTAATTCCTATGATCTCTTCATTAATTCACTCCACAATGAGTTTATAAATGTAGTTGTGCGCCATGCTATTGAGTGCGATTTTGTGTTTGGCTTTGTTGTGAGCTCTATTGTGATATATTGTCAAATCACAAATCATTTTATTTGTTTTCATTGACTCGACAAGACAATATGCATAGAAAAACCTACACCAACTTTGTTTCGGGTGCTCCTCATACAATTATATTCAATAATTACATCTAGACACTCATGTTGATTGATTCATATAATATCGAGGTATTATATTCTTAAGTGCTAATGAGATTGTCTCATTAAGCAAGTCAAATTTTTATTGTTGGGAGATAAAACTTCTAATATCGCCTCATTTTCCCTTGTAGTTTAATTTTCTTGAATCACAGTTCCTCTTCAAGCACTCTCATCTCTATTGTTTCATTGTCTTAGAGTTATGAATACAACTATAGCTTAATATCAGGAATTCGCAATTATTGCCTCTTTCTCCTCTTATAAGATGCATCAACTTTGTACTTAACTTTTTTAATTATTGCCTCTTTCTCCTCTTATAAGATGCATCAACTTTGTAATTACCTTTTTTTACGCAAATCCTTTTTTGACAATTGATTTGGTTAGTTAATTAATAATTGCGCACATAACTACGTGTGTAGTCAGTGAAAGTGGTGATGTGTACAAAGAAAGAAAAATTGTTCAATCGAAAGTTCCATTCGTTTCACAAAAAAACAAATTACTTGAAATATATTTTTTTAACTTGATCTCTCATGTCACTTAAAAAAACTAGCCAATGAAAATATTTTCATGATCGACAACAATTTATGTATAAATATTTTTGTGGACAACGATAATATGTTTTTGTCCATTCATTTTTATAAGTGATTCAAGTGATATTTTTTCTAAAATGTTTCTTAAATCATTTATTTTCCACGAAATAAACGCATCGTAAAATTAATCTTATATATATAATGTAATTCAAAAAAGTTGGAACTCCCAATACACAAAAACCCTTAATAACCCTAATGTGATCCCGGCTGAAAGTATGCTTTTTTGGTTTTCCTTTCTTTTTCTTGCTAAAATAAAATAATATATTTTAGGAATTTTAAGCCCAATATGAATCCAGCGGTTCAACGAGAAGATGCAAATTGGACCAAAAATAGAAAAAGAAGATGCAAAGGTTTTTTTTTTTTTTTTTTGGTCAGATGGAAGATGCAAAGGTTACACACCATAAAAGATCTATCCACGCATCTAATTAACAACTATCGCTTCTTTCACACGCTTCCTTTCTCACCAATTTCAATTGAAAGGAGTAACGAAAAGGGAAAGAGAAGATTTAATTACGCATTAATTATGCGGTGGTCTCTTTTCAAAACTAAGGAAAAAGTGGATATATATATATATATATATATATATATATATATATATGTAAGTGCGTGACCTTAGTGGGTCAAGCATGAACTGAGAAGAAAGGCCAATTAATAAAATAAATAACCCTTTTCGAGTGCTGAGAAGTCATAATCTCCCAGTAATTACTAACCAGTTTTTTATTTTATTTTATTAGAAAAAGATATGCAATGCAATGAGATTATGCATGGTTTTGAGATTATAACATAAAATAAATTAATGGACCCCCCTCTCCCCGCGCCTCGTGCCTTCGACGTGTCACTATCTAAATGTAACGTCTCATCTAGACCGTTGGCCGATATGAGTTTTCGAATTAAATCGATTAACAAAACTATTAGAATAATGGTGCTGATGATGACATTCTTTTGACTTTCTCCCAGGGAAAAAAGCAGCAGGTAAAGAATCTGTGCCCTCCAATCAAAAAAGGGATATGATAATTGTTTGTTTTATAGGGCATAGGACATTAGGTTATATTAAAGTTCCCCCCTTTTTCACGCCAAAAAGCATAGAATAAAATTTAATTATCAAAGCCCCTAAAGTGGGGTTGTACTGATTAAAGAAAACGTTCACATGCGATGCAAATTTTTTGCACTTGCTCTCGGAACTTGCACTGGGGGCAAAAGTTAACCACATGACCCATTATTAGTTTCCACGTGGAAATTGAAAGGAATAATCTGGTGATATATATATATCTGAAGGATAAGTTAAATTAATAATAGAAAAATAGAGTAGCTTTTGTAATCTATATAGGTGTGATCATTGTGTAGATGGGTCAACAGACACATCCTCTCCTGCATGATGTATTGCCTTTGTCCTTATTCGTAGGGTAGCTCCTCCCTCCTCCATCAAGGGTAAATTCCATAAATAACAGATTTTTAATTTATATTTTTTTGGCACACTTGACTTCACAAATTAATATCCCATCCCTAAAATCAATAATGATCTGAACTCACGCGAAAGAAAGATATCAAGCTCAATTTATGACCCAATCCATATACCCTTATCATTGCTAGCATCTCCATTTGCTCGTATGGTGCATTAATCACTTATCTATATCCGCTAAATCTTTTTTTTTCCCGTTCCAACATCTTTGACAAATCTTTATTCATAGTGACTTATTTCTTCGCGAGTCAAAATCATTAAATCTCATCAACCCATCAATGCGACATTTGGTAACTCAAATGTGCACATTCATAAGTTGGGTTTTTCTAGATTTAAATCTTTAAGTAATTGTTGGAAGGTGCAAATATAATCGGGTGTAGTTAAAAACGCGACATATTTAGAGGATAAAACAACATTCTCCCATTCATCATTTCCTTTCATTTTTATAATTTTTTGGCCAAGCATTCAATTTTTTCCCCCTAAATAGTGCGGAGGTAATTCCGGGGGAGAAAACATTCCGAGGCGAAATTCAAAAAAAGGGGGAAAGAAAAAAGAAGAGGAATTCACAGCGCGTACAGAATTACGGCTAATAATACGTAGCTGCCCCTAATAAAAGAGGGTGACGTGGCGCTACCTAATTCGACAAAAGCTACGGGACGCGAGCAGCGCCTACGTGGCAATCCCTCCTCATCTCTCTCTTCCTTCCCAGGTAAAAATGTTTTCCTCTTCGCTTTATATAATGGCGACACGATTCAATTGATTTGATCTCTCCATTTTCACGCTCTAAAACCTAAAAAAAGATCGCATTTTTAACTTAATCCGCAATCTCCATTGCTCCTCTTCTCCTCCATCTTCCTCCTCCGTCTTCCTCTCCATCTTCATCTTCATCTTCCTGCAATGGCGTGTCGGTTCTGCTATCTCTCGCCGCGACACCGCCGACGCGAGTAGGGAGCTTCGCAGGTACGCTTCAATTCCGGTCGTTTCTCCGCCATCAATCGGCTCTTCTTTAGCTTCTCGATCACCCCGATGCGGCAATCCGAGAATTCGGCTGCGTTTCCGGATTCTGGGATTCCCGATTCGAATCGCATTGTGGTTTTTTTGACGTCGGTGGGTTTCTTTTGTCAGGTGAGGTGCCCCCCGCTTGTTGTCATGCTCCCTTTGTTCAGATTAGGGCATACTGTTTCTGATCGTTTATAGTCCCCGGTTCGCTTTAGAACGCAATTGTAAAAATTATTTATTTATTTATTTATTTTTTTGGTTACGGATAGTTTTATGTGAATTGTGGAGCTTCCTTTTTCTTTTTTTTTTTTTTTGGGTTTGAATTGCGAAATGAAGGGTCTTGGGCAGAGTTGTTTTTCCGAAAGGAACGTTTTTTAGGTTGTAGCTGGAGTGTGTGGCGGTAGCGAAGGCTTAGGATAGGGGTGAAAGATGACTGATTTTCAACCGCTTCAGCAAAAGCCCGAGTCGGCCGGCGATGTCTGTTCCGAATTCGAGCGCGGGCTGGAGGAGCTCATGCGGGGCCACCTGGACGATTGTATGTCGTTTGCCTCGTGTAGCTCGACGCGTACGCCCGACGAAGAAGATGATGAGGGCGACCAGCTGGTGAGGCGGAGGCGGAGATCCGAGCTCGAGGGCGATGACCTTGCCGAGTCCTCGGCTGCGAGGAGGCGCCATTCGCGCATTTTGAGCAGGTGGGCTGCTAGACAGGCCCAGGAAATGATCACGACCATTGAGAGGAGAAATAGGGAGTCTGAGTTAATGGCGTTGGCTGGTTTGCAGACTGTATCCATGCTTGATGCATCGTTCCTCAGGGAGTCTCAGTCACCGACTTCCCTGAGGCAAGGTGCTGCTGAGCAGCCGAACACTCAGGCTTCGTCTATTTTGCAGATGTGGAGGGAATTGGAGGATGAGCAGTTGCTGAGTCGGGCCAGAGAGAGGGTGAGAGAGAGATTGAGGCAGCGGAGGAGTGTTGAGCCCAACACAAATTTGTCCAGCACCAATATCTCTGAGAGTAGGGGCACTGAGATGCAGGGAAGCGTTGGGGATGTGAGTGAGAGTGAGAATGAGTATGGTACTTGGTCGCATGATCAGACACAAAATGAACGTCGGGATGATAATGGATCAAGCAGGGAGCAGTCTCCCGATCTCGGTGACGTTGAGAGGGAGAGAGTGAGGCAGATTGTTCGGGGATGGATGGAGAGTGGGATTGGTGACCATTCTTCAAATGGTAATCATAGAGACAACAGATCGCGAGCAGAATGGCTTGGTGAAACAGAGCGCGAAAGGGTGAGAATTGTTAGAGAGTGGGTGCAAATGACTAGTCAGAGAAGGGATGCTCGTGGTAGCCGGAGGGAAGATCAGGAAGAGGGAGCAAGACAAAGTACTCAAGGTGATGGAGTTCGTGAAGGTTCTGTTGCTGACACCGAGGACGGTCAACCAGAGCATATTCGGCGGGACATGCTCCGTTTGCGTGGAAGACAAGCCCTGATTGATTTGCTCATGAGAGTTGAGAGGGAACGACAAAGAGAACTTCAGAATTTGTTGGAGCATCGGGCTGTGTCTGATTTCGCTCACCGTAATCGTATTCAGGTCAGTGGCTTGGCAGTGAATTTCTAGTTTTTCTTTTATATATGTGTACGAGCTTTTCCTGCTTGAAGTCCAGTTTGTCTGCCTTAACTTATTCTGACCAATTCATGTCATAAGGGTTCCTTGTTGGCCGCTGATCTTTTCTTTTGTTAAGATATTACCCATTTTGCCATAGCATGGGGGATTGGCGTGTTTGGTTTTCCTGGTTGTGCTTGTCATGATTTACCCCAAGCTTGTTTTGCATGCCTTGCCAAGAATCAGAAATTGAGAATCGAATTAAATTGAGATGATCGATCTAGATTGGATGGTTATCTCTGAGTGTTACCAGTTCCCAGGTCCTTATAAGTGCTGCAATGCAGAGAATTGTTGTGGATTGGTGGATTTCTTTCAGAGGAGTTGTAATGGAATTGTAATATTGTCTTTTAGCTTCTTCTTGTACAATTAATTGCAATTTCGCTGGCATTTTGTGCTTTTGAACTGTTATAGTCTAATGTTTTCAGTCACTACTACGGGGGCGATTTTTGCGAAATGAAAGAACAGTTGAAGAAGAAAGGCCTCCTTCTATGGCAGCAAGTGAATTGGTTCAGTTGCGACAACGACATACCGTTTCTGGTCTAAGGTAGGACATCTTTCTGAAAATGTTTAGGAAGCTTAAAGTTTTGTAATTATTCATTTTCAGTTAGGTTAGAAAGCTGTTTGCAATGCATGTGAGTTGTCCACCTTTCCTTCTTAGATTCCGTAATAACTATCTTGCTTATAGAGAGATAAAAGAATGTATAGAGCTGTTCTTTTTCTCCCAAGTGGATTTACAGTTTAGTTAATAGCCATTCCCTTTACTTTTAACTTCTGTGAGAAGTCTGATCATTAAACAGTAAACATAGATGAGAAGTACAATACTGGAAAAACATAAAAATTTGAATTTCAAAATAATGTTCTAACACAGTTTTAGAGATCATATACTCAGAAAAGGAGTAGGATGTCTAGAATATGCCACCTCTTGGTTCATTCCCCTTCCCCTTCCGTGACACGTTGATGTAGAAATGCTGATCTTAAAATTTAGTGAAATTTTTTTATTTCACAGTGATGGAGTATTATGATAAAATGCACATTTAGTGGTATCTTCCCAAGGTTGTTAGTGTTTTTACTCTTCTTGGCTTTGTGCAATATGAAAGAGTGCTTTCTATTTTGATTTTCTCCCCTGAGATGACCCTAGAGGTAAAAAAGAAGAATTTTGTTGGCTTTAAGAATTTTTAAGCGATTGTGACATTCTTCGTCGCTCTTTAGGATTATTTTTCTTCTTTTGGTAAAGAAAATGTCAGTATTGTTATTAGTCATTTGATGAGTTTATTAAGAATTTTAATCCATCATCGGTTCCTCTCCTCATTAGGGAAGGATTCCGTTCCAGACTAGAAACTATTGTTCGCAGTCAGGCTAATACGCAGTCTGATTCTGCATCTGTTGATGTTGACAATGAGTCCAGAAATGGGAGGACTCCTGGAGCTTCACTGGATGTTCAACAAGAAAACCACGAACCGTTACAATCCACTAGCCAGGCAAATGACAGTGGCCGCTCATTGGATCGAGTAAGAAACAACGAAAACAGTGCAGGCGCTGAAAGTGTGAATTGGCAGGATACATCTAATGAAAGTGGCAACTGGGAACAGAATTTGGCTGGTGAGCGGGGAGAAGGGCAACAACAAACTGCTGCACAATTTAATGAGTTTAGGGATGATAACATTGCTGATATGGAGTTTAGGGATGATAACATTGCTGATATGGAAGGCAATTGGCCCACAAATTCGGCCAATGACTGGGCTCGTGGAGCTCCAACAAATATGGGGGAACAATACCTGCAGCAAACGCAGGGTGTATGGCATGATGATGGTGGCCCTCACGAACCAGTGGGAATGTGGCCGGAAGGGTCTGCTGGTCCTTCTAGAGCACGGCACGCTGGTCCTCTCAGAAGGTATAATAGATTCCATCCTCCCGATGATGATAACGTTTACAGCATGGAGCTCAGGGAACTTTTGAGCAGGTACAAATATTTTAATGGATATTTTATCCATTAGGCTTAAGGACCTTTTGGGCTCGATCAAATCTAATATCCTTTAAAATGCAGGAGAAGTGTTTCCAATCTGCTGCGCAGTGGCTTCCGTGAAAGTTTGGATCAGCTGATACAGTCATATGTGGAAAGGCAAGGTCGTGCTCCCATTGAATGGGATTTGCAAAGAAATCTGCCTGCTCCGACTCCAACTCCTGCCTCACCTACTCAGGATCAAGAGTCACAGACAGATCAAGTGGATGTCACTAACAGACCTCCAAGAGTTCATCCAGGTCCATCAATACCCACACCACAGCCACTTTGGCATCAGGATCTACACCATCCTGGATGGTCTCGCCACAGCATGCATCGATCAGAAATTGTGAGTTCTTTTGATATCTATAATAATGTGGTGTTAACCTTATCAAAGCATGTTGGCATTATGTTGCTTATTCCGATTGATGGGATTTTTGGAGTATGATGTCAATAGAAACTCAATCTTGATGTTTTTACCTCTCTGACTGGAATTATAACCTTGAAATTCATTAGTTGTCGTGGGGATAGGGTAGTACTCAGTTATTCTTTTGGTACAGGTCTGAATGCAACCAATTGTTCACTGGATAGCGGCATCAAAACATTTGTTGTTGCTCAAGAACTCTTGACTCTGTTTCAAAGGCAGTCTTGTGTTATATTGTATTAATGCTACGTTTGGAATAGGGTTGAGTTTACCTTGTCACTTAATTAGCTTCCTTGTTTGAGGAATGGTATTATGCAATGCTTTAATCTGGAAACTGGGGGTAAAATCTTTAGCTGATTGAAAAATTGCTGCTGTATGGATGCTTTGTTGTTAGCATATCGTTTCCATTGGGCATGCAATACTGAAATCTGAACTGACTTTAAATGGTTGGTTGGTGCAGGAATGGGAGATGATCAATGATCTCAGAACAGACATGGCTCGCCTGCAGCAAGGCATGAGCCACATGCAAAGGATGTTGGAAGCCTGCATGGATATGCAGCTTGAGTTGCAGCGATCTGTGAGACAGGAAGTCTCAGCAGCTTTAAATCGATTTGCTGGTGATAAAGGTCTGATTTTTGCATTGGAATCACCATTCTTTAATTTATTATTATTATTTTTTTAATTTTTTTTTTTCTGAAGTAGCTATTGCCTGGTTTTTCTTGAACTTACAAACATCGCTTTTGATTGGATAGTCATGGAGTTATCTATCGTCCTATGGTTTAGGCCTGTGGTTTTGTTCTAACATCTTACTAGTCAACACAACACCGAATGTTGCAGGTTTGGGTCCTGAGACATCAGAAGACGGATCTAGATGGGCTCATGTGAGGAAAGGAACTTGTTGTGTTTGCTGTGACAGCCACATTGATTCCCTCTTGTACAGGTATGCTGGCTTTGCCTTCTCTTTTCCGAAGGTTGTGCTTTTACATGAGAACTGCAAGCCTAAGATTTCTCTGGGGAGAGATCACATCTGTTGCTCACGGACTCACTCATTAATGGGATTAAACTTTTGCAGATGTGGGCACATGTGCACTTGTTTGAAATGTGCAAATGAATTGGTTCGTGGCGGAGGGAAGTGCCCTCTATGTAGAGCTCCAATTGTTGAGGTTGTTCGAGCATACTCCATACTGTAAACAGTCGACACTTGTGAAAGAAAGTGTGTATAAGAGAACCTGGGATCCGGGGTAAGATCGATAGAGCCATGTCCAGTTTCTCTTGGTTGAAGCAGTGCTCCAAGAATGTTGGGGTATTCACTTATTTATTTCTGTTCTCCTAATTATATGTTGAACGCTTCTCAGTGTATAATTGGAAACAAGAAAATGGCATCGCCAATTCATCATTCATGTGTAAATAAAATATCAAAATCTTTTCCCTCTTATCTCCTTTCCCAAAATGAGGCGAGAAACACGCAGATGTCTGGTGATTTCAGTACTGCCGTAGCTTAAAAGTGATTAAGAAAGGGCATGATCGGTTGTCCAAAATTGAACAATCTGAGTATGGTCTATTTCAGTTACTGAGGCCTACAGGCATTCCACTTGTAACCCCTAAAAAAGAGAAATTCTTCTCTGGACTCAGGTCTACCGGATCGGTCGATTTTGTGAGTTTCACATGGGCTCCGCATGTGGGTCCAGGCAGGGTATTCCCTGAAAGTACTAAAAATTTGTATACCTAATCAAGTGAATGATCCTCTGTGGTCCAGATGAACACCGTTAATCCATTTTCAAATTGAAACAGATTTATAGTTTACTGATGATGTTTAACATATTATGCATCTTCGGTAAGCAAGTTCTGGAAGAGTTGTCTGGGGAAGGTGAATGAATAATCGGTAGATCTGATTAAGCTATATGCCTTGCAGAAGAATCTTTAAAAGCACAATAATGAAAATTCCACTAGAGAAGTATGATAATGACATCTTCTCCATGGAAATGTATGGTTATGGTTCACAGGGATATTAGAAGTAAAGTGAGGGAAACTTTTCGACTGTCTTCACGAGCGTGGGTATATTTTCTAGACAAGCTCTCCAAAAAGGGGAAAAAGAACGTCCTGTTGACTCATGTACAGAAAATATTGACAATGATGATTCCTATCATGCCCAAACATGGCTTCGGAGAATGAAGTATGCGTTATGCCCCAATTGAATTGCAAATTCCAAACTTACATGTATCACTGTCACCGTGGGACTTCAAATGACAACAGAAAGAAACTGTCCCTAAAACTCTCGTGTATTCTCTTCTATACTTATGCACTGTTCCTATACACGTATCTTTTTGTTATCCTGAACAAATACTACATCAATTGTTTCCTTGTGTGTGAAAAAATTGTGTTAAAACTGGTGAAGATGAATACTCGATCCAAAAATTAGCAGTAAATGGGTCAAGAGAGAGGACAAACTTCAACCGAAAGCATGTTCCTGGCTCATTAGTTCGTTTCAGCATTTCTTGCCTTGAGTTTCATCACAAGCTCCTCACGCTGAGCCTCCGCCTCTGCATATCTGAGGCTCATCTGCAGGTAGCTCTCCCGTAAATGTATCAATTCTTCCTCAAGTGATGATTTGTCCTGCCCTGGTTGTGTCTCCAGGAATGCATCTTCTGTCATGCGTTTTGGCTTATGTGAGGGATCGTTTGTGGACAACAAACTGAAAAGAAATGCCATCTTTGAGTTAGAAACAGCCGGATGGATCAAGAAGGCTCATGAGTTTTAGAAAAGTCAGTGCATGCCAGACATCCCCAGAATTGATTGATCTACTCTCGTCATTTTAGCAAATGCACATGACTTCTCATAAAGTGGCAAACAAGGCCAATTATCTGATCTAACTTGCGAATTAACTCGAGGCATGAGAGGCTATGGTGGGTTATTTTAAAATTCCGCAGAAGAAAAATTGGTGTCACTCTTGTGACGAACTGTGCATACCGCTTGCTGTTTCAGTCTCCAAGATTCTAATGGCTGAACTTTTCAGATAAACTTTAAAATCATAACTAAAATCTGGAAAATTGAGGGAAGTTAACTGGAGTACTGCCATTGTCTACCTCTTAAGCTGCATTTTATACATATCGTTGGCCTCTAAAACCTCAGCCAGCTCAGTCTGAAGAATTGAGATCTTCAATGATAGATCTGGGTCATCCATGCACTTTCTCTGTTTATTGTTCTGAAATGAATATGGAGCAAACAAAATTAGCTGGATAACAAATTTCTCAACATAAGGCAGCCTTTTATCGATGGCTATAACATTACTAACAAGATGCTAGGGCATAAAACTAGTGAAATATACCTCTTCACAGAGTTGATCTACTTCTAGATGCCCTTGATCATCCGGAAAGTTTTGCACTTGAATATCTTCTGCAGGTGACTGCTTTTGTTGCACCTCACTAATCTGGCAATTCTGTAGCTGTATTAGAAATATAATCCATACTGCATTAATTTGGAAGAATGCTATTTTAAAGGAGAATTCATCATACGGACCAGTGGGGGCTTTACTTCATAGCTAACAGGAAGACAACTTGTATTCCCAGGCTTGTATATATCATATCCCATTTCCTTCGTATGTTTCACCTGCTCCTGCACTGCTCGAGCACTCTTCTGGCATTCTTCTTTCTCTTCTTCCAGGCACTTCATTCTCCTCTGAAGCTGGCTATAAGATCTCTTAATCCGAGCAACCTCATTTTTCAGCTCAGCTTCCTGGGCAAATAAAGCTTCTCTGGCAGTTAAATCTCCCTCAAGGCGTAAAATCCTTTCCTGAAGGGCAACTTTAGCATGTTTGCATTCTTCTAGTTCAGGCAAAGCCTTCTGTATAGTCGAGATCTTCTCAACAAATGACTCTCTCTCCACTTTCATTTCTTCAAAATCTGCCAGTAATACATGGTGTGAGGTTTCTAGCCTTTCCTTTTCGAATGTCGTCTCGCTAATTGTTTTCTTAAGAGCCAAAACTTCATTCTGAAGCAGTTCAATCTTCTGTAGCTGAACCTTAAGGCAAGAGATCTCCTCCAAGAGCTGCAATCTCTCATACTCGGAAGCTTTTAGTTTCATTGCGAGACTTCTAGCAGCATTTCTCAGTTTGCTTTCATTAGATTTGACATCTTCAAGCAAAGTTATCAACTTATGATGGTCATCCATCAAAACTTCCTGGTTTAGCTTGGAAGATGCCAGCTCCCCAATAAGGCCTAGTACCTTTGCTTCATATTCCAACTGGATGTTATTAGCCATACTTTCTGGATGTTCAGTTTCCTCTTCAGAATCCTTGACAGTGTCTGTTCTGGCTTCCCGAATAAAAATGTTATCTAGTCTCCTGTTTTCAAGAAGAAGTGCATTGAGTTCAGAATTTAGAGCTTTCTCTTTCAAGGTGCTTTCTTCCAGCAAGGAATCAAACTTTTCTTCTAAAACTTCAATTTCATTTGAAAGATGAGAAAAGGCCTCATTGGATTCGCCAAGTTCTGCTTCCAAGAAAGTAATGCGCTCATGCAACTCTATGTTCTGCTTTCTCAATTCTCCGTTTAATTTCTGAAGTGAGCTACATTCCTCGATAAGATTTTCAGCAGTAGCCTGCACTTTCGTATTTGCAACTTTTAGATACTTGCACTCTTCTTGAGCTTCTAGTAACTGCTTATGAATTTCTTGTAACCTTTGCTTCGTAGTAACCTTCTGTGCTTCCATCTCAATTTCCAATTTCTTTATGACACTCTGGAAATTTGATGATTGAGATTCAGAAAACTGGATTGTCAAACGGCTTGACTCCCTTTCATCAGTCAAATATTGTAGTTGAGCTTCCAGGCCACATATCCTTTCAGATAGCCGTATGTTTTCTTCTTCTAGTTCTGATAAATGAATTTCAAGTTCATTTTTTTCGCCCTCTAGCTCTGACCATTTTCCAATAACCTTGTCAGCTGAAACCTGTGGACCCATGCTGCTAGCATGAACCATCTTGCCTTCATGCAAAGGACAAAAGCTGCAGTCGCTATCACTACCTCTTTCAGTACCTTTCATCTTATGATCCACCTTCGAATTTTCCTGCTCAAAATTACATAACTGAGTCTCCAACTCCTTTTGTAGATGCTGTAGAGTCTTGACCTCTTCCGTCTTGAGTATGTTGTCTGCCTTCAACTTGTCCATCTCAATAAAAATTTCCAGCATCTTTTTACTCAAATCTCTGAGTCTCGGTTCCAGTTCAATGTGAAGAGCACTGAGTTCCTCATCAAGAGTCAAGACTCCGTCTTCTTCCAAGTCATAGGGAGGAAGGTCTTCCCCGGTTCCATCTCCACTCATGGTTCTTGGCCTGGATTCTTCTTTTTCCGACTCTTTATCCTTGGAGTCTCCAATTCTTATTTTGATTATTTTTTTTAAATGTACAAGCTTGTTCAGTATATCATCATGATGTTTTTTTAGGTCACTACTATATATACTCTGTAGCATGTCTAGATAATATATAGCATAATTACCTACAACATTTTGAGGCAAACAAAGAGCGTGTTGTTCCTGCAGCTGCTTTACAGTGATTGCTGAAACTTGAAGCTGCTCTTGATAATGCTCCAACTGCCGATGCAAGGCAGCAATCTCAATTTCCTTGTCTTCTGCTTTTGTGCAACCTTTGCAAGGTTCAACATCAAAAAGAGAACCTTTATCTTTGAGAGATTGCAACTGCAATTCCAGTTCAGCACATTTATCCCGGAAAGAAATGCACCCCCTATGGTCACAAGATAATTCTTCGAAGAGAATCTCCTTCTCCTTTAGTTCCTCCTGAAGCTCGGATACTTTCGAATTCAGTCTGGCTATTTGTGACTGACAACTTTCAATTTCTTTTCTGTCATTTGGGATTATATTTGAAGCAGAAGCCATGTTCTGAGGGTGCAAATCTTTGAGCTTTAATATTAGCTGCAGGTTTTCATCTGTAAGTTCAGTGCAGTCTTTCTCAAGCTCCTGCACCTTCAACTTTAAAGACTGAATTTCCTTTCTCAGATCGGTATCACTTGCATCTTCACAACTGACTTCCTGAAAGACTTGAGAATTGAGTGCTTCAGGTGACATTTCTTTAATTCTCACGACCTCCACCTCGTTCAGAGTTGATTTATTTCTCCATTCTGCCTCACATTCAACCATTGTTTTGGTCTTGCAATCTTGGTCAATTTCACTATCTCCTTTCTCCTCCGACATCGGTTGGAGAAATTTCATGGCACTTTCCAAGTTCTGTTTCTCCATAAATCTTGGTTGCCAGAGGTTAAAACTTTTGGTGTTATCCAGATGAAATTGTGGAAACACATCACTAATGGGTTGTGCAAACACAGAATCAGGCGTGCAAGCATCATATGATTTTATCTCCTCAGTGGAAACATTTTCACTTAAAGTGACTTCTGATTTTGCAGATAAAAGATCAGCAATTTCCATCTTCTGTTTCTCTATGGTATCTTCCATTTCTTGAAGAACGGAGACAAGCTCAATATTGGAGTCTTGGGTTTTCTTTAGTTGTAAAGCCAAATTGGCATTTGTCTCCTTTTGGAACTTGATTTCTTCTTCCAGCTCTTTCTGAAGATTGTCTGCACCTTTTTCTTGTAAGTTCAAACTGTCCATTGCTGTTTGTTTCATCATCAAATCTTCTAGCAGAATTTTTTGCCGCTCTATTTCCTGCTTCAGGCTGTGGCACTCTGTATGTGATGCAGACAGTTCCAACTTGAGAGTTTCTTGGTGCTCAGACTGGTTCAAGGACTCCCTTCGCAATTTTTCAATGTCAACCATCAGCTTTCGGGCCTTTTTCTCCCACATCCTAGCTTCTGCCCTAAGTTCCTCTACCGTGACTTCCACAGCTTCAATCAGGTCTTTGGATGAACCCCCATTGCGCAAGGGTGACATGGAGGGCTGTGAAAATCGACGGAACTCTCCGTTTTCTTTTTCCAAAGAATGTCCTGATCTCCGGACATTTGAATTGAATGAGGAGTTGTTTGAATTAGCAGGAATATCACTGGAGTTGG
The DNA here is from genome assembly GCA_014182365.1 of Eucalyptus tenuipes. Lineage (NCBI taxonomy): Eukaryota > Viridiplantae > Streptophyta > Magnoliopsida > Myrtales > Myrtaceae > Eucalyptus > Eucalyptus tenuipes. Next base: position 27,399,320 of record CM024543.1, on the reverse strand, counting down.
AGCCATAAGCAGAACCAGTGTTAGATCCAGTTGAATCCTGCCATCCAATAAAACTGTAAGTATCCCCAATAAGATAGTTACTGGGGGACAATTTTTTCCTGCCAATGGATTCCTCCAAAGAGTCGAAGCTTTGATGCGAACCTGACTGTGGGAACGTTGTTCCCATGACAATGTTAGAGGAGAGGTGAACTGGTGGGAGTTAAACTCTAAGATTTTAGGAAATGCTACATAAAAAATCTAATTCTTGCATCTGGGATGTATCCTATTACCCAGCATGACAGTCATCAGTTAACATGCAAAAGCAACATCACCTTTCCCAGGCAACTCGAGATATAGCTCATGCAAATACATATCAAACTTGCTTGATTCACAAAACAAGCAGTCCTGAGAGCACTGAATCTTGTTCTTCAATGAAAGAAGAAAATAGAAGATGCAAAATCCAGAACATTATGTTCTGGACATGCATATTTCTAAATGAAGGAAAAAAAAGGGTGAGATATGAGAAGAACATAGGTGGAACTGTGGATATGCAGATATCTGATGAGACACGTGAAAGGACAAACCTACTCGAAGAACAAATATCCCAAGTAAGGAAAAAAATACCTTTTTTCCAAATTCATCTGAATGAGATGGACTATCCATGTAATTACTAGATGAAGATCCAGCACTGCCGACAAAAATACTGTCAGATACATCAGATTTGTTTTCCAAGTCGTCATAGTCAATGGTTGCCTCATCAAGTGATGAATTTGAATCTTTCCAGTCATCCCTGTAGAAGGAGTTGTTACTATTACAAATTCAATTATGAAGCTGGAGCTGCAACATTCTAACATCCAAAAGGAGAGTGAAGCTGAACCTTGTCTTTGGAGTTAAACAATGTATTTTCATCTGTAGAAGGAAGAAGATAAAGGCAGATGAGCAGCTGCGTCAATAAGCTCTCAACCACCAAGTCTGATTTCTTGTTGATTACTTGATGAATGAGTAGCTATAAATCTATGAATAAGCACCAAATGGATTAACTTGCATATATGTCAAGAATAGGTTAATGGTTTATAAGTGTAAGTTTAGTGACTGAAAATTTTAAAGCATGCATTTTGTTCCCTCGGAGAATACTATTCTTCTTATAGTTTTCAAGTTCTTCTCCACGTAGGTCTTTGGAAAATTAAAAGAATGACTGAGGAGGAGAAGGTTGCCTTTCTGAAATAATATCTGTGAAATGTGAACACTCCAGAATGCCCATTACAGTTAGAAAATAAGGCTGATCAGCGCCTACTGAACCACCCCAAATGAATAAGGATAATCCGTGCTTGTTTAAACTTTAACAAAATTGGAAGTGCTTTTTTTTTTTTTTTTTTTTTTTTTTTTAACAAAATTGGAAGTGTTTTTTTGCTTTCCCTCAAAATTAAAAATATTACTCAATTTTTTAAAAAAAAAAGTGAAAAAACTATATGCAGATCTGCGTGTCAACATTTAGATTATATGAAAGTTTTTTTGCTTTCCGACTAAAAAAAATAAAGTGCATGTGCTGCAAAATTTAAATTAAGCAAAAAGTAAAAAGTAAAAGCCAATCCAGAAAGTCCTCCATAACAGAGTAAAGAAAATGCAACCTAATGTTTTTACATGGTTCTGCAACTCCATAACATTCAGAGTACAAGAAAACTAGATTATAAAGCAAAAAGTCCAGTCCTCATGAGATTATCATGCTTCCATTCTGTGGCTTAGCTTAGTACACTCATGCTCACCTAATAATTGAACTTTAGAATGGCGTACAGGATCTGCGATTACATATTCAAAAAAGTCAGATTCTAGACATTGTGGTTCTGGATCCCCTATCAAGTAAGCATGAATAAAGAACAGGGAAAAGAAGATTCTTTTAATAAAAGCAAAAGCTTGACCCTTTTGTCTAAAAACTCAAGCACGAATGTTTTCTTGACTACAATGTGACTTGAAAACTTGAAGGCTATTGAACTGGGCTAGTGCTAAATTGATTCAATCCTTGAAACCTTGAAGGAAAAGCAGCTAGACTATACTGGAGAATTTTGTGTTCGCTGACAGAATCAATTCAGCAATCGTAAGGAAAAGTTATCTGTTTGTGAAACTTACTTGTAAAATTGTTCCTTGATTGCATTTCTTCAGCTGTAACGAAACAGGAACAGAAGCTTTTGAGCTAATATAGTTTGCCAGATTGATTGACGCCTCTCCAAGGATACCGGATCTAGATGATCCCTAAAAGAAGAATGCCATGAAAACTTGAATACATTAGTTTTCACCAATGGAAACCTTCTGTTTGATAAAACTCTCTTAATTGAGAGAAACCTCATACCATTGTGACAACAAACTTAAATAGGCACCCTTCAACATCTTTTGGGCCATCATACTTTGATATCAAGATTGATTTTGATATGGTCTCTGACCATTGACAATTTCCATTCCAGACTGGCACTTTTTCCAACCTTCTTATAGTTTTTCCTGTGTCCATTGAGATAATAGACAAAGAAAGTTTGTCCCATCCTTTTGGTACCTGCATATGTTGAGATGAGTGTGAAATGGAGAAGAAATAAACATAAAAACTAACAATGGAGTAGGTAAAAAGAAGTCCTAGTACGTTGACACATTTTATTCAAATAATTTAGTCAGCTAGACCAAGTACCAATTGCTGAAACGCTTCTTGCAAATGCTTTCCCTAGTTCATCTCAATGCCAAAGCTGGACATCAACATTCAGGATTCAGCATCTAGAATCAGTATTAAGCACAAACTATATTCTTGAGCTAATCAATAAGGTGACAACTATCGATGGACGTCCTGAGGCTTTTAGGAATGCTGGAGGTAAAGAGCTGTTCTCATAAGTCCACGTTTACAAGAACATTATAAGATCATGACCTAATGCTTCCTAGGGACCATGTCCATGTCAAAAAAAAAAAAAAAAAAAAAAAAAAAAAAAGAAAAAGAAAAAGAGAGAGATCTAATGGTTGACTATGAACTTTCCTCAGTGTCTTTAATGGGCAAGTAACAATTTCAGATTGAAAAAGGTGCTTGAGTTCAGAATTTTAGGTTCACTGTAGAAACTCATTTAGTGTCCTCCAGTTCCCAAATTAAGATTTCTCGACTTAAAATGTGCTCACAACAGTCAATATGTCACCCAAAATAAATTTACTTAAATAGGAAAGTCATTATGCGACTTTGGAGTCTCAAATTATACTTTCCTTTACCAAAGAGTATACCATTAAATCGCCCCGTGCAATGCTAGTCACAAAATGTGGTTGATGATTTCAATGCATATTATGTTCAAAGAATGGTGCAAATAATACCAAATTTTCTGCAGCAGTGCCAGAAATATATAGCAGCATGTTGCAAGACACTTTTTTACTGTATACACAAAAAGGACTTCCGCCTAAGATTGTGGTGCAGTTGAAGCAAGCATTGACAAGATAGTCTAGTCGCATTCGCAGAATTACAGAACACGAGCAACAATCTGGCAATACTTAGGGAGCTAACACATGCGCACAGTCCATCTTCTTGAGCAATGACATAACAAGCGCCAAGTGGTAAAGTTTAAATCATTAGGAACTATTCGATTGCTTCAACACATAGCACAAAGCGGCGTAACTGCTCCTTCCTCCTCCTTCCGTGAAGAACTCCACTGCGTTTGGCAGATGAATTTTCCAGCCAAACTCTCTAACACGATGCTATTGTATTTGAATATAAAAAGAGCCTTAATCAACCAATTAGGCACGGCAAACTCAGGGACATCCATGAAACTTAAAAAAAAAAAAAAAAAAGAAGAAAAAAAAGAACAACTAATCGTAATCGAATCAGCCAGTATCTTTCTGCTCATCCGCCTCTATCGTCTCATCAGCCCGCGAGGAGAGAGAAGACGAGCAAAGAATTTTATACAACACCCGCACGAAAATGCCGTTTCCATCTGACGACGAGCGACTCGCGCGTTCACTCACGACGAGTTCGCATACGCAGTTCGCGAGCGAAGAAACGCCGGCGAGAGGCAGCGGCGAGGCAAAACTAGGAAGCAGGGAAGCCAATTTTCATCAATGCAACAGCCGATGGCGAGGGCGGAAAACTTGGAGACGTCAACAAGCGTATTTTAGAGAGAGAGAGAGAGAGAGAGAGAGACCTTAAGGGCCTGAAGGTTGGAGAGCTGGAAATCGAATCTCTCGCGCAATTCGTCGGACTTCTGCTTGTGTAGCCTGAACATTGCTCTCTAGTTTCCAGTCAACTTCATGGAGCTCGCTCGCTCGCTCGCTCGCTCGTCCGCTCGTCTTCAACCTCGCCGGCAGCTTTTAGAGAGAGAGAGAGAGAGAGAGAGAGAGAGGAGGAGGAGGAGGAGGAGATTGCAGCTGCAGTTGCAGTTGCAGTTGCAGAGATGATGCGAAGGCGACGGGAGAGAGAGGGAGCACGTTAGCTGTTACTGTCGCCAGAGGAATTTCTTAAGGGGGTCGGCTTATTTTAAAAAGGTCCTTTCTTCCATAGCCCTTTTACTTCGCGGGTATTTACTTTTTGGTACCCCGGAGTTTTTTTATTTTTTATTTTGGGCTATTGACCTTTTTAGCTACTGCCCTTTCTTTAAAAGTTCTTCCAAGCTAAGGCACAGGTAGGAGTAGGAGACCCTATCCATTTCTCTTTGTTCATTTCTTTTTGAATTTCATTAAATCAAGAGATTATTTTAAAAGAAAAGAGGAAAGAGAAGATAAAAACTCTTCCCATGTGTAGCAACAATAATCTCACGGGTGATAGGTTATTGAGTTTTTTTTTTTTTTTTTTGTCGAGATAGGTTATTGAGTTAACTCATATCTAATCCTTCGATTTCAACGAGAAGATATAAATGAATTCATCTCTCAATTTTTTTTTCTTTTCTTTAAGGGAAGTGAGTGCTTTTTAAAAAAAAGTCATCTGTGAGACAATTTATTGAAAAGAGAGATTGGTCTCAAGAAATAAGTATAATAGTGAAAAAATTGTTATTTAAACTCTATTAAATTCAGTAATGTGTAGATTGCAATCAAAGTTAAAGATAGAGCCAGAGCCCTACTCCATAAGAAGATATAAAGTGCACATGAAGTGACTTCGGAACATAGCCTACATAAGGAAAAGATGAAATTTCAAAGCTGGTTATTGTTGTCGACAATTTACGTGATAGATAATTTAAAAATTGTGTAATAGAAGACGCGATTTTTGTGTTCAGTGGCATGAAAGTTTGATCATGAATTGGTGGAAAAATAAATTTCAAATGACTATTCTCTTTAAGATAAGCTTATCTAAGGCCAAAGATATTTATCTACGCTCACGTATTGTAATATTTTCCTCGATCCTCAGTATGAAAACAAACCAGATCGTCTTCTCCACATAAAATTCTTGAATTCAGGGCCTCAAATGGAAAACGTCAATTTTGCGGGGGGTGGTCAATAAAAGACCCGAAAAGTCCTCAAGGGAATTGATCGAAAACATCGACGAAACATCGTGGCGAAACTCCCCCGAAGTTTTTATTTGGGCATTGACGTTTCGTCTGTCGGACGAGGGGAGAAGTCCAAAGCGTTTTGAATTTAGGGGGTTGGCGATTGCTGAGATGTGTCGGCTCCTGATTGGCTGAGTCGATGGTAATTAGGATCCGCGGCGATGAGCTGGTGGGTTTAATTAATGAATCGGGAGTGGTTGCGTATGAGGAGGGGTACGAGGTGCATGATTGCGGCCACGTGGGCGTGCGGTCTTTGCAGTTGACGGTGATTAGTGATGTCAAAGGATGGAGTAATTATAACGGCAATTGGCCTTGGATCTTAGGGGCACGAGTACAAGAACGTGCCTCCAATAGATTTGGTGATTTTCTTATTTTAAATTTTTGGGTTATTTATTGTCTAGATTCCGAAGTCAAGTTAGGCGTTTTATCAAGTCCCTATCTTTTTGAAGATGCTCCTAAAGAGTCTTGAATGTTATATAGACTGCTGATTCATTATCACACATTTTAATTTTCAACAAATTTAATCCTAACTTTTTAATAATTTGTAATTTAGTCATTCCGATCAATTTTGGTTGAAAATTGATAATATGGATGCCGATCATTTTATGTGGTATAAAGGCTGCTAGCCGACGTTGATGTGGTTCATTTTTATAATTTTTTTAAAAAATCCATTGTTATATAAATTTTTTATTTTCGTCGTTCTTTTTCCTGAAGAGCTTAGAAGGACCGCTAATCATAGGTGGAAGCTACAATGGCCTTCACCTATTTGTGACGCGAGAGCTATTGTGGATACTAGATAGGGGTGAGTATTAGAACTAGATTGAACTTATTCTGGGTAATTCCTGATTTTTAAAATGTGGAATGAGTAAAAATTAGTTCGATTCCCAATTAGGTGTGAACCGAACCATTTGGACCAAACCGATGGTTTTGTCTTATAATTCTTATTATTACAAAATAGTGGGGATTGTGTATGTAATTCAACAATCTTCTCAGACCCCTAATTTCCTATTCTTATCTCACCACTCAAGCCTCATGCTAGTCCCTACTGATCTAATTCCCTATTCTAAGGTGGGAATCAACCTAGTTTAGAACCAATTATCCCTAGTCTTGGTTCTTGCCGCACATAGAGGCGAAGGTCGCAACAATCCTTGCGAAGACCCTGGGGACTGCTGCATGGGCCTTTGGGGAAGACGAATGGTAAAACAAAATTTAGAAAATTTAGAAAATTTGAAAAAATTGCAATATATCCATTTCAACACCAACTGTTCCACATTGGACGTCTGGCATTTATGTCATCGATTTTTTGTCAAAATTGATCAAAATGACTATATCGGTTAGTTGTCAAAAGGTTTATTACTAAATTGGCCAAACTTTAAGGTCCATAAGTCAAAGATTTAATATTTTCCCGTCCCCGAGAAGCGAAGAGATCATTGGAAATATTTGTGTAAAATAATTTGAAAAATCCATGTCAAGCAAGAAATCTTTTCATATTAATTAGCTCTCCGTGCTTTGCTTGAAATATATCGGCATCGTCCTATCATGACTGTCAAGTAAAGTATTTTGGAAATTGAACTATTCGAAAACTATGAGAGTCTATGGTAGCAGAGTCTTCTTAAGGAAGCATTTGAGAAATTTTCAAATAGAAAAAGGTGAGGGTAGGTTGACGTTTTATTTATTTGGTAGCATGTTGATTAGTCACATTCATTGGTCGCATTAATTAAAGTATAAAACTCTCATCAAATGAAAGCGGCTTGTGCAACTAAACCGGCAAAGATTTGATAACTAACAACAACATGGTTATGGAAAACTCACCTCCAGATCTTAATTACTTGAATTAATGCTGGATTTCGAATGGGAGCATGAAAATCAAATGAAAGTCCAAGTGGCTAGCTACATTATGACACTCTTGCATTGATGAGAGCCTAACATGGCTTGCGAGCGTGGGTGCACATGACGATCGTAATCAATTGCTTTGTCTTTTCTTGGGTTGGGATTCATATATAGATTGTACAGGTGTGTTCAATTTAATTTTCTGGCTTGACAAAGAAAAGTTAAAAAAGGAATAAATTCAAATATAATGTGTTTGCTCCTGTAATTTGTCGTTCCGACTTCTCATTCCGATTTTAGCTTTTGATGCCCTCCTTGCAACGGAAATGGATATTTTTTGGAATGTCGATCCTTTCAATAGAGGTAATAATGGACACTCGTTTTGTACGCGGCTACTTTTCACTTTCCCTTATTTCTTTTGGAAAATTATCCAAAAGTCAGCAAGGGCCGGAGAGGTGGCGGTTATCCCATGGCGGATATTGGCAATTCGAGTCTGCTTGTTTACAACTTGTGAACTCTAAGAGCGCGCATGATAACTATTTTATTTCTGTTTTAAAACTACTTTTCTATTCCAAATTTATTTTTGGAACATAAATTCGTTTAGTAAAATTATTTCATTTTTCTATTTTTGGAATAAATTTCTACTCTAAAAATAAGTTTGGAACAGAAATAAAAAGTACAATTTTTTTACTTGTCTATTTTTGGAACATAAATGAGAAATGAAAATTATTCTCATCGTTCATTCTCGCTATTAGTTAGTTGTTCACCCATAGTTGGTGGCCATCAGTTGCCACTGTCGAAAGGGAGAAATTGTGTCATTATCAAACGAATTTCTATTCCGAGAATAGAAATTTTTTGTCGTTACCAAATGCGTATTTTTACTTAAAAACTCATCCAAGAATAATAATAGAAAAATCTATTTCTCTTCCAAAAATCAATTTCTGGCCAAAATGGTTTCATTCGCGTCCTAAAACTTATTACACTTTTGTGAATTCAGTTTTAAACTTTTAATCTTGTCAATTCAGTCCTAAACATTTTCATATTTTGCCAATAGAGTCCTCTTGGCTAATTTTGGTTGGAATTCACTAAAATTTGTTGATGTGAATGTCGACCGCTCTACGTGGCATGCGATGCTGACATAAACAATTTTTAATAATATTTTTCTTCCAATTTTTTATTAATAATTTTTTAACATTTCCAATTTTTTCCTCTTTTTTTTCCCCATTTCTTCTTCCTTCTGCCAATGGTCAAGCGGGTTGGCCTCACCTACCATAGGCAAGGCCCAATTGAACGAGGGTGAGCCCCGGCGAGAGGAGCCCTTACCTAGGCCAGGGCAACCTTGCTAGATCTAGCGAGGGGAGCCCTCACCAAGGCTTGCCCATGCATAGACCAGATCTGGTGAGGCTAAATCTCGCCCTACCGATGCTTGGAAAGGCTACCTTGGCCTGAGCGAGGGCCAGACTTGCTTAGATTTGGCCATGGCCAATAGCTAGTCGTCGGCAAAATGAAGAAAAAAGAAACACATAAAAAGAGCTCAAAAAATATTAAAATATTATAAAAATTGTCCACGTCAGAGCTGCCTCTTCTACGTGGTACCACTGGTGTCCACATAATGATTTCCAGCCAGAATTGACTTAATTAACTTAATTATCAGAAAGTGAAAATGTTTATGATTCAATTGGAAAAATTGAAAAGTTTATAACAATATTTATAGGTTTGGGACATTTGGAAAATTTTCCTGTTGTTTTGTTTGGGGATTTTTGGACAATTTTCCTATTACTTTGTTTGGGCTTGTTTGGCAATTCATATTTAACCATTTTCTTTCGCATCGGCAATTATCAGAACCTAAACATAGCTCAATTAGAAACAAGTCATGTTCTCCCCTATCCCCATCGAAGATTTAGTGCAACATGGAGCCTTTAATATATTTTAACTGGCTTAAAACTCATCCAATTTAAATTTTGGAGTGATAATGATTCTAATTGAAAATGTTAATGGGCTTGCTCTTAAGCTTTCTTTTAATGATCTCCTAAATAAAAGATATCTTATTATTGTCGAGCGCCCCAATGGAGATAATATACTATAATCTCACTTAGATCAAATCGAAAGTACCGACAATCGGGTTAGTTCATCTTACAATCATATCATAACAAAAGTACAAGGAACTTGAGGATTCTTATTTTATTCTTTTGGGATAGAAAACGTCGTAAGTCCTACTTCTAGCTTTCATAGTAGTAGTCATTTGACTTTTCATTTTTCATCTTAAATAATCGCAACACCAAAGATAAAAGAGATGATCTCACTATTATTATCAATCCACGACCAACTAACCAGTTATTTCATATTTTACAAGGTCGCCACACAGAAAACCATATCAAATCCCTCTCTATCTCTGGCGCGTGCACTCCATACATCAAAAGGATCATATACCGACGTCGGACGACGGATGGCGAAATTATATGAAATAATAAATCAATATGGAATTTAACTATACGGCAACGTTGCAATAAATGAATATGTGCCTACTGAATTCAGTAATTCTAGTACCTTGATATGGTCTTTGACAATTGACAATTTCCATTCCAGACTGGCACTTTTTCCAACCTTCCTATGGTTTTTCTTGTGTCCATTGAGATAATAGACAACGAAAGTTTGTCCCATCCTTTTGGTACCTGCATATGATAAGATGATTAGTGAGACAGAGAAGAAAGAAACATTAAAAAAGAACTAAATTTTTTTGTGGAGTCACCAACCGAAAAAGGGCATAGGTAAAAAGAAGTCCCTAGCCCGTTGGCTCTATGGAAACATTTATTCAAATAATTCAGTTTGCCAGACCAAGTACCGATTGCTTAAACACTTCTTACACATGCTTTCCCTAGTTCATCTCAATGCCAACGCTAGACATCAACGTTCAAGATTCAGCGTGTAGAATCAGTATGAAGCACAAACTATATTCTTGAGCTAATCAATAAGGTGACAACTGTCGATAGACATCCTGAGGCTTTTAGGAATGCTGGAGGTAAAGAGCTATTCTCATAAGTCCACACTCACAGGAGCATTGTTGCATCATGACCTAATGCTTCCAAGGGACCATGTCCATGTCACAGAGAGAGAGAGAGAGAGAGAGGAGAGGGGGGGGGGGTGGGGGTCCTCAGTGTCTTTAATGGGCAAGTAACAATTTCAGACAGCAAAAGGTGTTAAGAGTTCAGAATTTTAGGTTCACTGTACAACCCATAGATTTCTACTTAAAAAGCACCCCCTAATTAGCCGCCATGTCACCCAAAATAAATTTACTTAAATGAAAAGTCATTATGCACTCTTGAGTCTTAAATTATACTTTCCTTTACCAAAGGGTATACCATTAAATCGCCCCATGCAATGCTAATTACAAAATGTGACTGATGATCTCGATGCATATTATGTTCAAAGAATGGCGCAAATAATGATAATTTTTTGCAGCGGTGCAAGAAAAATATAACATTATGTTGCAAGACTCTTTTTACTGTATACACGAAAAGGACTTCCGCCTAAGATTACGGTGCAGTTGAAGCAAGCATTGACAAGATAGTCTAGTCACATTCGCAAAATTATGGAAAATGAACAACAATCTGGCAGTACTTTGTGGACTAATACATGCACCCAGTCCATCATCTCAAGCGACAACACGACATGCGCCAAGCAGTGAAGCAAGCGAATTACGTCAAATTGCTTCACTCGAGCATCAAGCCCCCCACGATTCAATTGTTAGGAGCTGTTCAATTGCTTCGTCACACGACACAAAGAGTGGCGTGACTGCTCCGTCCTCCTCCGGCCGCGAAGGACTCGACCGCGTTTGGCAGATAAATTTTCCAACCGAAGTCTCTGACACGATGCTTTTGTAGTCCAATATAAAAAGAGCGTCGATCAACCAATTAGGCACGGCAAACACAGGTATCGAGGAGATAACACAGCCACTCCATGAAACTTTTAAAAAAAGAAGAAGGAACAACTAATTCTAATTTCGTCTTATCCGCCGCTATCGTCTCATCAGCCCGTGAGGAGAGAGAAGGGGAGCAAAGAATTTCAAACAACGGCGCGCACGAATATGCCGTTTCCATCTGACGACGTGCAACTTGCGCATACATGTTTATGCAGAAATGATGAGAAGGCGACGGGAGACAAGTAGGAGACGCTCTCCTTTTCGCTTTCTTCATTTCCTTCTGTATTTCAATAAATCAAGACATTATTTTAAAAGAAAAGAAGGAAGCGAAGATAAAATTTTCCCATATGTTGCAAGAATCGATCTCATGCTTGATAGGTTATTAAGTTAATTCATCTTTTATTTTTTGATTTCAGTAAAAAAATATAGATGAATTCATCTCTCAATTTTTTTCCCATTCTTTTTTCAAGAGACAAATGAATGCATTTTAAAAAATTGTCTTCCAAATAATTTATCAAAAAGAGAGATAGGTCTTGATCTATAAGTAACTATATTGAAAAGGTTGTTATTTTAACCTCTATTAAATTTGGTAATGCCTTAATTAGTCAAAATTTATGACAGAGCTAGAGGCCTACTCCATAACCGTCAATGAGAATATATAAAGTGTGCATGGAGTGACTTTCAAAACATAGCTTATATAGGGAGAAATTCAAAAGATGGTTATCGTCATTAACAGTTTAAGAGATGGACAATATTAAAATTACATAATAGAATAGGCCATTTTTGTGTTCAATGACATGAAAGATTGATCATGAATTCGGGACTATTCTCTTCACTATAAGCTTACACATGGCCAAAGATATTTATTTCCGTTCTCATTTTCTAAGCTTTTCCTCGATCCTCAACACGAGAACAAATCAGATGGTCTTCTCCGCATTAAATTCTTGAATTCGGGGCTTCAAACGAAAAAAAGTCAATTTTGTGGGGGGTAGTCAATAAAAGACTCGAAAAGGCCTCAGGAGATTGATCGAAAACATCGACGAAAGTGGGACGAAACATTGTAGCGAAACTCCCGGGAAGTTTTTATTTGGGCATTGGGGTTTCGTCTATAGGATGAGGAGAAAACTACAAAGCGTTCTGAAATTTAGGTATTGGCGATTGCTGAGACGTGGCGGCTCCTGATTGGCTGGATCGATGGTAATTAGGCTTCGCGGGGTGAGCTGGGGGGGATTAATTAACGAATCGGAAGAGGCTGCGTACGAGGGAGGACTGAGGAGTACGAGGTGCAAGCGACGTGCCAAAGGCCGGAGTTGTTGGCCATGCATAAACTATCCTTTGATTAGTCGGCAGTGTGAATTTTGACCTGGTCAAGATTTGGTCGTACTTATTTGCTGAGCAAGCTTGTACTGATATATTTACACCGCTCAGGTGGCATGCCCTTGTATCAAAACTCCCGGCCTCCAACGTTGCCCGAATCGAACTCTCGATAATTGTAAAAATAACCGACGAGCCAATCAGCTAAACTTGATTATAGCTATATATAATCACTGTAAAATGTAATATATGTTTTTTTCTTTGGGCCTGGCTTGACTTGATTAATCAAGCGTAAACCAAGACATTAGTTGTTAATTAAGTACACACTAAACATATTTATCATGACAATCTAGTTTGACAAGGGTGTATAGTGATCGCGAGCCCAAAGGGCTTGGATAAGGAAGTGACTCCTGATAGGCTTCTAGGATGACAAAGAGACAAAAATGAATCAAACTATCCACCGAGTAGGGGGAGAGCAATTTGTAATATGTATGTGAAAATTCGAAATAACTCGTTGAGACGAATTTTCATATAACGACAAAATTTTCCAAGCTAGAGCACTACCATGATGGGTGATCTCTAGAAAAGTATCCACCTATATTCTAAAAGGCAAAATTGTGAGGCTTGATATAGGATGGGTTGAAACGAATAATAGCTCAAATGAGTTAATCTAGGGATGTCACATTTATATGGTAAGATTACTTTCTTAGCATATACTTATAAAGACAACTTACATTAGAAGTGATCATTGTCCGATCATCGACTGCGCGTCGTCCGTGCGGGCTTGGATGATGCATTTGGGCACGATGAATTTCTTTCAAAATGGCTGGGTCTAAGCGAGAAATTCTTCATAAACCGTGGCCCCAATCGGGTTTTTCTTCTAAAGGGCTTTTTTTTTTTTTTCAAATGAGAAAGCAGGAATGGGCTTGTCCCAACCCAAAAATGACTCGAATTACTCGACGCTAATCCATCTGCTTGTACCAGGCGGTTCGACTCAAACAATCCGAACACCGCACTAGTCCATCGAACCATTCGATGTCGAAGCTCTTCTTTTACGTACCTCGGTTTAGACTCTCGAGAGCACAATGCGTGATTATTGCCGATAGCTATCGAGATATACCAGGCGACCTCGTCGTCTTCATCATAAGACGACTCGAGCCCACCCAAAATCACAGACCGAGAATTCGAACTCGGGAGGCCGAGACACGAGTTTTCAATAAAACAACATACACGTATTTAAAAAATTTCTCCTTTAAATTTAGGGAGGGTTTTGAACCTAGGAGGGGCGGGTGCCACCACCGGCCCCTCTGAGGTCCACCACATGCCCACACACCTTCATTAACCCCGTCATTTACAATGGATCATATTATCGTACTCATGATCCGTCTCATTGATTTGGTCCATCCATTGTCCAAATTCGATGGTTATGAGATGTACAATAATTAGGTGCATGATTTTCTAATGTGCCTCTGGATTTTTTATTTTTTTTTAATGGGGTTCTTTTCTTTTTGCCTTGGCTTTATTAGCACTTTCGGTTACAAGGCACCGGCACATGCCTTACATGAGATTAATTGGGGAAATAATTCAATAAATTAAATATTATAGGTGTGTAAAATTTCTTTTTTATTTTATTTTTTATTTATCAACATGCGTTTTCATCATCTGCTGTTTTTTTGGACGGTGGGTGATCTCCACATCTCGTCCGCTTTTTTTTTTTTTTTTTTTGGAAGCCTCGTGGGTCCCTCTCATCCCAAAAAGCGAACAAAATGGCGAAATAAGAAATGTTGGGAGTGAGCCACGGAATTCTTGATTAATCTCCAATGCGCTTATGGGCTCAATATATCTTGATCATTGATTCATGTGAAATTCACACGAGATCTACATGATTCGATAGTTGTGATTGATTGGATTTGTGGGCACCCAACTGATGCAAATATTGCTCGATTTTTTATACTAAGATGATAAAGTTAATAGCAAATATATTATGGTCTATGAATTTGATCGTATGTTAGATGGGCATCGAGCCCCAAATTCGGAAGATTGTGAAACGGTTGGACATGCCACCATCTGTAGCAAGGTAGTCAACGCTACTCAATGCTACTTTTCTAGATGAGATACAGGTTTGTAAATGCTCCCTAATAAGCTGCCAACATCTATTTCGGGGGAAAAGAGGGGGGGGGGTGGTTATGTGAAAACTAGATTTTATGGTTGATATTTCTCTGCATCGCAGAGGCCGGCGTTCGATTTTCTCTCGGATTATATATTTCTTGCATTTAGAAGGGTAGGATCTTGTTGCATAACGCGAGCAATCAAACAACAAAATAGACATAACAAAAAAAAAAAAATCGAACATCTAATTTACCTGGTTTAGTCCTAATAAACTATATTCATGGGAAAAGCAACAACGAATTTGACTATAAATCAAGTGATACATGGAGATTATAATCATCTAGTCACTCAAACATTCATGGTGTTTTTTCAAGCCCCGAATACACCTAATAACGCACGCAGTGTTTAACTCTACAATTCCTCACGAAATAATTTCTCAATCTTACAAAAAAGTTATACACAAATTCTTACTACAAGAATTTAATCGGCTTCTACACATGAAAGCTCTTGATGTAATTGTACAAATGAAAAATCCGCCAAGCACTTGCTAGAATAACTGCACTTCAAGACCCCACGAAGACCACCCTATTGAACGGCTTTTCTTTCATCAACTTCGGCTCACTGGAAAAGTCCCACGTAATATATATATATATATGGGCAAAAGAACACATGGGGTGCTAAAAATTGGCACAGGGGGACACTTAAGGCGCATTTGGTAATGTTTCTGTTCCGAAAAATAATTTTTGAACAGAAATAGTTCTTTTTGTTTTTATTTCGGGAACAACTTCTGAGTATAAGAACACGCTTAGTAACTGCAAAAAAATTTATATTCTAGGAATAAAAATGCGTTTGGTAAACTTGTATAATTTTGTTATTTCTTTTAATTTTTCAATATTTTTTATTATATTTTTCATTTTTTTCTTCTTTCTCCTTTGTGGCTGGTCGCCAGCCATGGCGGTGGCCGGAGCCTCGCCAAGCCACCGTGAGGGCTAGCGAGCTCACTAGAGCCTCGCCAAGCCACCGCGAGGCTCAACCTCGCCCAAGTGGTGCGAGGTCGGTCTCGCCCTGGCCGCTAGGCCAAGCCTCACCGGTGGTTGGGTGAGGTCGGCCTCGCTAGATCTAGGCAAGCTCGAGCTCGCCTAGCCAAAGCGAGGCCAAGCCTCGCCGGGGGCCGTCAACGCTCTAACGAGGTCACCGGCCCTCGTCGGCCGATCGCCGGAGAGGATGACGGTGGAGAAGCTAAGAGACGCCAGAGAAAGGAGGGACTTGAGACAGAGGGCACGAGCTGAAGCAGAAATAAACAAAAGAAGAGTTTTGAGTTTTTGTTCTTTTATTTCTTAGAAATTGTTCCCGGGAACAAGAAACAACTTTTTTCTACTTCTTGTTTATGTTCCAAATCTGTTTCCGGGAACGAAAGTTTTACCAAACACGTTTCTGTTCTTTTTTTGTTCCCTGGAACAAAAGAACAAAAATTTTGTTTTGGGGAATAGAAACACTTTTTAACAAAGTGCCAAAAGATTACGAAAGTAACACTTAATTTCCAAAATCAAAGCAAAATAGATAAGTTAAATACCAACGGCGAGAAAATCCTGTTAAAATGCTGACATGACAATTTTCGGCGAGACAAATACAAAACGACGTCGTTTTGCACGTTGACATGGCTAGACAAGTGCAAAAATAATGTCGTGTTGCTGCTGACATGGGTAGATAATTAATATAAAAATTAATTAAATTAAATTTAAAACTAAATTTATTTATATATTATTATTTTTTTAAAAAAAGGAAGAAGATGAAAATTGCAAGCTGCTGAGGGCTCAGCCCTCGCCATCGCCTCCTCCTCCTTTTTTCTCTATTTTTTATAAAAAATATATATTTTTTATTTTTATAAGTATAAATATTGTAATTTAATTAATGTTTATATCAAAATCTAAAAAAAAAAAGACAAAATGACATCGTTTTGGTTCTTCGTTGTTGACTCAACTCTTCGATGTGTCACACAGGTGAGTTATATTTTTAAAAATTATCACATAACATTTTGGACTATTTTCCCCGGACTTTACTCTTAAGCATCCCATTTTTTTTTTTTTAAAAACGTTACTTTTATAATTATTGATACTTAAATATTTTCTTATACCAAATTTTGATACTCTAGATGTTCAATACTCCATATATAAACCAAGAGTCACATCGGAGCAGAAAACCCATGCTGGGTGGAAATCGAAACAAAGTCCAAAAGTTAGGACTCCCCTTTTATTGTTATATATATTAGTATTGGTTTTATATATTAATTTCTTCTTCCCAATCCACAACAAGCAAGATGCAAATTATGCATAAAGATAAGCCACACGTACGTACCAGATAAGGAAACTGATTTGATGGGATTTGGTCAACAATTCCAATCTTCGACTTTTCTCTTCACCTTGTTGCTTTCCTTGAGGCGTGACTTCCACAAGAAATAGGAAAGACTACTTTCCTTTTCTTGTCTTTATTAATATTCAGAAATAAGAATTTCGCTTTGAATTCAAATTCAAAACATATTTTAACGGATCTGATTGCTTTAAAGTTGATTTTGTTGAAAATAGGGATAAGAAAAGCTATCTTTTTGGTCTTGTTCGTTCCCTAGCAAAAGATGGTTGGATTGGCAACAAAGTATTAGAATTACTGAATTCAGTAAGCACATGTTCATTTATTAAACGTTGGTGTATATTTAAATTACATACCAATTTACCATTTCATAAGAAAAAACATTGATTTGAGGGTACAATAATATTTTCCGCTTTCAAGCGAAACTATTTGAGGAAGAACTGAATAAGATGACAGACAAGCAAAAACCCATAAATATCACCCATATAATCACAGAAACACAGACTTTTTTTATATGTTGCATTGACTTTACTATAGGGATTGAATACCAATACAAGTATTGCATGTGTGGTCGCCGCTAGGATGATGGCGACCCACGTCATCAAGATTGTCACTTCAGTGAATACCCGCCTTTTCATTGGCTTTAAGGACATGTATTCACTAAAAGATCTTATTGGCCATCTAGGATGATCTTATTGACTGCCAATTCAATGAGCACCCATTGGCGATCTTATTGACTTGGATCGCCATCTAGGATGATCCATGTCATTGAGATTGCCAATTCAATGAGCACACGATACACCCTATACTGCCATTCAATCTCTACAGTAAAGCCAACGGAACATATAAAAAATTTGTATTTTCATGATCATATGGGTGATATTTACGGGTATTTTGCTCATCTGCCAACTTATCCAATTCTTCTTCAAATTGTTTCACTGAAAACGAGAAAATATTATTGTACCAGGAGAATATTATCGTACTCTTCAAACAGATTTTTTTTTATATATGAAATGACAAATCGATATGTAGCTTAAGTATACAATAACGTTGCAATAAATGAACAAGTGCCTACTGAATTCAGCAATTCTAGTACCTTGCGGCCAATACAACCTTTTGAGCAATCAAATTCGTGTTGGAGACTACCCTTCCAAATGCAAGAAATATATAATATGAGAGAAAATTGAACGCCAGCCTCTGCGATGCGAAAAGAGAAATATCAGCCATAAAATCCAGTTTTCACATACTTTAGGATTAATTAATCACTAAGCTTCCCCCCCCATATAGATGTTGGCAGCTTATTAGAGAGCATTTACAAACCTGTATATCATCTGAAAAAGTAGTATTGAATAGCATTGTCTACCTTGCTCCAGATGGTGGCATGTGCAACCGTTCAACAATCTTTCGAATTTGGGACTCGAAGCCTATATCTAACTGCGAACGAAAATACTGTCAGACACATCAGATTTGTTTTCCACATCATCGTAGTCAATGCTTGCCTCATCCAGTAATGAATTTGAATCTTTCCAGTCATCCCTGTAGAAGGAGTTGTTACTATCACAAATTCTGTTATGAAGCTGGAGCTGGAACATTCTAACATCCGGAAGGAGAGTGTAGCAGAACCCCGTCTTTGGAGTTAAACAATGTATTTTCATCTGTAAAAGGAAGAAGATAAAGGCAGATAAGCAGCTGCGTTAATAAGCTCCAACCACCAAGTCTGACTTCTTGTTGATTACTTGATGACTAAGTAGCTATAAATCTATGAATAAACACCAAATGGATGAACTTGCATATATCTCAAGAATAGGTTAGTGGTTTATAGGTGTAAGTTTAGTGACTGAAAATTTTAAAACATGCATTTTTTTTCCCTTGAAGAATACTTTATCCTTCTTATAGTTTAAGTTCTTCTTCACATAGGCCTTTGGAAAATTAAAAGAATGACTGAGGAGGAGAAGGTTGCCTTTCTGAAATAACACTTGTGAAAAGCGAGAACTCCAGAATGCCCACTACAGTCAGAAAAGAAGGCTCATCATTGCCTACTGAATCACTCCAAGTGAATAAGAATAGTCCGCGTTTGGTTAAACTTTAACAAATATTAGAAGTGCTCCAAAATAAAAAATATTACTTAAAAAAATTGTGAAAAAACTATAAGCAGATCTACGTGTTAATATTTATATTATATAAACGTTTTTTCTTTTGTTTCCGACTAGTAAATCAGATTGCATGCTCCCCAAAAAAAAAGTAAAACCCAATCCAGACACGTCCTTAGCCATTAGGTTGAAGAAAGCTCGACTACAATCAAATGAAGCAAACAGAGTAAAGAAAATGCAACATAACGTTTTTACATGGTTCCTTAACAGCCTACATCCAACGGTGAGGGGTAGCAGAAAGTCTTCCATAACATAAAAGTCAGAGTATAAGAGAACTATATTATAATCCAAAAGTCCAGTCCCCATGAGATCATCATGCTTCCATTCCGTGGCTTAGCTTAGTACACTCATGCTGACCTAATAATTGAACTTTAGAATGGCATAGTACAGAATCTAACATTACATATTCGAACAAGTCAGACTCTAGACATTGTGATTCTGGATCCCCTATCAAGCAAGCATGAATAAAGAACAGGGGGAAGGATTCTTTTGACAAAAGCAAAAGCTTGACCATTTTGTCTAAAAATCTGGCGCGAATGTTTTCTTGACTACAATGTGACTTGAAAACTTGAAGGATATTGAATTGGACTACTGCCAAATTGATTCAGTCCTTGAAACCTTGATGCAAGAGCAGCCAAACTATATTGTAAAGGTTGGTGTTTGCTTACAGAATCAGTTCAGCAATCGTAAGGAAATGTTATCTGTTTGTGGAACTTACTTGTAAAATCGTCCCTTAGTTGTATTTCTTCAGCTGTAATGAAATAGGAGCAGAAGCTTTTGAGCTAATATAGTATGCCTGATTGACTGACGCCTCTCTAAGGTTACCGGATCTAGATGATCCCTAAAAGAAGAATGCCATGAAAACTTGAATACATTAGTTTTCACTAACGGAAACCTTATGTTTGATAAAACTCTCTTAATTGAGGGAAACCCCATACCATCGTGACAATAAAGTTAAACCGGCGTCCTTCAACATCTTTTGGGCCCTCATACTTTGATATCCAGATTGATCTTGATATGATCTCTGATCATTGACAATTTCCATTCCAGACTGGCACTGTTCCCAACCTTCTTAGGGTTCATCCTGCGTCCACCGAGATAATAGACAATGAAAATTTGTCCCATCCTTTTGGTACCTGCATATGTTAAGATGACCACTGAAACAGAGAAGAAAGAAACATAAAAACGAACTCAATTTTTTTGGTGGAGTCGCCAACTGAAGTAGGCATAAGTAAAAAGGAGTCCCTATTACCTTGGCTCAATGGACGCATTTATTCAAATAATTCAGTTTGCTAGACCAAGTACCAATGGCGGAAACACTTCTTGCCCCAGTTCATTTCAATGCCAACGCTGGATGACGTCAACGTTCAGGATTCATCATACAGAATCTGTGGTAAGCATAAACTATATTCTTGAGCTAATTAATAAACTGACAACTGTCGGTAGATATCCTGAGGCTTTTATGAATGTTGGAGGTAAAGAGCTGTTCTCAGAAGTCCACCCTTACAGGAACATTGTTGCTTCCTCTAGTTTCCGGATTAAGATTTCTAGACTTAAATGAAAAGTCATCATGCAACTCTTGAGTCTCAAATTATTCTTGACTTCACGGGAGAGAATACCGTTAAATCACCCAATGCAATGCTAATTACAAAGTGGGACTGATGATCTCAATGCATATAAGGTTCAAAGAATGGCGTAAATAATAACAAATTTTCTGCAGCAGTGCAAGAAAAATATAACAGCATGTTGCAAGACACTTTTTTACTGTATACACAAGAAGGACTTATGCCTAGGATTACGGGGCAGTTGAAGCAAGCATTGACAATATAGTCTAGTCACATTCGCAAAATTACGGAAAATGAACAACAATCTGTCAATACCTTGTGAGCTAGTACACGTGCAGAGTCCATCATCTCAAGCGACAACACGACGAGCACCAAGCCCCCACGATGAAATCGTTAAGAGCTGTTCGATTGCTTCATCACATAACACCAAAGCGGTGTAATTGCTCCGTCCTCCTCCTGCCGCGAAGAACTCGACCGCATTTGGCCGATAAATTTTCCAACCGAACTCTCTGACATGATGCTTTTATAGTCGAATATAAAACGAGCCTTGATCAACCAATTAGGCAAGGCAGACACAGGTATCGAGGAGATGACACAGCCACGTCCATGAAACCGCAAAAAAATGAAGAAGGAACAACTAATTCTAATCGAATCAGCCAGCATTTTGCGTCTCGTCAGCCCGGGAGGAGAGAGACGACGAGCAAATAATTTTAAACAACGACGTGCACGAGAATGCCGTTTCCATTTGACGACGAGCACTTGCACATACGTGTTTATGCACAAAGAATTTACATACGTAGTTCACGAGCGAAGAACGCCGGCGAGAGACAGCGACGAGCAGGGAAGCCAATTTTCATCGATGGAACAGCAGATGCAGGGATGGAAAACTTGGAGACGTCAACAAGCGTATTTTAGAGAGAGAGAGAGAGAGAGAGAAGGGAGTTCGCAATTGCAGTTGCAGTTGTAGTTGCAGTTGCAGAGATGATGAGAAGGCGACGGGAGCACGTTTTAGCGGTTACTGTCGCCAGAGGAATTTCTTATTGGGATCGGCTTATTTTAAAAGTCATTTTCTTCGATAGCCCTCTTACTTCGCGGTATTTACTTTTTGGTACCTTGGAGTTCACTTATTTACCTTTTCTGCTCCTGTCCTTTCAACTTCCATTAAAAGTTCTTCCAAGCTATGGCACAAAGTAGGAGACCCTCTCCTTTTCTCTTTCTTCATTTCTGTCTGAATTTCATTAAATCAAGACATTATTTTAAAAGAAAGAGGGAAGGGAAGATAAAACTCCTCCCATATGTTGCAAGAATCAATCTCATGCTTGATAGGTTATTCAGTTAACTTATTTAATTTTTCAATTTTAGTGAGAAAATATAGATGAACTCATCTCTCAATTTTTTTTTTCTCCTTTTTTTTTTTTAAGAGACAACTAAATGCATTTTAAAAAGTCGTCTTCGAGATAATCTATGGAAAAGAGAGATAGGTCCAGAGAGATAAGTAAATATATTGAGAAGGTTATTATTTAACCTCTTTTAAATTTGGTAGTGCCTCAATTGCATTCAAAATTAAAGACCAAGCTAGAGCCCTACTCCATAACCATCTATAATATATGAAGTGCGCATGGACTGACTTTCAAAACTTAACCTATATAGGAAGAAGAGGAAATTCCAAAGATAGTTATCATCGTTAATAGTTTACAAGATGGGCAATATCAAAATTATATAATAGAAGCGATCTTTGTGTCCAATGGTGCGAAGTGTTGATCGCAAATTCGATGAAAAAACAAATTTTACATGATTATTCTCTTCGAGATAAAGTTACTCATGGTCAAAGATATTCATCTCCACTCTCACATTGTAATATTTTCTTTAATCCTCATACAAAAACAACCCAGATGGTGTCCTCCGGAAAAAATTCTTGAATTCAGGGCTCTAAACCAAAAAGGTCAATTTTGTGGGGGTAGTCGATAAAAGACCTGAAAAAAGCTCAAGGAAATTGATCGAAAACATCGACGAAAGAGGGGATGAAACATCGTAGCGAAACTCCCCCGGAGGTTTCTATTTGGGCATTGGCGTTTCGTTGTCGGATGAGGTGAGAGCTCGAAAGCATTTTGAATTTAGGCTCTTGCAATCGCTGAGACGTGGCAGCTGCTGATTGGCTGGATCGATGGCAACTGGGCTTCGCGGCGTGAACTGAGGGGGGATTAATTAGCGAATCGGAGAAGAGGTTGCGTATGAGGAGTACGAGGTGAACGATCGTGGCCACGTGGGCATGTGGTCCCTTGCAGTTAATAACGACGAGAATTAGTGAGTTAAGAAGATGGAGTAATTATAACCGTAATTAGCGTTGGATCTCGGAGGGCACAAGTGCAAGAACGTGCCTCCAAAAGATTTCTTGATTTTTTTTTTTTTTTTTTGGGTTATTTATTGTCTAGATTCCTAAGTCAAGTTTGGCATTTTATGAAGTCCCTTCATTGAAGATGCTCCACGCAAGTTGAACAATTGTTTGAAAAGTCTTAAGTATTGTGCGATCACCAATTTATCACTAAGCTTTTAAAATTTTGACAAATTTAATCTTAATTTTTTAATAATTTACTAATTTAGCCATTCTAGTCAATTTTAATAAAAATCGATGATGTAGATGCCGATCATTCTATGTGGTGTAATCGGTACTAATGTAGACAATTTTTGTAATTTAAAAATATCATATTTTTTAATAAATCTTTTCTTTCTTTTTATTGTTCTTCATTTTTAAAGAGCCATTAGGGGTTGCTAGCCACAGGTGGAGCGGTAACGGCCTTCGCCTCTGTGCGAGGCAAGGGCTATTATGGCTAAGGGTGAGCATTGGAAGCAAATGCAAATCGAACTAGGAATTGGACCAAATCAGCTAGTCCTTGGCAATTTCCGATTTCGAATATGTGGAATAGGTAAAAATCGGTCTGGTCCCTAGTTCGGGTGTAGACCAAACCACTAGAATCGGACCAATATTTTTTTTATAATTCTTATTATTACGTAACACTGGGGGGTTATATGTGTAATTTCACACTCTTCTCAAAAACCATAATCGCCTATGCTTTCTCAAGTCTCACATTCAATCCCTCTTTGTCTTGCTCTGTCAAGCCCATTCTTAGCCCCTCTCGCTCAATGCTCGACTTCTCTTTCTGTTCCTTCCCTCAACGCCTCCTCGCTTTCCTCTCACTCAACGCGGTTGCACGTCTTGACGCTCGCCTCACAACAGAAACAGGATGCGGTGTGAAAGAAGCATTTGAGTATCCTTGGAGTCCATGTTTCAATGCCAAAATGCCATAGCGTTCACACTCTATTGCTTTTCTTATTCTTACTTTCTATTTAGAGTTAATGAAGAATACCCAAAGATGAGACTGTATTGCCTCTCTCCCAACTCTCTGAGCCGAAGTCTTGCTTTATATATACTACGGTTGGATCTTGGCCACATCTGGGAATTGGATTGAGCCAGTCAATTCGATCCGGTCGGATTCCAAAATTAGGGGTATGTTTGGTAATCGATCAAACAACGTCTAATTCTATTATTTTATTTCTCAAAATTAAAAAATAAAAAAAAAAAATTTGTTTGATAACTTTTTTGTTCTTGGAATAAATTTAGAACAAAATTAAGAAGTTAAAAAAACAACTACTTCTTTGTTTCGAGAATAACTTCAAAACCAATACCACTTTCTTTTTTTCTCTTTTCTTCTCTTCTTCTTATTCCTTTCGCTGGCCGCTAGTGGCCTAGGCCTCGCCACCGATGGCTGGTCACCGGCAAAATGAAAAAGAAAGAAACAAATAAAAAAATTCAAAAAATATTAAAATATTATTAAAAATTGTCCACGTTAGAGCTTTCACTGTTTGTCTTACATAAGCACTACCAACGTTTATACAGTGATTTCTAGCTAAAATTAATCGGATGGACTCAATTGGCAAAAAGTAAAATGGTTTAGACTTGATTGGTAAAATTGAAAGGTTAAAGATTGAATTAGCAAAAACGCATAATAAATTTAGGATTTTTGGACAATTTTCCCATTACTTTGTTTGGGCTTGTTTGGCAATTCATATTTATCTATTTTCTATTTTCACATCGTTACTTATTGGAACCTAAACATATCTCAATTAGAAACTAGTCGTGTTCTCCTCTATTTCCATTGGAGATTTAGTGCAGCGTGGGGCCTTCAATTTTGGAGTGATAATAAGTCTAATTGAATATCTCAATGGACTCGGTCTTAAACTTTCTTTTAATGATCTTCCTAAATAGAAGATATCTGATTTTTGCCGACCACTCCAATGAAGATAATATACAATAATCTCCATTAGGTCAAATCGAAGACAATCACAATCAGGGTAGTTTGTTGTACAATCATATCATAACAAAAGCACAAGCAACTTGAGGATTCTTATTTTGTTCTTTTGGGATAGAACATGTCATAGGTCTTACTTCTAGCTTTCATAGTAGTAGGGTAACACCAAAGATGAAAAGAGATGATCTCACTATAATTCTCAATCCACTACAAATCCAGTTATTTCATATTTCACAAGGGCATCACACAGAAAACCATATCAAATCTCTCGCATGCGCACTCCATACCTTGAAAGGTTCATATACTTACGATAAGCGACAGACGGTGAACTTAATAAAAAACCGAACGGTTAATTAGCGGTCGGAGCTGCGTCGTCCTTCATTTCTGCCTGGATGGCTGCAGCCAACTGGTCATAGCCTGCGCCCCATGCACCCTCCATCTCTTCGCTCCACTTCTCTCCCACCGCCTCTTCGATCGTTCTCAGCAGCGCGTCTCTCACCATCTGGTTCAAAAAGATCGATGAGTTCGCCGACAATAATCTACGCTATGACGACAATGATTTTAACGGAGGTTGAGCCAAAGCATGTGTCACATACGTCGAACTGGCGATCGGTGACTCCAATCTTCAGGTGAACGGAGCCCAAGTGCTTCATGGTCGAACCTGCGATCGCGATCGCACCGCATTCCCGGAGTTGAATAACTGATTCGCACGTCTGTTGCAGCACGACGAGGGGACGGCTTAAGCGAAATCACAGAGGAAAGGGAAGAAGGAACGGAGGCCGGGAGACATCGATGAGTGAAAAGACGGCACCGGAAAACAAGGGTTTCGAGAGAGGCTCACCAGCTTGAAGACCTTCACGGCATGAGCTTGGAGCTTGGGGTTGTTCTGGGGGATCTCGTCCGAATCTCTGAGGAAGGAGAACAGGTTCTTGGCTTCCGGGGCAACTTCCATTATCCTTTTACACGAATCATATATTCACGCAAGAACAGACAAAACCCCATATAAAACACAATCATAAACAGCAAGAAAATCTCTCTCTCTCTCTCTCTCTCTCTCTGTAAACTCACCGCAGGAAGAGACGGATGCTGTATTCAGGTATGTTCTGCTTCAGGATCTCCCATGACTCCTTCACCAGCACTTCTTGCTTCTCTGTGAACGCCATCTCTCTCTCTCTCTCGCTCGCTCTGTGAATCTGAGTGTAATATATGGGCTTTAAAAGAAAATAAAATAAAAGGAAAAGAAAGAGTTTGAAAAGTCAAAAAGGGCAGCTGAAGAGAACTGTGGAACCTTCGGCTGGGTTTTAAAAAGCGAGAAAGAGGGAGAGAAAGAGAAGAGCACGGGTAGAAGCAGGGGAACGAAAGAAACAGGGGAGAAAAGAGAAAGAAGAGAAAGGAAAAAAAAAAAGAAAAGAAAAAGAAATTGGCGCGCTCATGATTTGGATGCCTCATCAAGCTGACTTAAATGTGTTTTGCAACGCCAGTAAGAAATCAAAGCCTTTAATCACCTACTTGAAGCAATCGGCGCAATTAGGGCTCGAATTTCGGATTTCTTGGATATTTGTGTGGCGAAGCTCGATTTTTGAGTCGTTGAGTTGTATATTTTTGTAGAATTGGTACTTTGGGATGTTGTGAAGCTATAGCATCTTACGGATCGTGATTTGAGCTTGCGATTTGTCCGGAACGGAATTTTCAAGTTGGGGACACATCCTGGTACTGTAGCGAACAATAACTTCGAGTCTTTTTTTTTTTTTTTTTTTCAGTACTGTTTTGGGGCGGTAGAGTCAGGGTTGTTGTTGTACATCAAGAGAGCTTTCTAAAGACTGTAAGATGGTTTGAAACGGAATTTTGTGGAGGAAGTTATGGCGTGATGAAGTTGGCACATGGGCTGCACCTAGCGAGAATGATGGGTTTCTGCTAAATGAGAGCTTTTGTGGCGCATAGGTGTCGTTTATCGACAAATAGGCCTAGTATAGATGAGTCGTTATGCGAATATCCTTTTTACTCGGCCTTTTGATATTGTTTTTCCATTAATTGTTAGGGATCCGAGTGCGTTGGTTCAAGTGAGCGTCGTAGTTGATTTTTGACTTTTCCCAAGTGAGTGACATTATTTCTTCTTTGTATTTTAAACTCGTGTTTTGAGAAACGTGGTGGATTATATATTCTATGAGTTGATAAAAAGCATATTTTATTGCATAAAATAGGATCGAGCTATTACTGCCATTTTTGTCATTCGAATGGAGTTATATTTTGACTTCGATTTGAGTGGTTGTTTGAAAAAGGATTTGTGAAATTCTTTATGAAAGAATCTTGAAATGTTTTGGAGAATGCTTTGACATTTATATATCAAATTTTGAGTTGTGATATGACTTTCTTTCTGATGTTGGATTACTGGATATTGTGATTGGTGGTTGGTGCTTAATGTCTCTATGGACCCTGAGGGGTGTGGGTATGCGCATACTAGTCTAAGATATCCTTGTGGGCCGAGCCACCGGCTAATAATAGGTGGAGACCTTGCCAAGGGGGGAATCTTGGTCGTTTTGTCACAGGCGTTACGCGTGACCATGGTTAGACATTTGAGCATGAATTGGTCAATGGAGTGGACCATTGACGTGTGATTTGAGTTTGGTCGATGGAATTGACCATCGATATGATTTGATGAGGTTAGTCAATGGAATAGACCATTGATGCATGTTTTATGAGATTGACTAATGGACTGGACCATTGGTATCTTCGGTATTTGAGTTATGATTATGTATTTGAGTTATGTTTTAAATGTGCATAGTGATTTCTCGATCCGCTTAGAAGAAATGTGTTACTTACTGAGCCGTGGTAGTTCACTCCTTTCTTATACTTGTTTTTCAGGTTCTTCAGCGAGTCGCGAATAGGCGTGAGCGTTTGTTCGAGGAGGACTTTTGTGGTGGAAACTTTTTGGTTATGTTGAGGCTGCGTCCTTTGGTAAAAGGACGGTCGTGTTATGCCCTTTTTCCTTGTGAATTGGGGTGTGACACTGAG
Source organism: Eucalyptus tenuipes (assembly GCA_014182365.1). Lineage (NCBI taxonomy): Eukaryota > Viridiplantae > Streptophyta > Magnoliopsida > Myrtales > Myrtaceae > Eucalyptus > Eucalyptus tenuipes. The sequence continues at coordinate 27,371,288 of CM024543.1, read as the reverse complement.
TGCGAGTAAAGTATCTCTCTCTCTCTCGCTCGCTCGCCTGTGAATCTGAGTGCGAGTGAAGTAGCTCGTATATAAAGGCCGCCGCGTGCCGAGGCGTCACGTCTTGCTTCCAACGAGCTATATACTTGCCCAGCAAGGAAGAAAGGTTTGACCCGTCAGACGAGAGTACGTGCTCAGACGTAAGCGTCGTTGGCACGTTCGATGGTTTATTCCTGTTAAATTATGTCTCGAGTTTGAGCGCTTGCAAAACACGATTCACATGGATATTTTCAGTCAACAAAAAAGCTTCGTTGGACTCTTGAAGATATACAAAACAGGAAATAAATCAAATAAAAGAAGCAAAAGTTTCCTCCTCGCTTTGAGGAGCCGAACCTCTCTGCAAATTTTCTTGGTGGGGGCCCAAAGTCAAATATTTGCATTTGGACATACAAAATTCCAAGGCTGTGTTACTAGTTACTACTTCTTTTACGTGGCCGATGGAGATAAAAGAAAGGAAGTCCTTGCACATGGAGCCAAAAGGTGGTGGGCCCAAGTCAAACTTTGACTTTGGGGCACACATATTAAATACGTCTTCTTTCATTTGGTGAGCGCCACTGAAACCCTACGAGGAGCCGCTGCCGCACAACGTCAAGCCGAAGAGGAGCCACCCATGCGATCAAGAAAATGAGTTCTTGCTTTTCGGCGTTTTTTGAACTTGAACGTGCGGTGATTTTTTGTGCAGTGAGTTTATGTCCAAGTGAGTTGTTTATTTATAAACACTTTAGGTTTAGGGTTAAATCTAATTGTGAGAAACACTCGAGCGTGCGAGCGATTGTAAACTTTGATTCTCTGCTTATAGTGGATTATTTGCTACTGGCTCTCCCCGTGAACGTAGGTACTGATACTCGGACCAAACCATATAAATTTCTGGTGTCTTTATTATTTCTCGTTCATTTCTCTAGCGATTTCGCGTTGACGTATATTGCAAGATCGTGTCGTTTCCTCGTATTATATTCCAACAATTGGTATCAAAGCTTGGGATCAGATTTCTTGATTGTGATTTGGAGCTTTTGCTTGTCTTATTATTATCTGGAAATTCTGTTATTGCAATTATGTTTGAGAGGAAATCTGAAATTAAGAAATTTAATGGGAGTAACAACTTTGTGTTATGGAGCATCAAGATGCGGGCTTTATTGACAACCCAAGGTTTGGACAAGGTATTGGATGGTGAAGATGAGTTGCTTATTATAATGAACACCTTAGAGAGTGTAGAGCTAATGGAAAAAACAAAGAGCACAATCCTGTTAAATTTGTCGAATGAGGTCTTAATAGAGGTTGTTGAGGAGAAGGACGACGCAGCATTATGGGCAAAACTTGAAGCACTCTATGTGAAGAAATGTTTGAACAGTCGCTTGTACATGTTGAACAAGATGTTTTAATTTAGATATACTGAAGGTACGTCTATCAGAACCCACATGGATGAATTTAATAAACTCACAATGGATCTGAAGAACGTCGGTAAGATACTTGATGATGAAGAACATGGCATGATATTGTTAGCCTCTTTACCAGAGTCATGAGAGCACTTTACTGATTCACTATTGCAAGGGTGTACTACAATTATCTAAGAAGAGGTAAAGTCCGTCTTATTCTCTAAGGAGTGGCAGAGAAAGTTGTGAGATGACAGTCCGGCGCAAGGAGTAGCGCAAACACTGACGATTCAGGGCAGAGAACAACATTGAGGGCCTAGTAGCAGCAAAGGTAAAAACATATCGAAATCACGCCATAGAAAGTCTAAGGGACGCGTGAAGTGCTTTGAGTGTCACGAGGAGGGGCACATTAGGAGGGATTGTCCAAAGCGGAGGAATAAAACTGATAGGCAGAATGCCACAAGCAGTGTGGCAAACGTTGCCGAGAGGAGCAATAGTGAAGCAAAAAATGTTTTATGTGTAACTACTACTTTGTCATTAGACGAATGAGTACTAGATTCGGGGTGTTCTTATCATATGATGTCTCATAAGAACTGGTTTACTACTTACCAGACTGTAGATGGTGATAGGGTTCCTTGGGGAAATAACGCAGTTTGTAAGGCTGTGGGGACAGGGACAATTCGGATTCGGATGCACGATGGAGTGGTGCACACATTAACAGATGTGAGGCATGTACCAAAGCTCAAGAAGAACCTTATTTCTCTGGGGACACTTGATGACATTGGGTGTAGGTACACCGCCGAAGGTAGAGTACTGAATATCTCTCGAGGTGCCATGACAATGATGAAGGGGAAGAAAGTGAATACTCTCTATCATCTGCAGGGAGAGACCGTGATCGGAACCGCTGCAGTTTCATCAGGTGAGTCAGACTCTAACCTGACTCAATTATGGCATACGCGTTTATAGCACATGAGCAAGGCAGGTATGACGATGCTGGGTGAAAGAGGGTTGTTGAAGAGTCAGAAGACAGGGAAGCTAGACTTATGTGAGCACTGCATCGAGTTAAGTTTACTACAGCTATTCATTCAACCATACGACCAGTTGAATATATTCATTAAGACGTCTGGGGCCCGTCTTCAATTCCTTCAAAATGAGGTGCTCGATATATGCTGACATTTATCGATGATTATTCGATGAATGTATGGGTATACTTTCTGAAGCACAAATATGATGTGTTTGATCGGTTCAAGAAATTTAAGGCATTGATTGAGAAGCAATCAGATAAACAAATCAAGTGCCTGAGAACCGATAATGGCAAGGAGTTCTGTGGTAAAGATTTTACCGAGTTCTACGAGAAAGAAGGTATTGTGAGAGACCGCACAATACCTAGGACACCACAGCAGAATAGCGTGGCAAACGAAAAAACAGAACTTTGCTTGAGCGAGCTCGATGCATGCTTTCGCATACAAGACTTGGCAAGGAATTTTGGGCCGAAGCGGTAAACATGGCATGTTACCTAGTTAGTAGATCTCCATCATCTGCTATCGAGCGGAAGACTCCTGAGGAAGTATGGTTGAGGAAACCTGTTGATTACTCTGGATTACGTATATTCGAATGTCCTATGTATGCTTATGCAAGTGATGGTAAGATTGAGCCGAGGGCGAAGAAGTGCATATTTCTGGGTTATGCACATGGGGTGAAAGGCTACTGGCTGTGGTGCACTGATCCCAGATCACCCGATTTTCTAATCAGCGGAGATGTGATCTTCGACGAGACTGCAATGCTTCAACAGAGGAGTTTTGAGACACAACCAGCAGAGAAGACAGATTATAGTATCATTAGTGAGGTGGAGCTTCAGGTGGAGACTTCGGAGACCTCGAATGTAACAGAAATTGAGACTACAGATGAAGCCGCAGTTCCTGAAGTTGGTGATAGTGAACAACCAGCAAAGCCACAGCACACTATAGCTGTAGATAGACAGAGAAGGAAAATTAAATCACCAGTACGTTATGGTTATACAGATATTGCTTATGCATTGACTGTCAGTGATGAGGTGGAGACAGATGAGCCTTCATCTTACTCTGAGACGATGGCTAGTTCGGAGTCATCGCAATGATTAGGGGCTATGGGTAAAGAGATGGAACACTCCATCGAAATCAGACATGGGAGTTGGTCAAAGTACCCAAGAGCCAAAAGATTGTCGGAAGTTAATGGGTCTTTAAACGAAAAGAGGGCATTCCTGGTGTTGAGACAGCGAGGTATAAGGTGAGACTTGTGGCGAAGGGGTATACATAGCGTGAGGGTATTGACTACAATGAGGTGTTCTCTCCTATGGTAAGACATACTTCTATTCGTGTTTTAATGCCTTAGTTGCTTTGCGGGATCTCGAGTTAGAGCAACTAGATGGGAAAACTTCATTTCTTCACGGTGAGTTGGAGGAGCAGATTTACATGAGGCAACCAGAGGGATTTGCTATTCCAGGTAAGGAAGATCATGTTTGCATGTTGAATAAATCTTTGTATTGGCTAAAACAGTCTCCTAGGCAGTGATATAAATGTTTTGATGTTTTCGTGGCTAGTCAAGACTACACAAAAAGTCAAATGGATAGTTGCATTTTCTTTAGGAGATTGGAAAATGGTTCTTCGATTTATCTACTTTTATATGTTGATAATATGCTAATAGGAGTTAAGAATATGTCTGATATTGATGTGCTGAAGAGGCGATTAAATGCTAAATTTGAGATGAAAGATTTAAGTGCTGCAAAGAAAATATTGGGTATAGAGATTTTGTGTGATAGGACTGCAGGAGTTTTAAGTCTATCTCAGAAGAAATATATTGAGAAGATCGTGCATGTTTTAATATGCAGTAACCAAAATCTATAAGTACACCTTTAGCGAAGCACTTTAAACTTTCAAATAAATTATTACTGTAGACTGAGAATGAGGAGGAGCATATGTCCTGTGTTCGTTATTCTAGTGCTGTGAGTAGTATTATGTATGCTATGGTGTGCACTAGGCCTGATATTTCACAAGCTGTGAGCATGGTTAGTCGTTATATGAAGCGTCCTAGTAAAGCTCATTGGGAAGCTGTGAAGTGAATCCTCAAATATGTGAAGGGGACAACAGACGTGGGTATAGTGTATCGGAGGGACAGCAATGGCAGTGAGACCATTAGTTTTGTGGATTCAGATCACGACGGTGACTTCGATGATCGCAGGTCTTTAGCAGGGTATGTATTTACACTAGCGGGTGGTGCAGTTAGTTGGAAATCGTCCTTACAAAATCACATTGCCTTGTCTTCGACTGAGGCAGAGTACATGGCACTAACCTTTGTAGCGAATGAGACGATATGGTTGCAAAGTTTGCTCTCGGACTTTGGGTTAGAACAGAAAAGTGAGGATATACATTGTGATAACCAATGTGCGATATATTTGGCGTATAATCCAGTTTATCACAAGCGAACGAAGTATATCAATATCAGGTACCACTTCATCCGAGATGTCTTAACTAAGGGTAATGTTATTGTCAAAAAGATTGCTACAGTAGATAACCCAGTAGACATAATGACTAAGTTTGTTCCTTTGGCAAAGCTTGAGCTCTATTGGCGTTTGTGAAGAGTAAGCGCCCGTCGGGGCATTGGGAGAGCAGCATGGATAATGGGCACTATAACTTGGCTTCAAACATCGAGCCAATGTGGAGAATTTTTAAATTATGTCGCAACTTTGAGCGTTTGCAAAACGCGATTCACTTGGATATTTTCGATCAACAGAAAAGCTTCGCTGGACTCTTGAAGATATACAAAACAGGAAATAAATAAAATAAAATAAGCAAAAGTTTCCTCCTCGATTTGGAGGAGCCGAACCTTTCTGCAAATTTTCTTGGTGGGGCCCAAAGTCAAATATTTGACTTTGGACATACAAAATTCCAAGGCTGCGTTACTACTTCTTTTATGTGGCCGATGGAGATAAAAGAAAGGAAGTCATTGCACGTGGAGCCAAAAGGTGGTGGCTACAAGTCAAACTTTGACTTTTGGGCACACATATTAAATACGTCTTCTTTCATTTGGTGAGCGCTGCTGAAACCCTACGAGGAGCCGCTGCTACACAACGTCAAGCCAAAAAGGAACCACCCATGCAATCAAGAAAAGGAGTTCTTGTTTTTTGGCATTTTTTGAGCTTGAACGTGCACTGATTTTTTGTGCAGTGAATTTATGTCCAAGTGAGTTGTTTATTTATAAGCACTTTGAGTTTTGGGTTAAATTTAGGTGTGGGAAAAACTCGAGCGTGAGAGCGATTGTAAACTCTGATTCTCCGATTATAGTGGATTATTTACTGCTGGCTCTCCCCGTGGACATAGGTACCGATACTCAGATCAAACCACGTAAATTGAACAAAAAGTTTCAATTTAGATATATTGAATGTACGTCTATCAAAGCCCACTTGGATGAATTTAATAAACTCATGATGGATCTGAAGAACGTCGATAAAATACTTGATGATGAAGAACATGGCATGATATTGTTAGCCTTTTTATCAGAGTCATGGGAGCACTTTACTTATTCACTGTTTCAAGGGAGTACTACGATTACCTCAGAAGAGGTAAAGTCTGCCTTATTCTCTAAGGAGTGGCAAAGAAAGTTGCGAAATGACAGTCTAGCACAAGCACTGACGATTCGGGGCAGAGAACAACAGCGAGGGCCCAGTAGCAGCAGAGATAAAAGCAGATTGAAATCACGCCATAAAAAGTCTAAGGGACGCGTGAAGTGCTTTGAGTGTCACGAGGAGGGGCACATTAGGAGCGGTTGTCCAAAGCGGAGGAATAAAGCTGATAGGCAAAATGCCACAAGCAGTGTGACAAACGTTGCCGAGGGGAGCAATAGTGATGCAGAAGCTGTTTTATGTGTAACTACTACTTCATCAAGAGACGAATGGGTGCTAGATTCGGAGTGTTCTTATCATATGACGCCTCATAAGAACTGGTTTACTACTTACCAGATTGCATATGATGGTAGGGTTCTTTTTTGGAATAACGCAATCTGTAAGGCTGTGGGGATAGGGACAATTCGGATTCGGATGCACGATGAAGTGGTGCGCACATTAACAGATGTGAGGCATATACCAGAACTCAAGAAGAACCTTATTTCTATGGGGATACTCGATGACATCGGATGTAGGTACACCACTGGAGGTGGAGTACTGAAGATCTCTCGAGGTGCCATGATAGTGATGAAGGGGAAGAAAGTGAATACTCTCTATCATCTTCTGGGAGAGACCGTGATCGGAACCGCTGCAGTTTCATCAGGTAAGTCAGACTCTAACTTGACTCAATTATGGCATACGCGTTTAGGGCACATGAGCAAGGCAGGTATGACGATGCTGGGTGAAAGAGGGTTGTTGAAGAGTCAGAAGACAGGGAAAGCTGGACTTATGTGAGCACTGCATCTTTAGGAAGCAGTATCGAGTTAAGTTTACTATAGCTATTCATTCGACCAAACGACCAGTTGAATATATTCATTCAGACGTCTGGGGCCCGTCTTCAATTCCTTCAAAATGAGGTGCTCAATATATGCTGACATTTATCGATGATTATTCGATGAATGTATGGGTATACTTTCTGAAGCACAAATATGATGTGTTCGATCGATTCAAGAAATTTAAGGCATTGATTGAGAAGCAATCAGATAAACAAATCAAGTGCCTGAGAACCAATAATGGCATGGAGTTCTATGGTAAAGATTTTACCGAGTTCTGCGAGAAAGAAGGTATTGTGAGACACCGCACAGTACTTGGGACACCACAGCAGAATGGCGTGGCAAAACAAAAAAACAGAACTTTGCTTGAGCGAGCTTGATGCATGCTTTCACATGCAGGACTTGGCAAGGAATTTTGGGCCGAGTGGAAGACTAAAATTGGTGATCAGTCCATCCGGCTAAAATTGGTTGGTCGGCGTCGGAAGAGATTTTTTTAATAATATTTTATTTTTGAAATATTTTTTTAATTTTATTATCTTTTTTTCTTTTTTCCTTTTTTTTTCCCTTCACCCTCCTCCCTCCTCCCTCCTCCCTCCTCCTTCCTCCGGCTCGAGGAGGGCTCACCACACCCGACGATCGCGAGGCGAGCCCGCTGGATCGCCTCGGTCCAAGCAACCGGCCAACCTAGCCGATTCCGAAGCCGGAGGAAGGGAGGGAGGAGGGAGGAGGGAGGGAGAAGAAAAAAATAAAAAGTAAAAAAAAAGATTAAAAATTAATTAAATATTTTTAAAAATAAAATATTATTAAAAAAAGCTAGTCGCGCGCCGGCCGGCTACCACGTCGTCCGGCCGGCCAATTTTAGCCGGATAGACTGATCGGGAATAATTGTAAAAGGTTTTAGACTCAATTGGTCAAAATAATAAGTTTATGACTGAATTGATACAATTACAACAGGTTTAGGACTTTTTTGGTAATTTTCCCTAGAAAAAGAGAGCGTTGAAATGTATGAACTATCCTTTGAATTTTGACATGGTCAAGATTTGATCGGACTTGTTTGCCGAGCAAGCTCGTATTGACATTTTCACACCACTTAGGTAGCCCGTCCTTGTGTCGAATCTCCCCGACCTCTAACGTTGCCCAAATCGAACTCTTGAAAATTGTTAAATATCCTACAAGCCAATTAGCTAAACTTGATTATAGCTTGATATAATCACTGTAAATGTAATATATTTTTTTTCCTTTGGGCCTAGCTTAACTTGATTGATCAAGCGTAAACCAAGACATTATTTGTGAATTAAGTACACGTTGAACATATTTATAGTAACAACCCATTCCGATAAGGATGGGAGTGATCGCCTAGCCTGAGAGCCTAGACAAGAAGTGGTTCCTAGTAAACTTCTATGATGGTGAATGGAGTAGGAATGAACTGAACTATACAATAGGCAGAGAACGATTCTTGAATATATATGCGATAATTGGAATTAACTCAAGAAAGCGTTTTTTGACGTAATGGAAAACTTTGTTGTCACCCTGGATGGGTGACCTGGAAATGTGCCTACCTATACGCCAAATGACAAAACTGTGAATTTTGATAATATCTCGAGTGAATCAATCTAAGGATATCAAATTTATATGATTAGACTACTTTTTTAGCCTATACTTATGAAGACGACTTACATTAGAAGTGATCATCATCCGAGCATTGATCGACCATTGGACAATGCATTAAGGCCTGATGAATTTCTTTAAAATGGCTAGGTCTACATGAGAAATTCTTCATACATCGTGGCCCCGATCCGTTTTTTTTTTTCTAGAGGATTTAGATTATTTTTTTGGGATAATGACACAAATGATTATTGAATTTTGATTTGATGTACAATGTGATCCTTGAATTTTCAATTTATTTAATACAATTCATAAACTAGGACAACATTGAATATTTCCATATAATCTAGGGACTAGTTTGAACATGTACCAAAAGTTCAGAGATCTCATTGCACATTAAATTAAAGTTCAAGAACTGCATTGTCCATTGAGCCAAAATTTAAGAATTATTTGTGTCATTTTCCCCTCTCTTTTTTATTAAGGATAAAGCAAGAATGGGCGAGGATTTTCGGATGGGCTTGGCCCGACCCATCTAGCCATGTATTGCAGGCTCATGGGTTCTCTGCTTGACCAACGATGGCATCCCTTTCGCTCCTCCCGCTCCCTTTGCATACAAACGGCTCGAATTGCTCGACGCGGCTTTTCCATCTACTCGCACCGGGTGGTTCAATTCGAACGATCCAAACACCGAACCAGTCCGTTGAACCATTTGACGTCGAAGCTCTTCTTTTATGTCCCTCGGTTTAGACTCTCGAGAGCACAATGCATGATCATCGCCGAAGATAAATTAGCTATCGAGATGTGTGAGGCAACCACGTCGTCGTCACGAGATGACTCAAGCCCACACACAATGACGGACCGAGAATTCGAACTCAGGAGGCCAGACACGAGTTTCCAATAAAATAACATATGCATATCTAAATTTTTCTCCTTTATATTGAAGGGCACACCTTCATTAATCTCGTCATTTATAATAGATCATATTATCATATCCACGATCTGTCTCATTCATCCGGTCCATCGGTTGTCCGAATTACACATTTAATAAGTTCGGTCCCACTCGATGGTTATGAGATGTACAATAATTAGGTGCATGATTTTCTAATGTGCCTCTGTATTTTTTTTTTTTTTTAATGGTGTCTTTTTGCCTCGGCTTTATTAGCGCTTTCGGTAACAAGCAGCGGCATATGCCCTACATGAGATCAACTAGGGAAATAATTCGATAAATTAAATATTATAGGTGTGTAAAGTTTCACTTTTCTTTATTTTTTATTTATAAACATGGGCTTTCATTATCTGCTGTTTTTTTGGACGGTGGGTGATCCCACATCTTGTCTGCGTTTTCTTAGAAGCCTTGTGGGTCAATGTCAGCCCAAAAAGCGAATAAAATGGCGAAAGAAGGAGCGGTGGCGGGCGGGAGCCAGCCATTGAGCCTAATGCATTTCAACTGTTGATTTATATGGAATTCACATGACATTTATATGATTCGGTGGTTGCGATTGAATAAGATCATGGCTATTCAATTGATCCTGAGCATTGCTTGATTTTCGACACTCAAATGTCAAATTTAATAGTAAATACATATTATGGTATATGGATTTCGCAAAAATATGTGTACCTTTTGACGTCCTTAGTTAGGGCATTATGTATTTCGCACCAAATCCAAATATAGAGATCGAGAAAATTTACGGATAACTCACCCAGAGGCCGGTCCGATGATCGCCTCACCGATGTAGTATTCGCAAACTCTCTTAGTAAATATCGGCAATTAATTAGGGAGAAATTAACAAAAAGTAATTATCTCCATGTATGTAGAATTCACTCTCGATAACTTTGAGTATAACATTTCACGTGCATCATCAGCACAACAAAAGAATATTTCTATATTCACCCAAAAATTTAGAATTTCCAAAGATGAAGGAAAAAAAAAAAAAGAGGAGAAGAAGAAGGAGAAGGGAGAACAATTATCGAAGCGCTTCGTCGTCCGAACGCCGTCCGTCTCGACCGGGACCGGCGCCGCTCGCCTCATCTGCAGAAGAAACGCCTCCGCTTGGCCGCCTCCTCACAGCTCCTGAAGAACCCTTCAACCTCGCCGCGGCTCCTTGCCTCGAAGAACTCGAGCCGATCCGACGGCGGCGGGGCTCTCTTACATGGGACAGCTGGCGTCGTCCTCGCCTTCGCCTTGCACGGTGCGACCGGGCAGGTCAGGGCCGGGGGATCCTGTGCTCCTCGGACGTCGGGGTCTTGCACTCCTCGGCCTCGCCCTCGCCCTCCGCAACGCGGACTTGCACCTCAAGGGGCGGCAATCTGGGAAGCATCGAGGTGGCAGGGGAGTCGAATTCCAGTTCCGGATCCAGATGGGTCGCCATATCGGCGTCGAGCCGGCGGTGACGGCGACGGGAGGGAGAGAGGGAGATCGGGTCGCGCGCGGTTGGAGGAAAGTTGCGGGCGGAGGTTGCACCTGCTTTGTGTAGGAAAGGAATTTCCAGATCCGTACGACAGAAGGTGTTTTGAGAGAGAGAGAGAGAGAGAGAGGTTTGGTTGCTGGTCGCTTTATTCCTTGGTGTATCTTCTTTGGAAAATGGCCCGGCTTATACCTATAATAAGACCAGCGGTAACGACTATGCCGGACCGGACCGACCCGACGAGATTCTAGTAGGGACAAGAATTCGAAATTACATAATAGGCTTCGTGTTTCCGAAATTTTTGGGACCCATGGGTACGAGAATAGGTCTCAAGTCATATTCATATGTACGCCATGCATTAGATACATATATAACTCATTAAAAAAGTATGCGGTACCTTCAATTGAAATCGCGAGATAAGCTCCATGCTCTGAAATTTCAGAACCGATGGATACGGGGTAGGTTCCAAGTCATCTCAATTCTATAACCTTTTACTAGATATACGATATGACTCATCGAAAAAGTATGATGTACCTTATATAGTGTTCGAATTAATGGATATGTACGGACCTACATATGATTTGCCCTTTTTTTCTTCAAGAGTTTTACAGGTTGGAATGACCGACGGAAGCGGCAACATGGTTTATCTTTTATGTTTTGCTTGCGTTGTTATTATGCATTATGATTATGTTGCCGGTAACCATGAACATGTACCTGCCTTTGTTCTAATGTTGAATGTGTTAGTAATCAAAATTTCGACTTCACTTATTAAAAAAAGTTTAGAAAAAGGTACATAATAGCAAAGGGTATTTTAAAACCAGTAAGAACCAATGGATTCTAGGTCCTTAAACAGTTTGGAGATTTTATAGAATAAGTTGCATATTTCGAAAGTTCGAGATCAATATCTACAAAACAGATCCCGAGATATGTCAGATACCCTATCAGCTCTTGAAGAAGTTAAAAGCGGGTTACTTATGTTAATTATTGTAGTCAACTATCAAATTAGCATATAATTTACAAATGGGTTAGTACAAAGACAAAGTTCCAGGTTAGAAGCTGGTTGCATAGGATCCCATGGAGGAGACTTTAATACAATGTATCACATCACAACCACACAAGAAAGGGGGGATGGACATTGTTATTTATGTAATTATTTTCCCACGTGAAATGTCCGGCCTTGCTCCTCAAGAGCTGCATGCAAGAATTAACCATTTCTTCGCAAAACACGGACATTCAAACCTTTCGATCCGGCTGATTAATCCCTCACGGATGCACGCGGAATTGCCGCCCCCCGTTCATGTTTCCGTCCAGGAGGCCTCGACCCTTTGAGAGTACTCCTGGCATCGAAGACGCCGTTAATCGACTCGTGTTTCGCGCGCGACTTCGTTAGGGATTTCCATGGGTTTAGGTCAAATTTCTCTTTCAAGGCACTCGCGGTGCGTGGCAGGAGATTTTTCAACGATGGAAAACTTCAATTGTGTGAAGAAAAGCAAAGCTTTGGATTCCTGATGTGCGAAGCTAGAGGGGAGATTGTGTCAGTCGCGATTGGAAATTGTCAGACCAGAAGATTTATACCTAGGACTAAACATAGAAAGAGCTTTTCTAAGTTTTTAGGTTGTCGATCTACTTCGGAAGCTGCTGGAGGTCAAGTCTTCGAGTGCATTAAAGACCACAGCAATTATTACAGCTTTGAGAAAACCGTTTCTTTGTTTCTCTTTTCCATCTTTATTATCTACCGGTTTATGTTCATGTCAACTAAGAAAATTTCCACCTTTTATCCCTGTAAATTCCCTATAATTTTTTTAATCAGGTCCCATACATTCAATTCTTCTAATTAAGTTCTTTCGACTCACATAAAATGTCCAATCAAAACTATGAGACTTAAATGAACTGATTGTAAAATTCGAGGATGATATTGTAGATACAGACAAAAGTTTTAAGGGCTACTAGCGAAATAAGAAGGTGCGCTGGAAGTCTCAGTTGCCTCCTCAACCAGAATCATGCATTCCTCAACATGTGGAAATTCTTATCATCTCTAGATGATATCAAATTGACAACAAGTATTGTACATTTTGAAGAAGTTAGAAATAAGTTACTCCCATCAAACAATGCTTATGAAAATAATCTCTCTTTTTATTACAACAGCACGAAATGACTATTCGGTTATCTCGAAATAGAAAAATAGTGTGGTGCAATCTCTTGGATTATGGGACATTTAATGTCGATTAACTTCAGGATCAACGTATAAGACCTAGTATTATGACAAGATTCCGGTCAAGGACGCCTAGGATTCCATGGCGGAGACTTGAATGCGAATGCCTCCCCACCACATCCCGACCACACAACAAAGGGGTATGGATTTTGATTGCTTTGCCGGTTAATAAATGAGATTTTGCACGTGAAATGTCCGTCCCAGTCAACATTTATTTGCATGGCCATTCATGTACCACATTAATTACATTTGAAAATTCCACTCCAATGAGATGTATCCACTTCTAGGCCGGCAACATCTTCCTTATAAAAAGATATCTGCATCTTTTGATTTTACTAATTTTCACAAGCATATGGAAATCACTCTGTCTACATGCATTAATGAGGCTCCGTGCCACAAGGCGGTAAAAGTGGGCCCCAGAGTATTTTGAGCGTGCGAGAAGTGATGGGAACATGAATCTATTTTATCCTAGCAAGGTGTTCCATCACTCGGCCAACCTTTTTAAGGGTTCGTGTTTGATTGATTAGACGGATCAAAGCAACACTCCAAAACCCGCCTTCTCTTTGTTATCCTTTAATTGTTTAAGACATCAAAGATTGATCAAGAAATTAGACATTTTGCAGCTTATTTTCTCTTATCTGCATAAACAAGAAGAACCCAGATCATCCATCTTGCGGATCCAAAGAAAGAAGGAGGAAGTAAATTAAGGGGATTAACCGAGCTAAAAGTTCCAAGATCTTGTGTAAAATAATATATATTTATGAAAAATAAAATTTTCAAGGTCATCTTGACTTGACTTCTCATAACTTACCCCTGCCCCATCTATATGTATGTGCAAGCTGAGTTTGGGAAAGCAAAAAAAAAAAAAAAAAAAAAGCCTCAAGTGGATCAGCTCCTGTTTCATTTACATGGTAAGAATCCCATGAGTTGAGCTTAATTCTGTCTGAACAGAAGATTGAATAGATATGACCAACAACCTTTCCGTAAAATACCCAGGTTGTTGATCTAAATGAGAGGCTAGGTAGGTCAAGTATTCAAGCGCAGTTAAAAGAGTGTCACCGCTGCAAAATCGGAGAAAAAGCTATTTTGCTGCGTTTTATTCCATTCTGATCCAATTCATGTTTAAGTCCGATAAATAAAAGTGACGGGTCAAACCCTAAAGGAAATATTTGGAGTAACCATATAAGGTGGTGACCATTTGAGAATGGGCGTTGACTTATGAATCACTCAATAGAACTTTTCTCCCTACTAGTAAATTAAGGGGATTAACTGAGCTAAAAGTTACAATATCTTGTGTAAAATAAAAATAATAATAAGTATATGAACAACAAAATGTTCAAGGTCATCTTGACTTGACTTCTTCGACCAAAATAAAAAGAATCTTGACTTGACTTCTCATAACTCACCCCTCGCCCTGCCCCTTCTCTATGAATGTTTAAGCTGAGTTCGGGAGAAAAAAAGTTCAAGGGGATCAGCTCCTGTTTGTTGACTTTGTAAGAATCCCATGAGTTGAGCTTAGTTCTGTCTAAACAGAAGATTGAATACATGTAACTAGCAAAGTAATTACCTTTTCGTAAGATACCCAGGTTGTTGATCTGAATAAGAAGCTAATGTAGGTCAAGTATTCACGTGCAATTGAAGAGCATGATCACTGCCATATTAGGAGGAAAAGCTATTTTGCCGTCTTGTATTCCATTCCGATGAATAAAAGTAATGGGCCAAACCCTAAAAGAAATATTCTGAGTAACCATACAAGATGGTGACCATTTGAGAATGAGTGTTAACTTGTGAATCACTCAATAGAAATTCTCTCCCTATTGATGTTAGACTTGAGATGTTAGCACGGATGTGTGTGAATCCATAATTATACGAGTTTATCTTAGGCTGGTTAGGGGGGAACATTTTCCGAGGTGAACTGAATGTCAATAAAAGAAGATGGAGAGAAAAGATGATCCTGTGAATGAGAAGAGAACCCAACTCAATTGTTGCAGTTGTTGGAAGCAGAAAAGTATTGACTACGGCGGTGGTGGTTAAAACTATATATTTCCTGTAGCTACCTGACATAAGAGAGTATCAAACCCAATCATAAAGCAGTTGAGAGGGAATGCAAAAGGCTCAATAAAAATAAGTAGAGATAGCTGCAATTGTGACTAAATCAATATAATGTCAACTGCTTCTACTACACAACCACCAAAATGTGCCGTTACCTCTGAACTTTATCGGCATTGAATAGGGTAAGTAGGGTAGACTGCTTGCTTCGGCTAGTCTATTGCTGGATGTTGACAAATCTATGGATAAATGGCGGTAACTCCCGTTAGGGTTATAATAAGGCCGTGGAGTATATACGTATGCAGCTTACCCAAATTGAATCAAGTCGAAAACAGGAAAACCAAATGATAACTAAATTTTGATGTTTACTAGAATGAGCAAGCATTAAATCGTAGGAGAAGGCACCTGGACTTATGGATGTAAAACTTGCCAACAAACAGAACAAGAGATAAAATTTTAAGATTTAACTTGCAAATTTTTGTCAAATGGACCAATGTTTTGTGCAGAAGAAAAGAGAAACCAAGGTCGTTTGGATTTTTTGGAGAATGCCCACGAGTGCGGTTCCATCACTCCATTCGAACCCCATCTCCAAGCACCTAAAAGAGTATGTAAGCCATTAAAAAGGAACCCCTAAAAGAGGTTTTAGCTATTCGTAGGCAATGGCTGAATCTAAGGCAACGACCACACGCATAAACCATCACAAAAAGTAAAGAGGCCCTAGCCCTAGTAACCTGTTTTACATCTAGGCATAGACTGGGCCGCAAGGAATTTTTTAAGTGAAGATATACATGGACTAAGGCATAGACTCTGACGTTTCATAAAAAAAATTTCTAAGAAATTATTTTTCAGAAAAATAATTATATTTTTCGTAATCAATTGAAATTTGAAAATAAATTAAAAAATATTTTATTTTATTCAATAAAAAAATCTTGTTATGCATGCACTCATTTTTAACAACTTTTTTATTTTTTAAAATTGATTTTAATTTTAATTTTTCCTTTCTTTTTTCTTCTTTTCTTTTCTTTCTCTTTTTCTTCTTGTTCATTGGCCTTAACTTGCCAACTATAGCGACCAGCAGCTCCAGCCTCACCCCAGACCGACGAGGCTCGAGCTAGCCCACGATCGACGACCGGCCAAAGCCAAGAAAGAAGAAGAAAAGGAAAAAAAGAAAAGAAAAAAATAAAAATAAAATGAAAATGTGTTTGATAAAAGAAAGTGAGGTGAAAGAAATTATGGAAAATAATTTTCTCATTTTTGAAGGTATTTTTAAATAACGGAAAACATTTTCCTCAACTAATTCATTTTCCATAAACAGCGCCGAAAAATCCAATAAATATTTTTTTGAAAATTATTTTTCGTGAAACGAACATAAAAGAATTTGGACCATCAAAAGTGATGGCTCCTTACACTCATGCAAGATCTAAAAGATTTAATGGTCCATTTCATTCTAGTTTGTATAAAGTTCTCACCGCGACATGCGTATGTCGGAGATTACCCTGGTTAGCAAAGAATTAAAACTTCGGGGTTTATGCTCACAAGTCTCACGCCATACTAGGATGTAGAAACTCATCTAATTCTGATTCTGCACACCAAAACTACGTCGTCGGCATCATCCAGCTCACCAGAGAAATAAACAGCCCGTCAGAATTTACAAGCGAGTCGTTCCAAAGAGAGAATAAAAACAATAGCCAAGAAAAACTTTTCCACAAGGAGTGGAGAAACAGGATTAACTAGCCTCCTTGAAAACAAAGTTTTCACTCAGTCCAAAACTTCAGAAATGACACAACAATTGCTCTTATAACAGCAAATATAGGATTCATTGGCTGCTTGGAAGAATTCTTGGATGACACTTCCCATGATTCACTGCCAAAGAGAGATCAAACCAACAAAACAAGTCAATAATCGTGAAGATTTGGTAACATACATGGATACATTGCAAACGACAGACTTAGCAATACAACTGCTAGCGTATAGAATTACGTACATGCATACCATAGGTTTATGAGTGAGTCAGCATGATTTTGGAAGGATATATTCCAACATCACAGATTGCTCTCTCCCAAAGTGCAACAATCCACAATGAACAGATGTATTTCTGAATAATGAGAATACTATACTTACAGATTAATTCTGTCTAAAGGGGGATTGATTCCTTTCTGGACACTGCCATTAGGTTGAACATTAGGTTCAGGTTTTAGCTTCGGCGCTTGCGATGACACCTCACTGTCAGTTCTAGTGGAACTGCTATCTATGCTTTCAGAACCAACAGCGCTGGGAACATTTCTAGCCTGTAAAGACATTTCCTCAGTTCAGAGACCAAAATATGTAAATATTGATCAGTGGATAATGATTCAAAGCCAGTTTCACAACATATCCGTGAATGTGCCAAATTGGTTTAAAAATGTACAAAACATTACACAGTAATGTCCAGAGAAGGATTTTGTATCAGAAAATTACGAGCAGGTTAAGCCATTTCAAGAAAGGAAATCAAATGGTACATCAATCAACAAACAAAAGGCCAGCATAATTGACAAACAACTGGCTCTTACAACTGCATGTTCACAGTTCCATTGTCCACTGTAAAAGTGAGCCAAAAGGAAAATGAGGGCGAATACATTAGAAGGATCAGCCAAATTCCAGTAACTTGACTAATAGGCATCAAATAGCGGTAAAAGAATACAATTTTCCACAGTAAAAATGATAATACCACATTTCTCTTTCATTTCATTAGCAGTATCATGATTAATAGGCTTACATACGTCGGCATTTATCTGTTTAACAACCTGCATTCCTTCATACAAACTCGAAATTCATCAGCTACCACAAAGATCAGAAATCCAAGGGCATATCAAAAGTTAAATCTAGATCTCCATTTATAACCATTTACCATTTCTTCATTTTCCTAAAAGTAATTTGACATAAGGACGTGAAGATGCTTAACAGTTAACTCCAACAAAAAGATAGTTTCTCAAGCTCATTCATCTCAACTATTCAAGCTTATTTAACGTTTCCAAATACATCTGTATGTTAGATACAAAAATTGACATGTTTCATCCTGTGGAACCAATTTTCTGTGAATATCTCTTGTCTGTCAGTTTCGGAACACCCAAAGTTCAAATATCTCCAAAAGTAAAAAGGCAAGTTTTTATTAGATCCCCAGTATATATGCTTCAAAGGGCTATCATTTTATCATGGATGTTTCACCTACAAGAAAACGAGGGCAGCTTTGCAAACATTGCTAGAATAAGGCCGCATAAAAGAGTCCACTCGCTACGCAGCCTCTGACACATACTTCAACAAAATGAGTTATCTATCTGTCACTCATTTTAAGTATCGAGTATATTTCCACTGTATCCCCCGATGACTCGCACCGAATTCATTCGCAACTTCAGTACTTCACTATATAAATGTCTAAGTATCTTCTCATGCAAAAGCTTTCACAGATGAACGCTCAACAGATCATAGAAGAAAAGCGAGTGCTCACCTCCGCTCCGGCAGCATTCCCATCTTGTTTGTATTCTGCAGGTGTTGAACTCAATCCTTCAACACTGACTGTTGCATCATTGGCATCCATGCTGCCATCAGCATCATGAGGAATGTTCTCCTTGGGAAATGAGCCATTAGAATTTTTTAACAAAGAATCAGCAAAGTCTTCCACGACTTCCACATCAACTAAATGAGGTATTTGTCCCAGCGGACCAGGTGAAGCCGAAGCTGAAGCTTCCGCTGTGTTTTCCTCCATTGAATGAGTTTTTTCTCGTGAATTCATCTCATACAACACAGCACTGTCACTTTCCGATACCAGATGTGCCTCTACATTTTGTTCTTGTGAAGCTTCATTCCTTCCTTCACCAACACTTCGATCTACACAGTCATTTGGCTTACTGACAGATCTCAATGGAAAATTCTCTACTTCTACACTGGTCAAATTAATTGATTGAGATGTTGACTCAGCAAATGCATTAAGATTCTTCCCAGCTTCTTCGACTCCATTTTCAAGAAATTCTGTTGATGCCAATCCATCGAACTCTTTTGATTTGATGTCTACTTGGCTTCCATTGACAATTTCTCTGTCCTCAACCTTCGGTTCTTGATGTCCATTAGAGTTTCCAACAGATAAAAATCCAAGCTCCCTGGGGTCAGCCTGTTGATCCAATTCTTTTGAAGGTAAGGAAATAGCAACTTGAGTTTCAGTGGCAATTGTACCAAGTGGGTTTTGTTCCAAGAACTGATCAATGCTCTGCCCATCCTGAACAAACTTAGCAGGTCCCAGAACTCTATTTTCTTGGATTATCTCGCGGACAATCTCTCTTACAGTGTAGAATGATCCACCAACTTCCTTGTGTGTTAGATTTAGTGAGGGGAAATTCCCATCATTTGATTTCTGGTACCTGCAAAGTAAAGTACCAAAAGTAAATTATAACATCCAGTATGATTTCCCAAAAGTAGTCACAACAGAAACTGAACAGCCATAAGGAGGTTTGATGACTTGTGGGTAGAAGAAAAAAGACAAATCTACACGAATCCTTGTCCTCCTTTAGCCTAATTTTCCATTTGAAATTTTTGAAAATACAATGGGAACTTACTCCTTACTATTGCTAATGAATGAGTTTCAGCAGCAGCGCTTAGCAGAATATTTGTCAAATCCTTATCAGAGTTTGAGAGGTAGAAAGTTAGAAAATTTACAGATATAACATGTCATCTTTGACCAGGCAGAGTGAAGTCTTCGTAAATTGAAGTTCAGTCAGATGGATTAAGTGGAAGAGATTCAAAGGAATTGAGACCATAGACTCCGCTTGAATTAGTCATACCATCTAAGCATTTCATCAAGGTATCATCGCCTCCGAAGAAAGAGAAGGTTTGTGCAGTAAAATACATTGTGTCCAAAGGCCATAAAAAAAGACAACTTTGACATGGCCAACTAGCAATAGAAATTCCCACATTTTCTAATCTATCAAATTTTATCCCCAGCTTAAATTTTCACGTTCCAATATTATATCAAATCTATCTGTACACTAGACTCCCCCAAAAAATTGTCTTTGATTTCCTGTTTGCCCTCTTCAACTTTAAGTAATTATAATATTGCAGTAAAGACTCCATTATTTTAGAAGAACCTAATTTTTCATTCTCTTCATACCAAAAATTTCATAAACAGTTTATAAATAAAAAAGGTTGATATGGAGCCAGATAAATATTTTCCCGAGTTGAAAATCTGTAAATTAGTCGCCTTTAAATATCCAGCCTAGTATACTAGAACTCGATAAATCTTCTTTCTTTATATTTAAATTGATATCCTTCTTTTAGCATGATTTAAAAACAAGCAATAGGTCTTATTCCCACTTGGGAAATAGAAGAAAAGGGGGGAAGGAGGGAATCCTACGAATAAACAAAAAATAAATAAATAAGAGGAAGGCCAAAATAAAACTTGAATCCAATGGAATATTTTCTCTCACAAATGATGTCAAAGGAACTGTGATAGATTTGAAACAAATTCAAAAAGGTTAGATATTTTACGGATAGGATTAAAAGGTAAGGATAAAATTGAAAACCTTTAAAGCGGCAGAGAATTATTATGTCTTTTGACCATTTGATATTTAGCAATGAGAGTGGGAAATAACAAAGACTCAAAAAATTACAAGACTAACTTATTAGAGAAGGTAACAGGAACTGGTGCTATTTTACAGGAGAATTTTCTTCACTTATCTCATCAATCTACCAGTATTAAACGGGTTGACTGAGGTAATTATTCCCTGTCAATATTAGGATAGATCGGGTAAAAGGTTGAACTTCCAAGGCTCAATATTTTCCCACTGGTTATCCTATAAAATGGAAGAACTCAGGGTGCCATGTCTTGCTTTTTATTTTGCTAGTTATCATGCTTGTTGAGGAGCTTTAAAGAGAAGCTGATGCACTTACTTCTTTATGAATGCTTCAACCATTGATTTTCTCTCCTCTTTCGATCGACGGATTCGAGCCTTTCTTCCACTATTCTCAGACTCATTATGCTTTGCCAAGGCAAATGTCTGCCCGACCCAACCACCTTTAATACCATGCATGACTTTGGTAAGATCAGCAGCTTTGTAGATTTTAAACTGAATAAAAGAACGTCAAGAGCAGAATTAGTTAGAGGGACACAAGTAAAGCACACCTAAATTGACTCACAAGCACCAAATTAAACAATTGCACTACGAAACTTGGGCGGCGGATGCAGAAGGCAACCAAAAGCCCAAATTATGCAGTAATGCAAATGTTGTTAAACAAGGATTTGACGGTTCAAGACAATTTCTCACGTCCAAGATTCACAGCTTATGCAATGAATATGTCAGTCGATCACAAAATGTTCTTGACAGAAAGAGGTGCTACATTCAATGTAGGGATTTCTCTTAGATTATTTAAGCTGGAAGTTGAGCCAAATGCTGAAATGTATTGGTAAACCAGAAACAAGCTAAAACAGTGCAATTGTGAAGACTTCTCTAGCATGCAAAGAAAGAAGATAGATCAGACTACAAGAAATAGGCCATGAGATGGAAGAGAAAGTAGGATAGCCAGACGAAATATAGAGAGGGAGGCTTGGCAACTAGTAATGGAAGAAGCAACTACAACCGTCCAAACACCGATAAGCCAGAGAACCCAAGAAACAAAAGAAATGTGGTGATGGCTGCCTCCAATTCAGACTGTGCGACGACACATCGTGTTGAAGTTTCTGACAGCCAAGAAATGAAAGAAATGTGGCCATGGCTGCCTCCAATCTAGACTGCGCAACATCACATCCCATCGGCTCATCTCAGTAACAAACGGTCCATCAGCTTTCCCTCTCAATTCATCACACAACACTACCCACATACCAACCAGCGCTACATTACGCAAGACCACAAATTCCAAACGCGAGGCACGAAGGAACAAATCCGTAAAAGGAAATCTCAAACCTTCACGCACCCAACTCGCTCCAAGATCAAGCGCAACGACAACGACGCCTCAACCAGAGCCAGTCAATTTCCAGAGAGACAGGCAACTAACTAAAGCACACCTCCCCCTCCCCCCAAAAAAACAAAACAACGAACGATTCCCGGGAATTGCCAGGAAAACCCGTAGCAGCAGGGGCGACCACATAAGCCTCCCCATGCAAATTGAACACCAAAATCAAGCAACGACGGCGAATAGCACGTCGACAAACACCTATAAAGGGGAGATTCCGCTGGACTCGAAAATGCATAAAATCACAAAAGACCCAATAACCAAAAAAAAAAAAAAAAAAAAAAAAAAAAGGAGCACAAACGACATATAGTCAGAATCTACTCATTTCACGAAAGCATGTGCAAGTAATGCGAGCGAGTGCAAACATCGGAGCGCAGAAGCGAATAAGCAGGAGATCGTCAGCTGGCGAGAGCTTTATTTTACCTTGAAGAGAGAGAGAGAGAGAGAGAGAGAGAGATGAGGGGTTTAGGATGAGGGAAGCCAAACCCAAAAACCCTACACAGCTTCAGAGCACGCTGCGGTGACGAGACGAAAATTCTAGCGCTCTAGTCGTCCAGCCGAAATGATACGGAATGTCGCTCAATGGCAATGTTGTAATATCAGCAGCGCTCGAGGTCGATTTCTTCCCGTCGAAGGCCCCCATTCGGAGTGAAATTCGGCTTCGTGCAGTCGGAATCTCCTCTCACCGTTTTTCGGACCGTTCCATTTAATGTTATCATCGGACATCATGCTTTGCAAGTTTATACTATATATATCCACTAAGCGTCTTCTACGCTCGCAATTTTACAAAGCAAAAATTTTCAGCTCCTTAGGGGGGAAAAATATAGTCATCTAAGGACTTCACATTGGACCCACGTCGGTATCTGAATTCTACACGTAGAAATAAAGAAAATTCTCACCTCTCTCAGACAACATGCGGTTCGAACTACTTTCCACCATCTTCGAAATTCGATAAATATTGATTGATCGTATTACATTAGCCGCTTTCTCAACGTCTAAACGGAGTGAACTAGGTTCGGGGTCGAAATGACAGTAACTAACTGATCACTTGTTTATACCCCGGATCAGGTATGTCGAAGGATCATAATATCATTTCCAAAAGGGGGGATTCATTTCAAAGAAATTTAAGTCTGCTCTCAAAGAATTGAAACCTGGAATTAAATTTGAACGAACATAAATTCCGACACCCTCCATCAAAGATCGCCTTTTGACATCGTGAAGAATATACATCAGAGAAAGAATAGTAATTTTTGCCTAAGACTGAACCTCTTGAGTGGTGGAAAGAATTTTGATTTCAACTTTGTGTGTGCGCCCTTTGGAAACCAACTGTACCTCCTGCCGCTCGAATCGACCGAACAAAATCTCCTCAAAAAATTTGTGAATCAACTGCAGCTTACGACGGAAGGCCCTTCTGGATCTTCCCAGCCTTCAAAAGAATGAAGAGAAACTGGTTTTACATCCACGCGGTTAGAAAGAATCAGGCAATTTCCCCCACAATCTGCTGCATTTCCTCGTTTCAAAGCTGGAGTAGCCTGTGAAGTGTTAGAAAACTTTTGCCTGTTAGAATTGGCCACCTCAATCGAGGCTGCCGCTCATGTCCTATCCCCCAGGGATTTCTGCTTGTACCCGTGTTTCATCCTCTCATTGAGTTTCTCCCGTGTCTTTCTCTTTTTATCCATCTTTAGCCTATACCTTTCTTCTCTCTCCCTTTCATAGATCCCTTGCCAGTGCACTTCCCCAGTTAATGGCCACAACCATGGCTCTCTTGGATTGTCACCATCATCGGCAGCTTCCGCTAAATCTTCGTCCATACTCTTCAGCAATGTAAAATTGAAGTATTTTACCCACATATATCCCCTTCTAAGCTCAACCGGATGCTGCTCTGAGAGTGAACCTGTATTTGGGTCTAGGTAAACCATCTTCCTGGCGCTGTGGTAGGCCCACACATTGACAAGAAGTTCCAAACTACGACAATAACAATGCTTTTTCTGTTAAGCAAAGAAAACCAGAGTTACCTCCAATGTCCACGGCAGTTTGTAATTCTCAAGAGAAAAAGAAAAAAAAAAAAACATAGAGACAAAAGATGTGCTCACAAATATCACAAGAACCACAATTACCAAACACTAAAACAACTTACCTCTGCCTCTGTTTCACCCAGCAAGCAGAAATTGGTTGCACTAGAATTTATATGCAAGGAGTCAAGAGAATCGGCAAACATCCTGCAATTCAATTCAAAGTCGCATTTGACAATAAGCACATTCAGGGTTGTGCAGCTTACTCAAAAACTGGAAAATGCTGTAAACTGAAGAAGAGGCATTTGAATGGTCTCTTGTATGTCACCTGGTGAACATTATGAATTCAAGAAATGAAGGGGTCGGCATCACCCAGCTATGGAGGGAGGACCAGTAACCCCCATCCTCTGGCATGGGAGGAAGAGCTTCTATATGTGACGGTAAAGCATATATCTTGCGGAAGGCTTGCTCAAAAGCATTTCTGCATGAATTTGGGTACACTGTCAGATATTGAAATCTAAATCTCTGCAATGTTGAGTAAAAGATGTTAAAAGAATCCCTGCTGAGGTGCAGGACAACCAACCGGACTCGTAAAATTTGAAGTAGTTCAAACTTACTTTGCCTTTGGGTGAAAGAAACAAAGAAAATACGTTTTTCTTGCATTGAACAGTTGATAGTAAAAAATTGTTTTCAGTTCAGGAAAAGTATGAAGACCAATATAATCAAGTCTATCTCCTCTCACTTCAAACTTATAAAATTGGACAGTTAAATCCACCTTCTCACTTTAAGTGCCTGAAGCAATTTCGAAGCAATCTCGTTCTCCAGTGTGGGGAGTTATTAAGGAAGCATTGCATACATAATAATTGCTCAAAAAACCTCTTCCCACGAGTTTTAGGCTTATAGCACAAGGCTCCCTTAAGAAGGCATGAAAAATAAGAATAAAAACAGAAAGGAGGCCAGTATAATTTTTCCCTTATATCAGCAAAGACATTATATCTTTACAGACATTATTAGTACTCAAGCAAACATGACATACCTGCAGCCTCCTCCATTCAAGATGTCACACATAGACCAAAATGTGAGGACATCATTGCTTCCACTAACTCCACCATCCATGTCTAAACGTGCCCAAAAGTACATTACATCTCCTTTTTCCTCCCCTTGTACTGACTCTTCCAATACCTTCTCGGCTTTTGGGGATAATGAAACCTGGCAAAGAAATGATGCTCGATTTTTCATACAGCGATGAAAAAAAAAAAAAATTTGTTGATAGAAGTTTGAAAAAATCCCATGGTGCAGATACCGAGAGCTAAATCAATTTTTGCAACAAATCTGCTTCCATGTGCCTTCATGGATACAAGGAACCTAAATCACTGGAAATTTTATCACTAATACTACATTCCAGCAACATAAATGAGTACCTTCCTACCAGCAGTTCGCCATGATTGGAATCCAATCCAAGGTCTGCTGTGAATGTTATCTACCCTTTTTGCAATGGAAAACATTCCTCCCATCTCACATAGAATATCCCGATAATAAGTGTTATTCAGAAAACGAAGCCGGCTGACTGCATCTACATCATCTGACCTCAATCTCCTTGCTTTCGTTGACTGTCATGCAAAATTGAGGATGAGTAAATGGCAAAACAGCATTATGCATATGAACAATCGACAGTGCAAGAACCAGGAGAAATCTGCCAAATGAAACTAAAATACTCTGTGTGCGCCATTGACCATCATTATTTACCATAGTAAGTCACCTATTTTTGCCAAGAGAAAAGGTTCGCCAATTAATCTTCAGAAAATGCTCATCATTCACTATTTCAGCTTCTCAACTTAAACCAAGTTTCAAACTGTACACACTAAACATCTCGAGACGTTTCTGCAGTACATGCTGATCCCTCTTTTCAGACATGCTGGTTAATGTCAGTTTGGTCAACGCTGGCTTATCTGTTAAAGGAATTAAAAGTGCTAATTCACCAGGTAATGTCAGTGCAACATAACCAAGACAGTGTCCTATGGAATTCTTAAATCATCAAAGAGGGGAAAAAGAATGCTAATGCCTCATCAGCCCAATTATTTAAATAAAGATTCACATTGTTCACATAATATATTGAATTAAGAGGCTGGTTGATAAAAATATAAAAGTGACTCGAGGAACTTACGAGACTTAAACCCCGGTACAAAGAACTATGATGAAGAAATGACCAAGCTCCCGCCCCTTCGTATATCTCATAAATGCATACTGGCTGTCCTGTCCTTTCCAGTTCTCCCTCATCCCTTTCATTTGCTTCAAAACTGAGCTTCTCAGATTTCCGTGCATTACGGTATATGTCATTCCATGAGCCAGGATCTCTCTCCATTCTTTCTTCAAGCTGAAAGTGGACACAGAATCATATTTTCAGATGTCTTCTCTTTCTTAAACAGCAGGAAATATTAAAATATCTAGTATGCAAATACAAAAGAGAATCTTTGATCAGAGAATCCTGAAAGTGCCATATAAAATATTGCATACCTCTTCCTTTTCTACTTTCTCAAACTCTTCAATTTGTTCTATTTCCTGCAGAACTGCCCAATCTTCTTCTGTTGGAAAATCTCCAATAGTATCAGTTTGATTCTCAGAGGCGTTTCTAAGATCCACAAGGTCAGTCAATTCTTCCTCAAGAGCATATACTACACCAGCTTCTGTTGAATCCTCATGAGGCATGTCAACGGCATCCTGATTTATTTCACCCTCCAATAAATTCCAGTTCCATGACAGCTCTTCAATCTTAGCAACAGCACCAGGCAAAATGGTATCTGATGGAAAATCAAGTATATTCTCCAAAAGTTTCACATATGTACTAATGCATTCTGATGCCATCATGTTCTTAGCGAGCAGTTTTCCAGAAGAAGCAACAGTGATGGCAAACTCAGAAAGTCCGCCATCTGCTATTAAAGAGGAGAATGCTCTCATCAAAGCATCAGGATTATGCTGTGGAAAAAGTATCCCATGGACGCCATCAACAACCTGTAATTCCATTATGTCCTTCAGAAAATCAGCTTGAACCAGAGGAAAAACTGTCCTCATGATTAAAAGAAATGACGATGAGGAACTGAAGTAGACATACATATTTTGTAATAACGGGAATGTCTGGGACAACAATGGGGATTCCAAACGTCATGCTTCGGACAAGTAATGGAGGGAAACCCTGCTCATCTTGAGAAGAACCATAAAGAACAATGTCTGCCATGGTCAATACGCTATCAACATCGGCATTTATGCCAAAATGCCTCACTGAACCCTGTAGAAGTCCCAGACGAGAAGCAATCTCCTAAAATATCAGACAAACTACATCAGAAACACCCAACTAAGGTCCTTACCTCTGGTACCTCCTTTACTTCATTATGCAGATAACAATACCATGCTAGAAATTGGGCAGATGGAATACAGCAGCAGTAGCAGCAGTCGTCACAACAATCACAAAGGGTCAGCAGACACAGAGAGCAACATTTTCTTGAAAGTCGAAGAAAATGCCAACCTTTGTAGGGAAAAAGAAGTGTCCTTGTTTGTTACTTTCAAAATTTCTCTCAATGGCCCAACAGATTTAACATAGCTGTCTCCTATCAAATTATTCTCTTAAGAACATATACAATTCTGAAATTTGTCACACATCTATGCCAACAAACTCTCTGCATCGCCTATCATCACC
Source organism: Eucalyptus tenuipes (assembly GCA_014182365.1). Lineage (NCBI taxonomy): Eukaryota > Viridiplantae > Streptophyta > Magnoliopsida > Myrtales > Myrtaceae > Eucalyptus > Eucalyptus tenuipes. The sequence goes on along the minus strand of CM024543.1, from coordinate 27,343,461 downwards.
TCTGGGCCAACATAAGACATACAACTAACTGAAGAAACGTCAAGGAGAAAAAGTTTACAAGGGAAGCAGGGAGCAAAAGAAAGAAATTGTAGTCTTTTTTTAAACCATAAGCAGTAGAACAATGACCAATTAATTCTATTTTTAACTCATAGTTGTAACTCAGTTTTTCTGAAGATAAACCCAGGAGCATGATAAGCTACTTCTCTTACACTCCAGTGGATTTGCTTTCAGCATCTCTAAAAACAAATGCTGCCACAATAAAGACATATTTAATTGGTCACATTATTTTCACCGCAACTCTTTTGTTCATTTACTCATTCATGAAAAAGGATAGGATATTTCTGAAAATTAGCTAGCAAAATGAGTGGAAACAATCAGGTACCTGGAACGCATCGTCACTGTCACCAGTCGAATTGCCACACAAGAAAACAAACTTATAAGACCCTCCATCATTTCTCCTTGCATACTTTACCAGCAAAGGTCCTATGGCATGCATTGCCACAGCATAATCCCATGATAGCTCGTTGTAGAATAAAGAACTTCCAATGACTAGAACTACCAAATCATCTCGTTGGAATCCATTGAGTTCCCTCAGTTGATGCTTAAAATGAGTCTGGCTATACCTTTCTGCAGACCAGACATCAACTGGAGATCCAGGAATGACAAAGAAGTTCCCAGTGTCAAGCACACTATATAACATCTGATCCAGGAAGACATAATAAGCACTGCAGAAAAGGACTTCCTAGGTGGCCGAAAAGAAGTAAAAAACCACCACAAACAATAAGATTAGCAAGTTTACCGGAAGAGTGAAATCAGGAAACACGATGACATCAGCTCTGCTGAAAGTGTTTCTCCACAGAGTGACAAGATGTTTCCAGTCCATTTCCTCATAAAATGGAATGCGTTTTGCAAGGACATCATCTTGAATTACCCATATAAGAGGCACTGAAGAAAAAGGCTCCTGCATAAGGCTGCAGAAATATGAAACTCACTAAATAAAGTCACTGACACAAAAGCAATTGCAAATGTCTTCTTGGTGTGAGCATCTGAGCCAATGACAGCCCCTTCCCTATCCCCACCCTCCCGACCCCGATCCCCGACCTGTATAAAAAACCTCACATGCACATGCACAGGCACACGAGTGCGCGGACAGAGCGAGCACCTGGCACTAAAATTGACTGAAGGCTGGGATATTACGTCTCCAGTTTTTATGATGACAAGGCAAAATTCAGGCCAAACTAGAAGATCAGCTTTTTGCAGAGTCAAAAATTCCATCTTCTCTATCGCCTCATTTAAATTCCAATAATGTTAATTCGAACTAAAATAGGAAACAATTAACGATAATAAATGTCCATGGTCAGAACTCAGAAACACCGAAACACACCTAATCCACTCATCAGTGGGCTAGATCATCTATTATGATAATATTGTAAATTGAGTGCGGTCTGTTAAATAAAAATTTATTGCAGAAGTTTAAGATAATATGGATGCAAGCCAAACCACAAGTAAGCAAAGAAGAAACATTTGCTTTACAGAATTGCATGATTTCTAGAAAGCTATTGGACTCTATTTGACTCCCCATGCACACAAATTTTTATTTGGGTTCTTGCTCCTGATTACCGACTTGTTGAGTACAGCTCAGTTATGCTCATGTTCTGAGATTCAACCATAGAGCTCCATTTGCATGAGAGAAAGAATTAAGATACATATCCGACATATACCATAAGCTAGTTGATTCATCAGCTCGAGCTTTTTGAAGAAGTAACTGCATAGCATTTTATTCTACCATTCCAAAGCAGCCCTTTTCTTTACTCCAAGGAATGAAACTTCACTTTTGCTACTATAAAAGTATCCTTATAGTTCTTCCCTTCTTCTTTTTTCAATTTTCAGTCTTCTGAGTATATATTATTTTGAAAATGCTAAAAGCAAACTTGAACTTTATAAGGATCCTTATGGATTAGCTTTTTAATAAATTGGACATTGTTGAAAATTAACAGGATCCCTGCAACTTTAAGTCTAGATTAGCTCTGTAACTTCAGAGTTGATGAGGAAAGAGAACTTTAAAAAAAAAAAACTCGATTCATTATTATTAGACTTTAGATTTCTTTGACTACTTTAATCCCAAAGATTCATGAAGATAGCCAAGGAAAGTTGTTACCATAACACTTAGTCATCATCGATATTATTGATATCTAATAGAAATCGGCATGCATAAGATCCTTCATTCGGAATTGATCATTAAACAGTAAAATTATTAGTATCTTTACTTCAACAGAAAGCAGTTGAGCATCATATCCATGCCCAAAAAGATCCTAAAATCTGATTTTCCAGGTAATGCACTGAGTGGGAAAGTTAAGCAAGTAGCACCATACGAACAAACATAAGCATGCACAGAAAGCAAGCACAACTTTAAACAAGGGAAAAAGAGAAACATACCTCGAAACAGCCTCTTTTGCTTCAATAGAATCAACAATAATACCTTCATAGCTGTAAAGAGTAAGCAAGAGTTCAACTATTAATAATTAGTAAGAAAAATTGTAGAAGCCCATTAATGCCAACTAAAGCCATATATAACATCATACATTGACCAATCAATATGGCCATATTGCTCAGGACCCAGAACTGAAATCTGACTGGCTACATCCTTCCAGACAGGAAGTGCTTCGCCATTCTCTACCACGTATATCTGCAGAAATGTCATCAGGGTGGTGCATTAGATCATTGGAGAGTTTAAATAACTGAAAAGTGAAAACTTCAAAAAAGTAACATGCCATGACCATCATTCTGTCATTTCTACAGTGTAGCCAAATTTATATTTACTGGACAGCAATTCTGGGTGACATCAAGAGCAAAGCCAGAAATTTAAATCAACATTTGCTTCTACAAATATTAAAACGTAATAAGATCCAAATATAAGTTTACCTGAAACGTGTAACCTAGTTTCTTTAGATTGCTCACAACGGAAAAGAGCATCAAGAACTGTGGATCCTTCCTCAGATTCCCCAAAACCTAAAATTCACAAAGCACCCAATAAGGATGATGAGTTTGCTAAAAAAACACATGCATACACAAATGAACTGGCGCAAAAGATGGCACAGAAAGATTCCACCGTCCCCAAAAGTAAAGCAATATTGAGAACTAGGCCAAAAATAAATCACCAATTCATCTGATGACCATCATCGCATTCATGGCACAACAATCGAGAAGGATATAGCTGGTCATTTGGTCTTTTAGATTGACCATCACATTGCCGTCTTGTCTTAATTTTTGTACTAAGTATTTTCTTAAGACACAAGGCATGAGTCTGAATGGCACTGCCATCAGGACAGGCGCTCGATTCCAGATAAGCTACATTCAGCTAACAATGAGATTATCAAATCCCAATTGGATGAGATAGAAGAGCTGCTTTGAATTCCCAATGCATGAAACGACACGGCAGGCGTTACTACTCAAACCACCAGCAAAGTTTGAATATGGCATACGTTAATAATCAATGGAGAACATTTAGGCATGCAACGAGTGAAAATCTCCGAACGCATGAGATGCCCAATTGCAATAAGCGCCAATTCGAACTACATTGCCTCAAAAATATTAAGAAAAATTTCGATTTAAGGAAAAAGGACGGATGGAAAGGAACCGAGATCAGATCAAATCAAAACTTTCCCAAGCTGGCACAGGTCACTTCGACTTTAGAAACGAATGAAATTGCGGGAAGATGGATAAGCACTCTCACAAGAGCAAGCCTCGGGGGCCGAACGCCGATCCTCCTCTCCGACCGCGCCCGATCCAATCCCCCTCCCTCCGCCAGCTGCCGCGACGGCACGAACTTGAGCGTGCTGCCGAACTTGAGCCCTTCCCTCACCGACCCCCGCCGGACGCCACCTTGCTTGAACACCGACGTGATCGAGCTCTGCAGCACCATCGACGCCATCGCGAAGACGAACACCGCGAGCAGTATCGCCAAGTAGAGCAGCGACTTGCCCCGGATGGGGGGACGAGGGAGGAGAGCCCGAGCCCGAGCCCGAGGCCCTTGCGGTTGGCCCTGCCGTGGTGGGCGCGGCTGGCCCGGAGCGGCTGGCGATCGGAGGGGGCAGGCTCTTGGCGCCATCCCGGGAGTGGCGGTCGGGGCCGGGGCTAGGGTTCGAGTTCCGCCGGAAATGGAATCTGCCGCGGATCGAGTGGGACGCGGCCGCGGCGGTGGGGGTGGCGTCGTCCATCGTGGCCGGAGGAGATCGGGTCGGCGGCGCCGTAGTTCATAAGAAGGGGGGTGGCGATCTCCGCCGGGGAAGCGCGCCGGAAATGGGGCGGCGGATCTTCACCGGAGACGACGAGATCGGAAAGATGGGGGCGTCGCCATTGGAGGAGGAGATTCGATTGGGGGTTGGCTCGGATGAGTCGACTCGGCTCGACTCGACGAGACGACGTGAGCGGAGTGAAGAAGAGAAGCTGAGATTCATTCGGGTTTTTTTTTTTTTTTTTTAATTTTTTTTTTTGTATTATTTTCCCCTGCCGACTTTGCACGTGCAATTGAGTGGTTTTTGTTTATTGCAAATTTTTAAGAGAGATTAAAAAAATGTTCTTGAAAATTCTAAGTACTTAACACGAGGGTACAGTTGTTTTAAAAAAAAGTGTAATTAAATTCTTCAAAATCGTCGGTGTAGTCAAATCCTATGCCATATAGCCCAAGGGAAAATCTTGATTTTTTCTTATTTTATTATACATCATGTTGATGTGCCGCTTTTCTTAATTAATTTCTTAAAGTGAGAGTGTGACCTTGTAACTTTTGCGCAAAATAACCTTAGTCCAGTAGTACCTTCTTCCCTCGATCTTGACCTCGAGCGAACGTGGCCATTGGCCGCTCGGTTCCAATTTATGGGAACCAATGGGCACCGGGCCCAGTTCCCGATTCTATGGGCGAGATCCACCCGCCCGCCCACCCGGACCGGACCGGAACCTTTTTAATATTAAAAAAAAAATTGCTAAAAGAAACCCTGGATCTCATCTCATCTCATTCCCTTCGTCTTCTTCGGTTCTCGAGTGTAAGGTCTAGCTGTAGAAGTTACACATGCGTATTGCATTGTATGCCAGGAAATGAAGAAACAAGGAGTTGAAGAAGATCGTCTCTAGCTACTAAGAGATGTTAGTGGTGCTTTTAGGCCAGGTGTGCTAACAACACTAGTAGGCGTTAGGTTTGTAGTACTCGCAGGTGAGATGAAAGTAGTTCACCGTCATGGATGCTTCTTCGTCTTTTCTCTCCTTTTTAGCTGAAGACCTAGAAGGATGTCTATCTCGAAGCCGAGTCTATTGCGGCAGCTCCAGCTACTCGGAACCTCAACCTGCTTCGGTCCACTCCATTCCAGGTCTGTTCCGTGAAGGAATGACAGCTCGGGAGTCAAGTCCCAAGCAGTAATCTTTTTTTTTGGTAAGACCCAAGCAGTAATCTTCATCTGTGTTAAGTCTATTATTTCAAGAAGATACATGTATGTAAACATCACTCGGCACAACGCTCTGCATGTGCATATCGTATTTGTAAATTCGTCGCGTTTACTTCTCCCGCCGTCCGCATCTCCACGTACTTAAATTTGATTTTTCTTTTTTTGGCTTACTTTGATGTCACGTAGTCGTTCTATGTTGAAAACCAAAATTGTTTCGCGTCAATATCGGTTCCATGGATCCACCAGAACCGGACCGCCGATTCGGGCGGTCCGGTTCTCGGGTGGATCCATGCAACAAACGGGTGGATCCCGGTTCCACTTTTCGGAACCGGTCCTTAGCGGGCGGTTCTCGGTTCTAGGTCGAGAATCGCCCGCCGGACCATGCACACTCCTAGTGCTGACCTTGTAACTTTTTCTTCCAGTAGTACCTTCTTCCCTCGATCTTGACCTCGAGCAAACGTGGCCATTGGTTGCTCGAGCTTGAGAATCCCACAGCTAGATGTGGTTATGATGCTTGCAACCAATTTAGGGGTGTCAATAGTTCAGTTCAGATTAGTTCATTTCAGTTCGAATATTCGAGAAATCTAAATCGAATTATTTGGATGTGCATTCCATTTACATTGAATCGATACTCAAATCGTAGATTCGGCTCAATTATTTCGGTTTTCTTTTTTATTGTATTAAGAAGATGTTTTAGTAACCAAAGAGAGAGATTGTATAAATTGTAGTGTTATGAAGATGGACAATTTTCAGTTCGGTAAGGTTAACCAAATCAGAATAAATCGTGATTATTTTTTAATTACCCAAACATAAAAATATGAAAATTCAATTTGGTTTAATTTTCTAATTCGGCTCCGGCGCCCCTAGTGACCATGGCCAGATCTGGATAAAAGCTCGCAGCCATGTCAAAAATTTTTTTTGAACTCTTCAATGCGAAAAGAACCCAAATAATAAGGATTTCAGATCAAGAATAAAATCCAATAAATTGGAAGATGAAGTGGGAAAGAATTAAAAAAGATCCAATTCATTTTAATTTTTATTCTTTTTTCCGGATCACCAACTAATCTCCCCAAAATGTTGAATTTTCTTCGCTTCAGTAAAATTCGATGAGCTTTGATTTTTCCACCCATTAAGAAAGAAGACGAATGCTACTCATTTTGCGCCGTTTTCTTTGCTTTGCTGTGACCGGGGAGAGAAGTATAAAGCAAGTGAAAATGCCAGTCATCTCGTTATTGAAAGAAGAACCCAACTCCAATTGGCACTTCCTAGAACGATATGTTCACTTCTGCATTTTCATCAACTCAGCACCTTGTCAATACTTTTGTATTCCTATTTTATCCTCACTTCTGCCTAGGGTCTCGTGACCTCAACATTGGCTTGGCTAGGCCTCTTCACCGATTTCATTCTCTTTGACTTCAATCGCTTCTATCAGTTTTCGCGATTGAATGACGGCAGCAATGTCGTATGCTTTCCTTCTCTCTTTTTTTCACTCGAGAGTCGTTTGGTAAAAAATACACCAAAAGTCAATTAACCAGACGGTATTTAGTTGGTTTGAGTAAATACACCTTGGGCCAAAGATCTCGGGCCATTTCCTCAAAACCGAAAGATCACATGAAAATTGTACAAAATCAACACTTTTTATTTTTTTATTTTTATTTTTTTTGGGGCACTAGGGGCACGTCATCAGCAACCTCCTGTACTCTTCCTGCCATCTCCCGAGTATTTTCAAAAGAGCCCAAAAATTCAAAATCTCCATCTTCCCTCTCCCTCTCTCTCTCTCTCTCTAGATTTTCTCTCTTCTGAGCAGCAACGGCAATGGCGTCGCTCTCCCTGAAGCTCCACATCACCAAGGGCCCCCGCGAGGGGGAAACCCTAGAGTACCCCCCCGGATCGACGGTCCGGATCGGCCGCGTCCTCCGCGGCAACAACCTCGCCATCAAGGACGCCGGCATCTCCTCCAAGCACCTCTCCATCGAGTCCCGCCCCGCCGCCGCCGCCGCCGACGGGCCCGAGCCCTCCGGCGGCAACGCCTGGGCCCTCACCGACCTCGGGTCCTCCAACGGCACCTTCGTCAACGAGTCCACCAGGCTCGCCCCCGACGCGCCCTACGTGCTCCGCGACGGCGATTCCATCAAAATCGGTGAGCTCACTGCCTTCCTCGTCAAGATAGAGGCCTGCGGCGGCGGGGAGGCCGAGTCGAGGTTGCGTCGGAACCCTAGGCGAAGGGCCAACGAGCGGAACTCGGAGAAGGAGGAGGCCGCGCCGGTGGTGGAGAGCCGGGCGGGGAGCGTTAGGGTTCCGAAGGGGAGGGGAGGGAAAACTGAATTACCAGAAGCTGGGGGCGGAGCAGCAGCAGCAGCTCCAGCTCGGTCTGCGAAGAGTGAATTGGTGGAGGCAAGTGCAGTGCGAGGGTTTGAGGGCGAGGCGTGTGGTGCGGCATCGCAAAATGCGGGTATGGCGGCGAGGGAGAATTCGGGGATCTCGCGAGTGAGTCCGAGGAGGACTAGGAGGAGAAAGAAGGAAGAGGACAATCCCGTTGCTGGCGCCGTAGTCGAGAAGGGTCTGGAGGATGGAGGAATAAAAAAGGACGAAGGTAAAGAGAGGAACACGAGATCGAGAAGGACGAGGCAAGCAAAGGGAAGGAATCCAATCGGTGATTCAGAGAGAGTGGAGAGGTTGGATCCCGTGGAGGAGGCGCGAGATGATGTCATGGCAAATGAGGAGAGTGCACGTCGGCCGAATACGGAGTCAGTCCAGGGAAATGATGAAAGGGAAGTGGTGGTGGGTCGGAGTCAGGACGCCGAACAGATGGTGGATGAGGGTGAAGTTTTGGGGGAGACTAAGAAGTCCGGCCCGGCAGAGCAAGTTTCTGGTGAGGACGGTTGTGGTGTAAGGAGTATTAAGGTCGAGATTGAAGATGACGTTATTCTTGAGGCTGGGCCCGGTAATGAGGTACGAAGTGGGATCGGCTTCGGTTCGAAAGAGACTACGGGGAAGAGCAGCCAGTTCCCAGATTTCTCGAAAATGAGCCTCAGGGAATGGTTTGATTATATGGAGGTCTATTTGCCGAAGCAGATAACTGATGAGACGGAGAAGCTGATTTCGGAGATGAGGTTGAAAGCTCAACGCGTCAGGGAGTATGTTGCTGAGCAGAAGAAGCAGAAGGGAAAAGCAATTTCATAGATGGCGGAACATTTCTGCGCGGTATGCCTGCCGAATAACAACCCAGTCAGTCCTTCCGTTTTCAGCCGAAGATTACTCTGGAAACTGGTGAATTGTGTGCATGCTGAGCTAAATGGAGACTGCAGGTGGATTAGCTGGGGAACTCCAATGCCGGTTTCACAGTATGCCATAGCAGCAACCTGGAAGACTTGCAAAAATGTCTCCAAAGCCGTTTCTGACGAGTGCCATGTACATCGGTGACGGGCAACTTTACCAGGAGTAGACAAGATGAGACGCAAGGAGGAAGGAGAGAGGACGAAAGAAGAACATGCACAGCTGTTCTCAGTGTCGGTCCGATTTCCTCATATGTCTCTGAAGAGACAATTTATGGTTCTTCTGATAAAATTAGAAGCGGTTAAGAAGGAGGCATTGCGCCTAGTTAGGCACGACAGAAGCTTAGGAAATACATGTACGAATTGTTGTAGTCTACATTTGATAAGCAACTGGAGAGAAGAGAGAATGTATTGATGTTTAAGTATATTTGTATATTTGTACCTTGCATCATTCGATTAACTTCAACTATTGGATGCAAGCCCCGACGCTATGAATCTTGTACTTGTCTCCACTGCATTTAGATGAAATATTCGGTCTTCAATTTGTTACGTGGAAGAAGCTGCATGCCCCTCTATGCCCATGAAAGGACGAACAGAATAGCTCGTGGACTTCAGGGGCAAAATACGCCACAAGGTTAAGTTCAGTGATTGGCCCGTTCCGCGTCTGAGAAAAAAACAGGGGGGATAGCACAATCAAGGCTCCGATTCAAATTGGGAACTCATTTAAGTGAGCTCGAATCGGACTGAATTTTTTCCTTTTCGATCAGGCAAGGGTGGCCTTTACGAAATCCACGGGGAACGGTAACTGGAATGGGCATACAGAGGAAAGGGGATGACCCACGCGTCCGATTTTCCATACAGCAAAAGATGCAAAACTTGTACTTTTGACTATTTTTATTCAGAAATGTGCTCATCTAAGTTCATAAGCGCATCTGATTATACACAGGTTATAAACATGATCTTATTTCTTGGGCTAAAGCTGAAAGAACTTTCGCGAGTCACGTACACTGAAAATTCCTTATTTCTTCACTATTTGATAGACTAATTATATATATATATATATATAGGACGTTCCCTGCAAAAGAAGAATTATTTTCCTGTGTAATAGCTTCTAGAAATAATGAACTTGCTTCTTCCCGGCGGAGAACTCTTCTTTCTTCCTTTCTTAAGGGTCGGGGCCCGTGGAGTCAACTTGCTGGCAACTTTTTACTCTTCATCTGGGTAAGCTTCAAGATATCGTCGAATTTGCAGACGCTCATTTCTTGTAAGATCAGGATCATCAGCATTCAGCCTATTTCGCAATGCTGGACCGGCACTGCTACGATCATCACCAAGGACCTGCATGAAAGAATTTAACACATTGTATCATAAATGTTTCAGAGTTCCAACGGATCCATAAAGGCAAATATCATTTTAAAAAGGAAAGAGACAAGAAGCAAAAGAAAATTTTCCAATTGCTCATAATTCATCTGGATAATCTCAAAATTTCCAACAGACTGAGGAAGAAGTGGAATAGATAGTACTAAACTGCTCATGCTGCCAAAGATTGAATCATTAGACAGGCATGAGCAGCTAGAGATAAATATACATTGCAGCTACTGACTGGACCTTACTTTGATATAGTTGTTCACATGGCCATCCTTGTTCGGAGAAGTGAGAAGCTCCTGTTTGTTGCAGGTCCATACACCATCAACGATGTACTTGTACTCGTAGTCTCCTTCCTGTTACTCACAAGAGTCAATTTTAATGCCATTATTCCAAGTGCAATTCAACAGATCTTTTCCATGAGAAATTTAAAACCTTGGTCTTTCAGAGTCGACAAAAAATTGATAAGCATTTTTAAATTGGAGTTAACTGATGTGCAAAAGTTATTCGGAACATGAAGCAACTGAGTAACAGGAATAATATAGTGATCTCAAAATGCAGGACTACTATGAGCCGGGAACATTGTCTGATTAAACTTACCGGCAGTTCTCTTGTGAGTTTCCAGAGTCCTTGTTCCTCATCAAATTGCAAAGGAAGTCTCTGAAAAAGCATAAGAAAAAAGCCAGGATAGGAAAATGTTAATTATTGGGGAATATGGGAGTATCCAGCAATCAGATAAGCATTTTCAATAAATAAAAGGACATGGAATATGGGGTAATGTAGACAAATACGGTAAAAATTCTAGATTCTGAGATACCCTAAAAGTATCAAGTACATGAGCCAGGACAATACTGTGGGGGTATTGGTTTCTTCCAAAGCTACATCCACGTGTGCAATTGAAGCGTTGGCAAAGTGAACTAAATTCTTGAACTGCAAAAATTTTCACTAGATGAAAAATTGATACCTCGCCCCATCCAATATCAAGTCCAGAAACTTCCACGGCGGAAGAGTTGTAACCTTGCCATGTCAGGCTGATTGGCTTCTTTTTAAAGCCTGTAAGCTTTAATCAAGAAAACAGGTAATGAGTTGAACTTGTCATGGGTAACAACAGTCCATCAACCTGAATTGCATGAAAAATGATCCCGTCATGGAGATTCTCCTTTAGCAAAGGAAGTGAAGATGTGCATGATTAACAGCAATGAAAGATTTCAATTATCTGAATTTGATTGAATGTTAACAAATTGTAAGCAATAGTGGAGATCCGCTTATTTATTCCAAGAGCCATCTGTGTCAATTTCTTTATAAAACCCATAAGTAGAAAGGCAACTGGTAATGTCAGCACTAAGTTCCAGTGGCCAAAACAGCACATTTAAAACATCTGGAGTAAAAATTATCTGCCATTATTACTTTAAAAGGGAAGATCTGGCAGCACCAAGACAAAAGCAAGAACTTTAAAACTAGCATGTATCGACAAAACACAAGACACCATCTTTAGTTTCAATGAAAAAATGGTGTCATTTAATTCTAGATAAGAACAAAGTGAATTTAGTCTAGTTTGGTCTACTTCTCAAAACACAGCTGACCCCCTATGAAAATCTCAACATAAACCATCAACATATAGGACAGAAGGATATGAATGCTTAAACACTTCAGAGAATATAGAGAAAATAAACTCACAATATCAGCGGTAGCACTTTTTATGGCATACAGCTTGGGAAAGCATGAACGTTTGCTCTGCAAGATAAAAATAACTCCAAGATTAAGAGGGAATTCGAGAGAAAATACACTTTTGTCCATACCATACTACACTCTCCTTTTGGCTGAATGACAGATAAAACACAACAAAGTACAAAGCAAAATATGCTCATAATGCTGCCATCAAAGTCCCAAAATATCTAAGTTCTAGAACTCCCTTGCTCAGGAGATCAACTGCCAGGTACCTCAACAATGTAATTGCGTACAGCAAGTTTGAAGCTTACTGTTACATCATAGAATAAAGTATGGGCAAGATGTCCAAAAGTATTAAGAAGAATCAGACATGCAAGTAACCTAGCGGCATAAGCTTTCTTCTGGTCATCATTAAATAAATTTTAGTGACATCTAGCAACGATTGTATCTAGTGCAAAAAGCATTCTCATATATCGCAATGCACAAAGCAATCTCAGTCTTCCACTGGAATATTATTGATAGAGTAAGATTTTGATTTGCTGGTATCCTGTCATAGTTCTAAAAGCAATTTTAACTTTCCATGTAGCAAGGAAAGAGGGCTTTAACTTTCCGTGTAGCAAGGAAAAAGGGCTAGACAATATGAAGTAAAATGAGCATACAAAGTACAAAATTTTAAATCATAAGTGTGTCACACAAGGAGCAAGTTGACACTACTAGCCAAAGAACTGCAAGGAATTATTACCTGTAATAATCTGTGAGCTTCACCGAGTTTATATCCCTGAACCCAGAACATGTATGCCAACTGAAGTATATAAATAGAGCAAAGGGAATATTAGTTGAACATAATGAAACAGACAGACTGTTGAAATTATCATGTTCTCTTAGCTTGCAAGAGAAAGCCAAACAACTGATAATCTGTAAGAAGGATGCCACGATGTGCAGTTAGTCAATCCGTGAGGTTGAATCAAGATTTGACCGATAAGAGAGGGGTCAATGAGAGAAGGAGATGAGAGAAAAACAGACAAACAACCAGTGGATAAAATTGTTCAAGAAAGAAACTGGATATCAGGCATACCGCCACAGCAGGAGCCCTTCCGAGTCCGGCAGTACAATGTATATATGTGACACCTCCATTCCGGTTGATGGCCTTGTAAAGTTTGCTGACTACTGCTGGGAGCCGCATCCGCAAATCAAATGGATCAAAATCTCTGCTACGATCAAATTGAACTGCTAGATTAGTCACCAGTTGTATATTATTCACATAATGCACATAAAGTATAACTAGCAGAGAAAAAGGCATTTCCCAAAGCAATTTTACAGTTATTTCTCAAATGGATCAAAGCAGAACCATAATGATAATGAAGCTTGTCTCCACTGATGTACTCAAATCAAATTTTGAGAATGTGCAACTAACGCAAGGCACTGAGAGCACAACACAGACTGTTCTTTTGCCTTTCACCTTTCAAAAGAAGAAAAGATGTAGATACATGGGATGGACTTAGAGCCCAAAGTGAGCAGTCCATGGATTGAAGAACAAGTCTAATGCCAGTCAATTGAATCTCACGCTTCTTGGAGAACTGCTTTAATATATCATAAGCAGCGATCTTTCTAGACAAACCTTATCTGAGCCCGCAAGTGTTGAATGTTGTCACATGTTTCAGCATAGTCTCGGATTGCTTTAATATCAACCCCAAAGTATCTGGAGATAGTAGTAAGGGGACAAAATGTGCATAGTCTTAAATGATACATCGTTGTCGTCACACCACTACCATTTAGATGATTAATTCAAAACAAAACTCCAAAAACAAAATTCCTGAGGATACTCCAAATCCGGGTCTTGCTGTAAGCAGAAAATGGTCTTCACTCCAATAGCACGAAGCTTGTCCACATCTTTTGGAGTCTGGAATAACTTTGGTTATTAGTATACTGAGTGGAAGAAAAAGGTCTAAATCAGAGCAAGCGAAACTTAGGCGGTACTCATGATGGACATCTGAATCACCTGTAGGCACGAACCTACAATCAAGTCTGGTCGGATGAAGTTGTAGTTCATTCCTAGCTCATGCCTATAAGTCAAGACTGTTTTAGAAAGAGATCATTAGTTGCAAGCGTAGATGCTCGACACAAACAAATCCAGAGTACCATTAACTTAAAAGGAGGCATTTTGAAAGAAACCACTAAACTAGCCATCCAAAAGCAAAGTCCGCCTCCTCAGAGGACAACAGGATGGTTTATGTGACTAGTCTACCAATGTAACTAGCGAAAACAACAATGAGGTCCCGCAAGTCATACAGGCTCTTTGCAGGCCATGAAGAACGAGGCATAAGGATTGATATGGCAACCCCATAGGTTCCAACTGACTTTTCCAGTATATATTCCTCAGTCACCGTTCTATCGAACAAAAGATAATAGCAATTCCCAATTACTGGTACACACTTACCAGCACCCATTGCCTCTGTCATAGTGGAGCTATACTCCTCTGACTTCTCCTCCTCCACTTCAGAGCCGCTCATTTCTGTGCTCGGCGTAGATCCCGACACCGCCTATGCTAAAGCAAATCACATCAACCGAGGAAGAAAAGCCGCCGCGCAACAGAACAGAATATAATCAAAGCAAAAAAAAAAAAAAAAGGCCATCTCAAGCTCTTCAACCGCTCAAAAAACGAGCGGATTCCTCCTCGTTTACCTTCAAAGCCAGGCTCCTCAGGCGATCGGCACTATCCACCGCTCCCTGCACCACCGATTCAATCCATTCATTTTGTAAGATTTCCAAGCATGAACTTTTGGGGAGGTAAATAAAGGCTCGAAAAGATTTGAACTCAGGACTTAGATAGACTGATTAATTTTGTAGGATCATTTTCAACTGTTCTAAAAACTTAAACTGCTATTTGATTAAACTAAACTAATGTATTTCAATCTTAAGCACTCGAGATTCGGGAACAGAGTAGCGAAGTCCGAAGCGAGCCGAACAGAACTCGACGGGAGCTTTCGGAACTTTTCGAAAGACGATCAAAGAAACGAGGCGAGGCGAAGCGAAGCGCAACGTACGGTGATCCTGAGAAAGCACGGCGGCGGCGGCGGCGGCTTGACGTGGCGGGGGCATCCGAATCCGCAGCGCGACGGCGAGGGCGACCATCTGCAGAGTCACTCAGGCCGGTGAGAAAACGAACTTTCCGCGGAGAAGAAAGCCGAAGCAGGCGATCATCGCGACGAAGAGCGCGCGCGCGAGATCGTAAGGACAGAGAGAGGACCTCGGGAGATTCTGGAGGCAGTTCATTGGATTGGACCAGCTTCCCAGAAAGAGAGAGAGAGAGAGAGAGAGAGAAAGAGAGAGACTGGGGAAGTGATATTTTTCGGGAGGAGGAGTGAGACACGTTTTGACAGGTACCAAGCAGGAAAGGAAAGTGGCGAGGAGCGATAGAAAAGGGGTGCGCCTTTTCGCGGATTCCCCGCAATGCCGATCCCAACTTCCCTCGATTATCGCTTTTTTTTTTTTTTTTTATTCATTTTGTAACGTTGCTTGATTTTTTTGCTACGTGTCGATTGCCAGATATTTACGTGAGTGGACCACGTGTCCGCCATCCCTTTTTTTCATTTTTATTTTTCATTTCTTTTTTGGCTGATTTGGCCTCTCTAGGTTGTTTTCCCATGGGCATTGCAGATATTTAAGAGGGAGGGAGATATTCAATCATTGGGACGTAGGAGAGCATGTTTTTGAGACAGAATTAAGAATCGGAAAACTAAACCGGTGGGAACTCGTCTAATTTTAGGCTCCGGTTCCAAAAATTAGAGAACCTATTTTGACAAGTAGCTTCTAGGTAGGGATAAGCATGGTTTTAGAGTAGAATCTGAAACTTAATAATCGAATTAGTGAGAACTTATAGGTTTCAAGTTTCAAAGTATGCAAGATAGGTTCCAAAATCCAAAAAATAATAAGCTTATTTTGACGGGTAGGTTTTAACTTCTTAATTAAAGAAACCTACAACGTGAAATCTGTAACCTAGAACCAAAAATAAGTTTTAATTTTTTTTTGCCTATCTCTCTATGCGATCCTCCGATATTTTATGTCGTTCAATAATGAATGTATAATTTGAAAGCACTAGTCCGAATTTTCACTTTATGACTAAGATTTTTACTTTATTAATATTCATATTTTTCGAATGTCTAAATATAAAGTATAGTTAGTGAATTGTAATCGTTCAAATAATAATATAAATGAAACCTAAGTAGATCTTGTAACCGACCCTAAAATTTGTGACAATATAAGTTTGAGGTTCTAGAGTATAGATGATAAGTTTTAGGTTTCAAAAAATGAGAAACTTGTTTTAATGGATAATTTCCAAGTAAAAACTCTACGAAATCTAAAATCGTTCACCACTAATTCTAGGCAGTTGGAACCCAAAACTTGGAAATTGAACCTAGAATAAGTTTGTGTTTTTTTTTTTTTTTTTTTAAATCTATGTCTTTACGCAATCTTGCGGGGCATCCTATGATAAATGTATAATATAGAATTACTAACCTAAGTTTCAATTGTATGACTGTGATTTTTATTTTATTAATATTTCACATTTTTCATGTGTCTAAATATAAATTGTGATAGATTGATCAGTATTGAGTAATAATCATTAAAGGTAATGATTGACTGTAATCGCTCGACTATTAATATAGGCAGAACTCATATAGACCTTAGAATCAACCTTAAAAGGTATGACAAGGTAGGTTCCAATTTCCAAACTATGCAAGATAGAGTGTAGGTGAAACCCATACGGAATTTAAAACAGCTCACCTAAAGGTTTCATGTGCCCCCACTTAACAATAAAAATGCAAATGTCCCGGTCGTCAATGGTGGCATGGTGCTTTGTACGCATCTAAAATCACATGATCCAGATAAATCATGCGGCGATACCATTACATTGCCTACAATAGGCTTCCTGTGTCACTTTTCGGACCTTCTCGTGGTGAAGCGTTTGGATACGGATCAGGCAACTGATGGTTACGGTCGCCTGAGGGTAATCGCCTCGCCTCGCCTTATCATGGGCATGTCCAAAATGCAGTCGGGAAAAGAGGAAGTATGGTGCCGTTTATTACTTGCAAAGCATAAAATCAAAATTCGTATTAGTTCGACTTCGATGAGACTTCTATAATGAAAGGACGGTGTCAGTCCCATGCCGCTTGTTCACGCCCAGGGGGACATTTTGTTCCAAAAAGACCTATAAACAAATTGCCTAAGTGTAACAATAATCAAATGGAGTTCTTCAGACCACTGGCTGCTGCAGCTCCTTCTGGAGACCTGCAGCACGACACAACTGGCGGTTTGCTCACATATCCAATGGCCCAAATTCACCCCACATATTTTGATCATCAGCAGACTTGGGATCCCCCAGAACACTGCCAATCTTAGGTCTTGCAGGTTGATCCTTTCCAAGAGGGAAGCCCCAGAACAAGTCGGAGTTTTCATAGAAGATATAGAATGCAACAAGAGACGCCAAAAACAAACCCAAAAGCACTAGATACACTTGCCATGCTGCACATGAAAGGGATAAAAAAGAGAGACTGGTTAGCTTTAAGTTTCCACTTGCCTGTGCTTCGCACGCATCTATACCTCAATGAGTTGTGCGTAATTATGTGCGCAGTTGACAAACACAAGCTAAAAATGTCTCCCATGCTGTGTTAGTGTTGTGTGTCTTGGAGAGAGAGAAAAGAGGGGGGGGCAGAGAGAGAGAGAGACCTTTCCAATCGGCAGGAACATTTAACTTGGTCACTAACACACCCCACTCATCAGAAGTAGTAATCACAACCCTGAAAAAGTTCATCCCACCAACCAAATGAATTGACTGAATAAGCTGTGTCGCAGTGCGGCCAAACACTATGTCAACAGCCGTACAGATATAAAACAAAAGGACAGGGATATGTATCGTTCTGAACTTCATATCACACTAGTATAACTGAAATCTCTTTTAAAAGTTACTACAATGTACAAAATTCAACAATTCGCTGAGTGGCATATCACTGAAAATCTGCAAGCAAATATGATCTTGTTCCTAATTCTAAACAATAAGACATATAAAGATGCAGCTGCTGACCTAATAAGCATCAGTAACATAAAATGCTCAATTACCTAATCCACCAAACAATTGTGTTGAGTTCTAACCTAAAACTTCTGTTCTTCTTACTCTGAGTGAAACACCCTCTCATCTTGAGTATTAAGAGAATGAAACTATTCAGCAGAGAATGTAGAAAAACAAATAAAACTGGTAAGCATTCACTCCTACATCTTAAAGAAGCTTTAAGGAGCTTACCTTTCACTAGGACAGAATTCTAGTGATGTAAGGGAGGTTCCCAGGTGTAGCCTCTTGCTCCAATGGCTAACCTCCATTTTCTTCACTTCAACAACGCACATATCACCATCTTTGCTTCCCCTATAAATTCAGGAAGACATTTCAATAATTTCACTTTTAGAAAGAAGATTACGGGTCTACCCCTCATCACAAAATACTGGGATTCCATAATTTGCCATGATCGCCCCTAAACTTTACCAAAGCTTTCGAAACTAACTCACTCTTAAAGATGTTTCTGATCAAGTACCATCCACTTTCTCAAGATACCACATACCACATGGTTGAATATTCATCCATAGTTCAAGTGTTGATGGAAACAAAATGTAAATGCTGGTATCCAATTGCCAATTGATTACATCTAAGCATCTGATAGTGGCGACCAAAAGTAGATGGCAAAAACTAAATAGTTGTATGTTTAATATAACTACATTTAATCGGACCACTGACCGACCAAAAAAATAAAAAAATAATAAAAAAAAATAATAATAAATAAATAAATAAATAAATAAATAAAACTGGGCCCACTATATTTTATTCAAGAAATGTCCAAGTGACTTTCAATTTAAGGTTTATAAAGGTGCATTAAGAATTCTTGGATATTTAAATCAAGGTCCTGTAAGGTACAACTCCATTGAAACTGCCTTGAATATCTGGTGACAATGGAGTTCAGCTAACATTTTACATCTCCTGTAAATGGAGTGATCAAGTATTTAGTATTCATCAGGAGAAGCACAATAACCATCCATCTCCATCTTATACATTAACCACACAGATAAAGTATTTTGTGTGTGCTTGGTGAGCATATGCTCAAAAGTCTACACTCTTTGCTTCTCATCTCCCCTCAAACCACAAAAAGGGTAAAAAATAGAAATCAGAAAAACAAGGCACCACATATATCTATCAATGCAGCAAGGCAAAGCATGATTCAATTACTTACTGAGCAAGATATTTTCCATCCAAACTGATGGACATTACAACAGCGGGCTTTCTGAGGAGCCGTTTGTGCCCAATCTTGTTCCATGTACTTATGTCCCAAACACCAGTAACAGCTTTATCACCTGCCCAATGAACATGAAACCTAATGATATGCAAGTACAGTCAAAAGAAATCAATAATCACCTGCCATTACAGACTAGAGGAGAAAAAAAAAAGGCAGGTGACATCAGCACAACCACCCTTCCCAGAATTGTTTTGACACCATTTACTCATGGTATATAAACAACTAAGCCTTTAAGTGCTAAATGGCATCTGAGGACAACTTACTCATGATATTTTTGTCTAAGAGAAACAAACAAATGTACCTCTTTGAACAGTACAGAATAGAAAGGGTTTAGTTCCATCCTTAGAGAATCGACACAGTTCAATCTTCTCGTCCTGTGGAAAAATATTTCACAGAATTAACAAAGGACCAACAGTGCAAAATAAAAAGAAGGACCTTCAAATTAATAAATCATACAGATCTGTGAGTCAAAGTAGTGCAAGGCAAACCATCTTCGGCCTTCCATATTCTACCCGATCCATCAGTAGATGTTGTAGCCAAAAACTCTGAATCTAGACTGTCATGCAACAAAGGGAGAAAAGGATTCATATCTTGGAAAGTAGGCAACAAATCCGACCACATCAAACTTCCAATTTCCTTTAAGCATACTGGTGCGAATTAACTTTTCGCATTCTATAAAAAGTTGCAAGATAAAACCAAAGTATCCACCTTCAAAACACAACTATTCAAGCAAATAAACCAGGTTCTACCTAAAATCCAGGTCTCTAATGCTTTTGTGCGCTTTTGGTTCATCTAGAATGATGCGCAGACTAGGCCATTCCAGGATTCTTAGACGACCATCCTGCAGATGATGAAGGCAAGGAAGAGATATCAAGACCTATTGGGTAGATATGATACTCCACTAGCCATATACATCAAATTCATTGATCAGATTATCAAATGCTCACCACTCCACCAGTGGCAAATCTAGATCCATCAACACTAAAGGCCATGCATTTTTGAGGACCAATCCCTCTAAGAGGAGGAAGCTCCTTGGTCAACAGCTTCAAATTTGATTCTTGACCAGATAATTCAAATGATCTGCATGTCATAGGATTAGTTGTATAACTTAAAAACAGTAAGTAGGTGAGTTAAGCTATTGATACATCATAAGCATTTAGAAAGATAGGCTAGTTCAGCCTTCTCTGACCTCAAAATCCAAAAGAGTCCCATTCAAAAAGATAAAAATAAAACGTCAACATGCATAATTGTGGGCGTCAAGGCGTCTCAAGAAGCTCCTCTAACCAGATTGCAGGGCAGAGGAATCTATATATCTTCTAAAACAAATAACAAGACGATGCTCTGTGCATAATATGATAAATTTAGACTTAGTTAGTCTTCCTGGCACACTACAACTGCATGTGTCAGCATGGTATGAACTTTTACTCTTAAATTAATGAAATACTGATATTTCTACCTATGCTATTCAATTATTCGGCCTAATGAATTCATCTGTGTAGATTGTGTACATGCAGAATAATTTTAAATAGAAGTAAGAGTAGAATTGATGTGATTCATAAAAATGAATTAGTCAATATGGGTGGGTACAAGTTGGGTATTTGTAATGGAATGGCTATAATCCAACTATTGGACATTTCAGTTTCAAAAATCAAAAGAATTCTAGAATGCAGTAATTGTTTAAGTTATCCAGTGTATGAGGACAAAACCGTTCTGTTCATGTGGCTAACTGGTGCAACAATCAAGCAAGAGATTTTCTCCCCATAAGCAAGGTGACAACCTTTTTAACAAGAATTTGATTATTTTAATAGGTGAAACGGGGAGCAATGTACACATCCTTGGCAAAACTTTATTGACAAACATTGGAAGTGAGTAGAAAATTTGTGCTATCAAAATTGACATATAGGGCTGAAATATCAACATTTATAAAGCCTCTTGTATACCCAAAAGATGACAGGGAACCAAAAAAATCAAATGAAAAGAAAAAAGATGCCTCAAAATGTAAATTTAAATTGAACTGAACCTGCCACGAATTAACCCTACAAGTAGGCAAATCAGATTTCAGAAAGGTCTCACTGTTGGACTGTCATAAAAAATAAATGACTGAGCAAGCATTTCATCAAAGAAAACTCTTAATATGATAAAGAATTGGACCAATTTGGTCATCATTAGTATGATGAAACAAAACCCGTACTTCCAATCTTAAGAAGGAAAACAGATTCAGGAAAACAACTGGCACATGGACGGGGACAATCCATCCAGACAGTCAGTAAGGTTCCCAACTTCCAAATACATGCCACCTTACTTCACAGGGAACCTTTTAAATAAGTCATCCATTCCAATAATGGTTAATGACGAAATTTTTAACGACTCTCGAGCACAAAATTAGCAAACGAGGGAATTAAGCCCAACGAGATTTGAACTATCACACGCGTTTCTATAGAGGGAATCGGCAGTTCAAACAAGCATGGCCATAAGTTAAACCCAACAAGAATCCAACTGCTTAGATTTGCTTTCGCAAGTCAGATAAGTGCGACATTCGAGCACCGGTTAGGGTGCCAAAAATGAATAGAGCACTGCAAGTAGAAAAATCGCGCGAAACTAGGAAAAGGAAAAAAAAATCAATCACGACCGGAATCTGCCATAGCTAGACTCACAAGCAACTACCGGAGCTCGAGAAGCACACGATATCCTCTCCGTTGGGGTGAACCGCGATCGCCAACGGATCGCCTTCAATTTCCTCGATCACATGAACAACCTAGAAAAAAAAAAACAAAGAAGCAGGACAAGCGGCGTAAAAACACGAGAGGCGGCGATTGCAATGCCTACTTCGCCGGCGCTATCGAAGAAGGAAGGAAGGAGAGGAGACGAGAGGAGGAGGAGACACGAACCAGCGGGGAAGAGGAGAGGGAAGTGGACTTGGGATCGAAGGCGAAGATCTCGAGCGCGCCGGAGCGGCCGCCGCCGCCGCCGCCGCCGCGGCGCCGCGGCGACCTCCCCAGCACGGCGAGGTTAACGTTCTCCGGGCGGCGGATCCACGACCCGCACGTCACCTTCGTCTCCTCCATGGCCGGAATCGAAGTTCCCGAAGAAGTGAGCAGAGGAGGAGGAGAGAGAGAGAGAGGAGCACGCGCAAAACGAAATGGCAGTTGTGCTTGACTTTTGAGAAAACGGCAATTTGCGCGTCCGAGATCATCCGCGTCGACCGTCCGCCGGTGCCGTTTCGAGGGACCCCGTGCCGTTTTGGGGGTCAACGGTATGCGAAAGAATGAGTGGCGGGCCCTGCCACCGAGGGATTGGACGGAGGGAAAACGACGTGCGCATTGGAGGGGTGGGGAAATATCCAGACGGGATATTCGGTTTGGTTTATCCGCCGGAAGACTTGGTACTTAGTGGGGATAAATACCGTATAATTTTAATTTAAGTAATTTTCACAATTAGCTTATGATCTGTCGATTTTTTTATAAGATTATCAATTCATATTTTAGAGGTACTTGACATATAATAAGGAACTTTCCCACCAATTGGCACATGATTGCTTCCACTAATTTGACCTTGACCTAATGATCATTTCTTCCGGTTAACCTAATTTGGCAATAGAACTATGGCCCGTTTAGTTTAGCTTTCCCAAGGAATCTCTTGGGGAAAATATTAAGCGTTTGACAAACATTTTTGGAAGCTCATTGGTCAAATGTTAGCATTTTAAATCTTTGGCCGAGTTCGGGTCGGACGTCTTTCACTTTTGGCATTTTAAAAATGCAAGTCAACTATTCATCTTCGTCTTCCTTGATTTGCCGTTTGAGAGTCGAGCTTCTCCGGCAACCGCCATAGCCGTGTGAGGGTCACATGTCCCCGGTGACCATCGCCTAGGGTGGTGCGACCCGCAACCCAGGTGGCATTGCCTGGCTTGTGCGAACTAGGTGATGCCGCCTGAGGTTGCAACCTTAGGTCGCCAGATCTGGCCTTTGCGACCTTAGATGGCGGCGTCGCCCAAGGTCGCGACCTTAGGCAACTAGATCTAGCCGTTCGACGGCCATCTTACACTGGATTTGGTTTGCAAACTAAAATAAAAATTAAAAAATAGTAAAAGCCTTTTATAAATGTAGGTTTTACCAAACGGTATTTATGTTAAAGTTTCAATACTATTTGAGATTATAATTTACCAAACAGTGTAGTATTTCGAAAAACTCATTTACCTCAAAGATATTTTTTGCATTTTCCTAAAGTCATTTCCTCAAAGCTAAACCAAATGAGCCCTATAAGCCATGGAGATATTATAGAGTAGGTATGATTTTCCATGTCAATGGTAGGACGCTTCATTCATTGATTGACACATATTAATGTAAACCCAGTTGTCAAATTCTCTCTTAGGGTCCGTTCGTGAAAATTGGTCATTTCCGGAAAATATTTTTTCAGAAGTCATTTTTCGGGAAAATGATAATATTTTCAGGTATTCGGTTCAAACTTGAAAATGTTTTAGAAAATATTTTCCGGTGTTCGGTAAGGAAAATATTTTCCGCTCCCCAGATTGGCAAGCGTGAGCGTCAAGCTCGAGGCTCGCCAAATCGACAAGCGCGAGGTTCACCTAGTCCAACGACTAGCCAAGAAAGAAGAAGATGAGAAACAAAGAAAAGAAAAAGAAAAAAGAAAAAAAAAAAAAAAGAAAAGAAAAATAAAAAAGGAAATTAAAAATAATTTGAATTAAAAAGAAAAATAAAATTAAAAAAATAATTCGAATAAAAAAAAAGAAAAGAAGAAGAAGAAAGGGGAGGAGAAAGTGAGGATTTGTAGATGTGTGAGATAAGAGAGATTAAGTGAGAAAAATGTTTTCCACTTTTCAAAAGTGAAAAACATTTTCCCCTACTTTATAAGACTTTTTTTCTTTTATGGAAAACATTTTCCCCAAAAAATTCATTTTCCATGAAACGAATGCCGAAAAATCGGAAAACGTTTTCCGGAAATTATTTTCCACGAAACGAAATGGAGCCTTAATTCTCTTTTATTCTTCCCTCCCTTATTGGCAATAGCTCTCTCTCTCTCTCTCTCTCTCTCTCTCTCTCTCTCTCTCTCTCTCCTTATCTTTTCATCTTCTTCTCTCTCTCATGACCCCACTCCTTATCTTTTCATCTTCTTCTTCGAGAAAAGAGACTCGGTAGCATTGCCATGACCCCACTCGTGGCAACAATGGTATAGGTGAGGCTAGACTCACCATGGGAGCTAGTAAGGAACTACATCTTGATGAAGCTAAGCTTTGCAAGAGAGAGAAAGAGACAATGACATGGGGAAGCGCATGGTGTGAGGAATGTCTGTGGCTTCGTAGTGAAGCTTGCTTCCATGAAGTTTGAGCTTTGAAGTTGCATCGCCTCGCCAAATCTGGTGAAGGCTTCTCAACCCTCGCCCTAGGGTCGACCAGGGTTGTCAGGCCTTACCTAGTGGTAGGCGGAGGTCATTGGTCCTCAACTTGTGTCTAATGGCCCTGCCGTTCTTCCAAAAAGGAAGGAAAAAAGAAAAGAAAAAAAAGAAAGAAAGAAAGAAAGAAGATGAAAGGTGAAGGAGGAGTGAAGATAGCAAACCAATAAGTAAGAGAGAGAGAGGAGAAAGGGAATGAAAAAAAAAAATAAAAAATCAGACAGGTGGGACCTATTTAAACACATATCCTACACTCATTGTAGTGGTTATTTATTGACTTGGTAAGATTGCCTCACTTAATGTTTTCTCATTGCCATGCCTCTCCCGAGTCTTTCTTTTATGCCGTGCATGTGGCTCAATCATTGTATATGTCAATAATTCTTTTTTACATCAAGGGATTCATCTCACTCTCACATGCCTAATCGACATGAGGTCCCTTGACGGGGCTATCCACGTGTCAAGTTATTCTAAGGTTAGAACATTTGCTTTTGGCCTTCGAATCATCCAAATTGGACGTGAGGGGACCTATTAGATGAAGTTATATCTTGAATATTATTTTCCGTGATATGTAATTGATGCATTGGCATTTGATCTCAACATCTAATATATTGTACTTCACCGTGTAGGCCGAATGTATTCGGTCTACGACAAAGTGTATTTTGAACATTCAATTAAGTGTTCAACATAATTATGGTGGTTATCTTCCAATAAATGGGTGGAGGACATCAAAAGACCTTATTTCATGCACATAAGACATTCAAGTCTTGAATCTTTTAATTAACACGATCAAGTCTCAGACTTCCTTTTCCCCCAAAAAAAATTACAATGAAGTTATTTAAGTTAGAAGTCACTTGATGGGATTCAAAAGTTAATTGCGCAATAATTTTAAAAAATGGCATTTTTTTTATATTGCATAGGTGGAAAAAGCTCTAGACTTGATTGTACTTTTCAATAATAGGTTTAGGATATTTTAATCATGAGTTTCCACAATATCATGTTTCACAACTTTTTAAGATTTTCCAAATAAAAGATCTATAATACAAAGTATTTGAATAAACGAGAAAAGAACCAAGAAAGATTGTGGGTGTGACAAATTTAGTTCGGCGAATTTGGGCTATTTCTATAACCCATTGGACTAGATCCATACAAACAAGCGTTCACGAGGGCCCAAATAGATCCCATCAGATGGGCCCGGATCCAGGCCGTTTTCTCCACCCGCAACGGGTTCGGCCCGGATTCGAAAGGCCGAGCAACCCACCCGACCAAAACGACGCGAACTCGGGCCCTTCTCTCTCTGCCACTCATCCAGTCGTCGCCTCGCTCTCCTCCGCCGCGGCAGAGAAGAAGGATGAGCCTCCCGTCCCTCGCCGTCGCCGGCCACCACCGCCGCCACCGTGCCTCCGTCCCCGGCTCGCGGCGCCACCGTACGGCCGTCCCCGGATCTCCCCCTCCCGACCGCTTCTCCTCGTCCGCGCGCTTCCCCGCCGCGGCCGGAGCAAGGCCTCGTGGCCCGCCCCGGAGATCGCTCTGCACGTGCGTCCTCGGATCCGGCGGCGGAGCCCTCGCGCAGGACGCCGGAGCCACCGCCGCCGTGCTCGCCGGAGCTTACTCGCTCGTCTTCGCGTTCGACACTCTGACCCAGCGGAACCTCATCCAACAGGTCTCTCTCTCTCTCTCTCTCTCTCTCTCTCTCTCTCTTAATGCATGTGGAGGCAAATTGCAGGATGAATTCATCCGCTGTTTAATAGTACGCTCCATCTAGAAGCGCGCTGTGAGTAGATTTCTGCCAGAACTCGGGCAGCTCGTGTAGTACGCTTAGACATTAGAATGGATCGGCGGGACTTAGGATTTGGATATCGCCGATGCCATAACTAGCTGAAGAGCATGAAAACGATGGAGATACTGTCGATACGAATGACTACTTCATGCGAATGAAAGACGCCCGATGTGCTTCCATAGTTGTTTCTTTGTGCTTCCTTAGTTGTTTCTTTCTCGTCCGTCCGAAATTTGGAAAAGAAAGTCCGGTCTCTGCTTGGTCTGTCCTAAAGTAATGGTTTTAGCTGCTTTCATCAACTGCATTCGTGACTTCATGAGTCTGTTTCCATCGAATCCCCTGTAGGATGTCGTCTCACGGGCAATGCCCGACAATTGTCCGGTCATGTCTTATAAATTATGCCGTAGTGTATGAATTGTGGTAGCATAACTTGCAAGATAATAGATCATCTTCTGCCTGAAAATCGCATTCGAGAAATTGAGATAACCCTGTTTCTTACTATCTTTCAAGAATTAGCTCACTGTTTGGCTTTGTTGACCTTTCGAACTGAAGCAGAGTTTGAGCAGAAAATTTGTCCACATATTGTCCGGGTTGCTTTTCATGGCTTCTTGGCCGATCTTCAGGTAATCCTCTTGTTTACAAAGCCACACTCGAATCGATTCTATTGAGCACGCATGATCAAAGCTTCGAAATTTTTCAGCTGATTACTTTAATTCTAGAATAGCAACTCCATGGAGGCTCGCTACTTTGCTTCTTTGGTGCCCTTAGTGAATTGCTTTAGGCTTGTTGTCAACGGGTTGTCGCTGGCTACTGATGAAGGACTTGTGAAGTCTGTCACCCGAGAAGGAAGTCCACAGTAAGCTTTCTCTCATTCATTTGGAGTTCATCATCCCCTTTCCCCCCTCTTGATAAGTGAGTTCATTATCGTTTTCTTAGCGATCCTGCCTTAGCTTCTTTTCTGTCATCTGTACCTCTCAGGGAATTGTTAAGAGGCCCGTTATACTATGTTTTGATACTGATTATATGCGCTATTGTCTACTGGCGTGAATCCCCAACGGGGGTGATCTCATTGGCAATGATGTGTGGTGGGGATGGTAAACATTTCTCTTTATGACAGGAGATTTCGTTATTCTTCGTATTACTTGGTTCTAACATCGCCTATGCAGGTATTGCTGATATAATCGGAAGAAGATTTGGATCCCAAAAGCTTCCTTATAACCACAAAAAGAGTTGGGCCGGTAGCATATCCATGTTCGTATGCGGCTTCCTAATATCAGTAGGGTGCGTTGACATTGCACTTTGGCTTTCAATGTTACTTAATTGTCTATATCTATCTCAAATCTGACAGCGGGAAGTTGTCCTCACGATGTAGGATGCTCTGTTACTTCTCATCTCTCGGGTATTTTCAATTGGACTGGACAATGACGTTGCAGCGGGTTGCGCTGGTCTCGTTGGTGGCAACGGTAGTGGAGTCTCTTCCAATTACGGAGGTGCTCGACGACAACATATCCGTTCCTCTATCAACCATGCTAATGGCCTTTTGGAGTTTCGGCTATTAGTTTCCCATCCTGCATTCGTTTCTCCAATGCGAATCTGAAGTGCCCTCAGGGTCTCTGTGCACCTGTTTTCAAGAGGAATCGGACCTGGTTAATGGGCCGAACATGTCGGATCAGGCCCATCCGAAATGTAGTAAACGGGTAATCGAGCCCTCTTTGCTTGGGCCCTTTAGTGCAGATCTCATGGTCAAGCCCCCAGAAAATTGGACAGAGAAATTTTACAACTGTGGATGAAACATGGTCAACAAAACTCTTAGCACTTTTTTTTCAAACGGTGATGCAATTGTCACGATACTTTATTCGAACTCATCTCTTCCGGTCGAAATTAGAGATTGCCCGGGGAGTCCGCTAGGAATTCCACCGGAGATTTCCTTTCTCAGCGGCTTGGCCGTTAAGGAAACTACTTGATAGTGGAGCAGACTCGGGTTCTTATCCCATTCGAAAGAAAATCCGACATGGTGTCTGTCAAATCATGACTGCAAACGTAGCCTACACTGCTCCATCTCCGGGTAACGTTACTATGGTCATATTGATATTCTCTCATCGAAGCATCGTTCTCCTTCGATAAATTTTTCAGCATCGTAACGCCGTGGCTCATCCGCCAGATGCGGCTATATGTTGGACATGGAGCTGCTGCTTGAAAAGGCAGTACCCGCTCATGCTTTAGAAGTAGGTATCAGTGCGGTTCAACTTGATTTACAAAATCAGAGCGAGGGGTGGCTCCCATCTTGACACTGCAAGTCAAATTCATCATCGTCATCGATCTGTCCAAATATGCAAAACAAGTCAAAGCGCGGCAGATGACATTGAATCAGACCCACTTACTTAATCCCGAAGAGGTATATCCCAACAATAGGCAAAGAGAGCAACCTTAATAGGGAAGATATGCACGACCGGATGAGGCACTATCTAGGCAGGAAAATCTCAGTTAAGCCTCGGCCAGGTCACTCGTTTTCTGCCCCCCTTTCCACGTTTTGTATGCATTGTTCCAGTCGGCATACGGCGACGAGATGACCCTGCTGTCCAAAACTGGTGAGATCCATTACGTCGCTCATTTTTCTGCCCCACTTTCACGTTTTCTATGCTTGTTTGAGTCATTATGGCGACGAGACGACCATCCGGATTGTTGCCCAAAACTGACGAGATCCATTACACCGCTTGTTTTTTGCCCACTTTCCGCATTTTGTATGCCTAGATTGAGTCATCATATGGCGATGAGATGACCCTTCGGATTGCTATCTAGAACCGATGTGATCCATTACATCGCATGACAAACTGAATTTCTATCCCAGCCACCCACCTTGCATCACATCCAATTAAGAAATACGGAATAAAAGAAATTATCTTCATGATTTAGAAATAGTATGATCAAGTCCAAATTGAGAGAGACGGGCAATGCAAATGTGACTCCCCCAAAACAAGTTCTTCCCCACATGTCGTCACGACGTTGGAAAGACCAAGTCGATGCATGTGGAATCCTGCCTTAGCTTCTTTTCTGTCTATCTGTGCCTCTCAGGGAATTGTTAAGAGGCCCGTGATACTATGTCTTGATACTGATTTTATGCGCTATTGTCTACTGGCGTGAATCCCCAACGAGGGTTATCTCATCGGTAATGTTGCGTGGTGGGGATGGTAAACATTTCTCTTTATGACAGTAGATTTCGTCATTCTTCGGATTACTTGGTTCTAAGCGGCTTCCTAATGTCAATAGGGTGCGCTGACATTGCACTTTGGCCTTCAATGCTACTTCATTCTGTCTATATCTATCTCGAATCTGACGACGGTAATTTGTCCTCGCGATGTAGGATGCTCCGTCACTTCTCATCTCTCGGGTATTTTCAGTTGGACTGGACAACGACATTGCAGCGGGTTGCGCTGATCTCGTTGGCGGCGACGGTAGTGGAGTCTCTTCCAACTACGGAGGTGCTCGACGACAACATATCCGTTCCTCTATTGAGCATGCTAATGGCCTTTTGGAGCTTCGGGTATTAGTTTCTCATCCAGCTTTCGTTTCTCCAATGCGAAACTAAAGTACTTTTAGGGTAGGTATGAGCGGTTCCAAATTCCATATAGATTTTCTGAAATCTAAAACTTACCCATTGAACAAGTTTATCATTTTTTGAAACCTAAAATCTACCCTGCATACCCTAGAACTTGGAACCTATCCTGTCACAAGTTTCAAAGTCGGTTCAAAGTCTACCTAGGTACCACCTATATTATTATGATTACAATTCACTGATCACAGCTTGTATTTAGACACACGAAATTATGAACATTAATAAAGTAAAAATCTTAGTTATAAAATGGAAACTTGGACTAGTGCTTCCAAATTATACACTTATTATCGAATGACATGGAATATCGAAGGATCGCACGAAGACATAAAATAAGAAAGACATTCAAACTTATTCGAGGTTCTAGAATATATGTTCCAGGTTCCTCCAATTAAAAACCCGAAATCTACCTATTGAAATAGATTCTTCACTTTTTGGAATCTGAAACTTATTCTACATACCTTGGAACTTGGAATCTATAGGTTCCCACCAGTTCGGTTCTCAAATTCCAAGATAGACCCTGCAACTATGCTCACCCCCATCTTAGGGTCCCTACACGCCCGTTTTCAAGAGGACTTGGACCTGGATAAGGGGCTAAACATGTTGGACTAGGCCCATCTGAATTGTAGTAAGCAGTTAATCAAGCCTATGCCTCTTTGCTTGGGCCCTCTAGTGTAAGATGTCATGGTCAAGCCCTCATACATAGATACAAGGGAACATGTTACCAAAAATCTTAAACTTTACCAAATGTGACAAATTTAGCCTAAACACCCAAATTTTACTAATTGTGACACATTTACCCTAAACTTTTTTTTCTTGATACAAAAAACCTCAAATTTATATTTATATGATACATTTACCTCAAACTATAGGGCATTTTCGCATTTTACTTTTTAACTTTTTTCTTTTTCTTTTTTCTTCTCCTCTCTTCCCTCCGCCAGCTATGGCAGAGGGAAGGTGGCCCTCGTTGGTATCGGGCGAGGGCGACCCTCCCCTGGGTCAAGCAAGGACAGCCCTCGCCAGATCCGACGAGGGCAACCTTCGATTGACGTAGGCGAGAGCGACCCTCACCTCGCTGACGTAGGCAAGGCGACCCTCACTTGGGTCGGATTTGGCAAGGAATGCCCTCGTCGAATCTAGCGAGTCTCGCCCGACCAAAGGGAGGGGGACCCTCCCTTGCCCAGGCAAGGGTGACCCTCACTGACACGTTGGTGAGGGCCACCCTCCCTCGCCCAAGCAAGGGCGACCCTAGCCCGACGTTGGCAAGGGCCACCCTCGCTTGACATTGGCAAGGGCTGCACTCACTTGAGCTAGCTGCCCTCAACTGGCGGTGGAGGGAAGAGAGAAGAAGAAAAAAAAAAAAAAAAAAAGAAATAGGAAAAATAGAAATAAAGGAAAGAAAAAGAAATTTGACGAAAATGCCCTTTAGCCATAGAGTTGGGGTAAATGTGTCATGATTAATAAAGTTTGGGGTTTTTTGTGTCATAAGAAAAGTTGAGGTAAATTTATCACATTAAATATTAGATAAAATTTAAGATTTTTGGTGGTTTTTTCCCTAAAAATAATTCAGGATATCGAACAAAGAAGTTTTACAACAATGGATCAAACATGGTCACCAAAACTCATAGCACTTTTGCTTCGGAGGGCGATGCAATCGTCACAATGCCTTGTTCGAACTCATCTCCTCGGTCCAACCGAGCAAGTCCGTTAGGAATTCCGCCGGAGATTTCCTTTCTCAGCGGCTTGACCCTAAGAGAACCACGCGATAGCGGAGCACACACTCGAGTTCTAAATCCACTGGAAAGAAAATCCGACGAGGTGTTTGTCAAATCGTGACGGTGATTGCGTCTTTTACTCCTCCATCTCCGGGTCACGTTGTTATGGTCATATTGATGTTCTCTCGTTGAAGCATCGTTCTCGTTCAATAACCTGTTAAGCGGGGTAACGCCGTGGCTCATACGCCGGATGCACGAGAAAAGGGACGAGGACGGTTCACGCTCATGCTTTTAGAAGTAGGTATCGGTGCGGTTCAACTTTGATTGACAGAATCAGAGCGAGGGACGGCTCCGAACTTGACATTCATGTCAACTTCATCGTCGTCATCGATCTGTTCAAATATGCAGACAAGTCAAAGCGCAGTAGATGACATTGAATCAGACCCGCTTGCTTAAACCGAAAGAGAGGTGTATCCCTGCCCAGCGGGGCAAAGAGAGCAAGCTTAATAGGGAAGATATGCACGACCAGGCGAGGCATTATCTAGGCAGAAAAATCCCAGATAAGCTTTGGCCAGGTCCATCGTTGTTTGCGCCAGTTTCCACATTTTGTTCTTAGTTCGAGTCGTCACATGGCTACGACGACCCTTCGGATCGCTTTCCAAAACCAACGAGCTCCATTACCGTCGCTCATTTTCTGCCCACTTTTCCCATTTTGTATGCTTTGTTCGAGTAGTCATATGGCGACGAGACGATCCTTCATATCGCTTTCCAAAACTGACAAGATCCATTACATCGCTCGTGCCTACTTTTCCCGTTTTGTATACTTAGGATGAGTTGTCATATGGCGACGAAACGACCCTTCGGATCTTCTTCCAAAACCGACGAGATCCATTATATCATATGACATTGAGAAATGTCTATCACGCATCACGCCAAATTAAGAAAAATCTCTCTACAGAATAAAAGAAATTATCTTCATAATTCATAAAATGGTATGATTAAGTCCAAATCGAGAGAGAAGGGCAATGCAAGTGCGAATCCCCCAAACAAGTTCTTCCCCACATGTTGTCACGACCTTGGAAAAGACCAAGTCGATGCACGTGGAACGAGCATGCATGAAGTGGTCCGAGGTCAAGCAACGAATGAAAGCCTCCCTTTGTGAAACCTCAAACACGGCATAAACGAGAGTCCGACGTTCTCACACGATACCCAGGGAGAAAATTACTGAAAAGGTTATAGACATATTATCTAAATGCCAGCTCGGTTCTAAATTTTTTTATTTGGACAATTTAGTCCTACATCTTTTGAGGATTGTCAATATAATCATTCTAATCAATTTTGGCTAAAAATCGCGGACATTAGTGCTGACATGGATAATTTTTGGATTTTTTTTAAAAAAATTTCTTCTTTCAAAATTTTTTAATGGAGATGAAGTTTTGCAAAGAGAGACGTATCAACAAGCTTAATGTATGCCATAAAAACCTATCGACATTTGATGCGTCGCAGTCTTTAGAAAATGCAACCTTAGATTTTGGTATGCATGAAATGTGTAGGTGGACACATCTCTATAATTGAAACTATTTGAAATTATAAAGTCAACGACCCTCTTTCTTTCTTGGTTAGGGTTTTAGGGTATCCATTTTCGATGATCATTCACGATCAGTTTGTCATTCAAAACCAGCTAGCTAGTAGCTATAGCTCACGTAGCTAGCAGACGGCATCAAGAAGGGGCGTATATACAATATACTAACGAACATTAATTTGACGCCTCTTCTCGGAGTATGATTCTAGATCATTCACTTTATTATTAGGCTATATTTACTTTGAAAAAAATGAATGATTTTCAAAAATATTTTCTTAAAAATGATCTCTTATCATTTATGAAAATGAATAAAATGATTTTTTTTATTTCCCTCGAAAATAATTAGACATAAATTATTATCGACTATGAAAATATTTGTTATTGGTTAATTATTTTAAGCGATTATTTTTATAAAAATATTTTTCAAATCCTTTTTTTTTCTTTTAAAATAAACGGAGTCTCAGTTGATGTAGGTCTTGTAAGAATAAAATAAATATATTTATAAAGAGTCTACAAAACTTAGGCTGATCAACCCTTTGAAGCAGAGAAAGATAAAAATTTATTCGTGTTCTCGAAATACTTCGAAGCCAAGGTACTGACCGAAGCCGTTTCAAATCCCACCGGTCAATGGTCAAATCGTGTTCTTGGGAACAAAGAAAACCCCAGCGGATTAATAATTTAAAAACACAAAAAGAGGAAAAAAAGCAAAAAAAAAAAAAAAAACAAGGCAGACATTGACCCTTGAAAAGAGCAGGTCCATATAATAAATTTCCTAGAAATTGCGCTCTAAGTAGCGTCCCGTCGTTCTTACGCTTGTAACGTCATTATCCATTCGAATCGGGTTCCTCAAAGAGAAACTTCAACTCATCAGACCCTGTCCGAAATAGTCATTGTCTTTCTTTTGTTTTTTTACGCGGTTAAACTTAGGGATGTCAATGATTTGGTTTTTTTTGAAAAATCGAACCGTTACGAAAATTCCGAACCGAATACGAACCAAACCGAAATTTCGGTTCGGTTTGATTTTCAACTTTTAGTTTTCGGTTTTTGCATTTATTTTTTTTTCGTTTTTTTTCTATTGTATATATTTTTCGTTTTCAAGAAATAAGTTCTTATCGATTTGTTGGTTCGGTTCAGCTCGGTTAACCGATATAAAAAAAATTCGGTTTTTAATGAGAACCGAACCGAATCGGTTTTTTTATTCGGTTCGGTTTTCGATTCGGTTTTTGACACCCCTAGTTAAACCCGCTGCACCTCATACGGCGTATTAAGCTCTTTCGAAGTTATTGGGTCCTTTTCATTATTCACGTGAATTTCGTTTTTGTCCCTTTCCCTCCACAAAAATCGCAAATAAACACAACTAATCTCACTTCAAACAAAAGTAATATCGTTCATTAGGAAGATATCATCCTCGAAGGTTACGTTTGGTAGTGAACAAAATTCAGTCATTGGAATGAGTTTCGGTTTTATCCACTTTCCCTCCATAAAAATCGCAAATAAACATGACTAATCTCACTTTGGAAAAAAGGAACATTGTTCATGGGAAAGGTATCATCCTCGAAGGCTACGTTTAATAGTCAAAAAAATTTAGTCGCTAGAATGAGTATGGGTTTTGTCCACTTTCCCTCCACAAAAAATCTCAGATAAACACGACCAATCTCACTTCAGATAAAAGGAATATCGGTCATAAGGAAGATATCATCCTCGAAGGCTACGTTTGGTAGTGAATAAAATTCAATCATTCGAATGAGTTTTGGTTTTATCCACTTTCCCTCCACAAAAAATCGCAAATAAACACGACTAATCTCACTTCGGAAAAAAGGAGCATCATTTATAGGAAATGTGTCATCCTCGAAGGCGACGTTTAACAGTCAATAAAATTCAGTCGTTAGAATGAGTTTTGGTTTTGTCCATTTTCCCTCCACAAAAAATCGCAAATAAACACGACTAATCTCACATCTTCGGAAAAAAGGAACATCATTCATAGGAAGGCTACATTTGGTAGTCAATGAAATTCAGTCATTCGTGTGAGTTTTGGTTTTGTCCCATTTCCCCCCACAACAAAACGCAAATAAACATGACTAATCTCACTCCGAAAAAAGGAACGTCGTTCATAGGAAATGTATCATCCTTGAAGACTACATCTGATAGTTAATAAAATTTAGGATAAAATATCCTATCTTGATACCTGCTCAGGACAAATAGGATAAAGTCGGATATAAAATAGAAATCGTCCGGATAAAATTATCCCATAAGGAAGGTAAGATAAAATGTGAATATAATTTCTAATATTCCTAATATAAAGTTATTTTTCTCGAATAACAAAGTTCTTATATTAATAAAATTAAAATAATATTTTCATATAATTAATATTTGAATTGTAATTTAAAATAACCAAAAAAGCAACGATTTTATTTTTATTTATTCATTTTTCATTTATATATTTGAATTTCTTTCTATCCTATAATATATATTTTAGTTATTTTGATATTACTAGTATTCTTCACTATTTAATAAAATTTTATGGAAGAAAGATGGAAGGAAAAAAAAGGGAAAATAAAAATGAAGTAGGTAAAAATGTCACGAGAGATCCTTACCATTTTCTTCTATGCAACTCTTAGGTTCATTGACGTTATATGTCATTCATACCAAATAATAAACATGAAGATATAAAAATATTTGATTTTACCGCTGTGATTCACCAAACGGTAGATAATATATAACAAAACTCCTGAATTTCATAGGAAATACATCATCCACATAGTGCACGGTGACGACATACGGAAGAGCTTCAAACTAAGTTCAAGTAGCTCATTGCATGACAACCCCCGATATGCCTTGTCGGCCACAGCATACGCATATTGCATAAAAGCACTTTGAATCGAAGGCCAGCCTGTTGCCCAAATCACTCTTCCTCTTTTTAGCTCTCTCTCTCTATATATCTATCTGATTTCTAGGGTTTAATTTGAGCAAAGGATATCTTAAGTGCTTTTCCAAAGCTCCTGATCTACTTTCCCGCTGGAATCATCTCCATTTTGAATAGAATAAGAAGAGATTATTACAGCACCCTAAGTGCTGCATCTCCCTTTTGCCCTCGTGCCTTTCAGTGCTGAAACTAAAAGGCTGCAAAAGGGAGAGAGTGGGTAAAAGCTAATGTCACTTATCCAGGCCTAAGCCAACCAAATTGGATCACGCACGTATTTTATTTGCATTTTTCCATTTTTTCCCTCCCCTACCCAAATCCTGGATCATCACCTGGAAAAGGATAAATTCATTAGATGCTGATCCGGTGAATTGGGTTAAAAAGTAATGAGATCAACTGGCAGATGCAAGTGACCTGGAGAGGGCAGCTCATTCTTACATTTAGGCTTTGTTCCTTTCGCCGAAAATATGGCGTTTCTGAAAAATATATTCCAGGAAATTATTTTCTAGGAAAATCTAATTATTTTTTGATGTTCGAGATGAAACCTGAAAATAAAGTGAAAAATATTTTTCGCTGTTTGATAAAGAAAATCTTTTCCTTCATATACTCTTTTTCATTTATTTTATTTTTTAAAATGGATTTTTCATATTTATTAAAAATTAATTTTTAATTATTTTAAAATTTAAATTATTATTAATTTTTTTTTAATTTTTTTCTTTGTTTTCCATCTCCTTCTTTCTTGGCTGGTCGCTGGCTATGGTGATGGCCAGCGGTCGGCCATCGGCAAGCCTCTAGCTCGCCGACAAGCACGAGGCTTGCCGCTCACCAAATTGGCGAGCACGAGCGTCGAGCTCGAGGCTCGCTAGATCAACGAGCGCGAGCTTGAGATCGACGAACTTGAGGTTCGCCTGGTGATGGCCGACGACTAACCAAGAAAAAAGAAGATGGGAAACAAAGAAAAGAAAAAAAAAAAGAAAAGAAAAAGGAAATTAAAATAATTCGAATAAAAAAGAAAAGAAGAAGAAGAAAGGGGAGGAAAAAGTGATGATTGTAGAGGTGTGAGATAAGAAAAATGGGAAAATGTTTTCCACTTTTCAAAAGTAGAAAATATTTTCTCCTAATTTAGAAAACTTTTTCCTTTCATGAAAAATATTTTCCCTAAGGAATTCATTTTCCGTAAAACGAACGCCGGAAAATTTAGAAAACGTTTTCTCGAAAATTATTTTTCGCGAAACGAACGGAGCCTTATTTTATTTTATTTTTCCCGCATCCTTTTGGAAGAGCCAAAGAATAGAAGATCTTTTCGATCAAATTATGTGTTTGTGAAAAGTACATAAACCCCGTGATAACACGTCCTTACGTGCATGCCGGAGTGGGCACGAAGCTGCCAGTCAAAAGATGAGATGATGGAAACTCGAAACAGGACAGGTGACCCAAAGGGTTCTATCGCATCAGATCGGCAAAACCTAACATGATAGAATAGGAGATAAATACAACCTAGGTATATATCTTGTGAGATATCCTGTCCAGTTCAGCCTTCCTCAGGGACATAATGCGCACTGTCCCTTTCTTATAAAAATCATTTTTCAACCAAACCTTAATATATTCGAAGTCGAATTGTTTATGTTCGACGTTATTTGGATGACTATCGTCAGAGATATGCATCTGAGGGGTCGCGCAATTTTTGTTACTCCATTACTTTGTATATATCTCACATGTGCATGTCATGCTACGTTCAATAAAAAAAGAGCTGAAAGTGTATATCTTATATAATATGAGAAGTCCTCGATTAGTTTACTCACATTTGCACCAAAGGTTTGCCATGTCAAACGAATCAAATCATGTGTTTTGAGATGGTCAAGTGTTGGATGATGCGAAAAGTACAAATGTCGATAAAGAAAAGCATTCGTGACCTTTTTTATCCATGTGACTTACTGGAAATATACCATTGATTATGAAATTACCAATCTTTTTTTTATAGTATGCAAATTAAGAGTTTTTGCAACAACTCACCGATTTTATTTGAGTGACTTATTAGTACTTTGAATATATTAACTCTTCTATGAACTTACCAATTTGAACCAGGATGTCTTATCACTAATTTTTGTTCAATTAAGTTATCAACTCATCTTGGGTTATCAACTCTCATTTCAATTGGGTAGTAGCTCCTTTTTTTTTTTATTTTATTTTATTTTATTTATAATCGATGATCCGTTTGAGCCCCCTTACGGGGTCACAAGGATCTAGTAGCGCCTCAATATAGCTCCTTATTATTCACTATTGTCAGAAATTACAAACTTAAATTTGCGTAACTCAACAGCTATTCTCACAATTAATTACCACTTATTAGTTGAGTTACCAACTCTTACTTATCAACTCTACTTATCTTCGATGACAATTTATTTATCTTTTCTTAACTATGTCTTAAATTTGCCAATTATTATGTAAAAATACTAACTTTTTTTTACCAACTTATCAATTTATCTCAATTTTGACAAAAAGAAATATCTTCAATTAAGTCATCAATTAGTTTCGGGTTTCCAACTTTTATTTTGAGTTAGTTACCTACGTTTATTTGTTTCTGTTAATTGACCAACTTTTCTATCGGGTTACTTGATCTGAAGAAAAAAATTGTTGAATGTCTCTATAGGTTGGTGATTTTATATAATAACTGGTTAACACAGAGTTAAGAAAAGATAAATATATTAACATTGGGTACTAGATAAATTGCATCCCAGGATTCGCAAGTCAATGGGTGATACTTCCTTAATTTATATAAATCTATCATGTGCATGTCATGCTGCATCACATAAAATAAAAAGCCAAATACATATATTCTATATAATGCCATAGTCCTCGACTAGATTACTAGCACTTGCACCAAATGTCGCGAGGTTCAACGTCCAATCATGTGTCATGATATGGTTTTTAATTCCAAGTGCGTGTCCATCTAATCCCACATATGAAATGATTGGAGCTTTATGTCAACTAGACAGGCTTGCTACTGAAAAAGAAGTCATCAGTTGGTAGAATCTCAGCGAAAACATTTATGGATTTTTATTTTGCCTGCCAAGAAATTTCATTAAGCGTTCAACAGCGTCAAAAAATGTGTTGGTAAAGAAAACGACTGGTGACTCTATTTTTTTCAAGATAATTTATTGGTAACTTAACAGTACTTTTACGAAATTACGAATCATTTTTCTCATAGTTTGCAAATTACAAAATTTTGTACTAACTCACCAACTTTATTAATAGTGCTTATTAATGTTACGAATTTTCTAACTCTTCTAGAAAATTAATATCTAAAAATCAGAGTGAGTTATTATCAACTTTTTTCCAATTAGTCATCGATTAGTGTTGGGTTATCAATTCTCATTCGAGCTAATTACTAATGTCTATATCGTCTCCTTATTTACAAATTTTTTATTGGGCGGTATCAATTTTTACCTTGGACATCAACTCCTTATATTCAGTGACTCCTCCTAGAGATTACCGACTAAAAATAGCATAAGCCACGGACTTTTCTTCTATTAAAGTACAAGCAAAAAGTAAAGTGCGTCACAATGTAAAGATCTTTGTTAGATTTAGGGATACCATAATAAGTCGAACAAGTATTCTTTTTGTATCATTTCGAAAAGGGTGAAATTGACAAGGGAAATGACACGGAATCATCTTAGCAAAATAAAATGAGGGAAGAAGAAAATAAATAGATGCTGGGAGGAGCTTATCCGGAAGGAAACAATAGTAAAATCTGTCAACTCGTCGTCTGTCCACATGCAGCACCCGGTTCGACGCACGTGGCTTCGCATGCGGCACAAACCCTAATCTAAATCCCAAGTTGAATCCTTAGGAAATCGACACAATAACCAAAACATCCAATCCTTCCCCAAATGTCACCCGAGGTTTTTACGTAAGACCCGCTCGGACGTATAATTCAAATCTGAAAAATTCAAGAGAAGTTATTGGTGATGACGAAGAAGTCGCAGGCAGAAACCATTTCTTCATTCCCTGCTTTAAATTAAGATGCATTTGATCATAGTTTAAACCTGATCCAGCTAATCCTCCACCGGATTGCAGTCAGATGGCGACAGGCATATGGAGGTCAGATAGCTGAATTCAGTATATCAAATTCGATCGCGCGATGGATTGTAATGATGCAGATGAGGGTGCTGCGTGACGACCATCTGACATATATCGTTTTGTTATGTCAATTGTATAATCTAAGACACCAATTTGTCGTGTCCGGGGTTTGGTATCGAAGTAATCGAGCATGTAATTTAAGACATTAATACGTAATCCTTGGCTAATTGATTAATATGCGGGGTTGGTACACACAGTACACGCCGATGGTATCTTCTAGATTAAAAAAACAAAATTTGCAGAAAAGTCAGGTTTCTACTTCTGACTTTTTTTTTTTTCCTTTTTTGATCAGATACTTCTGACTTAACCAGCGGCGCTTTCGGCTAATATTAAATAAGCTTAATTATAACAATATAAAATACAATATTATATAATACAACATTATATGATATGATATGATAATAAAAGAAAAAACAAGAAATAATGATCACAACCATCACGTTGACGGAGGTGTCGAAGAATTTGCCGGCCTATGATTCGAAGTGTTTTGTCCACAGCCGAATCTTGTAGTTATCTATGCTAAGCAAACAAGTCTTGAGATCTCGATATTACTTTTGTCTTGGCACACTTGTTAACGATATCAGAAGAAATTCCCGATTTTTTCGAGAGTCTTTCTTTTTTTATTTGTTTGAAATGATTGTGAAAAGTGATGTGGCCACAAGCTAGGATATGAGAAACATATTTGGCCTGAAAATCTTTCCCTCTTGAAATAGACAATTGAAATTCCCATCACCTTGGTTTAATTTGTCCAACTAGCAAAAGCCATTAACTGGTCATCGGTTATGTTACTTCAAATTTCCAAATCAACTGCTCCTACTTTGGCCCACTTTCTCTTGACTGCAACATGAAATATTTCAGAGTCGGTAATTTTTTATTTCATCAATAAGGTAAAATTTGATAGATGTTTTGATCATTTCTTGTCTCTAACATTATCCCATTTTTTTCTCCAATTGATGGATTACAAGTTGTTGGCATCATTGACATGTGATATTAATTAGGTGTAAATATGATTGGTATTCATAGTTGTATAGCTACCAAGCATATTCCTCTACTTTGACTACAATTGGAGGAAATTATTGAAATATGATATAGCAAATTAGGAAGACCACCAAAGAAGAGGCCTTGGCCTGCCCAAACAAATCTCTTTTCCACTACTATATACCAAATCAAATAGATCCTTTATTATATCCCAACAAGTAACACAAATGTCCCTAAGTATTTGAATTATTCAAGGGATCTCATAAACATTGGATTAAAGATTAAAATATCCGCAGGCCTATTACAAAACATAATCGCCCTTGAGCACTGAGTATTCGAATTAAAAATTACAATCACATCTCCACGACTTTAGGCTCTATGACCATGTTTACAATTCTTTAGTTATCACTAGACTCAATTGCATCTCCATGATTTTTTGCTCCATGATCATTCTCCATGATGCAAGGTCGATCTTTTCTATGAGCCGTTATGACTTCTCAATTGTCTTGAATTTAACCATCAATCGACACCTTTCTCGTCTTCAATTTTAGCCTCCAGCACTTATCCAAAACTTATCCAAATTCATCTAAGTACCATTGGACAACGGCTGTCATTGTATGTTGACATTTGTACTCTAGTCATCAATGATCCTGGTCGTCAATAAGCATTATCCCTATCAACAACTCATTGATGACATAATTGCTTACATTGATTCGCAAAAGCAAAAACATTATGTTGAACGATTTTTAATGGTTATTTTGGACTTGTAGTTTTTTGAGCTTGGTGAATGCCTAATGCCTAGTGATTGAACTAAAGCATAAGTTTTTTTTTTTTTTTTTTTTTTAAATTAAAAGGTTATGAATTCTAACTCAAAATAGTCCATTAATTATTTTGAAGTGTGATCGACTCGATTTATGGAAATCGAGTATGATACAAGCGTCAGCTCCGATATTCAACAACACCATTCTACATGCTCTATAGTTGCAATTTTAGCTATTAGGCAATAGCCAACCAAGATTTAGCTTTCCCATAGAAAGCTAGATATGGACCCACCTTCATCGCGAAATAAATAATGGGTATTGATGTCATGTCAATTTAGAATACTTTGTCATTTTTTGGTGTCAACACATTGATATAAGCTTTAATATATCCTTATTTGATGGTTGCATCTGAGACTGTTAACTCCGCTTTTTATTGATTTCTTCAAGTTTTCAATTTTTCAAGTTCTTGATAATTATGTTCATAAATAACTAAACTCTGCTCTTATCGGTTGAATCCATCACACGTTGATAATAACTAAAAGTCTGTCATTTTTTGGTGCTAACATCAGCTTTATATTAGCCAATTTAATTTCTTATAATCTTTATTCAATATTTGTGCAAACAAAAAATAAAATAATATTTATTTTAAAAAAACTCTCAATGGAAATTTGTAATTACATAATGCCAAAATGGGCCAAAGGATAGTTAGCTTAAAGTTTTTGGAGGACTCTTGATAAACTTTTCATTGACGGCTTTTGGAGTTCGAGGGAGCTACCAACGAAGTGGAGTGTTCAATTTCGAGTAGAATCAATCGTGCTTCAAGTTCAAACTATCATCAAAGGTATCAATCAATAGAAGAACCGGCCATCGCATACTTGTTTATTGTAATTAAAAAAATCGCTTGCCCTTTCGATAAGGAAAAAAAAAAAAAAACAATTCGTGGGGAAGGTCTAGTTATGGGGTCCACGCGGAATTTTCGGCACGATAATCAGGCGTAGGCATTATTATAATTCATATGAATTAGGTTTTCTAACCAATCCTAATCATGTTTAGCTGCTGTTTTCTGCTTTTGCATTGGCTGCGGAAGGTAGGAAATGTGTAATTAATCAGCCACGGATTAGAGTCATCTATTTAATATGCCTATATAACTACACGTCTCAATTCTATCTTTTGCTTTCCCCAGCCGTCCTTTCATTTATTTCTTATATTTTGTAATTTTACTTTCCATGTAAGATGAACTTTCACTTATAATTAATTACCACGAGAA
Source organism: Eucalyptus tenuipes (assembly GCA_014182365.1). Lineage (NCBI taxonomy): Eukaryota > Viridiplantae > Streptophyta > Magnoliopsida > Myrtales > Myrtaceae > Eucalyptus > Eucalyptus tenuipes. The sequence goes on along the minus strand of CM024543.1, from coordinate 27,300,231 downwards.
TGGATTGCATAAATTACAAAAATTTTGAAATTTCATTTTTGACATCCAGAAACTTTTAGAACCTTCTGAATCGACAAAAATAATGTATTTAAGTCATTCTATTACGATAGTTAAATTAATAATAATTTGGGATTGAGAAGCTGTTTTACCAAAGTTTAAAATTATGAGCTAAATGAGATCTTATTGAAAAATACATTTGACATTAGTTAGATTGGACATTAGAGAGCTGATCTTAGCAGGGATTTACAAATGAAAAAGATCTCACGCGTCCATTTACAATATATATTCAATTGAGTTAAAATAATAAAGATGCTTGCAATTTGAGCTAAATAAAACGTTAAAAAAATTCTAAAATTCTTAGAGATTTGATACAGCTCTGATGAGGTTCATGAATCTCGACCACGTCAAAGATCGTCAGCCCCGTATCTACCTCTACACACCCAAGAACAATTTTAATATATGCCACGAGAAGAATGAAAAGACAAAGAAACGAGGCTTTCAAACTTCAATGAAAGTAGAAAATGAGAAAAGAATGATCATGCGCGTCGATATGGAACCACATTAGCTTTTTGTCTAGTAATATTCCTCTTTTTCTTTCTAAATAATCTTTTAAATAAAAGAAAGGAGAAGCGTTTTGGTTTTACATAAATTAATTAATTTGTTCGTGCATCAGCGATTCAAGATTGGCTGCTCCGACGAAGACCATTGCATAAAGATGAAAGAGCTTCTTTTCCCCTTGGTGCCTTGGCTGCTGGCGAGGATTTATTGATTTAGAGACGCAGATTCGGATATTTGAGTAACTCTCTGTCACGATGGAGTTAAAGTATATTTCTTTTTTATAATTCAGGGACACGAGTGCCGAGGCTATGCTACTTAGACGTGTGTGAAATGCTCTATTAACTTCTTGAATCGGTTGAATTTGAACCTTGAGCCCGTGCCAACGATCATGATTCAGAACAGTTTGCATACTAAATGTATGTTAATCAATAAATTTTCCATGATTAAAATATTTCTAGATATTCATTCTTGTCAAAGAAGTAATAGGGTTTAATTTAATTTTGCCCTAGATTTTGATGGCGACTTTCTTCGAGGACAATCAAATGCCAAGTTTGAATTCCGAGTGGGGTGTCCATTATGTGTTCTTCGTTCTAGATCACTCCATATTAATTGCATTATCTTTCAGTGTGTATCTCGTGCATCTTGGCCTGTCGACCCCATCGCCAAAGGCGACGGCTTTGTGGTCAAGTCATCGTTAACGAGTTAGGCTTTTTGGTTCCAAATTCAACAAATCAAAGTCGAACAGAAAGCCAAATCCAAATCAAACTTTGAAAGCCGGATGATGGGTAAAACTTTTGTATCTATCTAGTGCGATGGCCTCGCTCCTGATAATAGTTTATTGCGATCGAGTTTTACCGAGCGGACTTTTTTTTCATTGTAGAAAAATGGTACAACAGAAGGAAAATACAGTTATAGTTTCTGATGTCTTTTGTCATGAATATTAGGTACATCTGACAAGCAAAGATCATGTAAAGTATGTACAATTGGTACTCATGCCGGTATACAAGATCATTTTCCTCGTTATTAACATATGTGACTTCAAAATGTCAAACTACATGGTTTTTTTTTTTCTTTTCAAAATCTCTTGGTGGGAAGTGAATAGTTTCTATAGTATGGAATGCAGCATGCATGTAGGAACTGCATTTTCCTTGAATATTTCTTTTTTGTTTTATAGGTAATATAAAAGGAGAAAGTAAATAAGTGAATAGGGTATTTTTTTTATTGGAGGGAATTAGAGGTGATCGGTTTCTGATCTGATTCAGTTCAAAGGTGGAATTAGGAACTAGGGATTGAGGACCGGACTGTTGGTCCTAGGACCAATGGTTCAGTCTAATGAAACCAGTTACTTTTTATTCCCATTACTTGATACTATATGTTATGAAGGGAAAAAAAGCTGGTTTCTTTCAAAGTATATGTAGTCGGTCCGATCTGATTTCCCCTTGGAACTAGGAAGTAGGGGAACTCGATCGAACCATCCGACACCTGGTTTCACTTTTAGGAGTCAAGAACTAGACCCAATTGGCAAGTTTGGTTTGGTCGGGTGGTCCGTTTTGCACACCCCTATACGAAATAGACCCAACTTAGTGAGATTTCTTCCTCCAAAAGAAAAGAAAAAGAAAAACAGCAAATCAATAATAATAATAATAATAAGAAGAAGAAGAAGATAAGGAGAGTGGGATGGATGACTGGTCAAAAGCAAGCATGATTCAAAATGAGACAAACCCCACCCCCGGGAACGCCCTCCCCCAAGTTCAATCAGCATTAGATCCACCTCTCCTACTGGTCAACTCAAACCCCAAGACAAGTTCATCTCCCTTTGGTGGTCCTCTCCCAAAATCCAATGTCCCGTTATTTGCTGTTGTAATGTTTTCTTCACCAATCGGGAGCTACCCAAATCCTCTCTCGTGCATAGTTCAATCGCGCTCAGCGGAGCTAGCTTTCGATCGACTCAGCGTGTTACTGTGAACCTTTTCCCCTCGACTTACACTCGTGGACATAGGCAAGTGGCTCGAGCCACGGGGCGTTACCAATGAAAAGACTTCCTTTTGGCGACTCGAAAGGTGGGGGAAAGAGAATTCATGATCGACGTTAAAGCGATCCCCTTGAAAGATCGTCGGGTGGAGAAACTTTTGAATTGCACTCTAGTTATAATGGTGGGGTTCGTGGACGCTGGTGACTACATTAGTCAAAAAAACGCTTTTGCTAAATAGTGATATTTCATTATACGTCACTACATACATTTGCCAAAAGATAATGAGACAGATCTCGATGTGACTATACGGACGACATTCACGAATGAACATATGATACACGCAGTCTCATCACTTGGACCAAAAATTTATTGGGAAAGCCATTTCTTTTTACCCCTTTGGCAGATGGCGATTGCATGAAATTGAAATGTGAACCATTTTAATAGCCCCTCTCTCTCTCCCTTGCTCACGGAGACAAAGATGAACTCATCGATCCACGGGTCAAGGATTGTAGCTCCCCATTTACTCAAACTAATAGTATCGGAGATTGCCTAAATAGGGTTTTTTTTTTTTTTTTGGCAATGCACGCTATAATTACTCTCGTATCGTTTATAGGTGATCATCCCGAGAGGCACGCCAATTGAAAAGCCATCACAATGGGTCTCCTCAACTTTTAGGGTCTCCTCGACTTCTAGAGTCGCTTGGGAAACTTCCTTGCAACCTCCGAATCGGCTTATTTTCCCTTTGGCCTTTAGCGACATGGTCGAACTTTAGTTCAGGAGCAAGGTCCAGCTTTTGGCAGGAAAAGGGAAATTCCTAGTCTTCCGTCTCGTCACACCGAGTTAAAGGCAAAAGTTTAACCCCAAAGATGCTCCTATTTTTTCCCTAATTGTTGCTATCGTCTTTATAGGATTCGATTGAATTAACGATTCAATGAGACGCGTAGATAAAGATATGGGAAAATTCCAAATAAGGACCCGAAGTTGGACCAATTTTCTCAAATAAGGACCAGAAATGAACTTAGTGTCAAATAAAAACCTAAAAAGTGGGCCTATTTAATGCCAAATAAGGACCGAAGTTGACCAATTTTCTCAAATAAGGATTAGAAATAAACTTTGTGTCGAGATAAAGGCTAAAGTGGGACCCATTATGCCAAATAAAGACCTCAATTCCAAATAAGAACCCGAACTGCTACTGGTCACCCAAATATTCACCTGGCTATCAAGCATGTGACATTTCCGACGACCGGAGTTTAGGCAATTTTGTCCAAAAAAAAATATAGGGAAAATTAACAAATCCTAAAACATAAAAAAAAAAAAACTCTAGGTTTTCTACGGTCTCCCCGTTCCTTGTACCCATCCTTTGCAAAGTCGAAGACCCAAATTCTCCGCCGGTTGAGGCACGAATTCAAAAACAAGAAGAAAACCAGACGCTTCTTGCTTTTTTTTTTTTTTTCTTTTTCTTTTTTGCGGAGACCCAAATTCTCTGTCGGTCGAACAAGGTGAGGAGCAGCGAGGAGAAGAAAGAAGAAAACGTAAACTTCTAAATAGATAACCTAAACTTAATTAATATAGAATTTTCCTTTTTTTTTTTCCAATCACAAATTTCTAACAAAATTACCCCTATTTTAATTGTCGGAAAATGTTTACCGGTGAGCTAAGGTCCTCAATAGAGATTAACTTGATCACTTCGAGTCCTTATTTGACACAAAATTCACTTCGGGTTCTTATTTGAAACAATGGGTCCACTTCGGGTTCTTATATGACACAAAGTTCACTTTAGGCCCTTATTTGAGAAAATAGATTCACTTTGGGTCCTTATTTGGAATTTTCCCTAAAGATATTGCTTCGATAATTTTGGATGAGTTTGGGACAATTTTATAAAGTAACTTCTGATTTTGGGCGAAAGTGGTTGATTTGAGCTTTGACAAAGCAGGGATGCAAGTTAAAAATAAGTTTCCAGAAGCAAATAGGTAATCCAAATCTTCTTTTCAAAGTTCTTGAAAAATCAATTGTTCTTTGAATAGAATGACGCAATGGTTTCTTGGTTATTAATATATTATTACTATTTATGACTACGTTATCTCTTCACATTAAGAACTTGAAATCTATCCTATCGAAAATGGTTCCCCATTAAAGGAACCGAAGAGCAAGGGAGTGGACCTAACTTTAAGTGATATTACCATCATTATAGAAAAATAAACCATGCAACCAATTCATGACTTGTTGATTGAGGTATCGATAAATATCCTAGAGTTCCTAGATTAGAAATTTGACCTAGAATTGATATTACTTTAAGTGATTTTACTATATGTTTTTAAGGTCGGTTCTCTAGTAGAACCGAGTATTCATTGTATTAGGAACCAAACTAGTCGAGGCCAAATTTCTAACATTTCACTGAGAAACCTACCCAGTCCCCACATGGACCGATCTAGAATTGGTCGAGACATGTAAGTTTGGTAATAATTTTCACAAATATTTCCCATGCCTTCATATTTAAGGTATTTGTGGTAAAAGGAAGTTACTATGATTGTGAAAAAATTCATCAATCTCAATTCGACTGCCATGTGAATTGAAAATATATCATAAGGTGTGTTTGTTTGAATGAAAGAGTTTTCCGGAAATTAATTTTTTGAACTTCCACACAATTATGTTGTTGAAAATCACCGGTCGACAAAAAAACCATTTTTGATCGAAGAGTATAGGTATGCTTAAAATTAGAAAAAACGAATTCCCTAACCTTAAAAAGGGAAATATATTGATAAATTTTCTCCAAAATAAACGCACCCATAATTTCAAGTAATGTGGACCATTTTTATTATTTTTTACAATTAATTTTTTATCAAACAAAGCGATAATAAAAATTCATGGAAAATAACTTTAAGAAAGGTACAAACTTTATGAGTATATATATATATATATATATATATATATATATATATATATATACACATATACATGCGTGAAGGGCGTCCCAATTCTTCTCAGTTTTCTAATTAGACTTTTTGGAAGCGAGGAGGGGACTTCCCCACCCCACGTTGCCGATAAACCTTTAACCTTAACATTTTCAAATGGTCCCCCACCACTAATTCTAGAATGACCAATGGAAGGAGTCAATATAAAAAGAAAATGAATCGGGCATTAAAGTAAATCTGAGCCCACGACATAAGACATCTCTAATAAATATATTATTTTTCTTATCTTCCTTAACCAATAAGCATCGCCTTGGTGACCGGCTCTCATGACGTATCCCATGATCTAACGCAGTACAAGTGTCAGGCCGAGGAGTTTAAGCTTTTCAAATTCAAATTAATCTAGTTCTAAATCTTTGCACAAAATTTTAATATAATCATTCAAACTAATTTTTTTGCGTAGAAAGTGCTGACGTAGCTGTATACCATGTGGGACGACGAGCGATGGCTGGACGGCCACGTCAGCAGTTGGACGAAAGGACAATATTGGTATTTCGAGCAAATATTTAGGACAAAATTGATCAAATTATAAAATTTGTAACTGAATTGATATTCATATAATAAATTTAGGATGGATTGGACAAATTTTCTAAGTGTTCAAGGTGCCAATTAAATGAGGGACGCAAAGTCAATTTCGATCTACGGGGCTGGCTCATCCATTTATTTGGTAAGTATCAACATCCCGCCACTTTAATGCTCGATGGACTACAACCTCATGTCACTCAAAATAAAGGTGCGTAATTTAGATTATCAGATCATTAAAGGTGCATAGTTCAAATTGTCGAATAAAAAGGGCATTAAAAAGCGAGAAAAAATACGATGAGTGAGATTCTCCTATTTGTAATTTTCCAGGAGTGATTCAGGTGCAGTGGCGGGGACGCCTACGCTCTTGCGCTCATTGGCGTGACTAAACTCGACGTGACTTCTCCTCGCAATCATAGAAAAGGCCAAAAAAAAACACACACACACACACACGATCTAATCAACCTATATACTCTATATGGAGCCCCAAAAAAAAAAAAAAAAAACACGACCCCCGACCCCTTTGGGTTCCACTTTTCATCCGACCCAAAAAAAAAAAAAACACTATAATTCGTCTCAATATAAAAAGAAAATAAAGAAAACCCATAGATTAATAATGATAATTCGATACATTCGAGCGGCAATTCAATAATTCTTTTTTTCCCTCCGAACGCGGGCCTTGACCTTTCAATAATTTCCATCTACATATTCTCGTTAAAATCGCCAAAATACTTATTTTTTCCTTTTATTTATTTATTTATGGAAAGCACCCCCGGGGGGACCCACCGGGAATTCCCGGTCTACGCTCGCTTTCGCTCGCTGGCCGGCTCGCTTTCCTTCCCCCAACGCGCACGTCGTCAAAATCCGGTTTCTCCAACCGCGCAGCACGCTCACTGACACCGAACGCCTCTTCGCCGCTTCCTTTTTCACGTTTCCCGTCCTTCATCATCATCATCATCAGCCAGCATCATCGGCCCCATTATAAATTCACGTTTCCAGCAAGCCGTAAGCGGGGGAGGAAAAAGGTGGGAAAGGAAGATAATCTAGAAACTCGCATTCTCCAGTTCTCATCTGCCGCTACTGTGTGTGTGTGAGAGAGAGAGAGAGATTCTCCTCCCTATATAAATCCTGCAGGCTTCCTCCTCGAGGGAGTGTACTTTCGACCCTGAACCGGAAAAGCCCACGACTTTTCTGTCACCTTTCAACGAACGAGGGAGAGAGAGAGAGAGAGAGAGGGAAGGAGGGGAGGGAGGAAGGAAGGCAAGAAAAAAGAGAGAGAGAGAGAGAGAGAGAGAGAGACCACCGGAGGCCGTGATCAGAGATTATACAGCGTAAATCACAAAACCCAGAAAGGAGATAACCGAAAGGCGCCGCCTTTGCTGCCCCGAATCTCTCTCTCTCGAAACCCCCCCGAGCCCCAGAGGCAGGGGATAGTGAGCGGGAGTGAAATTTCGACGGGAGGGTGGGGCGGCCTGAGATCTCCCTGCGCGGCGGAATCATGGGCTCCGGCCAGGTGGTGGGTCCCCCGGCCGGAGGCGGCGGCGGCGGGGACAATGGGGACGGTCGCTGCTGCGACATGAGCCTCAAGTGCTCGTGCAGGTGGAAGTGCGAGCACCAGCACTACCGGGGCTTGTTTCTGAACGGCGGCGGCAGCTACAAGGGGCTGGTCTTCTTCCTGGGCTGCTTCGTCGTGCTGGGCTCGATCGCCACCCTGTACGCGTGGCTCGCCTTCACGCCGCCCTACGCCGTCGCCGCCCGGGCGGCGGCCGGCGGTGGGTGCCGGGAGGACAGTGAAGGGTCCTGGTCCATCGGCGTTTTCTACGGCGACTCTCCTTTTTCCCTCAAGCCCATCGAAGCAGTAACCGCTCCCTCCCTCCCCCCTCTCTCTCTCTCTCTCTCTCTCTCAACTGTGTAACCATCATCCTGACCAGTTTTTAAACATTTTTTCCTATTGTCTCCAGTGCTTTTAGACGGGTCTTGTGGGCAATTTCATTTCTTGTCTGCTTGAAGTGGAGCTTGAATTTTGCTGTTGTGTTGAGTTTGTGTTTCGCTGTTTTTTGCTGGTAGATTTGTCATGCCTTTAGAAACCAGTAATCTCAAATTTGACTATCTCTTGCAATCTCCATCGGCTAGCCTTTTCAGTTCTCTCCTCTTTGTGGTTTTTCTCTCTCTCTCTCTCTCTCTCTCTCTCTCTTTCTCTCTCTCTTTTTCCCTGTAGAAGATGAAAATTCAAATTCTAAAGACCCATGAAACAGTGCATCGCTTTAGTTTTTAAATTTAAGAGTTATTTTGAATCTTTGAACTTTTGCAGCGTATTTCCAGCTTCCTTCATCTTTGCGATTACTATGGGCATCGAGAAAACTTTTTTCATGGTCCTTTTCCTAGTCTTTTGCCCCTGGTGTCTGTTGTTCTTGAAGTAAAGTCAACTCGTCATCTAGCCCTGTTTCTGTCTGTTTTCTCTTTGCTTCTTCTCCCAAAATTAAATTATGTCTACATTTGCAGTTCCACAATTTCTGCTTTTCTGGTCTGGCCAAAAGTAAAATTTTCACAGCGCACTTAAGTTGTTATTATTCTTTTCAAAGTTAAATGAACATTTCAATGCTTACAGAATTACGATGTTTCAAATCTGGTGCAGATGGATATATGGAGGGATGAGAGTGCAGCATGGCCAGTGGCCAACCCGGTTGTGACCTGCGCTTCTACATCCGAAGCTGGCTTTCCGAGTAATTTCGTAGCTGATCCTTTTCTTTATGTGCAGGTAGTATCTGTTTTACTTCCTTACTTTGATTTTATGTACTTGCATACTGTATGTGATTGTGTACGTTGGTGGGTAGGTTTGACATGTATGTGTATGTGAATTGTGAGTTAAACCGTGCAGATGTTATAACCACATGATCTGTTTTGTGTGATCATGTGTCTATCTGTAATTTGATGAGTAGATGTTTTGACCACGTGGTCTCTCTCAGTATAGCCTGCCGTATGTTTTAGGACCAGTATCTAGACTGGACTGCAGAATTATATAAAGGCTATTTGGTTTATGTTGCCTTTGGTCTCTAATACAGCCAAACTTACCTATACTGATTTCGTTGTAATTTTAATTGTATTTCCTGTTTGCAGTTGCAGTTCATTCTCTTTGATCACGGTTAACTTCAGTCTAAAGAATTGCAAGAGCTGTGTTACTTGATTGGTTTATTTGAAAGCATGTGGTCCCTCTTGCTATCTCTATCAAGGGGAGAAGTATGGAACTTTTAAGTCATACTTTCTGATGGTGTGACCACAGTTGTTTAATGTAGAACTATCTAGGGGAGAAGCAAGGAACTTTTATTAAGTCAGACTTTCTACTTTCTGGTGGTGTGACCATGGTTATTTAATGTAGAACTGTCTAGGGGAGAAGCAAGGAACTTTTATTAAGTCATACTTTCTGATGATGTAACCACAGTTGTTTAATGTAGAATTGCCTGATCAAAAATCAAATTTTTGTATGTTGGAAAATTAAGTTCTTATAAAAATTTGCTGAACTTGGATGACCCATATTTTGAAAAACAAGCTGGTCTTCCTTTTATTTCCTCCATAGCTGACTTTGGAATTTTTTGGGGCCATTCACTTTTATTTACTGACGTCGGAATTTACTGATTTCTACTTGGATATAAATCTATATAAATCAGTGTTCCTGGGCTAGTCTCAAGCAGAACTCTTTTTCTCTCACAGAATGAAAAGGCTAAAACCTTGGTGTAACATTAAAATATTGGTACAATTGTCATATTCATGTCTAAGATGTTCCCATTACTTGTGAACTCATTATCGTGCAGCCGGGATTCAGGGGACATTGGCAGATGTTAACCATATCATTTCATAGTTTCATTTTAGATTCTATTGAATGTTGGGTTTCTATTTTACGAAAAGCACTAGGTAATTCTGTTCTTCTGGGGAAGTTCTTGCCTAGACTGAAAAAAAATTGGATCTGGTCTATCACAACTGTTAATTTTGTGGGACCAACATGTGGGGCCCACATGGGACTCACACGATCAACATTTCTGATGGGCCCGGGTCCCGGGAAGAAAATTACCGTTCTTTGGCTGTGCTGTTGAGCCAGATATTCCTAGTAAAAATAAAAGTATAATTTTATTCCTTGATTTTGATTCCTGTGGACAGAGAACTGGCCGCAGCTTTCAGTTGATGGAACATTTAGAATGGTAGAAGGGGGGCTTCATATCAAGGCTTCAAGTTTGCTCCAAGGCTGGAAATGTTTAATTAGAGAACAGTGGTTTATATGGAGATCATAGGGTTAAAGTAGGGCAGGGCAGATCGGTTAGTGGACTTTTTTTTGCATGCTTCAATTTCCGGGTTATATGACTAATAAAAAAAAAATTACGGGTTGAGGATTTTTTCTGACATAGAGAGAGTAATTTTATAGGCAAACCCAGAAAAGTTCTCCTGCAACTTATAGCAAAGTGTAAATCGTCTGTGATCTGCTAGGCCTTTCTCTATGATGATTTGTGCATGAAATTTCATGCTCCTAAAAATTTGATGCTTCGGTATAAGATGGTTCTTTAGCAGTCATATTATGTACTGGTACTTTCATGGCTGTCTCTTTGCATTATAATCTATCTACTGGAGAAGGATGTGGTCAAGTCAACCATTGGAGTACTGGCTTTTCGATTCACATCGAGTTTGACTTTGGATTTTTCTTCACCCTTTAAATATGTTTGACTTTTTTGGGTGTTCCTGTTCTGCCAACAAATTCAAGTCAGCTGGCGATTTCATTTGGTATTTTCAATCAGTGAAAGTGCTAATTACTTTTAAGAGTTACATTGTGTGTCATGTAATCACGCTGTGTGCATATTTAATGGTTATGTATGACTCTAGCAGAAGTTCATCAAATTTACTTTCAATACATTTGTTGGGAATGATGCTGACACGATGAATAAGCTCTTTCTTGGTTTGTTTTATGCATGTAGCGTTATCTGGACATGACAGATTGTCCATGTTGTATTTGAACTTGGCGTGAGTTTTTTTTTCTTCAAGTTAATATGCTTGACCTTGGGCTTGTGCTTATTTTGAACCTAAACTTGCCTTTTGATTCAGGATGATGCTATTTACCTATTTTATGAGATGAAGAATTTAATCACTATGCAAGGTGATATAGCAGTTTCAAAAAGTGTTGATAAGGGAGCAACATGGCAACAATTGGGTATTGCTTTGGATGAGGATTGGCACCTTTCGTTTCCCTATGTTTTCAGTTATCATGGGCAGGTAAGATTTTGATTTCTTTTGATGCACAATCATATCTTTGAAGTTGTGCTTTCTACTTTTTAGTCCTGTAGTGAGTTATAAATGGATTAATGCATCACTGGTGAACGGGAGTGTAATCATTCTAATTTGTCGCTTTTGTCCTTCCTGCAGATATACATGATGCCTGAAAGCAGTGGGAAAGGACAGCTTCGAGTTTACCGTGCCCTCAACTTTCCATTGCAATGGAAACTAGAAAAGGTTGTAATGAAAAAGCCCATGGTGGATAGCTTCGTAATAAACCACAAAGGTAAGTTTTGGCTCTTTGGCTCGGACCACAGCAGTTTCGGTTCCAAAAAGAATGGGCAGCTGGAAATCTGGTATAGCGATTCACCGCTTGGTCCCTGGAAACCGCACAAGAAGAATCCTGTTTATAATACTGACAGGAGCGTGGGGGCTCGTAATGGAGGCAGGCCATTTGTACATGATGGAATCCTTTACCGAGTGGGCCAAGATTGTGGAGAAACTTATGGACGACAAGTTCGACTTTTTAAGGTGGAAGTCCTCACCCAAGATGAGTTCAAAGAAGTCGAAGTCCCTCTAGGGGTAGAGGAGCCCAATAAGGGGAGAAATGCTTGGAATGGTGCTCGGTATCATCATCTTGATGTGCAGCAACTCCCGTCTGGCGAGTGGATTGGGGTTATGGATGGAGATCGAGTACCTTCTGGGGATTCCGTTCGTAGTTTTATTCTCGGGTGTGCTTCCGTTGCAGCAGTTGCAGTTATAGTCATTCTAATTGGTGTACTTCTTGGAGCTGTGAAGTGCATTGTCCCTTTGAATTGGTCCAGCCATGGCTTGGGGAAAAAAAGCAATGCATTTTTGGTGTGGGGGCGATCAAATATGCTTTCTTCAAAGGTGAGACGATTCTGCAGCCGTTTAAATAGGGGGCCTCCATTTCTCCGAGGTTGGGTGAAAGTCAACACACGTGGTGGCAGATGCGTTGTTGCTTTTATATTTGCAATTGGAGTAGTTCTAATGTGCACAGGCGTCCATTACATATACGGAGGAAACGGTGCTGATGAACCGTACCCATGGAAGGGTCACTACTCTCAGTTCACCCTATTGACCATGACGTATGATGCTCGGATATGGAACTTGAAAATGTATGTAAAACACTATTCTAGATGTTCTTCGGTGAAGGAGATAGTTGTGGTATGGAATAAGGGGGTGCCTCCTGTTCCGAGTGATTTCGATTCGGTGGTCCCTGTGAGAATCAGGGTTGAGGCGAAAAACTCACTGAATAATCGTTTTAAAATGGATCCTTCGATTAAGACCCGAGCTGTTCTGGAGCTAGATGATGATATCATGATGACATGCGACGATGTAGAACGGGGCTTCAAGGTGTGGCGGGAACATCCGGACAGGATAGTCGGTTTTTATCCTCGTCTAATTAATGGAAACCCATTGAAATACCGTGCTGAAAGGTACGCACGGAAGCATGAGGGATACAATATGATTCTGACTGGGGCGGCTTTTATTGATAGCCAACTTGCCTTCCAGAGATACTATAGCCCGCAAGCTAGGCTCGGGAGAGAATTAGTGGACAAGTATTTTAACTGCGAAGATGTGCTTTTGAATTACTTGTATGCAAATGCCAGTTCATCTAGGACTGTTGAGTATGTGAAGCCGGCGTGGGCCATAGACACCTCGAAATTCTCGGGTGCCGCAATTAGCCGGAACACAAAAGATCATTACCGGGTAAGGAGCAATTGCCTCGCAAAGTTTTCGCAGATGTATGGGGGTTTGGCCGGGGGTAAATGGGAGTTCAACGGAAGGAAGGATGGTTGGGATGTATAGTGGAATCCGGAGCAGTGTGTGAGAGGCAAAATCGCCTCACTAACTCTTTCCTGTGAAACCTCCAATTTTCGATTTCACTAGGTACATTCTTCTCCTGCATGTCAATACATATTTACCCCTTTTCCTAGTGTGAATCTTGGTTAGTGGGGCTTTGGGTTAGCGTTGGTCTCGGTCGGTGAATTGTACATTGATCTTGTCGTAGAAGGTTTTGTCTTTGGAATTTTTTTCAAGATGCAGAGCTCCCCATTTTCCTTTGGTTCGACCAATATTGGTTTGGTTGCTTTTCTCTCTCGTTTGGACAACGTACGATGCAATGGAAATGAAGAAATTGCTTGAAGAATTTTCTCTTAGCACTCCTCCAATCCTGTACTTAGTCAACTTTGCTTTTTTTGGCCTTCTCTTCGGCTTTCTCGAGAGAAATGTTCCAACTTTTGAAGTTTCTTATGTCATTGTCATGTTGACTGGGCATGGACCCCATCTTCTACTAAATTTCATGGGAGTTTCCTAGTCCATTAACCTGAGGGGTTTGGAAATGAAAAGCAAAATGGCGAACATGAAATGGTGCCGTCTCATATGCGCTTGCTATGCAGATGATATCACGTATACTCTGCCTTACGCAGGGATTCGTCGATGCAGCATATGCATCTGGAGCCGTATTCTGTCCTTTTCGACCTCGGGTCTTGAACCATTCTGACCATGTTTCTTTGGACGTCGCTCTAAACGTCAGCAAATAGTTTTCATGCTGTCGTCATCGGATTGCATTTTGGGGTGGCCCACGGAACTTCAGCTCTAGCTGGAGGATCTTGGCTGGGTTTGCGAGGGTTACGTCATCCAAGCACCAGCGCAGGATAAAATAGGGTCTCTCATAATGTTGATCAAATTAGGATTGCAATTTGCGCACTTAACCATTCTAAATTCGTTCTTCCTTATCTGCGTTGTGACGTCGGAACGCCGTGTTGGGTGTTTGGATGAGAGCATCGATCGTTTTCATCTGATGACGTCTTACTAAATACGACATGTTATGGCTTACTTGACATATAAAATTGATAGAAAGAAACAAGCGAAATTAGCCCACATAAAGAATTCTTAATAATCTATCTTCAGACTTTGGCATATTATATTCTTTTTGCCAATTTGATCGTTACAGCATGATCAGGATCATAAAGCTTAGACCGAGCAAGACACTAAAGGCGCGTTGCAGTAACGTTTGCATTGGGAGAACAGTTTTGAATAGAAATAATTTTTTTATTTATTTCTGTTTCAGGGAACAATTTTTGAGTATAAGAACGCGTTTGGTAATCGTAAAAAATTTCTACTCCGGGGAATAGAAACGCGTTTGATAAACTTGTATAATTTTTTTTGTTTCTTTTAATTTTTTAATATTTTATTATATTTTTCCTTTTTTTTTCTTCATTCTTCCTTTTAGCCGGTCCCCGACCACCGGCGACCTCCTCGCCGACCTCGGGTGAGGCTTGGCCTCGCCGGTGGCTGGGCTAGCTTGGCCTCACCGGTGGCTAGGCGACGCTCTGGCGACCGGCCAAAAGGAAGAAAAAAGATTAAAAAAAAAAGAAGAAGAAAAATGAGAAGAAAAAAAAATTGTTTCTTGGAAGTGTTTCCAAGAACAAAGAAATAATTTTTTCTACTTCTTATTTCTATTTCAAATCTGTTTCCGGAAACAAAAAAATAAATTTTTTATTTCCAAAAATAAAAATATAAATAAACGCGTTTCTGTTCTTTTTTTGTTCCACGGAACAGAAAAACAAAAATTTGTGATCTAGGGAACATAAACACATTTTGCCAAACACACCCTAAATGTCTATGACAAGACAGTCGACGCTACACAGTTTCGCCAAATGGCATTAGTCGAAGGGACCAAACCAGATCTCACCCAGCATCATCAAAAGAACTGAAAACGTCCGGCACGATGCTGGATGTGTAACTTCTGCTCCTGTGGATGGCAGGTGTTACCAATCATACAGAATTCATTACTCAAAAGCAAAGCAATTGCATCAAAGTGTGTATACGAAATGCCCGGACAGTTCCCGTGCTTGCTCTAGCTGAAAGTCTTGCAATCTTCTAAACCAAAACATCGTCGAATCCAACAAGGTAAGTAATCGTATCTAACACGATGACATCTTCCAGTACAGCCTAAGCCAAGAAAAAAACAAAAGAAACTCATTGCAAAATTGTAAGTCATGTTTATCAATTGTGAGGACTCTGCCAGTCATCAAGGAACAAAAAATGTTCAATAGGAGGAATAATCCAGAGCTGTTATATAGAAACATATATGGACCTACAGCCCACAGAAGTAGCATGATTGCAATCATTCTTGCCTGGCCTCTTTGAAGGCAAGAGGTTCGTACCATTTGGGACCAAACCCTGCAGCTTTCCTTGCATCCTCGTTAAAAGGCAGTTTCAATGGTCCCCTGAAGTGGTTCCTTACTATCTCGTGAAACTTCTGAACGACATCGGCATCCTCCTCGTCTCCCATTTCCACTTCTCCCACCTCAATCTCTCTAGCGGGCAAATTGCGTGACCTCAAACACAGAAACTTGAACCATCTAACTCCAGCAGCACAGTGTGTGATCTCTTCAGGATAAACGACATTTTCCAGCAGATCAGCTGTTTTATCATCACCTCCGCTGCGGAAACGTGATATTGTGGTCGGTAGGACATCAAGTCCTCTAGCCTGATTCCATGCGAATGTCATCAAAAGGAAGTAAGCATGCATATTGTGAATGAGAACTTAAGTGAGCAAATAATAAACCATGAGAGTGAGCAAATAATAAACCATGAGAAATGCATTACAGCACGACAGGTAATGTCCTTACAAGAACTTCTGAATTAATCCCAGCAAAACTACGGTTGGTGTGCCCAATTTCCAGACTAATGTGCTAAGATCTGTGATCATTGCCAGTTTTCAAGAGACAGAAACATATGAGTCCAGGAAAAGATGAGGAAAAATTGATCAACATAATTTCCTAAAGAAAGGACATTTTGAGTAGGGTCAGCCTCGGATTCCAACTATGAACCTGTTTCTGACCTTGTTTATGGAAAAGCGACACCCATAGAGATTCAAACCATGGTCTTAGACCCACTTGACTAAATAGTTTTTGTGTTCAAAAGACAACTTTTATATTTTGTACTTATAAAAG
The DNA here is from genome assembly GCA_014182365.1 of Eucalyptus tenuipes. NCBI lineage: Eukaryota > Viridiplantae > Streptophyta > Magnoliopsida > Myrtales > Myrtaceae > Eucalyptus > Eucalyptus tenuipes. The sequence goes on along the minus strand of CM024543.1, from coordinate 27,283,969 downwards.
TTACTGAAAAAAGAAAACTCGACTGTGTAGAAGTGTTTGTCTTACCCCGGAAGCCCGAAGAACCTAACAGGACACAATGCTAGAGCCCTAGTTCACCTAGTTCGCCTAGACAAGCCCCTTGATCCCTTTTCATTTAACTTCGAGCGGGACCGAACTGTCAGGCTTCAATTGCTCAGACCTGGATTAGCCTAAACCAACATTTTAAAACATAAAGATATTCTTAAACTTTAAAAAACTTATAAATTATAAGATAATTTATTTATTTTATTTATTCTTTATAAACCCAATTAAGCCATCAACAATATGAACCAACTGGTTCCATTCTCACTTCTGATAATCCAAAACCGGAAATCATTGAGTTGGTTCCCAGTTCTAGGCTGGGATTCGACCCACCTGGAAATTTATTATCCCCAATTTTAAGTACCTCCTGAGATCAATGACAGAGTCTGCTCATTATCATTCACAAAATTGAATCTGCTCATTATCATTCACAAAATTGAGTCCGCTCATTATCATTCACAAAATTGACTATTTTCATCACCTATTATAACCTTACAATGTGTTAATTTTGTTGTATAGCTGAAGTGCTGCTACCAAGACAGTTGATAGAAAAAACATAATCAACTCTAAAGCCTGATGGCAAAAGTAGCAATAGACTTAACAACAGAAAGAGTAGTACCGTCTTAGAATAAAATATAAACATGCAAATGTCCTTTTCACTTCTTCCGGTGTATGGAAATTTTGTCTGTCTGCCACTCCCAATGTGGGATTGTACTGGAGTCATAATCATTTCATTCAAACAGAAAACAGAGGAATAAATTCATCACTCCAAGAAACTTACGAGGAATGAATTCATCACTCTGAGAAATTCCATGTTATATACTAAAAGGTAGGACTTTATAAAACATAGAACCTTGATCAGCTAAATATGGACCATGTGACGTAAGTTGCAATGACCTAAAAAAACATTCTCTGTGCATCCATCAAGGGGCAGGCCAGATACTCAGAGGAAGGGACGCCAAAAACACACCTCATGGACACAGTGTTCAATGGCCAGACGGGCCAGCAGATCCTTGGAAGTAGCAGTGGCAGAATCCCAAAGGCCGTCATGGGCAGGCAATGCGCCATAAAAGGAACCCAATTCCTCCAGCCTAGATGCAAGAAGGGTAAAGTGTCGACCTTCATCTTGGGCCACCTTCACGAAATCAGTGAAGAACTCTCTTGGCATTGATTCTCGCTTACCAAAGCGAGCAATTACATCCTTCAGAAATGAAACTAAAGTTAGCATAGCTATCCAAGGTCAAAAGTAAAATAAGTAGTTCCATTCTTCGTTACATAACCAAGGTACTTTTGACTTTAATCTCGAGCATCAAATGATTCCTAGGAAAAGGGTCCCCTAGTGCAGTGGGAAACAAGATGAGAAATATGATAAACTAATAATCACGAACTTGACCAGAGTCTTTTAGGCAAAGAACGCTTCCAAAGAAGACAGTGATTACACTGCCAAAAGAAGGAAATCATTTGGCAGCACACTGACTTACTAGGCATATCATCACCCCCCCTCCCCAAAAAACAAAGAAAAAAACCCAATCTGGTAAGAAACTCTACAACTTATTCCCTTCCCTCACCCATTGTACCGAATTAATCCTGTCCTGACTGCACAAATTCTCGGGAAGAAAGTATCGCAGATCATCATCGAACTTCGCAACGTAGGCGACACTACATCATCGACGCGTGATCCTTGACTAGCCCAGCACTCGCCTCATAGTTTCCAACTCTTCATGCGGCAGTACATCGCTAAGCTAAGCAACAGTGAGGTCCCTTAAATCTAATGTTAGATACCAAAGCAATTTCCATTTCTTTAAAGATAAAGAACATGTGCTAAAACGAGTGTGTCGAAAAGGAAACCGGGAAAAAGAAAAAGAAAAAAGGACAAGTACCCAGGACAAGTCTATAGCCCAGCTCTCGGTGTGCGCCAGACTGTGCACGATGGCCTGCCTGCTCTGCAAGCTGCCCGCCTTCCCGAGCTTGGGCATGAGACCGGGCGGCACGAGCTTAACCTGCACATCCCCACGCAAAGTTCACATTTTTTCGCCCAGACACTACACCAAACCGAAAACGCGCGGATACCCAAAAAGGAAAGGCGCCTCCATGGCACGGAGAGAGCAGAGATCGAGAGCGAGAGGGGCCCCTACATCGGCGAGCCGGGCGGGGCGGTCCGGCACGGGGAGGTCCACGGACGGGTCGTAGGGCCGCGGGATGGCGCCCCGGAGCCACCGGGCCGCCACCGAGTCGCCGAGCCGGGCCTTCTCGAAGGGGTCGGGCGTGCCCAGGACCCTCAGCGCCGCCTCCACCAGGGTCTCCGCTTCTGCTGCTGCTGCTTCGTCTTCCTCCCCTGGCCTCATCGCGGGCTCGTCTCGGCGACGGCTGCAGAATCTGCCCTCCAAGGTTATGCAACTTTCCACAAATGGGTTATCTGGGTGTCCCCACACCTTCTGATTTTGCATGACGTTTCGAGAGAATTCCCCTTTGGTCCTTTCTTGTATTGCGCTGTCGAATTTGTCCTATTGGACAAAAAGTCATCGAAAAGAGTGTCGGTTCTTCTCGTCTTAAGGCTCGGGTTGGGATTTTACCACCCTTACAGACGCATGGACCCTTGTGCATTCGGTGATTAGTCAGGCATTCGAAGGGTTTTGGACACTTGTCGCATTAAAATATTAAAAGGAATCATATGTATGCATGAATGTGTATAAAACATGTCTTTTCGAGAGGTTTTTCTACGTTCAAAAATAGGACTATAATTTAGAAGGCATCGGTCATTTTCATGGTAGGCAATGAGTGCTTTCCCTGCGCTCTCCACTCGTCTTGCTTTCGAGGATGATTTGTGCTTATTTCATTCGTTACCATGGGTTTGTTAGAAAAAAAAAAAAAAAGGTACTAACTTTAATGAGTTTTGGTGCTGCAAGTTAGCAATTGTTAGAAAGTCTATATTTTTTTAAAAAAAAAAACCCTTTTTACTAAATGTATCTTTGAAATCTTTTTACTATTTTCTACTCAATACCACATTCAAAATATCCCCTAAATGGATTTTTTTTTCTCACGATTTTGTTCAATATATACAAATTCTGTGCACTTCATATTTGGATTATCTCTAAATTTTGACTTTTGGTCTGTGTTTCAAATATTCTAAAAGTTATTCAACATCTCGGTTTCCATATAACTTATTTGGGGAGGCTAATCCTAGAAACTCATATATGTAGGAGCTATAAATCTTGCTCTTGGACGTTGGAGCATATTAAATGTTTGAATTTGGTCGTGTTCTTTTCTCTCTTTTACTCACACGAGTTCCTAATCTCTGATAGTTTCTGCTTTTTGTGTTTTAAGTTTTTTTTTTTTTTTTTGCGTAAGCATTAAATTATTAGTGGAAAATATGACCGTCAAAAGGTAGATGACAATCGCACGGACCTCTCTAATGAGCTTTAGTTATCAAATTAATATTTTACTTTTGATTCCATTTTCATCTATTTTGTAAATTGGAGATTTGTATTTCCTTTATTTGATTAATTGCTAATTTATTAGACGAAAATTTATTGACAAGTTCATTTTTGAATGAGAAGAAGGTGTTCAATAATACTGCTTTTTCTTTTTTGCATTGAAAAGATAGATCAACAATTTTTTTCTTATTATACTTCTGTCGTTCTGATAAGATTCTTTTTATTTTTTATGTAAGTGCAATCTTACTACTATTATTCTATGGGAATCACATCATTAATTGCTATGTAAACTTAAATCATTAAAGTTTTTATGTCAATTTCAAGTAGTTCTTACCAACAATTTTTCTTGATTTCGTGTATAGATCTTTGAAGGAGAAAAGATGTACTCTTCATATCCGACGTGCATATTATATATCTATATAAGTTAAAAGGGTGAAAATCCACATAATTTCTATATAAGGATGAAATTGAACAAAATAACTCCGAGCAGGGGCAAAAGTATAAACATCATTTTTTTACACTCGAATCCCTATATTCTTTCCTCCTCCACTCCATTCACCCTCTCTCTCGCGATCCCCATCTCCATCGAAGCAGACGAGACGGAGCTGAGAGTTTCTTCTGCTCTGCAATTCCTGTCGGGGGAATCGCGAGATGAGCCAGGCGGCGATTCCGAGGCCCGACTCGACTCACCACCGCCTCCACGAGTTCGCCCGGAACGCCCTCATCAAGATCTTCGTCCATCCCTATGCCACGGTAACAGCCGTTCCGCCACCGCCCGTCCACGCCGCGCGCTTTGGCTTCTTCCGAATCTGACGTTGTCTCTCTGTCTCTTGCTTGCTTGTCTGTCTTTCTGATGGCGTTTCAAGGTGTGCGAGCTGTATTGCGGAGGCGGGCTTGAGGCGGAGAGGTGGGAAGAGGCTCAGATCGGTCACTACATCGGAATAGGTAATTCGTCCGTACTTGGTCATTCTCTTGTAGTGGGGAGGCTTGCCTTGCATGGATGGATGTGATGTCGTGTTTACGGTTCGTGGCGTTGAGCAAGTTTGAATTTTTTTTTTTTTTTTTTTTTGGGCAGATGTCACTTCGTCTGGAATAAGCGAAAAGAGAGAAGCTTGGGAGAGCTTGAGGAAAGCTTACACGACGGACTTCTACGAACTCGACCCTTGCACGGTGAGCTCTCCGCTTGAATCAATTTTCTTGCTTGCCCATCATTGGATGATTCGATAGCTTTCTTGTCAACTAGCTTTACGAGTTGATGGGTTTTGTTGTGCGGGAGAGAGCGCTATGTCATAACCACCATTTGGGTGTCTCCCTCTCATAATCTTGTAGTGACATGTTTGTGCATTGTCACTGATTTCGTCGGGCTGGTATCTGTTTTGGACAGGAAGATTTGGAAGCGCATTTGCAAGAGAAGATGAACCAAGCAGATTTGGTTTGCTGCTTGCAGCACTTGCAGGTTGAGAGTTAAATTCAGCACCTTTTAGTTAAACACTGACTTTGGTCGTGTTCTGATTTCTAGCCCTTCTTTCTGATTTTATGTGGAATAAGTGGTCAAGTGAAAATTGCTTCTGCAGCTATGTTTCGAGAGCGAGGACAAAGTGAGGAAACTGTTGCATAATGTATCATCTCTGCTAAAACCGGGGGGTTATTTTTTCGGTATTACTCCTGACTCATCCACCATATGGTATGAAATAACGATCTGTTGCAGATTCTTGTTTCGAGTTGCTTCCTGCACCGGCTGTTCTATTTCTTTAATTCCCATCGTAGCATCGTTTGATGTTCTTTCCATGTATGATACTTTGTGTTACTTGTTAACATTTAATGTCGAAATTTCTGTTAATTGGTTTCATTGGCTATGTTGTTCTTTCCCAAAGAAATGTCCTTTGTCAAATCAGTTGAATAAGTAAATGATTACATTGTATTAATGTTCTTATGCAGATTTTGTGTAACATCTGGCTAACATAGTAGGGGGAAATTTGCTTTCTAATGAGAAGTAAGATGCTTGTTATACGTGTCTTTAAATGTATAGATATATGCCCTTCTTTATTGGTTGTTGATCTTTTTCCCATATTCTTTGAGCTTCTACAAAAGATTCTTATGATGATCGAACTATACATGGCTGCCAAATTGGAAAGCTATTTTGGTGACTAGAGATTTTGTATCTAAATGGGTCTAAGCCTTCTTGGATCTCCACTCATCAAAGAACTGTTAAATGCATACATTGGTGCACAGCAACCTTCTCGTAGACTATTTGACCAATTGCCAAAATTGTAAGTAGAGCTCTGCAGCTTTCTAGCCAGGACAAAACTAGAGCTCTGCAGCTTCCCTTCCGTCTCAGTGCCTTGTACAGCTTCCCCATTCTGCCTCATCTGTTTGTTCACTTAAAAAGTTCTTCGGGAACATAGTTACTTCTTTGGGAGGACTACATGTTTGCCTCTATGTTTAGCATTAGTCCGTGAGATTAAGAATTCTTAAATTCTCATCCACCTCATAACAAGTTCGCCTCAGCTTTCAGATAAACCAGAAGTTTTAAAAGGAAAGCCGTTATTTGCTGTTCTGCTTCTTGCTACTGTTATCTAGTCGATGGAGATGAATCTTCCTTCTCGTAGCTATGTTATTTTCACTGCCACTAATGAGCGCCAGGCTCTTATCTTCAAGTGACATTCTTGTCAGCTGATATGACCAATATGAAAAATGCTGCATCATAGTTTTCTGTACCTTCAGCAGAGGATTCAGTGCCTTTTTTGATTTTACCCTTGAGAGATATATTGCATGTGAAATATAAGAAAAGTGAACTATACAGGGCAAAATATCAGAAGAATGTTGAAGCATACCACAACAGAAGTGGTAGTATGAAGCCTGGCATTGTTCCTAATTGCATTCGGTCTGAGAGCTACATGATCACCTTTGAAGGAGAGGAAGAGAAGTATGAATAAGTCTCTGATAGTTGCCATGTTGATTATTACATGCTGTTGAACTTACACTGTGATAATTTGATGTATTGCCTCTTTCCAGGTTTCCATCATTTGGGAAAAGGTACCAGCTTAAACTAGCTGGTGATATGCCTGCTGAAACCCATTGCTTGGTTCACTTTCCAAGCTTGATCAGGTAAAGATAATTGCCATGAGCTTAGGTTCTCTATTTCATCTTCATTACATCACAGGAGACTCCTGGCCTTTTGGACATTCTAAATGTGCATTATGTTGCAATCATTTGGTTTCAGTTGGAATGAGGTGCTTATAAATAGACTACTACTGAGTTTGAGCCATCCTAAGTGCTTATGTGATGATGATGTTAAAAAATGCTTCTCTTTTTAATTCTTAGTTTGAATAATTGTAGCCGACATTTGTGGGATTTATGTTGATTGTTGGTAAGAATCTATGGAAGTTTCTAATGCATTTTCATCAGATTGGCTAGGGAAGCTGGTCTGGAGTATGTGGAGATTCAAAACCTGACAGAGTTTTATGATGATAACAAGTACGACCTTTTTGTGATTGTCTGGTGAAGACATTTTATAATTTCTTGAACAGTTGCTTTTGTATAAATCCTGATATTCTGTTGTTTTACACATGGTCGAAAGAGCAATCTTTGCAGGGATGTTAATGGGTTATGGTGCAAGCGTTGTGGATCCTAGAGGAAGGCTTCTACCTCGCTCCTACGACGTGCTAGGTGAACTGCAATCTCTTTCCATTGTGGTGCCAATCCCATTTATCCGACTCACGTTTTCTTAATTTGGTCTACGGAGTTCACAGGAAACAAACCCTAACAAAACAGACTCTTGACCGACCAAAAAAAAAAAAAAACAAAAACAAATCAGACTCTGAGTTGGCTAATAGGGGTCTTATTAGTGTGGCCATTCATTTCATATATGACGATTTGCATTTTTGTAGATACTGTTGATCAAATATTACATATTTTTGGGACTGACCATGCATTTTTTTTTCCCTTGCTTCTCGAGCTACGCAAGGATCCACAAGGCATGTGCATTCCTAAAAAAACAGACCCAAACACAGACATGGACACTCAACTTTTAAGCAATGTTCCATTTGGTCACCCAAAATATTGGCATATCATGGATGGCTTCAGCCTGCCAGGGCGCCTTGCAAGTTTGCATGTCTCAATCCCATGTCTATATTTTCAAAAATAAGAGCTAAATGCTGAGTCCAGAGTAGAACCTCAGGATATGGAAATTGTACTTCTGAGTAGAATTACTTGCTCTCTTCTGTTGATATAAACAACAATGCAGTCAGCAATATCAGTAGTTGTTAACAGTTTTTGTTTGTAGCCGTGTTATTTGATGTCCAACAGAGTCTTCTAGGTTCAAGTGATTCAGCAAAATGATTATTTGCATAAGACAGATATTGGACTGAGCACCAATGCATCCAGTAAGTTAGAGTGCATTTCCTTTCTGCAGGTTTATACACTATGTTTATCTTTCAGAAGCCCGACCCGGATGCTGCGCCCCCACTTGCAACCCCCTTATTGGTGGAAAGTAATCACCAGGAAGAGGAGGCAAGTTTTTTAATTCTATGTAAGAAAATCTAACTCAAGCTATCAAGGGGGATCAATCCTTATGCAAGGACTGCAATTGCTTGAAAAATATAAGGAAAAGAAAATATGCCTCACCTAGCTGCATTGCGAAAGTAACACATGGTTCATTTTTTTGGCTCTGTCCTGGAGGTAATCTACCATGGAACCCTTTCTCATTTTGCTTCATAAGAAAATATGACTACTGTTGAGACCCTAGCATACTACCGAGGAAAAACTTAAAGATTTCGAACTAGATGAAGGAAGGGAACACACCATCTTTGCCATCTTCCACCTAGCCCAACAGTCTTCTTGATGCCTAAGCCGTGCAATGTAACTCAGTGACAAGTCTTGAAAGCTATCTTTCAAGCTTCTCTTAAGCACCTAGCGTGACACTGAAAAGACAAACCACTGGATAGGAGACCTCAGATATTTTGCGGGTCTTTTTCTGATCCATATTTGTACACACCATTACGCTTGTGAGTACTAATTTCGGTGATCACCACCGACAGTCAAGCGTCATTTCTCTGTTTTTATTAGGAAGAGGTTGGTGTTTTTATGATTTATAACCTCCAACATAACAAAGCACAATCTAGGTTCTTTCATCCTATTTTTCTCTCCCTATCTTTTGATGAGTGGCATCAAGTGCTGTCGGCTTGAGGAGTGTGACAAATAGAATCTGGTTACACGAGCTTGTCTTCTATTCCAGTAATAACGTGAATTCACGGTTCTGTTGCATGGTTCTGCTTTGATGTTTCAGAGAGAGTGGACCGACTGGAGAGAGGAAGAAACCATTGTTTCTTCAGAGCCACCTGCTGGACTCGGCAAGATAACGGAACAGAAAGGAATATTAGGTCCAGGCCCTGCAGAGTTACGCTTCCCGGAAGCACTTTAACCTGATGAACTGTGGAGGGATGTTCAGAGTAGGCGCTTGTAGATAAAACCTTTCATGCTTCAGTTATTTTGTCATGTACCCTCAATGCGATTGATTGCTAGTTAGACTTCTATCCGGTTGCTCAGCGCTTATGCAAGACAAAACACATCTTTGGTGACCCAAAGGAGAGAGAAGTATTTAGGGTAGGTTGTCTTGTGGAAAATGTGGCGTTCTTGGAAAATGTTTTTCAAGAAGTCATTTTTTAGGAAAATGTAATTATTTTGAGGTGTTAGGCTGAAATCTGAAAAGAAGTGGAAAATATTTTCTGTTGTTTGGTGAGGAAAAATTGTTCTTTCATGCATACTTTTTCAATAATTTTTTCTTATTTTTTTTTTAAATGTAAATTTTTAATTTTTTATATTTTAAAAATTTGACTTTTAAATTATTTTATAATTTTCTTTTTCTTTTTTTTTTGTTTTTGTCTTCTTCCTCGGCCAGCAGTTGTGGTTGGCAATTGGATTGGCTGAAAGCTTGAGTTTCCCGCTCGACAGAGGAGGCTTGTGGCGAGTCTCAGGCTTGTTGAGATCGATGAACCAAGTGAGTGGGCTCGCCAAGGCCTCAAGCTTGTCGCTCACCAGATTGGCGACCTAGAGCCTAGAGCCTTAGCTTGCCGTTGATTAGGTGAGTGGTGAGCTAGCTTGTTGTTGGGCTCGAGCTTGTTGTCGATTGAGCGAGCGGCGAGCTACTCAAGCCCTAGCTTTTGATTTTTAAATTTTTTTTTTTGATGGGGCATAGATGTGAAATAAGTGAAATTGAGTAAGGAAAATGTTTTCCTTTCTCAAAAATGGAAAACATTTTTCCATATCTTAGAAGACTTCTTGCTTGAGGTCTTAAAATGAATATAGGAAAATTCAGAAAATATTTTTTAAAAATTAGAAAATCTCAAATTGAGGTTTGTCTATGGCCAGATGCGACTAGCCAAGACAAAAGTGAAAAAAGAAAAGTCAAAAAAAAAAAAAAAAGTGAAATCAACAAACCCTAAAAACCATCCCCCAAACTCTTCACATTCTTTTGACCTAAAAAGAAAAACTCTTAATGTTCTCACATTTTTCTTCTTCCGCTCTTCATCTTCTCCATTCTTTGTCCTCTCTCGCTTGGAGCACGGAAATTTTTTTTTTAAATTTCGTCTTCAAAAAAAGGATGAAAAGGTTAACATAGATGCCAAATAATTGAAATTGTGTGAGGAAAATATCTTTTCCTTTTTCGTAAAAGAAAATGGAAAATAGTTTTGTTTTTTTTCATTATCTTAGAAGACTTCTCTCTTCAAGAAAGGTGTCTTCTCAATCAATTCATTTTCCTTGAAATGAATATAGGAAAATTCAGAAAATATTTTAAAACCGATCAAATTTCAGTCAGGTGTCTTTTACTGTATATTTATCGTTCTACTCATACCTTGTTTCACCGAAAGCTTAAAAACAAACTAAACCAGCAAGTACGCGTACTTTCTGCAGGATTTTGGGCATGTCCATCTCTAGTCAAGCTGAAAAACATCATGTCAATTAGGAGAATTACTCTTGTAATATACCGACTCGCCCTTTTACCCCCACGTTCTTGTTTGCATCAATAGCTCCAGCAGGCCATAGCAATGATGCGCCCAGGGTCCCGAGTTGCAAGATCAGTATATCAATTCTATCCTATGGTTGAGTATGAACAGAGGGAACTTTAGATCCTACTCCACATCATGTCCAATTCAAGCACGACATTTTGCCGAGTATAGGGGGACAATAGCGTTAAATTTCGTGAATGTCGAAGGTGGTAAGAGAGAAAGGAGACGAGTCATTATCTCATAAAGCAAGGGCTTGCATATAGGCCACGATCCATATCGGTACTATATTCGAAAGATGTGTTCCTCCCTCTCTCTCTATATGTAATAACATTAGATTACACAAAAAGCCCGAAAGAAGCAGTGGGAAAAGATCGAGTTAAGAAAAGGGGGTGATCCTAATCGTCAAGCTCAATGATCTTGACCACAGAGGCATCGCCAACTTTTTGGCAGACAACTACACGATCATGAGCCTTTATAAGACCTGATGCCTTCCCATGGTCCAGAGCCACCTTCAAAATTGTTTCATTCGTCCCACTTGTAGACTCGGCCTACAAAAAGATGGAAATGTTATAGGCTACATTTTGTAGACAATTGAACTGTCTATCGTACACATGCAATGTTTTACACGCCTAGACTAATGGGAGAGGACCTGGAATTGTTTTGTAACACAGTTTGATAGTCTTTTAAAGCAGGAGATGCTAAACCAGCAAAGGACTTGGAAACTTACAGGATGTCGAGGATCGGCGAGCATGGGAAATAGGCCTCGGACAATAAGAGATTGCCTTGCCTGCATCATCAAATTGTAAAGGAAATTGCAAAGAAATGAATGTCAAGTCTCGTACAAACAGGATGTCGAATAGAAATGAAGATGCCTGCAAGACAAGAATACACTTTAAACCAGTCTCTTCTGTTGCTCACAAAAGTGACAGGTTAGAGAATAAGTGCCTCCGTTTTAAAGCACATCCGTCTCCTTGACATTCTAAATTGGTACATCTTCATGGGAAAAATTTACAAGGATGACTATAGAAACCAACATTTGCAACAACTTAAAAGGCAAACCAACACAGCTAAAACCATCCTTCATATGCACAATTTTTCAGAGTGAGTCAACAATTACTAATGGGGGAAGAGACAAGAAGCGCTGTGTCTGGTTGCTTTCAGTTGTATGCAGTATGCACGACCACTTGACAAATTTTAGGGAAACAGATCTTCCATAATGCAGGCTCATATATCAATTAAGTTAGACTGTGGTCCCTACCTCGAAGGCACCGCTAAAAGTCCATCGCAGTTGATTTGTCTTGAGCTGAGGAACGACCACAGAGATCACTGGCATTGTGGGCCTATACTTTGCAAGTAGCCTAAAAAACACCAAAAAAAAAGAGGAGCTCGTTAGGCTCTTATGGAAAATCTCATGGACCTGAAGCTGCTGTCCATGACAAGAATGAAAAAAGGATATCTAGACAGGACTAGGAATAGCTACAAGCATATGTAAGTTAATAAATGCGCAGGAAAATTAACCTCGCAGCTCTTCCTGAAGAAGTGAAGCATATAATGACTGAGGCCTTCACCTTGATGGCAGCACGCACCTACATCACATGAAGAACATAATCAGACCGTCCGTGCTTTGTATAAACTACTACAAGAACAATCCCCTGTGAGCAGTCGGAATATGGGAGAGCTCTCAGAATTTGATACACAAAAGAATAAAACGAAACAATTCAGAGGATAAGAGGACGTACTGCAGAGGAAGCAATGGATTCTAAGTGGCTCATTGGCTCTCCCACATATTTGACAGTCTTCTTGAAATACAAATCTTGATTGAAGACCTTCTCTGCCTATAGCATCAAACGGACAAAGTGAAGAAACCATGTCAATAGTTCTGGCAAGTACAAGTGGCCTAGGTTTGGTTTCACGATAGAGGTGATTGGCGCCAAAATTATTCCCAAGGTTCAACATGTGAACAAGGCTTGGAATGAAACAATATAATGAGGATTTTCGCCTTTAATACCCCATGTAGAGCCATTATACCACCCTTTTTCTGAAGACTTAAAAGAATAACTTAATCAATGCATCTGAATATGCTCAGCGGTTTTTATTGATGGCAATACCATCAGAATTATATACACACTTGAGGCCTCAGAGCATTGCATAATCCAACATTTGTTCCATTCAGTCATGCATGAATCACCAGGGTTGACCCAAAAGTTCACTTTATAGGGTGGCTAGGATTTGCACACCAACGAAAAAGCCATTGTTGAAACATTACAAATTTCTTTGCTTTAATAGATCCGCAAAACTTCTACATATTAATTCTCCGAATTACCTCAGAAGCATAGATAGTTATTGTAGGTTGGATAAGTCGATATAACTCTGGTATTCCAACTGAGCACTATACTAAAAGAGCGGAGAAGAGTGTTTAAATAGCTTTGAATGACATTCCCATGCATATAATCAACTTTGCTGTTCCAATTGAATGGGTAACTGACCTCAGCACAGATCTTTCCGACAATTGAAATGGTCTCGACAGGGTATAATCCTCGCAGTGTCTCCGCACCAAGAAGAATAGCATCACTTCCTGAAGCAACAAAGAAATAATCAGAGAACTTAAGAGTGACAATATATGCATGGTACAACTAATGCTGTACATTTTCACTGGGGTAAAGAAAATGGAAGAGCAAAGGATGAAGAGTTCAAAAAGTGGTAAAAATCTGGCAGCGGTTTCTAGAAGCAATGATTCTAAATTAATGACCAGAAATTACCATCCAAAATGGCATTGGCAACATCAGTCGCTTCGGCACGGGTAGGCCTCAGGTTATCAGTCATGCTGTCAACAACACGAGTGACGACCGCCGGCTTCCCAGCCATGTTACACTTGTAAACAGCGGCCTTCTGAAAGAGAAATACCTGGATCAATGTAAAAACTGTTAGTAGATTTATGGACGATGTGCATTAGAAAGAAACCATTATTTAATTCCATGAAATAATCCAAGCGTGCTAAAATGGGAAGTGTAATCACCTTCTCTGGTGGTAGATCAATCCCTAAATTTCCACGAGATATTATGATGCCATCAGCTTCTTGGAGGATCTCATCAAAGTGAGTTAGACCCTATGTTATCAGGTGAAATCAAGTTATGCACAATCAAACAAACAGATATTCTACAAAATCCCTATTGGGCCAGGTCATTTCGGAGCAAGCAGATCATTTATGACAAAAGGAGGAGAAGTTTCTAAGTTCGTCACCTCAACGTTCTCTATCTTAGCAAAAATCTGAGTCTGACGGAGCTCACCCAATTTAGACAGGAACTCACGAGCCTGCAGGACAACATCACAAGCCAAGGTAGTTTGAGATTAACACAGGTATAATGATGACACTGATGGAAAATTACCAAAGAACAAATCCCAAACCAGTATGATAAGTACATTGAGCAGTAAATAATTTTATCAATGATAAGGTTGACAGAAATGAAATTTGACTAGATCAGCTTCCAAGTAGATGAGTCCTTACATGACGAATATCTTCAGCATGTCGAGTATATGAAAGCGAGAGAAAGTCTATGTTGTTCCGGACACCCCATGTGCTAATAACCTGAAATTTTTCAATGAGAAACGAGCAGAGCAATTTCACAAGACACTATAAGAGCAATACCATGAAGACATCTGCTTGGTTGGCCCTAAATAAAGCATCAGGCTAAACAATACCTTCCCTGAATTTGGGGCAGCCAGGGATGGAGGTAGGGAAGGAGGAGAGGAATATAAAATTCACTAATACACAGATAAATAACAAGAAGTACAAATGACAAATCCGGACTTATGTGAGAATGGCCGCTAGCATGCACATCTCTTCTTGAGAACCATGAGGAAGAGAAATGCAACATTGAAAACTATGCACGTAAGCATGGGATAATTGCCACAGAAGTCAAATAAATGCAGAGAAGCAATTGCCCTATTTCCCTAAAATGCATGACAAGTACTGATTATTATTTTTTCTTCACCAAAAAGTCAATTTGCTCCAAGTGGTGTTGGCAGTACACTCAATAGATGACATTAATCTTCTAACTTCAACAAGAACAATTTACCTTCTTATCATTATCAGTAAGTGTAGGCAAATCTATGCGAATTTGAGAGACATGGAGAGTGTATAGAGACCCTGACAACACAGCAGAGTTCTTCACGAGGCAAACCACATCTTCACCATTGACCTCTGTGACCTGTGTAGTAAGATAAAATATTTTACGTAGGTAATAACAGTTAAATTAGTTAAGGCAAGATAAACAGCGAGATCTGGAATACAGGTAATGTGAGACCCCCAATTGTTGAGTATGTCATAACAAATCTATGAACTGGGAAAATGGAATTATTCTTAGCCACAATAAAGCACTGCACTCGACCACCACTTTACCTCTAACCACACAGAAGTGGTTTCACTTCCTGTGAATAGATACTGGCCAATAAATATAGTGTCTCCCTTCTTCACTGCCTGAAATGATATGAGTTCAGTTTAGCATGGTGATGACAAATAAAAGTACCTTTGCCAGAAGTCAACAGTAGTATAATGAGAATATCAGGGTATATCGTGTTTATTGATTAACATAGCAGTAGGCTATCTTTATTCAATGGGATAAAAGCACTCGATGTGGTAAAATTAAAGCACTATCACTTCCACTAATAAAGAAATACAGCAACCAGCATTACATCCGTAGATAAGAGACTGAATGGATGATAGCTAAAGTGAGTTGCAATGGAAATACAATTAAGCCTTCTTTTTCTAGGTGGGATCGGTACATGGATCTGAAATTATGATCCACTGAGGAAAAAGTTAATTTTGTCATAACAGTCTCAATATGCATTGTGGATCACGATTGGATCAGGTTTGCATGAGTCAAGTTACATGAATGGCTACAATTCTCTCCAACCAAGCCACACAGAAAGCACATGAAGAAAGCTGCTAACCTTTGAGAGTCCACTGAAGTTGATTGGTAATAGATTTGAAGTGGCCTCTTTGTCTTGATCCGGTGTTAGGACGAGTAATGTATCTGCCTCAAGGGGAATGGGACCCTTTGTTTTATTTACTACCTGCAACTCTGGGCCGATTGTATCGAGCATAACCTATGACAGAGAACAAGACCAACCAACAAATTAAGCTCAAATTTGCCAGGAATCAGAAAGCACTCAACATGTTCATGCCTATTCATTAAAGCACTGCATGTGGATGAACAAGAAAGCCCTCACATCAAGCGCACGGTCAATGTCAACCTTCTAAGAACTTCACTGATTCAGCTTTGAGTGAGATAAATGAGAACTTACTGCACATAGCTTTTTCGTGCTTTTAACAGCTGCCTTCAGATTTTCCAATGTTTCTTGGTGGAATTCAGCATCGCCCCAGGAGAAATCAAATCGTGCCACTGTTCCAGATTATGACACTAATTAAATAAAACTGCATGTAGGATATTTATTTACTTGATTGAGTTGGAATCCATTATATTAAACGCACAACTGTTTCCATAAAAAGCCTTGTTATATAAACCTAACAGAATCAAACGTAGAACTCCCTCAGTAGAGATAATCGAGAATCAAGGCCCAAATAAAATGATGTAATTAGATTATTGAGTTATCTTATATATGCTGATGTCTGCTTAGAGGTTCCTATCAAAAGAACTTCTGTGAATATGTTGTTTGTCAGAATCAGACTTGATACTAAACCTCTTAGTAATATTCCCAATCTATTTCTTCCATAGTGTGCCAAACATCATACGCCAAAAGGCTTTGGGTAACTCATACATATACACAACCTAAATTTTGAAAATCATTGGCAGATGGCCAAAATGTTCCTCTCTATACAAAAATAAAAAATAAAAATGCAGTAAAATTACTCAAAGCATGATGGATCGAAAAATACCAGACATTCCAGCATTCAAGCAGCTAGAGATTATATCAGCTGATCGTGATTTTGGACCGAGAGTTCCCACTATCTTCGTCATTGCAGGAAAGAATGACTGCCACATTCAAGACCGCATTAAATTAACATGAGAACTCTAGTTATTCATTTCTATAAACAGCTCGATAAAAATCCTCAGAATCACAAGTACTTCCACATAAACCAAGTTCACACCCATTAACTTTTCTCAAAGATTCCACTCAACTAGTCTACTAAATAACAGAAATCTGCCCCAACATGAAATCATGCATCTCGATCGAGCCCCCTAGTTACTAGCATATCAGTGCATGAAATCTTTCCAAAGAACGCATCCACCTCTAGATACACCGTCGCCTCCATTCCGTTCTTGTCCCAACAGCAATCAACACTTCAAACCAAAACTGTAACTAAACCACAAATCAAAATCGGAGAATCGATCTCGCAAAAAATCCAAACCGCCACCTTTTTTGCCGGCGCATGAATTTCTAATGCGCCTCATGTCGAATCCAAACCTCCCCCCACAGTCAAAAACAGTAGCAACAAAAAAATCTCAAAAACCAGGCCCTACAACAAACCGCAAAGCCAAAAGCAATCGGAGCTCCAGACGTAAAGAAAGACAGCCGCTCCCTCGCTCGGAAAACAAGCGACAGAACGCGACGCGGACGCAGCTCGGATGCAACAAAACTATCGAAAAACGCTCCACAGTCCACACTCAGTCCGGCGAGTATACTCACCGGCTTCGACGGCTCCAGGATCGAAGCCATCCGTATAGGCTCCTCGAGAAGCAAGTTGTTGGCCTGCATTTTCTCCCCGGCTGTCTTCTCCGGTGGCGGCGAGGTGATCGGCGGCAGCGAAGCGGCGGAGGATGATCGGAGATGAAGCCGAAGCTGAAGCTGAGTTCGCGTGTGATCGCGCGCACCCTTCGAATGGAACTACCACCATGATCACCGACGGCGTACGTTATAAAAGGTAGGCTCATCAATTACTATTATTATTTCTTTATTATTTTTGGCGTACGATATGTCGTCTATTTGTTAATGGCAAGTGGCGGTGGAGGGAGGGCAGGAGCGGATCGACGGCTCAGGGGTGACACGTGTCGTGCCGTGTGTAGGGCGTTGGGAAATCGTGGGGCTGCGCCGCTGGCTTTTTACCGATGGCGCCCTGCCGCCGTCCGATGCGGCTTTGATGGTTTGAATCCTGACTGTGGAAGCGGAGCCCACCGGTGAGCAAACGGTGGCTGGTTTTTGGAATTTGGCGGGTTTGGTTTTCTCTTGCCCGAAGAAACAGTGTTGACAATGACGACTGCTGGATTCTCGCTTTATTCTTGTCTGAGAAAAATAGCGAAAGGATTTAGGATCGAACATAAAGAACCCGTCAAGAAGAACGTGGTACTCTACGAAATGAACCAAAAAAATAAAAATAAAATAAAGGGAAAAAGCCAAAAACCCCAAACTTTCGCCGAAATGACAGATTTACCCCAAACTTTGTTTTGACGTGAAAAAACCCCGAACTTTTCAGAAACCATAGCATTCCAAACTTTTATTTGTGACACAAAAATCCCGAACTTTCATTTGTGTGACATATTTACCCTAAATCATAGGGGCATTTTGGTCTTTTACTTTTAAAAACTTTTTCTTTTTTTTTTTTTTTTCTTCGCCGGCGGAGGAAGCCTCGCCGGCGTCCGCGAGGGCGGCCTCGCCGCGTCGGCGAGGGCGGCCCGACGCCGGCTAGGGCACCCCTCGCCCGACGCAAGCGAGGTGCCCTCGCCACCCTCGCTCGCATCGGGCGAGGGCGGCCCTCGTCGGCGTCGGGCGAGGGCCTCCTCGCCGGATCCGGCGAGGGCACCTCGCCCGACCCAGCCCGAGGGCCGCCTCGCCCGACGCCGGCGAGGCGGCCCTAGCCAGCCAAAGGCGGGCGACCCTCGCGAACGCCTGGCGAGGGCGGCCTCGCCGGACTTTTGGCTTCCCTCCCGCCGGCTCCGGCGGAGGGAAGAGAGAATAAGAAAAAAATAAAAAAGAAAAAGAAAAAAGAAAAAAAAGACGAAAATACCCTTAATGGGGTAAATGTGTCAGTTTGCAAAGTTCGGGGTTTTTCACGTCACAAAACAAAGTTTGGGGTAAATGTCACTCGGCAAAGTTTGGGTTTTTTTTGGCTTTTCCCTAAAAATAAAATATCATAAAAAATTTCAAATTATGCCAATTACAACACAAATTCTAAAAACTTTTCTAACTCTAAACTTGCCTACTATGATATAAATACTCCAATTTTATTTGTGTCGCAAGACATATGTCCTTTTTTTCTTTTTAATTTTATGACCAAAAAAAGGTTGAGGGTATTGAAGTGTAAATATATGTTTATTTGTGACACAGCATTGGCAAAAAAAAAAAAAAAAAAAAAAAAAAGGTTGAGGGTATTTATATAATAGTACAGAAGTTTAGGGTTTTTGATAATAAAATAAATATTTTGGATATTTTGAGTTTTTTTTATAGTAATAATCTAAATAATAATTTAAGAAAGGATCACATATAAAGTAATTAGATATTTTCTCAAATTGAGGTAAACGACCTTGGAACATGACGAAACGAAAAAGGACAAATGTTTCTAGCATGGAAATTAGATGTTCCTCTCAAGATGATAAAGCTTCTAACTTTTCCAGATGTATTTCATAAAGGCGCTATAAGGGTCTTCCAGAACACTCGCCTAACTCCACTCATGATTTGGTTCCATCCTAGGCCCGTCTCTAGAAAAGATACTTTATGATCACGATTCAATTTTTTTTTTTCGAAGTACTCAGTTTAACCAACCGTCTAGCTTACCAGCACACTAAAAACGAAAATATTTTCTTGTTTAATATGTTCAACCGAAAGTCTTCCTTAATAAAACCTTTTTTTCTCGATCATGATCGAAATACAACAAGAAGGGTTATCCCTCTCGACTAACTTCAGGGTTCGAGTTAAGAAAGGGGAAAATGGAGACGATTCGTACTGATTATGAATGAGAATCCGACAAGGTCCTTTTGAAAGGTGGATTGAGCATCCCTTTTCAATAATTTCATGGTTTATTCCAGGGATTATCCGGAGAGCTTGGGTAAAAGGTCCATTTTCCCACTTGTGTGCTGGAAAACCATGTCCGGAATTCGGTTGGATGATCGGACCGGCCCAGGGATTTGTGGCTCCGCTTTTGAGGGGGGCCGAAAACGGTGGTCCATTTCCACGTGCCATGTCGTCCTTGCACGACACGATTTAGACAGTTGCTCACGCAAGCAGTCCGCCTTAATCGTACTACATTTCTATTCCCTTTCCAAGTTGCTTTTTTTTTTTTTTACAGTTAATATTACAAGAAACTCTAAATTAATAAGTTTTATAATAATTTTATTTCAAATTAATTTTTTGATTATAGAAAATCTCAAATTAGTGCATCCATAACAAATTTTCTCTCCATTATTTTTTGTTAAATTTTACAATCAAATTGTCTAATTGAATGGCATGTTAATAGGTTGACTGATATGTTAGTTTGGAGTTTTATTCTCCATTTGTCACAGATGTACCGGTTGATGTTTTTTGTTCTACAAACAAAAATAAATTGGTGGATAAGTTTGTTAGAAATATACCAATTTGAGAGGTTTTTTTTTTTTTTAATAAAAAAATTAGTTTGAAGTAAATTTGTCACAAATGTATTAATTTGGGATTCTTCATGGTATTATTAATTTGAAATTCAAACCAACTCGACATGATACCACATCATACAACGTAAATGCCATGTTTAGATACACGAATGCTTCACTAACTTTCAAGAAAAAAGAAAGAACTTGTTCACGTAGATGAGTATTCGAGGAAAAGACAAAGAAAGTATGTAGTTGCGAAGATTAGCAACGATAAAAAAACCTGGAAAAAAAAAAAGACAAAAAAATCCTTCCATAAATGTCTATGACTTTACTTAAAATGGGGTCGTGTAAACGTGGGTTTCCAGTTGATGGACTTGTTAAAAACACATAATAAGGAAATTTCAAAGTACTCACTGCGCATATCATCAGAGTAGCCACAACCAATGCATCAATTACAATCGCTACACGTTAGCAAACAAGTGAAAGGTCTTGGCATCAAGAGCCATCTGCCTGACCGACGCGACCGCGCCGATGGCCATCAACACCGAGGACGCGGCAATGATCATCGTGTTTACCCAAAACACAAAGCGCCTCCTGGAAGGCTTGAAGGCCACGTTATAGAAAATCATGGGCAATATGAAGTCCAGGGGGATGGCTCCAAACACGCCGATCAGCGCCAAGATGTCCCCGAAGAAGGGCAGCATCGCGGCGATCGTGGTCGCCACCACCACCGACAGCGACCGTGCGATCAGCCTGGGCACGACATTGCGTGCCGAGAACTGGTCCATCTTCGGGTCTGCCAGTTTCTTCTCTAAAATTTCGTTGGTCGGTTGCAGATATTCCTATATACCATGATGAAATTATAATTAGTTGAAGAATGAGATAGGAAGATAACAAATTCTAATGCTCACCACAGTGACAGCTGATAATTGGAGGAAGCAGAAAATATTGGTCATCAAGAGGAGCCAAGTGGGAAGGAGTGGCTTGGTCTTGCCCATGAAATTGGTAAGAACCGTTGGTTTGGATTGATTCCCAAACGCCCAATACCCAGAGATTCCAACGCTGAAAAACGTGGTCACTGCGACCGAATAACATACGCACAGGCCCTTGAACATCTTGCCCTTCACCGGAGGAGCTAGAGTTGCCTACAAACCATAGTAAAAATTTTACATTATCGATGGATCTAGGTGAAGGCGAAATTTGAAAAGATGAACCTAAGAGATGATTAAATCGAGCGGTGCTGGAAGACCTGGATCTCGGGGACAATTGCACTGGCGTAAATGGTGACAAGGATGGAGATACCATTGAAGACGCCGAAAATGCGGTCAACCCGTCTACCAACTAAGGAGTAGTCCTTCGGCGGTGCACTCGCCGAGTTTCCTGAGAACCTCAATTCTCATCTTAAGTGTTATAAATCATGAAGTGATATGACTATGAAATTGCGATTCATTGATACGTGCTACGCGATTTTCTTACCGACATCGATGGAACCGCCCAAGGCACAAGCGCTGTAAGCGAGGCAGAGGACGAGAGAGACGAGATTGATGTGCCTGAGGGAGTGGAAGGAGGGGACTTGTACTAAGAAAAGAGTTAGGCCGCCAAACATGGAGATGAATTGGTAGAGCTGCATTTTCCCATCTGGTTTATAAAGCAAGTATATGAACTGCACAAGCAAGCATGGCAAAGAAAGAAGAACTGTGAATAAAAATTATAGAGAGAAGCCACATTGAAAAAATAAAATAAAATTGTTTGGGTAGTGGATACAAGTCTATAATTAGAACCATTTTTTCTATGTTAATTCAGGGGGAGAAGAGTTACCGACCTTGAGACTCTGTCCACCTAAAAGAGTGGCGCCAACGACAGCACCATAACAGAGAGCAAACTGTAGGGGTCCCACAAAATACTTTCCCCATGCGGGTTCTGTTAAATAACAAGTCATAGCATATAAGTTGAGCTGGGAACTCACTAATTCATACAAGAATTTAGTCGTACAATGAAGGTAATTAGTAGCCAAATTGATAGATTAATTGATCAAGAAGAGTAACCTAGAATATCGTGGGCCATGTCATGGAATCGGAGCTGGCGTTGGCCGAGATGGGCTTGCTGCTCTAGGATGAGTGAGAGGAGGTTGTTAGAGTAAAACGTGATCGTGGCCCCAAGAGCTAGGCACACGGTCGCGCCCGCCCAACCCACTAGGCTCATTGCAAAGGGCAAGCTCAACAGCCCTGGCGCTACAATCGATGTGGTTAAGTGATAACCGCAGTGCCACCATGACCCTATCAATATGATTGCAAAACCCGTTACTTCTAGAAATAAGGATATATACTCTCTGAAGACATGCATATTACATCTGAAACGGTTTGTGCACATTGACATGTGTAGATCATGTGCGAAAGAAAGATCATTCACGTATTTCTCCACGAGAATCTCTTCTCCCTTTTTTCCCCTTTCGCTAATATTCTATAGGCCTCTTGATTAGGATCCTAGATAATCAAGAGATAGATCATGCAAAATTGTATAGACCTGACTGGACATCATGTTACGCGATGAATTAGAAAATGCTTGTATGAAAAGTTACACTGCAGATGAAAATCATCGACTGCTTCTTTAGGGTTTGACTATTTATTTCAGTTGCCTCTTCTAGATTGGCAGGCCAATTTTCTGATCAAGCAATGGACAGTTTCACGAGCTCATTCTAAGCTCACCCCCAATGGACATCGGAGAGTGTTATGACAGGCTTTGGACTCATTTGCTTTCCCTACAACAATGTCTTCTTGCATCACTACTAGAGAGAGAGAGAGAGAGAGAGAGAGAGAGAGTCCGTGTTACAAGCTAGTCCACAGAAAGGGACGAGTGCACTGACCCCTTGATTTGAGGACGAAGAGAGCTCCAGCGTCCAAGTCTTTCGGGATCGGGCGGAGAATGAAGCCGTCGTCTTTCTGATCACCCTGCGGGATGGAGACTTCCATGGAGCTTGGAACCGCCGTTGTCCCCATTCTCTCTTTCTCTCAGACGAACAGAATTCTTACGTAAGTACCCAGAAGAACATCATAAAATCCCAGGTTTTCTTCCAAGAACACGGCACGCCATACCACCAGAACACAGAAAGAGGGCAAAAAAGCAGGGAGAACTGACGATTAAGGATAGAGATGACTGAAGAAGAAGAAGAGCACGACGACGGGGATAACAATAATGGGATCATCATATATATACATGTGTGTGGCTCTGGCTCTGGTCAACCCCGTCGCCTCCGACTAGTCCAGGCTCAAAGAATTCAACCCTCGTTCGCAATCCCAAGATTCGAAAAGCGGCTGTTGCAAATTTCCTCTAATCGGGTTAATGAATATTTCAATATTTGTTAAACCCTTAAGTGGTTTTATTTAACTAGGTTTTGGCATTTATTAATAACGGGCCTAGTTGAGCAGCAAAGTGTAGACAATTGTGTTTAACTGAAACCCATAATGGGAGGGGCCTAGTTGACACGTTATTAATTAAGATTTATTAGGTCCCCTTTCTAGCCTATAAAAGGGTAAGTTATACCTATCACTTGCTTAATCCCATTACAAGTTGCTATATTGAAATATGTCATAAAGAGGAATATCTGGCATTCCAATAGATCTCTGATTATCAGGTTGATCTATTTTTCTTCAAGTGAAATATTGGCTCAAATAGGTATGTTTTAATTCCTCTGTGCTTAATGATCTCGGTGTTTTGCAGTTATATATGGATCCGATTCTTCTTGATTAATCAATTATTTACGTGAATAATTTTTTACAAGAGCGACTACATGGCGAGTTTCCATAGTGTTATAAAAAGTACAACCCACTGCTTTTTATGGGGTTATCCGTCGCCGTTGACAGAAAGCCTATCAATATTTTGTGTAGGAGGCATTTGACCAAAGTTTTGCATGCGAGCCCATAGAGGACGGTGAGTTTCGCAATCAAAATGACAATTTCCGCTTAAATGTGGTAGTCCCTCCGCCACGTGTACGGAAGGACCCTAATTTTGAGAGTGGCAATGGAAATGTGGATGTGCAATGAATCTTGTCTTCACCCCGACCTTGACCAAGCTCTCCAGATATACTTAGGTTGGGTTTAATTCAACTTAAAAGAATTAAAAAAAGAAAGAAAGAAAACATCTAAAGTAACGCATATACCTTACGCATATACCTTTTTGAAGAAAGTTTTTATATTCTCTGTATTTTATACATCGTTTGTTTTACAATGCTTATATATATATATATATATATATATATAAAGAAGAGAATGAATCCTAACAGTCCTTCTAATCAAGAGAAAAACTAGGAAGTTGATTGACTTAGATTCATATATTATTTCTAATTGAGAGCTTATATCAAATATTGACTTGGCTTCCCATATTATTTGTAATTGATAGCTCATGTCAACATTGCCCCTCAAGTAGGTAAAAAGATATCTTTGATACCCAACTTAACCAATGAGTTGTGAAAGGCCTTGCTTGACACAGCCTTAGTAATTATGTCCACAAACCAATCTTCAGACTTGACAAAAGGAAACCGAATCACCTTAGCCTTTAAATTTTGCTTGACACGACGAGTTTCCATAGTGTCATAAAAAGTACATCCCACCCCTTTTTATGGGGTCATCCATCGCCGTCGACCGAAAGCCTATCAATATTTTGTGTAGGAGGCCTTTGACCAAAGTTCTGCATGCGAGCCCGTATAGGACAGTGAGTTTCGCAATCAAAATGACTATTTCCACTTAAATGTGGTAGTCCCTCCGTCACGTGTACGGAAGGACCCTAATTTTGAGAGTGCAATGGAAATGTGGATGTGCAATGAATCTCGTCTCGACCCCGACCTTGACCAAGCTCCCCAGATATACTTAGGTTGGGTTAAATTCAACTTAAAAGAATAAAAAAAAAAAGAAAGAAAGAAAAACATCTAAAGAAACGCATATACCTTTTTGAAGAAAGTTTTTATATTCTCTGCATTTTATACATCATTTGTTTTACAATATTTTTGCATATGTAAATATACAAAGAAGAGAATCAATCCTAGCAGTCTTTCTAATCAATAGACAAAATAGGAAGTTGATTGACTTTGATTCATATATTATCTCTAATTGAGAGCTTATACCAAAGATTGACTTGGCTTTCCATATTATTTGTAATTGACAACTTATGTCAACACTGCCCCTCAAGTGGGTGGAAATATATCATTGATACCCAACTTAACAAATGAGCTGTGAAAGGCCCTGCTTGACACAACTTAAGTAATTATGTCCACCAACTAATTTCCAAACTTGACAAAAGAAAACCGAATCACCTTAGCCTCTAAATTTTTCTTGACATGACGTCTGTCAGCCTTTAAATTTTGCTTGACATGACAAGTTTCCATAGTGTTATAAAAAGAACATCCCACCCATTTTTATGGGGTCATTCGTCACTGTCGACCGAAAGCCTATCAATCTTTTGCGTTGGAGGCCTTTGACCAAAGTTCTGCATGCGAGCCTGTAGAGGACGGTGAGTTTCACAATCAAAATGACTATTTCCGCTTAAATGTGGTAGTCCCTCCGTCATGTGTATGGAAGGACCTTGATTTTGAGAGTGGCAATGGAAATGTGGATGTGCAATGAATCTCATCTCGACCCCGACCTTGACCAAGCTCTCTAGAGATACTTAGGTTGGGTTTAATTCAACTTAATAGAATAAAAAAAAGAAAGAAAGAAACATCTAAAGAAATGCATATACCTTTTCGAAGAAAGTTTTTATATTCTCTGTATTTTATACATCGTTTGTTTTACAATGCTTTTGCATATATATATACAAAGAAGAGAATAAATCCTAACAGTCCTTCTAATCAAGAGAAAAACTAGGAAGTTGATTAACTTAGATTCATATATTATTTCTAATTGAGAGCTTATACCAAAGATTAACTTGGCTTCCCATATTATTTGTAATTGATAGCTCATGTCAACACTGCCCCTCAAGTAGGTGGAAATATATCTTTGATACCCAACTTAACAAATGAGCTGTGAAAGGTCCTTCTTGACACAGCCTTACTAATTATGTCCACAAACTGACCTGACAAAAGGAAACTGAACAACCTTAGCCTCTAAATTTTTCTTGACAAGACGTCTGTCAACCTCTAAATTTTGCTTGACACGACGAGTTTCAAAAAGTACATCCCACCGCTTTTTATCCATCACTGTCAACCGAAAGCCTATCAATCTTTTGCGTCGGAAGCCTTTGACCAAAGTTATGCATGCGAGTTCATAGAGGACGGTGAGTTTCGCAATCAAAATGACTATTTCTGCTTAAATGTGTAGTCCCTCCGTCACGTGTACGGTAGGACCCTAATTTTGAGAGTGGTAATGGAAATGTGGGTGTGCAATAAATCTCGTCTCGACCTTGACCTTGACCAAGCTCTCTAGGTATACTTAGGTTGGATTTGATTCAACTTAAAAGAATAAAAAAAGGAAAGAAAGAAAACATCTAAAGAAATGCATATAGCTTTTTGAAGAAAGTTTTTATATTTTCTGTATTTTATACATCGTTTGTTTTACAATGCTTTTGCATATACATATACAAAGAAGAGAATGAATCCTAGTTGTCCTTCTAATCAACAGAAAAACTAAGAAGTTGATTGACTTAGATTCATATATTATTTCTAATTGAGAGCATATACCAAAGATTGACTTGGCTTTCCATATTATTTGTAATTGATAGCTCATGTCAACACTGCCCCTCAACTTATCTATGCAGTTGTTCCTCCTTATAGATATAAGAAACCATGGTTTGCCCAGAATCCCACATCAGGAGAACGGGCGTGTCGCCCACATTTTATATTAGTCAGCACCGGCAGCCCGATTACAGGAGGGCTCAGTAACGAGAGCCTGTGCCCCAAGTGGGGCCGTTAAGTTGGACTGGGAGGGCCCAGTTGAACTCGACATTCTCCCCGACGTCCACCTTTTCGTCCTGGTTGTGATGTCCATGTTTGTAAACCTGAATCAATTTTTTTTTTTTTTTTTTTTTTATCTTACTTTATATTGCCTTAAAGTATTTAACTCGAGTCTTAGATGAATATTAACAGAATAAACTTTTAAGAAAAGGAAATTATCTGTTGGTTTTCCTCTTTAACTCTTTATGGTATCCTCGGTTCTTTTTCCATTTCTCTTGGTGGTGTTTCACACTAAGATCGTGCATCGAACACTTGGCCTTCAATCATGTGTTCATTTAACCACTAGGTGGTGATCTGTCTCTATGAATTGGATTTGCTCTTGTTTTTCTTGTGGAGTTAAGGAGAGGGCGCTTCTTTGAGTTTCTTTCTATTTGGGTTTTTTTTTTTTTTTTTTTTGATGACCCAGGGAACCCGCGCACCGTACCAACACGGACAGCCCGACAGGCCCGGGGTAACGGGGGGTAAACCCTGGGGCGACGCTAGCGGAGGACTCACCACCCCGACGTCGCACTTAAGATTTCCGTGCGGCCGGCGGGATTCGAACTCCTCTCCTCTTCGCAAAGGATCATGAGAGCCTTATCCAACTGGGCCACCGCAGGCGGTGGTCTTTCTATTTGGGTTTTGGTTATGAATTACTAAGTAAAATTTGATTTTTCTTGAAGGGTTTTCGGATGATCTTTCAATTTTGTTTTCAGAGAAGGGTCTCGTGATTCTTGAATTGACGAGAAAATTTCGAATTCTTTTTACTCGATCAGACGCTTGAAAAAAAAAAGAAGCAAGATTTTGATTTAGAAGATTTTACCATTGGTTCATCTTTTCGAAGGTGTTGTAAAATTTTCTTTTGTTGTAGATTGTTAGTGATAGTGATTATCTGATGTCCAAAATCTTCTTGTCCTCCTACCTTAAACTCAAAAAGTGTTTGTTCTTATGCATATTCGCAGTGCATATTCATGGAGACTGAGGCTGGACCAAAAAATCGAACCGAAAAAATCTAAGAAACCTAGATTCCCCTTTCTTGTCACGACCATCATCGCGGAAGAACTAGGATGCAATCTCTGCAAAGAACCTCGCTCAGGTCAGTCCGATCAACGGACTTCGACCAGGATAATCTAGAGAACTTCTCCGAGTCGAAGGAGAGCAGAGACGGAGCTTTGAAGAAGAGCTACAGGAAGCGCGCGATGTGGGGGAGGACGTGGACTGCTGGGTTTAGTTTTCTCTTGCCCGAAGAAACAGTTTTGACAGTGACGACTGCTGGGTTCTCGCTTTATTCTTGTCCGAGAAGAATAGCGAAAGGATTTAGGACAGCTTTCGATGTACAAATATCATAAAGAATTTCAAATCATGTCCACTAAGATACAAATTCCAAAAACTTTTCAAATCCTAAACTTTCTTATTGTGATACAAATACCTCAACTTTGTTTACACAAGACATATATACCTTTTATTTAATTTCATATAGTGTATATATGTTACGTATGTAAAGGTTTAGGTGACACAAAAAAAGTGAGGGTATTCATATCACAGTAAATAAATTTAGGATTTTTTGATAACACAAGAAAAGTCTTGGGAATTTGTGTTATAATGGGCATATTTTGAAATTTTTTGTAGTAATGATCCAAATAAAAATTTAAGAGAGGATCACATATAAAGTAATTAGATATTTTCTCAAATTGAGGTAAAAGACATTCCGAACATGATGAAACGAAAAAGGACAAATGTTTCTAGCACGGAAATTACATGTTCCTCCTAGGATGATAAAGCTCTTAACTTTTCTAGATGTATTTTGTCAAGACGCTATATGGGTCTTCTAGGACACAAGCCTAACTCTACCCATGATTTGGTTCCATCCCACGCCCATCGCTAGAAAGGATACTTTGTGTGTAATCAACATTCAATTTTTTTTTTTCGAAGTACTTAGTTTGCCATTTCTAACGCACCATCTCGCTTTACGACCACACTGAAAATGAAAAACATTTTTTTGTCGAACATGTTTGACAAAAATTCGTTAATAAAATCCTTTTTATTCTATCACGATTCGTCGACGACCAAATTGAAATACAACATGAAGGTTTATTCCTCTCGATTAACGCCGGAGGTCGAGTTAAGAAAGGGAAAATGGAGACGATTCGTACTGATTATGAATGCGAATCCGACAAGGTTCTTTTGAAAGATGGATCAAGCATCCCTTTTCAATCATTTCATGGTTTATTCCAGGGATTATCCGGAGAGCTTGGGTAAAAGGTCCATTTTCCCATTTGTGTGCTGGAAAACCATGTCCGGAATTCGGTTGGATGATCGGACCGGCCCAGGGATTTGTGGCTCCGCTTTTGAGGGGGGCCGAAAACGGTGGTCCATTTCCACTGCCATGTCGTCCTCGCACGACAAGATTTAGACAGTTGCTCACGCAAACAGTCCGCCTTAATCATACTACATTTCTATGCCCTTTCCAAGTTGCTTTTTCTTTTTGACAGTTGATATTACAAGAAACTCTAAATTAATAAGTTTTATAATTAAATTTATTTCAAATTAATTTTTGATTATAGAAAATCTCAAATTAGTGCATCCATAACAAATTTACTCTCCATTACTTTTTGTTAAATTTTACATTCAAATTATCGAGTTGAATAACATGCAATAGTTAAGTTGACTGATATGTTAATTTGGTGTTTAACTCTCCATTTGTCACAGATGTACTGATTGATTTTTTTGTGATATTAATTTACAAACGAAAATAAATTGGTGGATAAGTTTGTCAGAAATGTACCAATTTGAGAGGGTTCTTTTTTTTTTTTGGTAAAAAAATTTGTTTGAAATAAATTTATCACAGATATATCAATTTTGGATTCTTCATGATATTATCAATTTGAAATTCAAATCAACTCGACATGATACCACATCATACAACGTAAATGCCATGTTTAGATACACGAATGCTTCACTAACTTTCAAGAAATAAGAAAGAACTTGTTCACGTAGGTGAGTATTCGAGAAAAAGACAAAGAAAGTATGTAGTTGCGGAGATTAGCAACGATAAAAAAACCCAAAAAAAAAAAGACAAAAAAACCCTTCCATAAATGTCTATGACTTTACTTAAAATGGGGTGTTTCTAGTCGATGGACTTGTTATAAACACATAATAAGAAAATTTCAAAGTACTAACTGCGCATATCATCAGAGCAGCCACAGCCAATGCATCAATTTCAGTCGCTACACGTTAGCAAACAAGTGAAAGGTCTTGGCATCAAGAGCCATCTGCCTGACCGACGCAACGGCGCCGATGGCCACCAACACCGAGGACGCGGCAATGATAATCGTGTTCACCCAAAACACAAAGCGCCTCCCGGAAGGCTTGAAGGCCACGTTATAGAAAATCATGGGTAATATGAAGTCCAGGGGTATGGCTCCAAACACGCCAATCAGCGCCAAGATGTCCCCGAAGAAGGGCAGCATCGCGGCGATCGTGGTCGCCACCACCACCGACAGCGACCGTGCGATCAGCCTGGGCACGACATTGCGTGCCGAGAACTGGTCCATCTTCGGGTCTGCCAGTTTCTTCTCTAAAATTTCGTTGGTCGGTTGCAGATATTCCTATATACATTTCAGTAGAGACCATGATGAACTTGTAATTAGTTGAAGAATGAGATAGGAAGATAACAAATTCTAATGCTCACCACAGTGACAGCTGATAATTGGAGGAAGCAGAAAATATTGGTCATCAAGAGGAGCCAAGTGGGAAGGAGTGGCTTGGTCTCGCCCATGAAATTGGTGAGAACCGTTGGTTTGGATTGATTCCCAAACGCCCAATACCCAGAGATTCCAACGCTGAAAAACGTGGTCACTGCGACCTAATAACATACGCACAGGCCCTTGAACATCTTGCCCTTCACCGGAGGAGCTAGAGTTGCCTACAAACCATAGTAAAAATTTTACATTATCGATCGATCTAGGTGAAGGCGAAATTCAAAAAGATGAATCTAAGAGATGATTAAATCAAGTGGTGCTCTGGAAGACCTGGATCTCGGGGACAATTCCACTGGCGTAAATGGTGACAATGATGGAGATACCATTGAAGACGCCGAAAAGGCGGTCAACCCGGCTACCAACTAAGGAGTCGCCAAGTTTCCTGAGGGGTTGTCGAAATAGTTGCATGATGGTCAACCTCAATTCCCATCTTAAGTGTTATAAATCATGATGTGATATGACTATGAAATTGCGATTCATCGATACGTGCTACGCGATTTTCTTACCGACATAGATGGAGCCGCCCAAGGCACAAGCGCTGTAAGCGAGGCAGAGGACGAGAGAGACCAGATTGATGTGCCTGAGGGAGTGGAAGGAGGGGACTTGTACTAAGAACAGAGTTAGGCCGCCAAACATGGAGATAAATTGGTGGAGCTGCATTTTCCCATCTGGTTTATAAAGCAAGTATATGAACTGCAGAAGCAAGCATGGCAAAGAAAGAAGAACTGTGAATAAAATTAATAGAGAGAAGCCACATTAAAAAAATAAAATCAAATTGTTTGGTTAGTGAATACAAGTCTATAATTAGAACCATTTTTTCTATGTTAATTCAGGGGGAGAAGAGTTACCAACCTTGAGACTCTGTCCACCTAAAAGAATGCCGGCAATGACAGCACCATAACAGAGAGCAAACTGTAGGGGTCCCACAAAATACTTTCCCCATGCAGGTCCTGTTAAATAACAAGCCATAGCATATAAGTTGAGCTGGGAACTCACTAATTCATACAAGAATTAGTCGTACAATGAGGTTAATTAGTAGCCAAATCGATAGATTAATTGATCAGGGAGAGTAACCTAGAATATCGTGGGCCATGTCACGGAATCGGAGCTGGCGTTGGCCGAGATGGGCTTGCTGCTCTAGGACGAGTGAGAGGAGGTTGTTAGAGTAAAACATGACCATGGCCCCAAGAGCCAGGCACACGTCCCGCCCGCCCAACCCAACAGGCTCATCGCAAAGGGCAAGCTCAACAGCGCTGGTGCCACAATTGATGTGGTTAAGTGATAACCGCAATGCCACCATGACCCTGTCAATATGATTGCAAAACCCATTACTTCTAGAAATAAGGATATATACTCTCTTTTAATTTAAGAAGACATGCATATTACATCTGAAACGGTTTGTGCACATTGACATGTGTAGATCATGTGCGAAAGAAAGATCATTAACGTATTTCTCCGCGAAAATCTCTTCTTCCTTGTTTCCCCTTTTGCTAATATTCTATAGGCCTCTTGATTAGGATCCTAGATAATCAAGAGATAGATCATGCAAAATTGTACAGACCTGACTGGACAGCATGTTACGCGATGAATTAGAAAATGCTTGTATGAAAAGTTACATTGCAGGTGAAAATCGACTGTTTCTTTAGGGTTTTTGACTATTTATTTCAGTTGCCTCTTCTAGATCGGCAGCCCAATTGTCTGATCAAGCAATGGACAGTTTCACGAGCTCATTCTAAGCTCACCCCAATGGACATCGGAGAGTGTAATGACAGGCTTCGGACTCATTTGCTTTCCCTACAACAATGTCTTCTTGCATCACTACTAGAGAGAGAGAGAGAGAGTCCGTGTTACAAGCTAGTCTACAGAGAGGGACGAGTGCACTGACCCCGT
The DNA here is from genome assembly GCA_014182365.1 of Eucalyptus tenuipes. Lineage (NCBI taxonomy): Eukaryota > Viridiplantae > Streptophyta > Magnoliopsida > Myrtales > Myrtaceae > Eucalyptus > Eucalyptus tenuipes. The sequence goes on along the minus strand of CM024543.1, from coordinate 27,251,380 downwards.
GATTTGAGGACGAAGAGAGCTCCAGCGTCCAAGTCTTTCGGGTTCGGGCGGAGAATGAAGCCGTCGTCTTTCTGATCACCCTGCGGGATGGGGACTTCCATGGAGCTTGGAACCACCGCTGTCCCCATTCTCTCTCTCTCTCTCTCTCTCTCTCTCTCTCTCTCTCAGACAAACAGAATTCTTACGTAAGTACCCAGAAGAACATCATAAACACCCAGGTTTCCTTCCAAGAACACGGCATGCCATACCATCAGAACACAGAAAGAGGTCAAAAAAGCAGGGAGAACTGACGATTAAGGATAGAGATGACTGAAGAAGAAGAAGAGCAGCACGACGGGGATAAAAATAATGGGATCATCATATATACACGGAGGTGTGGCTCTGGCTCTGGCTCTGGCCAACCCCGTCGCCTCCCACTGGTCCAGGTTCAAAGAATTCAACCCTCGTTCGCAATCCCAAGATTCGAAAAGCATCTAAGAGCGACTACACGGCGAGTTTCCGTAGTGTTATAAAAAGTATATCCCACAGCTTTTTAGGGGGTCATCCGTCGCCGTCAACCGAAAGCCTATCAATTTTTTTGCGTCGGAGGTCTTTGACCAAAGTGCTGCGTGCGAGGCCGTAGAGGACGGTGTGTTTTGCAATCAAAATGACTATTCCCTTAAATGTGGCAGTCCCTCCATCACGGAAGGACCCTGATTTTGAGAGTGGCAATGGAAATGTGGATGTGCAATGAATCTCGTCTCGACCCAGACCTTGACCAAGCTCTCCAGATTAACTTAGGTTGGGTTTAATTCAATTTAAAAGAAAAAAAAAGAAGAAGAAAGAAAACATCTAAAAAAGCACATATAGCTTTTTGAAGAAAGTTTTTATATTCTCTGTATTTGTACATCGTTTGTTTTACAATGCTTTTGCATATATAAACAAAGAAGAGAATCAATCCTAACAATCCTTCTAATCAGGAGACAAACTAGGAAGTTGATTGACTTAAATTCCTATATTATCTCTAATTGACAGCTTATACCAAAAATTGACTTGGATTCCCATATTTTTTATAATTGACAACTCATGCCAACACTGCCCCTCAAGTGGGTTAAAAGATATCTTTGATACCCAACTTAACAAATGTGCAGTGAAAGGCCTTGCTTGACACACCCTTAGTAATTATGTCCACCAACTAATCTTTAGATGACAAAAGGAAATCGAACCACCTTAGCCTCTAAATTTTCTTGACAATATGTCTGTCAACCTCAATGTGCTTGGTTTGATCATGCTGAACATGATTGTGGGAAATATCAATTGCTGCTTTATTATTACAAAACAATCTCATATCAAAGTTTGGTGGGAAACCTAGTATGGTAGCTCACATAACCCTTTAGCCACCCATCGAAACTCCGCCTCAGCACTAGATAATACTACTACCTTTTGCTTCTTACTCCTCCATATAACCAAATTTCTTCCCACAAATGTGAAATACCTTGATGTAGACCTCCTATCCGAGATGCTACCTGCCCAATCCACATCCGTAAATTCCTCCACCTCAAGATGACTATTCTTCACAAAAAAAAAAAAAAAAAAAAAAAAAAAACAGACCTTTTCATGGAGTCAACTTCAAGTAGCGTAGAATTTGACTCACCGCATTCATATGATCTTTAATTGGAGCATGCATAAATTGACTCACGATGCTTACAACATATGCAATATCGGGGTGAGCATGTGACAAATAGATAAGTCTCCCTACTAACCTTTGATATCTATCCAAAGTGTATGATTTTTATTGGTCGGCACCTAACCATATATCTTCTTTGAGACAAAAAAAATACCTCATTTCTATCTAGCCACTTAAATGCAAAAGTCTATGATTTTAAACTATGCTAGCTTATCTTGGGGTTTCGAAATCTCTTCACAATCACTCCAACATTCCAATTTCCTTGATGTCACCTTAGGAACAATGTATGATCTGAGTTGCTTTGAGAATATCCATATCTTCTCATTGCTAAGCTAAAGCAACCAAACCAAGCAAGCTTTAGCCCATACAATATATCTTCTTTGAGACACAAAAAAAATACCTCATTTCAAATCTAGCCACTTCAATGGAGCCATTTGCTTTATATTTGATAGTAAAAACAAACTTATAACCCACTACTATCTTCCCCTTTGGTAACTTTACAAGTTTCCAAGTCTTTTGTTTTTTTTTTTTTTTTTTTGTAATGCTTCCATCTCCTCTTTTATTGTCTGAACCCACTTGGGATCCCTCAAAGCCTCTTGCATCCCATTAGGAATTCGGGTTGCAAAAACATTTGATATGAATGCCTTCAATGGTTCGACAATCTCCCTATTGAAACATAATTTGCAATAGGGTACTTTGATTTCCGTTCCTCCATGTCTGGTGAGTACCGACTAGGGGGCTTGCATTGATTATGCTGTCAAGTAATTTATATCCAACAACCACATCAAAATCATTACAAGAGCTAGGTGTGGTAGGAGATATTACCTCAGAAGTATTCTCAGGAGAATGGTCGAGTACTAAAGAAGGGATTATTTCAAGAGAAGGCTGTTCTTGAGATTATTTATGTGCACCCTGTACCAATACAAACTGCTAACTATCTTCTGTTAGGATGTGAATATCATCCCGCGCAAGTCTTGTCATCGACCTTGTCACGGCCTGATTTGCTACATTTTCTATCGGCGGCACCACTGCTGGGGCCTATCGTGAATCAAACGGAGAGAAACTTGTTGTAAAAGACCTTGCAATGGGATTTGAAATTTTAGCACACAAGAGGACATTTGGTTCATCTAGTGGACTGCAGTAACAACGGCAGCATCCCAAAAACGATTGGGAGCATGACCACCCACCAAGAGAGCCTGCGCTATCTCAAGAATATGGTGGATCTTCCTTTTCTATAATGTAGTTTTGCTAGGGGTTCTAGGTACGCGACGTCTCATGGATAAGGCCTTTTTTTTTTTTTCTTAAAGTAAGATGTGAGATATTGATTAACATATTTGCTTCCATCATTAGTACGAAGGACATGGAGTTGCGCCCCAACTTGTGTTGCAACCATGCGGTAGAACACACGAAATATTTTAGAGACCTAATTTTTGTGCTTCATCAAATACAATCATGTCATCTGTGTATAGTCATCCATAAAAGTCACATTATATCGAATTCTCGAAAGGGTGGTAATGGGTGAAGCACCCCACACATAGAGTGAACTAATGAAAAAGATGTTGCACTTTTATTGAAACTCAATGGAAAAGAAACACGATGACTTTTTGCCAAGATGCATGTTTTACACTAGAATACATAATTTGATAAACTATTGAACAACCTAGGAAATAAGTGCTTCAAATATCTAAAAGATGGGTGCCGCCATAGCCAGATGTCTTTCTCTTTACTAGTAGATTGACCGCGGGTGTGATTCACTCTACTAGTGTTAAAATCATCCATGTAGTACAGCCTCTCCTTCTTAGTACCACGTTCAATAATATCCTTCATGAGGATATCCTGAAATAAACAAAAATTGAGATATATAAGAACACTGCAATTTAATTCATCAGTAATTTGCCCAACAGACAACAACCCGTTAGATAAAGAGAGCACGAGCAAAGTGTGCGATAAGGAGAGGGAAGGCGTGAGAACAACACTTCCAGCCCTGGTCACTGGATAGCTATGGCTATTTGCATTATGGAGACTTAGTTGACATAGAGTGGTATGGCATGTGAGGTCATCGGGATTGGGTGTCATGTGATTGGTAGCGCCATAATTAACAATCCACCCACTGCCTTCACCCTGATGAATATTAACAAAAGCACAACCATATTTATCTTCAGAAGCTGAGATGGAAATACTGGTGGAGTCTACCTATAGAACCAAGGAGAGAGGTGAGTCCCTAGTTGCCAACGACGCCTATCCTTTACCCCTACTTGTTGCAGTCTCTATCTTAGTCTTTTTCTTGGCTTGGAAATCTTTCCACTAATCGAGGTACCCATGTAACTTAAAACAGGTCTCTTTGGTATATTTAAGATTCCCACAATGGATGCATCCTTTGCTTGTTGTGGCTTGTGCTTTGAACCTGCGTTGGACTTGCCCCATCCTGTCATAGCATCCATGGAGGCCATACGTAGAGTCTGGGGTTCTAGACTGCCCTCAAGAAATCGCGAGCCCATCTTCTCCCCACGTGACACCATTGCAATAGCAGTGGGAGCGTCCATGTTAGTCAATACCACAGCTTAACTCACGTCCTCTTGCCGGACCCGTGCGTAAGCTTGTTTAACTGTAGGAAACAGTTGCATTTGTAAAACATCCGCCATGACCTTGTCAAGTCGATTATCAAGACCATTAAGGAATGTGTAGACATGATCTTTTTGGACAGCCGTATTGTAGTGTCCGATATCATTGGGACACACCATGGGGTTTGAATGGCGAAAATCAATCTCTTGCTAGAGTCCTTGAAGATCAATGTAGTATTTTTTTTTTTTTATAGGGCCACTTGCCTGCTTTAGCCAAATAACTTGATGCTTCAAATCATACACTTGAAAGACATCATTGCTATCAAAAAATGCAGTAGCCACAAAATCCCAAACTACTTTTACGGTTAGGAATCGGATAAAATTGTCAATTAATGACAGATCCATAAAGTTGATTATACATCCTTTCACTATGGGATCCTTGGTTTTCCACTTCCGAAATCTAGGATCGGTTGAATGAGGTTGGGGAAGATCCCAATTAATATATCTCGATTTGTCTTTGCCTAAGATGTACATCTCGACAATTTGAGACCAAAGACCATAGTTGTTGCCATCCAACTTGATAGCAATGGGTGGAGCCGGTGCCTCATCTTGGGAAGGCGGCGAACGATGTCGGGTCAGAAGTTGCTTCATCGTTGTTGTTAGATCTTCAAGTATCGCCACTGTTGAAGAGCCCTCACTGGTTGATTGTAAATCAATGCATTTAGCCATGGTGAGATTAAGTCCTAGGGTTGAATTGCTCTGATACCATAAAGAAGCACATATAGTTTTCTAGATAAAGTTTTTATATTATATGTATTTTGTACATTGCTTGTTTTACAATACCTTTGAGTATATATACACAAAGAAAAAGAATCAATCCTAATGATCCTCCTAATCATGAAGACAAAATAGGAAGTAGGTTCACTTGGATCTCTATATTATCTCTAATTGACAACACATGTTAAAGATTGACTTGAATTCTTATATTATCTCTAATTGACAGCTCATGCCAACAACATATACCATTTTGTTGGTCAGCTAAATTTTTTAAAAATATACATAAAGATTGTGAGGAGATCATGTGAATTCATATGCTATCAATATTTATCATTTGTGAAAGTATGATTTTTATAATTATTTCGTGAAGGTTTTAAGTGTTTTGGATTAAAAAAAGTTAAGAGCATGTGAATCTCATGAGTCCTTCGAAGTGGAAAGAATGTTTTTCCTTTCCTTCTCAAAATATAACCGGTGGTCATGTTTGTCCCTCAAGTAAGAGTTTGCGCTTGTTAGGGAAATTTGATTGCTAATAAAGATAAAGCAGTAGTAATAAATCCTTAAAGCTTTGATGTGTGATGATGATTACTATCTTTAAGGTATAATTTGCCCCCACTATTATTGTTGTCGGATTTAGAACAAATATACCTTTAGGATATATACCAAAATTGTAGAAAACGAGTTCAACAATTACTCATTCGCTCTTGGAATTTTACCTTGAATGTGTTAAAAGTTGCATGTATGAAAAGAAAATGAGAGAGAGCTCTCATGAAGAAACATTTATGAATAGTCGTGGTTATTATAAATAATATGCAAATTGGTCTATTTTCATAGACAACCCATCAACACATCTCTTGGGAATAGATATCTTATCCCCAACCATCACCACCTTTCATATCAAGAATAACTTCCTTTCAAAACTACGATAACCTTCTTTTAGGATGAAAGGTCACCTCTTTTCATAATCAAGAGTCACGTCTTCTTTTGATCAAGAGTCACATCTTATCTTAACCAATAGTCACGCATACTCTTAACCAAGAGACATCTTTTTTGTGATAATAAACTATTTCAAGAGTGCTTTCTTTTAAGATGTTTGAAAAGCGAGGCTAACCTTGTCTTGAAGGCATAAATATGTGATTTTCGTTGGGATTGGGCCAGTAATGATTGAACATGATTAGATGATCCGATGCATGTGAATTCAGTTCCACATCAACTGTTTGATGAGACGTGCCCTAATCTGATTGCTTTGGGTACATGCATTGAGCTCTTATTTGGTACAACCTTGGAAGTGGTATATATGTTCGTGGGTGTCGCGACCAATTTTTCGGGTGTGAACCACTTAGGGTTTGGCTAATGGATTGTTAAGCCTAGACTTAACTTGGGCTCTCCCAAGCCCATACCAATTCGCGACTTAGTTTTAAGTTCTTAATATGCAATTGATTTTTCAATTAGGAGTCGCCACTAATCTATTTTTGGCGGGTCGATTAGAAACCCAAGTAAAGTAACGGGAGTTTTACTTTACTCCTACGAACCAGAGATTATGAGTTCGGGGACTTGGTTACGCTAGATTTCTCTAACGCCCTTTCGGTACCTTTCTCTTTTATTTCGAAAAAATGTTTTGCAGGCAGCTTGAATTGATTTTAAATCTATTTTCCTAACATGTGAGGTGACCATGCGGGTGCGCAAACCATCAATTTAACACCCAGATAAAACAATGAATAAATTGCTAAACTTACCTCAAAGCAACGAAAGCATCTGCAATGTTAAATCAGAATTCACATCACAACCCTAGATATGATTTCTAATTAACACACAATTTCCTTTTTATTTTGTTTTCACTTATTTAATGAAAATTATGCAATATGCGATGCAATATTAACTAAATGACCTAATTCTAATGACGGGTAATTTCTAATTAAATGAACCTAATAACAATCACTAAATGACGTGCATGATGTGCACATGATTTTTTATTTTCTTAATAAGCATGCAATCTATCTAGGAGAAATTATTTAAACCTATAATTAATAAACATGCAGTCCTAACATGCAATGACGCGCAAAATATGCCCTAACTCTAATTTTTTTCTTTTTCTTTTATGAAATTCAAAATTAAAATTGTCAAATAATTAAACGTGCAATTTAAATTAATTAAAAAAACTAACATCCTAAATGAATGCATCTTTTTTGGATTTTTATTTAAGGAATTCGAAATAAATAAATTTCCTATTCTAAACATGCAAAATAACCCTAAAACAAGTAATATTCTAACATGAACCTAATCTAATTCAAATATGTATTTTTTTGGGTTTTTCTTTTACAGGAGCAATCAAATAAAGGCATCGAGAACAGCACGGCACCAAATCAAGCAAGATATCATCCATGTCCATTTAATTTTGGGAAATAAATTGACGATTCGTATCTCGCGCATGAGATCGGATTGGCCAATTTTTAAATAAAATCACGAATCGTATCTCAAGTGTGAGATCGGATTAGTGATTTTTCCGTACGATTGCGGGTCGTATTTCGAGCGTGAAATCGGACCGTCAATCATATGTACGTTGTGAAATTAGGAAGATTTCCCAATTCATGAGGGATCAAGAGATCTCTTGAATACGACAATACCGATCAAACATTCAAAGAAAGATTGCTATATCACGAATAAGGTAGACGTATATGAAAATCAAATTAACGAGAGTCTTACCTAATTCACGATATCACACGGGTGACGTTCCCAAATTTGAAAGGGTGACGTTCCCAAATTTGAAAGGATGATGGGTCACGGGAATCACGGTGAGGAAGATCGTCTCATAGCAGCGGCTGCTCGTGGCATGGCTTATAATGACGTTGCGAGGATGGCGGACAAAGATAGTATGGCTATTTTCTTCACTGAGATTTGCACATCGCCACGCGCCCAAGCTGCTCACGCCCATCTAGCCAAAGAAGATTCTTTTGCATGCATGAAGTAAAATCACAAAAAATCACACGTGTTATTGTCCAATCTGGACAACATGCAAAATAAGATAAATTCACCACTTGGGATTATTCAATCGAGATTCTAGTAATTCTTTTGACCGTGAACTTTAGGCTCGCCAAACGGGTCAGCGACCCGGCACAGCAAAGGCTGACCAATTACCTACAAAACAAAACAAAAACTCATTCGTCCGGCTCGATCTGGGGACGAGCTCAATAGTGGTGCAAGAATCAGCAGGTGCTCGACGGTTCCGTGGCCGCTCGTCGAGGACAGCAGATTAGTCATGAAAGAGCAACGGCAACGTCACGGCATCAGGCCTGAACCACTACAAAATTGTCGCAGGGGACTCCGCCGATGTTGGACGACCGACCGTAGACCGTAGACTGGATTTTGCTGGACCGTGGCAAGATCGTTTGAAAACTGGACGAAGACCTCGATGGAATTGCTGGAACTTAGAGCATAGGGCTCGCGGCACATCCGGGCAGCAGCGACGGCAAAGTAGTTGGGGTAGCGGTAGGTGGTGGTCAACCATGAATCGGCAGTCGCGGGCGTCGAAATTGTAGGCACCGAGCTTCACGCTTGAAGACCCCCACTTCTCCCCTTTTTCGTGAATGAATGGGCTCCTTCGTTCGGCCGAGAGAAGTCCCTCTCTTTTCTCTCTCACGTATATGTCTCTCCTTTCCGAATTGTGGCTGTATGTATCGATTGTGTGGCCCCCCTCCTTTTAGCTATGCGATGGTCTTATTTATACTGCTGACCTCCTCATATATTCTTGTCCTCGATCTTTCCCTGGTTGACTGATTCCATGCGAATATTTTATTTCTACTGCGTGCGTTGATATCAGCAAAAGAACTCTTTCCCAAGCGGTGGATGAATTATTCGAGGAAGGAAATCTCATTTGTGAATAACGTCAAAATCTTCGTTCCTCCTTTTCCACTTGCTTTGTCCGCACCATTGTATTTATCAGCTCAGCTGAGTCCCCCTTTTTTCTTTGTTTTATTTGCTCATACTTGCACATATAATGCCATGGTTACATATGAAGAGCATATATGCTCAATTTTTCAAGATTTTGATTCTTCTCTTCCATCAGCAAAGATATTGGTCCAACGCTTGGAATTTTGTTTAAACCCATCATATATTCGACTTATATTTGCTACACCCTTCCTCTCAAGGCCTAGAATTATAAAGAATATGCTCTCATGATTTCAGAATTCTTTCCAATTTAGATCACCGATTTTGAGCTATGCGGATTTGATGGGCTTGACTGAATTTTGTGCTTGTGCTTTTGTGGGCTCCATTAAGTTCGAGACCATTCACTTGAGTCTATTCGTCACCGGTCCAATGCAATGATGATAAATGCTCCTAAAACTATATGTTATGCAATTAATTAATTTTTTTTTTAGGGATTACAAAATTAATCCCTAATTTTTTAATGTAATAAATAACTAGGTCGCCAAAATTTAGGTGTCAACAGTGGGTTTCTTATTCTCAGTGAGAAAAGTAGCAAGTGGCAAACTCGTGATCCCCCGAAAGAAAGACGACGTTTCAAATCATTTGACCAACCGCTTAAGTTGATATGTATTCATGAGTCCAACTCAAGTGTCACGCGTGTCTCGGTGAGAAGATCAATCAAAATGCTTGGATTTGGCCAAATTGTTCAGCTACCCACCTATTGTCCTACTAAGAAACACCGACACTCTTTGAGAGTTTTCATGTCGTGTCGAACACTCCAATACATGTGCCACACGAGATCAACAGGTGTTGGAAAATCCGACATGTGGTCAACTCTTCCAACACACTTCGACATGCTAGTTCGAAATTTCGACACGCGATTCGACATGCACAAGATTAATTTTAAAAATTTTCAATAAATGATGGGTCAAAATATAAATATATAAAAATAATAAAAATAATAAAGGGGGAAAGAAAGACTTCTTGTTATATTTGATGATGAAATATGCATTTTTTCGACTTCTTGTTAAATTTAAATTTAATAGTGGAATGTTTATCGCTTGATTTTTTTTTTTCATCCAAGTTCTATGGATTATTGGAATGGAATGTAGTTGAAATTGTCAAATTAAAACGATGAATGATATCAACAAATGTTGGATTAATTTTTTTAGTGTAAATTCATTCTAGGCTCTTTTTTATTATTTATTTTTTTGTGAATTTGAATCAAATTAATTTGATTGAAATAATCATAAAAATGATAATTTATTATGTATATATAAAAATATACATTTAATATATAATGTGTTCCAATGTGTTGAAAATCATTATTTTTTTAGAAATGACGTGTCGACGTGTCATATCATACCGCGTGTTACGTGTAGTGATTGTGCTACTTAGTTGTCTTGCGTGCCTTGGTCGATGAAATTGTTTAGATTGGAGAACCACAGAACGGTCAATGCTCTATAGGTTTTTCCTTTCGTTTTTCCACACATCACAGTGGATTTTGACTAGAAATGCATTGTTTATACATGTCTTGTACATACTAAACGCCGATATCTTCTTTGGTCTCGTTTCCATACGAAACTCTCCCTTTGCGTCGGCTAGCGACTCTCGGATTTTCTATTTGTCTCTTTTGCATTTGCTAGAAGTCTAGACGACGATGTCAATTCGCTTCCTCCTTGATGCTTTCTCCTCTGGGTTTTGACATGGCTATTCCTCTTATGAATTTTTCAAGGCCGGTCATGCAAATCCAACCGACTGAGCGAGACACTCATCCGGGACGAATCAAGACAATTTCATCTACCACATCATACAAGGATCACGCGCCACGCCGCTCGACTACCCGCCCCACTTCGTTCAATTTAAGTGTTGAGTGTTGACTCCATTTTATATTAAGAAATCATAAGTTGTAATTGGTAGATATGTATAGTGTCACGTGATGATCTAATGAGGTTTAGAGGGGCGTGATGCGTGGAGTTATAATAATTTCCGGTACATTCTTATCTCATTATAAAAGTAGGAGTCCAACTTTTTATGCTTGAGCTAGTGCGTTTTTAATAATAAAGTGCTCGACATTTAAAATATATAAACAAAATTTAAAACTTACAAGACCTTTCTTGTCAAGCCTCTCATGATTCAAATTCGAAAATGTCGAAGATGGAGACATGCTCAAAACTCGAGCAACGAGATTTCTCAATACAAACATTACACCGAGCTTCCCAAGTCAAAAATTCTGCAGAGTTCAGCGGACTAGTTAACTCTAGATACCCGGATTTGGAGCGGGAGGGACTTAATTACAGAGATTTTGCAAGTGTAAGGTCTTGATTAGACAGATTAGAAGATTTAGATGTTAAATCTCTCAAGTCCGCCTAACCATACTAGTCCCTTTCCAAGTCCATTCCCTTTGATTAATCTGAAATTCAACTCGATTTGACATGATACCGTATCATACGGCATACGCGCCTTTTTTAAATGACCCAATGCTTCATTATATTTCTAGAAATAAATAAGATATGTTTATATAACCGAATATGCAAGGAAAAAAAAAAAGCCGGAGAAAGTAATAGTTGATGGACTTGCTAAACACACTTGATAAGGAAATGTCTAAACACTTTAATTGCGCATATCATTATAGCAACTAGTGCGTCAATTATAATCGCTACACGTTAGCAAACAAGCGATAAGCCTTGGCATCGAGAGCTATCTGCCTAACCGATGCCACCCCGCCGATGACCACCAGCACCGAGGACACGGCGATGATCGTCGTGTTCACCCAGAATATCAAGCTCCTCTTGGAGGGCCTGAAGGCCACGTTATACAAAACCATGGGCAATATGAAGTCTATGGGGATGCACCCGAATGCGCCGAACAGCGCCATGATGTCCCCGAAGAAGGGCAACATCGTGGCCACCGTGGTCGCCACCACCACCGACAGCGACCGAGCAATCAGCCTGGGCACGACGTTGCGCGCTGAGAACTGGTCCATCTCCGGGTCCGCCAGTTTCTTCTCGAACCTTTCGTTGGTCGGTTGCAAATACACCTATATACATTTCATTAGAGATCCAAATTGATGAGCTTGTAGTTAGTTGAAATATTAGCCAGAAAGATAGAACAAATTCTCACCACTGCGACGGCTGATAATTGGAGGAGGCAAAAAATGTTGGTCATCAAGAGGAACCAAGTGGGAAGGAGTGGCTTGGTCTCACCCATGAAATTGGTGAGAACCGTTGGTCTGGATTGATTCCCAAACGCCCAATACCCAGAGATTCCAACGCTGAAATACGTGGTCACTATGACCGAATAACATACGCACAGGCCCTTGAACATCTTGCCCTTCACCGGAGGAGCTAGCGTCGCCTAAAAGCCATAGTAAAAATTTGACATTATTGATCAATCTAGGTAAAGGTGAAATTCGAAAGGGCAAACCTAAGAGATGGTTAAAACGAGCGGCACTCTGGAACACCTGGATCTCAGGGATAATTCCGCTGGCGTAAGTGGTGGAGATGATGGAGATCCCGTTGAAGGCACCGAGAAGGCGGTCAACCCGGCTACCGAGCAAGGAGTAGTCCTTTGGCGGTGCGTTCGCCGAGTTTCCTGAGGGTTGTCAAAACAATTGCATAATGGTCAACCTCGATTCTCATCTTAAGTGTTATTAATCATGATGTGATGTGATTATGAGATCGACATTATTGACACACGCTGTGCGATTTTCTTACCGACGTCGATGGAGCCGCCCAAGGCGCAAGCGCTGTAGGCAAGGCAGAGGACGAGGGAGACGAGATTGATGTGCCTGAGGGAGTGGAAGGAGGGGAGTTGTGCCAAGAAGAGAGTTAGGCCACCAAACATGGAGATGAATTGGTAGAGCTGCATTTTCCCATCTGGTTTATACAGCAAGTATATGAACTGCACAAGCGAGCATAGCAAAGGAAAACGAACTCTGAATAAAATTAATAGAGAGAAGCCACATTAAAAAAAAAAATCAAATTGTTTGATTAGTGAATACAAGTCTACAATTAGAACCGAAAAGTTACTGACCTTGAGACTCTGTCCACCTAAAAGAGTGCAGGCAACAACAGCACCATAACAAATGGCAAACTGTAGAGGTCCCACAAAATACTTTCCCCATGCGGGTCCTGTTAAATGAGAAGCCGTAACATATAAGTTGAGTTGGGAATTCACCAATTCATACAAGAACTTAGTTGTACGATGAGATTAACTAGTAGCCAAATTGATAGAATTATTGATCAAGGAAAGTAACCTAGAATATCGTGGGCCATGTCACGGAATCGGAGCTGGCGTTGACCAAGATGAGCTTGTTGCTCCAAGACAAGTGAGAGGAGGTTGTAAGAGTAAAATGTGACCGCGGCCCCAAGAGCTAGGCACACGGTCCCGGCCACCCAACCCAATAGGCTCATTGCAAAGGGTATGCTCAATAGCACCGGCGCCACTATCGATGTGGTCAAGTGGTACCCACAGTGCCACCACGATCCTGTGAATGTGAGCATAAACCTGTTATTTCTAGAAATAACCATATATACTCATTTCTAATTTAAGAAGACATGTATATTGTATCTAAAACGGTTTGTGCATGTCGACATGTGTAGATCATGTGCAAAAGAAAGATCATTCACATATTTCTCCACGAAAATCTCTTCTTCCTTGTTTCCCCTTTCGCTACTATTCTATTGGCCTATTGATTAGGATCATAGTTTGAAAAATCAAGAGATAAAATCATGCAAAATTGTACAGACCTGACTGGACAACATGCTACACGATGAATTAGAAAATGCTTGTATGAAGAATTACACTGCTGATGAAAATCATGCGTTTTTTCTTTAGGGTTTTGACTGTTTATTTCAGTTGCCTCTTCTAGATTGGCAGGCCAGTTGTCTGATCAAGCAATGGATCGTTCCAGGAGCTCATTCTAAGCTCACAACCCAGTGAACATTAAGAGCGAAATGACAAGCTTCAGACTCATTTGCTTTCCCTACAACAATGTCTTCTTTTCACTACTTGAGAGAGAGAGAGAGTCTGTGTTACAAGGTAGTCCACAGAAAGGGACGAGTGCACTGACCTTGTGATTTGAGAACAAAGAGAGCTCCGGCGTCCAAGCCTTTGGGCGGGCGGCCGATGAAGCTGCCGTCTTTCTGATCACCCAGCGGGATTGAGACTTCCATGGAGCTTGGAACCACCGCTGTCCCCATTCTCTCTATCTCTCAGACAAACAGGATTCTTACATGAGTACCCGGAAGAACATCATAAACACCCAGGTTTCCTTCCAAGAACACGGCACGCCACACCATCAGAAAGCAGAAGGAGGGGGAGAAAAAAGCAGAGAGAACTGACGATTATGGATAGAAATGACTGAAGAAGAAGAAGAGAACGACGACGGGACAATAATAATGGGATCATCATATGTATGTGTAGCTCTGGTCAACCGGTCGCCTCCGACTGCTCCAGATTCACATTATTCAAACCTCGTGTGTAATCCCAAGAGTAGAAAAGCATCAAAGAGCGACTCCCACGACGAATTTAAATAGTGTTAAAAAGTAGATCCCCACGCTAAACATGGGGTCGTCCGTCGCCATCAACCGAAAACCTATCAACTTTTTTGCGTCGAGATCTTGGACCAAAGTGCTGCGCGCAAGCCAGTAGAGGACGGCAAGTTTCGCAATCGAAATGAGTACTCTCCACTCAGATGTGGCGGTCCCTCCATCCCGTGTTAATGTCGAAAGGCCCCTGATTTTGAGAGTGGACACGGAAATATGGATATGCAATGACCTCGACTCGAGCCCCAAGCTCGACCCCAAGCTCGACCAAGCTCTCCAGATTACTTTAGGTCGGGTTAAATTCAAATTAAAAGAAAAGGAAAGGAAAAAAGACACCCTTTTGCTGGTTGTTTAAAATTTTTTAAAATATACGAAAGATAATGAGAAGATCACGTGAATTCATATGCTTTCAATATTTAAATTTCGTGAATTTTATTTATTTATTTTTATAGTTATTCTGCGAAGGTGTTAAGTGTTTTGGATTTAAAAAGTTGGAGCATGCGAATCTCAAGACTTGATTGAATAAATTCAAAAGGCTAAAAGTCAAATGTGGATGCCGCCGGATGTCTTCCACTTCCAGCTTGGGATGGTGACTTCTAACAGCTAGTGCTGAATTCCGCTTTGCGCTCTTCTAGAAGAGGAAGAATGCGTTATGATGCTGCGCTCGGTTGTTGGTGCATTAAGCTTTTAACTTGGGCGGGCTGCTTCGTTTCTTTCATTGGGTCCGTTTAGTTTGGCTTTTGGAGAATGCATTTGTAGAAATACAAATACCTTGGGTGAATGGGGTTTTACGAAAACGCAAATATCGTTTTTGGTAAAATTTACATTGAGATACAACTTTGGCCAAAAAATCTTTTGTTTGGTAAAATTTACACTTGTAAATGAATTTTATTAAATTAAAAAAAAAAAAAAAAAATATTTGCAATTATTTTTTTGAAATCGGCCACCGGACCGCCGGATCCGGTGGTCCGGATGGCGGTGGTCCGGATGGCCGATCTAGCCCTCGGACGGGTGACCCTAGGCACGGCCATGTCTCGGGGTCCCACGACCCCCTGCAACGGCGCCGGGGTCCCGCGACCCAAGCGACGGCCGCCCTGGGGTCCCACGACCCAGGCAACGGCCGCCTGGGGTCCCGCGACCCAAGCGACGGCCGCCTGGGGTCACTCGATCCCGTGGACCGTCGCCTGAGGTCGCCCGACCTCCGGCGGCCCCCGGGTCGCGCGATTCGGGCCATCGGCCGCCTGGGTCGCGCGGCCCAGGCGTCGCCTGAGGTCCGGCGACGGTTGCCAGGGTCGGGCGACCCTCAGGCGACCATCGCCGGCGCGCGCGACCTTCTTGGCCGGTGGTCGTCGGCCTCCGTGCGATGGTTTTCCTCACTGATGAATAGTAATCGCAATGTGAATAGTGACCGGAACTTGTATTCCGGAAATGCAAGTTCCCAAAGACTCCCTCGGACTGCTTTGGCCTAAGGGCCTCAGCCACTTGGAGATGCGGTGCATCTTGCCAAAGTCGCCCAAAAACCGAACTAAACGCGTTTGCATTTGGCCAAGGGACTTTAGAATCTGAAAGCCCATTTGAAAAGCTGAACCAAACAGGGCCATTTTTTATTCGATGCCACTTTAGATCCTTTGATGATTTTGCGAAAATAATAATGAGTCCTTCGAAGTGGTTAAAAGTTATTGTATGTACTGGTCACGTTAGTCAGTATCATTTGCTGCGTTGGCCTATTCCTTCTCAAAAGATGATGGGTGGTCATGTTTATCTTTCAAATAAGAGTTTGCGCTTTCTTTTTAAGACGTCTGAAAAGCAGGGATTAACCTTGTCCATAAGATATAATTACGTAATTTTGATTGGGATTGGGCTGGTGACGATAGAACATCGTCAGATGATCCGGTGCATGCGAACTCAATTCCATATCGATCATTTGATAAGACATGCCCTAATCTGACAGTGCCGACCGCATGCACTAAGTTCTTTGTTTCGATACAATCGTTGAGGCGCTATACATGCTCGTGGGTTTTTTTAATTCTCAGTTTAATTCTCGGTAAGAAAAGCGGCGAGTGGCGAAGTGCGAACTCGTGCTCCTCAAAAGAAAGATGGCATTTCAAATTATTTGGCCAACCGCTTGGGTTCGATATGTATTCATGGGTCCAACCCGAGCATCCGTGAGAAGATCAATCAGGATGGTTGGGTTTGGCCAAACTGCTCAACAACCCACCTGTTGTTCCGCGTGCCTTGGTCAATGAAATTATCCCTTTCGTTTTCCATACATCACCCGGGATTTTGACTGGGAAATGCGTTGTTTATGTGCATGCGACCGGGATATCCCGATGCATTTTCTCAACGAGGATTCCATTGACTATCTTCTTCTTCTTCTTTTTCGGATGTCAATTGGGGATTTTGACTTTATTTCTTCTTTGATTTTTCATTTCGATACGAAATTGTCTTTTGCGCTGGCAAACGACTGTCGGGATTTTATTTCTTGGTTTTTTTTTTTTGCATCTATTTTAATTCTAGAAGAAGACGCCAATTTGCTTCCCTTCTTTGCGTTGGTCAAAATGCATCTTTGACTAGGCCGATTCCTCTACTAAAGATCCAAGACCAATCTGCAAAGCTGACTAGGCTGAGTGACATATTCGTTTTTGGACGGATCGAGTCCAATTTGTAACATGTCATGCGAGCATCACAAACTGTGTCATTGATTAATGTGTCATGCGACTACCGATCAAAGTTCGTCATCTATGCTCGACTATTCGTTGGCTTTGTTAAATGATTATGAACTATGATTAATCGTTATACAATGTGTCATGTCTGGTGATGATCTAGTCAGGTTTAGAGGTGCATAGCGTGTGAGCTTATGATAATCAAAGCTTTGAATTACATGAGGTTGTTTTACTTATATGATCATAAAAGTAAAAATCCACTTTTAATCCCTTATAGCTCATTTTTTTTTTCCGATTAAGTCCTTGAAATTTCAATTTGCATAAAGAAATCCTTGAAGTTTTACAACTTCTCTCATTTCATGATCCAAATTATGACTTAATTGGAGCTGGACATATTCATTAATGTGTCGCGAGAGTTTGATGAGGATTAACTTTTTGCCAAATACAAACGCTACAATCGAGCTTCTCACGTCACAATCCTCCTTGGATTTAACAAATCGATAACTCCAGTTAACCGGATTTGCAGCAGGAGGGACCTGATTGGAGAAGTTATGCAAATTTAAGGATTTGATTAGATATGTTAAAAGTTTGAGGACTTGATTGGAAAAATTACATAACTTTATGGACCAAAAGTGAGATTTTACCCTGGCAAACCCAAGACTTGAAAGGAATGGGCCTCCGCTGCCCCTTTCTTAGGTCCGACTTACCTAGGATTTTATGTATTAGTCACGGTAGCCATGCGTCGGCTCGTTCCTTCTCAAAAGATGACCAGTGTTCATGGTTGTCCCCTTAATAAGAGTTTGCGTTTTCTTTAAAATGTTTGAGAAGCGGGGTCAACCTTGTCTGAAGGCACAAATGTGTGCTCTTCATAGGGATTGAGCCATCGATGATAGAACATCATTAGATGATCTGATGCACATGATCGGATGCTAGGTATCAGTACTAACAACTAAGTACTCTGTTTCGATATAACTGTTAAAGCGCTATGTGTATTCGTGGGTTCCTTGTTAATGGTGAAAACTCATAATGCAAACTCATGATCTGTGTAAGGAAGATTATATTTCAAATCATTTGTCCAATGACTCAGGTCGATATGTCTTTGCAGGCCCGGCCCCCAAGCACGGCGTGGAGTCCCGGCGAGAAGATCAATCGGAATGTTTGGATTTGGCCAACCTTTTCAACTACCCACCTGCTGTTGTCCAGTGTGCTTTGGTCAACGTTCGATAGATTAGACTATCCCTATCGTTTTTTCATACATCGCACGTGATTTTGACTGGAAATGCATTGTTTATATATGTTTTGCGCATAATAAAACGTTTTGTGCTTGATTTTTTTTCTTTGGTTTCATTTCCGCACGAAACTATCCTTTTGCGTCCGCAGGCGACTCTCGGATTTTTATCTTGTCAACGTGCTTCCTTCTTGATGATGCTTCTTCCTCTGGGTTTTGGCTTGGCCATTATCTATGAATTTTTAAAGGCCAAATACAATTTTGTCTATGACATATGAGCATCACGCACCACGTCATTGGTTAGTATGCGGGGTGACCACCGAAAACAACTTGCCATCTACGCTCGCATGGCTTTGTTTTGTTCAAGTTTTTGAGTGTTGACCCCATTATTTATTAAGCAATTATAAGTTATAATTATAAGTTATGTACCGTGTCGCATGATGATCTAATAAGGTTTGGAAGTGCACAATGCGTGAACTTATGATGATTAGTAGTTACGATAATCAAAACTCTAACTAACGAAATTTCTCACTACAGACATCACACTTGAGCTTCCCAAAGTCAAAAATTTTGCCGAGCTCAGTGCATTAGTTAACTCCAGATACCCAGATTTGGAGCAGGATGGACTTGATTAGAGAGGTTTTGCAAGTGTAAGGATTTGATTACACAAATTAAAAGTTCGAGGACTTGATTGGAAAAATCGCACAAATTCATGGACCCAAAGTGAGATTTTCTACCCATCGCAAAACCAAAGCTCGAAACGAATGGGCCTCCGCCCTTTCCTTAGGCCCAATTAAGTATAAAGAGAGTCGACACAAAGCCCAGCCCAACTTCAATTGACGACTCCCGTGCAGTTGACGGAGTTACCCCCGAGTCCATGTTATATTCCCAACCCGCCCAGCCTCCGCCACTGAATAGCAGGAGGCACCAACTAAAAAACCGCCGACTCCGCACAGCAGCCGCAAACCGCCGCCCCTCTCGCTCCCTCGCTCGCTCGCTCGTCCGCCGCGAACTTCGAGCCTGCGCTGCAATGGCGAAAGGCGACGACGCGGTCCAGAGGAAGAAGAACAAGACCAACCGGAAGAAGCTCCAGAAGAAGCAGGACTCGTCGACCGTCTCCGCCCGCGTCGCCGCCATCATCGCCTCCAAGAAGCGCCGCAAGTCCGGCAAGCGCCGCATGTGCCAGGTAGAAAACTCGATTTCTCGCGATCCCGCGACGCTCGCCCTTTGCTATCGATTCGGTCGAATACTTCGAGGATGGAGGAGTTTGCTTTCCGAGCGCGCGAACTTGTTTCCTCGAAACGTTGTTTCTCTTTTTCTTATGGGAGCGAGTTCTGTTGCTCGAGGATGCTTCGCGATTATCAGATGCGAGTGTCGATGTCGTGGTGGATGGATGATTGCGCTTGCGTTGGTTTCGCTGCGGAAATTGTGAATTTAGCGTAGTATTCAGGAGAGCTAGGTGATGATTCTAATGGTTATTAATGAGTTCGATTCGATTTGGATATCTAGGTTTTCTGAGCTGCTTTGCTCTTCTAGCTGCAGTCGAAAAGGCAGTGCGCGAAATGTTGGGGGCTTTTACAAATTTTCAGTTTGTTTCTACTGTCATGTGCTCAATTTTCTTTGAGACTCGAGAATGATTTGACCTCAGTTATCGAGCTTTTTCTCACCAATGCATATTGACTTCCGAGTCATGTAATCCTCGTTTGATAAAACTCGGTAAGCCATGACGAATATGAAAATATGTTGGCTCTTTTCGTTTTAAATTCTCGTGACTGAGCAACTTTTTCTTGCATAATGTCCCTGTTCATATGTTAATTGATTCCTGAACTGGGAATTTGTTTTGTTGTGCCGTCACGGTGAGACAGGGTATGTGTTTCAGTCTTCCTAGTCCAGATGATCCATTCAATGACCAACATGGTAAGGACGGTTTGAGTAAAGATATCAAAAATGGAAAGAGCGCTAAATCAAGGAAAGCAGCTTCGGAAAGGAATGATAATGGTGCTGATCCTGTACTAAATACGGGAAATAACGCAAAACGTCTCAAGAAAGAGCAGGAGAGAGACCTAACTTCTGATGGTAAGCCTATGAAAAGATGTAATACAGATGGCAAGGTGATTAAGAAGAGCGATTCTCAAGGCCAACAAGGTCATGCTTGGCAGAACTCTTGCTCGTCTAAGTTTCTTACACTGTGCCTGAAGACGTTGGAGGATGCGTTGTGGCATGAAAATGCTCAGAATGGTGACACAATCAACCCTTTGTTTGTTAATGCCTGGGGAATCGAATTCTGGAAACTTTATGCATCTGGCAAAGATATTCTAGAGACGAGTGGTGTTTGTTCTTCGGCTGAACAAATTGCCTGGATTGTGTCCATTGCTGCTGATTCTTTTGCAAGGAAGGAGAAAGAAGGTCTATCCTTAACCAGCCCTTTCCTTTTATATCTTGTGCCAACAGCTGAGAAAGCTGCTGAGGTGAGTGTTTTTTCTTTCATTTACTTCTGCTCAAGTTTAATTTACTTTCTTTTCCCTGCTTGAAACGACAACAGACAAGCTAATGTTTTTAACTGTCTGTTCGTAAACCTGAAAAATCAGGTTTTTCTCGAATGGTCATATGAAATATCTTCTTATTTTCTATGATTAAACTTCACTGGTTAATTGTTAGAAAATTAGAAGCTGCAGATTACACCAATTCTCATTTCCTGATGTTGACTATTCCTTCATGGTTAGGTGCGTGCTATTTGCAAGCCCTTAAAGGCTCTTGGTATACATACTGTGAGTATACATTGCGGCACCTCTATAGATCATCAAATTCATGGGTACTTTTTTCTCTTAACATGGTTTCGAAATTACTAGGCCTATTTGAAAGTTATGCTGTATCACAAAATCCAATGTGATGTATGAAATGGAAGGTCAATATACATGTGTTGTGAAGAAGAGTTCTGTTCTTCCATTTCTCTATTGAAAATAACTTTTTTTAACAGGTTGACAAGCTGTGAGCCCGAGTTTCTTGTGTCAACACCTGACAGACTTTTGGAGCTTATTACCTTGAAGGCCATTGACATATCTCAAACTTCCTTGCTGGTACAAAGTCCAATTCTATCATTCCCTACCCTCAAACCAACCCCCAAATAAAAGAAGAAGAAGAATAAAGAAGGAACTAAATTTTGCTTTTGGTGGTTCCTCTCATAAAAGCTTTTATGTTGCACGTCGTGAGGAACTTCCTGATCTTCTCAGTTACTATGCATACTTAACATGAATTTTCGCTGCTTGATCTCTGGTATATGTGTATTTGCTGTTGCTTCCTCTTCATGGAAGTTGAATATATCCCTGTAGTCCTTCAACTACAAGTTGCCTTAATTTTCTTGTTACTTTTTTTTTTTTTTAACAGAAATTACTCTCTTACCTTTTGAGCAGGTTGTTGACGGAGTCAGAACTCTTTCTGAAGGCGCTTATCTTGATGTGATCAAATCTGTGAGACAATTCATTTCTGGAAATCCTCGGACAGTGGTTTTCAATGATTGCCTTGATAGTCCATGCACTGCAACTTTGCAAAATCTTATGAATGGACCTATTGAAAGATTGTCTCTTAATAATACCATCACTCAGTGCATCATCCAGTATGCAAACGTCTGCACCTCGGAAGGAGAAAAGCCATTAAAGGTTTGTGCAGCTTGATTTTTGAACATCTTTTGCATGAGATGCTGCTTTTCTCTAGGACTTGTGAAGTGATTGTGTTAGGAAGTCATACTAATGTGTTGTGTATGTTTGATATATGCCAATGATAATGGTCCATTTTATGGTTGCTTTTATGGCATACCTTTTCAACTACAATAACTATCGTAAAGGAGTGCTACGCCTAAGGGCGGAGTGTTGATAATAATGATAGCCTGTTTACAGGTAGTTCTCAAATTAGGAGTTGATCACTTTGCTAGGAAAAGGAAGACAAAAGAAGAGAGGATTTTCAAGATCAAAGTTTGAGATCCTCTGAAACATTTTGTACTAATTTATTTGCTCAAATTTCCACATGATGGCAAAATATTGGCTACTAAATGTCATCCGTGTCATCTTTCCTTTTTCCATTTATTCCGATGAATTTAATCCTTTGGCTATCTATAGAAGGAAATGCGGACCTTGTGGTTTTCATCTAGAAATGGGCTAGGTTAGTTTACTTCACTGATCCATTACGTCAGCACCTTTACCTTGAGTTTCAGCTTAGAAAAGTATTGTATGCTGTTGGGGATGATAACAAGCTTGAAAAATTAGTTGGAGCAACTTGAAGTGAAAAGTTTTATGATCTCGAGCCATCTAATATGTGTAACATCATAATTTGAAGAAAGGTAAGCTGACATGCCGTTTGGCTAATTGCCCTTGAGTGTATACTTCTATGGCATGAGTGTCTTCCATCGTGCGGATGGAGACTAATGATTTCCATGCTAACAACTGACCAATGTGTAAACAAACGAAGCTGGGTTTATAACTAAACTCATTTTTTTCATTTAAGTAATCTTCACATGTCAAATTATGTATAGACTCTTTTTTAGAGTTCTATGGATCTTTTCTTAGTTTGGCTTCATGTGAATTCTGGCAGCAAGAGGAAGTCTTTAATTCCTGTTGTCTCAATTGAGCAACTTGTGACTGTTGATGCAGGACACTTTGAGGTGGTAATATTGCCTGACGTCGTGCCATTGATTGATACTTTTGTCAGTGTTTTGACGAGAATGGCTCTAAATTCTGTCAATGGGATGTTTTGCAGTTTCCTCACAGAAGAAAATGCACTGACTCACGGAACCATTGATCAAAATGCTTGAGCAGTTTCGTCAAAGTTGTACCCGAAACCTTGAGAGACTTGACTCTATTGTCTTCAAGAATGGATGAGTAGTGTCAGTTCCAACCTTCAAACCTTTATAACTGTCATATCTTGATTTTCATATGCAGCTTGATGAATTGAGAAGCACACATCATATTAGTTTTTTTTTTTTTTTGGGGGGGCGGGGGCGGCTTGGGTTCATGTGAGGCACATCATTGTAACTGTAAACCATATGACCAATTCGTTCGATTTTTACGGTTTGTTTTACTATTTATTGAAGGGCGTTCTGATTGAACTTGACACCAAGCTGGTGAAATGTGTTCTTGCAGGAAATACTTATCCTCGGATTCTTGCATTGTATTTCTTGAAAATGGTTCCGGTTCCCGGTTCCACGGGCGGATCCGGAACCCTTTGTTCTCTCTCTCTCTTTGTGGGCGCATTGGACTACTCCTCCGCCGCTAGTGAGTGAAAAGTTCTATGTTGAAAACCCGACCATAGAGACCAAGAAAACAAAAAGAGATCGGTTCCGACACAAGCGGGTGGACCGTTCCCGGTTCTAGGTCGGGAAGGCGATACGACAACCGAGGCGATGACACTGAATTGGGCCAGTAAATTGAGAAGTGAACCTCATGAATAAATATGAGCTAATAAAAGGAGCTTAGATAGTTTGGTGAAGTGCCCTGAAAGTCAACATGAACGATGAATCTTAGCCCTTATAACCCTTGAAGCGCACCTTAAAAAGGCTATCTTGGTCGCGTATGGTGTGACCAGATATAATCAAAAGCCCCTCATTCTTTCTCCGTTGTGGAAGGACGGGGGAGACACACCTCGCCTGTTCTAAACGGCCTGCCCATACAGTTGAGCCGTTCATGTCATCGAGTTGTATAGAAGCTCGGCGTATTCTCTTCCCAATTTGCAGTTTTTTTGGTTATTAGGAAGTATCAAGAAATTTGTGGCAACACATTCTTCAGTTGAAACCCGTGGGAACGTGTGGATTCCAAGTACCAAAAAATGACCAGATCCAGTAGATTTTGACTTCGAGTAAGCATCTTAGCCTACGGAATAAACGTCTAAAATGAAAATTCAAGAGCATTCAGGTGAAATATCCCTTTCTCTTCATTAGGGAAAATGTATCTAGAGCATTTGAATTATGAACGAAAATATGCCTAGCAAAAGTATCATGAAGAGAGTTTTGCACGAATTTGATCCCAATCTGTAAAAACCCGGTCTGACGAGGGCGGGGAATGGGTGCCGGGGCTAGAGGGCCTAGATAAGGAGCGATTCCAGGCGAGCTTCTAGGATGGCAAAGATGGTAAAAATGAATTGAACTGTGTAGCGAATAGGGGAAGAGCAATTTTAGAATATATATGTGAAAACTCGAATCAACTCACAAAGGTGTCTTTTGACGTAACGGCAAACTTTGCTTTAAAACTCCAAATTTAGGTGAGCACAAGTTAAAGCATTATTAGGATTGGTGACCGCTTAGAAAAGTGTTTGCCTATATGCCAAATGACAAAACCGTGAAGTTTCATATGGAACAGATCAAAGTGGACAATATCTCAAATGAGTTTATCAGGATGTGACACAATCATTCCACATTTTTCTGAGCAAGACATTCCACCCCATTCTCCATCTAACACTCCATTGCAAAAATTGAATTTTAACGGTTGGCTCCAATGGTCCTCTTGCTCGCTGCCCAAATTACAACGCCTTCGATGCCTATATAGCCATTCCCTCTCTCGCTTGCATTTGCATGACCATTCGGAAAATCGTCTCATGCCTATTTCAGTCGAAAATTGACCACTGAATACTCATTCTGTCTGACACTTGAAAACTCTATTCCAATATGAAAGATCAACGAAAAACCAGCAATGTCGGATCACTTCACTCGAAGATGAACAACAATAACGAAGACCCAATGAGACCATACAAGGGCTATTTGCTTTCAGTCCAACCTTCGATTGGCTCGCGACAACGATCATTCAAGTGCCTAACTAGACCGAAACGGATGTACAGCCTCCCTCTTTCTCTCTGTCTCTCTGGATCTCAAGTTGGGTTTCTGTTCTAGTGGGTGTTGTTGTGCTCAGACATCATGTGGCTCTCAGCTTTTTTCTTTTTTTGGCAATCCTGAGTTATCATGCAAAATTCACGTACACTTCTTCCATAAGGCCTTGCGTTTACTTTGTTTGCCTTTTGTTCTTGCTTATTCCCCTCACTCTACCAGTCCAGCTCTTGGCCATTTGTCCAAACGTAACTCAGAAGCAAAAATCACTCCAGCTACACCACCACAAAGCCAAAAAAGGAGGAGGAGAAAATAGAAAAACAGCAACGTTTTCGGGGGTACAGAATCCAGCACTTCATTATATAAGTGCTGACATACCTCACCATTCTCTTTGTCCATCAAAGTATATCCCGCTTCTTGCGCTTTCTTCCCTGAGCAGCTCCTAGATATTGTGATGGACCACCTCTCATCACCGCCGATATTTTCAGTCCCGGAAGAGATGTCGGGCCTAATCAGGCTGGTCTGGCAACAGGCTAGAGAACCTCTGATAGTTCCATTGCTGAAGGTCTTGGTGGCGGTGTGCTTGGTGATGTCGACAATGCTGTTTGTGGAGAGAGTTTACATGGGGATCGTTATCTTCTTCATCAAGCTGCTTCGGCGGCGACCCGAGAAGCAGTACAAGTGGGAGGCGATGGGGGAGGACATCGAGGCTGGGAGCTTGGCTTATCCCATGGTGCTAGTGCAAATCCCCATGTACAACGAGAAAGAGGTATGCGACAAATTCCTTTTCGTTGGATCTCTTTATTTTCTTCTTGTAATGATTCGACCTTCCCTCAAATTTTCTGATGTGTGTCCATAAAGAGAAGTTCTTTTTTATGCAAATTTAAGGCCTTGAAGCCTTGTTGCTACTTTCCAATCTCTCCATGCATACATGGTTAATGCTTGTTCTGCAAAAGAATTAGTGTCTGGTTTAAATGGTTTTTTTAAATGACTAATAGTTGGTTTTCTTGGCAGGTTTACCAGCTATCCATTGGAGCTGCATGCGGGCTTTCATGGCCGGCTGATCGGATCATAATACAAGTTCTCGACGATTCAACGGACCCGACAATTAAGGTCCTGCTAGGCTAATAAGCAACTCATTCTTTCGTCAGCTGCTGTTCTTATTTTCTTTTGGGTTTATATGAGCACGATGGTGACCAGTTATCCTACAAGAATGTTCACAAAAAGGCTCCAGAGACTCCACAAAATATGTGTCAATTCATATGGCCCTGGTCCTTCCACTTGATGTATTGCACATTTACCTCAAAATTGCCCCTATCCCCAAGTAATGGTAAAAAAGAGAGTCATATTGTTACAAGTAAATATGCTTAACTTCTCACAATTCAAAGAGATGAAAGATCATTGAAGTTTTTTTCCAGTGCTGATCCTGCATGGGCCCCAAAAAAGTTGTTCTTAATTAGATCCTGAAATTATATCGTCGATCTACTTCACCAGAAGCACAATTACGCCTTTCTTGATTGGTTGACATCTGTGTTTTGTTTTTCGCCTTTTTGGTTAAACTAAAAATGGTGCAGGAGTTAAAGAAATTAGAGTGCCAAAGATGGGCGAGCAAAGGCATCAACATAAAGTATGAGATTCGAGACAACAGGAAAGGGTACAAAGCCGGGGCACTCAAAGAAGGCATGAAGCACAGCTATGTGAAACAATGTGACTACGTCGCCATCTTTGATGCCGATTTCCAACCCGAGCCTGATTTTCTGTGGCGAACCATACCTTTCTTAGTCCACAACCCGGAAATCGGGCTTGTCCAAGCTCGGTGGAAGTTTGGTAAGTTACGCATTTTCTCTTCTTTCTTGATGCCTCTTGCCCATAAATGGCTATGTACGTACATGAATGCAGTTGGTGACTTATGCATTGTAAGTAACGTTGATGTCTTAGCCATCATCACTGATTAGTCATCGAAGAAAGGATAGTTATTTAAAAGTGACTTTTGAAGCAAATATATTCAATAACAAGAAAAAGTAAACTTTGAAGACAGCATGATTGAGAACTTGTTCTTCTAGAGAAAGCTTTGTGGCACAGATAGACCAATAGTAGAGGAACAGAGAAGGATAGCCTTGAGTTAACAGATCTCACGTCATTATGCTAGTATGAAATCAATTTTTCGCCTCTTATCATTTCACCGCTTTGCAGCTGACATTGTTCTCTTCTTCCTCTCAAACAACTTTTCGCTCCACAGCGATAAGGGCTATTACAGTACATGAATACATTTCATCCGACTCTGCAACATTTGATGGATTTGTAATGGCGACATTATTCTTGATGGTGTTGCAGTGAATTCTGATGAATGCTTAATGACAAGGATGCAAGAAATGTCACTGGACTACCATTTTACTGTGGAACAGGAAGTGGGCTCCGCAACCTATGCCTTCTTCGGCTTCAACGGTTAGACCATTTTTAAGTTGGCATTATGTAACCTCTAATGGAAATGCATCGCCTTATTGTGGTTTGTAGTGTTGGCTTTAGTATTAAGCTATTTGGTCTTAACTTTTGAGATGTTTGACTGCGCTGTAAATCCAGGGACAGCGGGCGTGTGGAGGATCTCCGCTCTGAATGAGGCCGGAGGATGGAAAGACCGAACGACCGTCGAGGACATGGATTTGGCTGTGCGGGCTAGTCTCAAAGGATGGAAATTCGTCTATGTCAGTGACCTCAAGGTGCCATTTCGCCAGTAATTAAGCATTTATTTGGGAGATCATCCAGAAAATTTTAGCAGCCTACTAAAGAAGTAACAATTAGTACAATTAGTATCACTAAACATAACAAAAGTTCTCGGTAAAAATTTCACAAGAAGGAGCAAATAAGGTCAGGTTTTTCATTTGGGGAAGTGAAAAAGTAGCGGATGAGTGACTTGCCATTAATCGGATTCATCAGTGCAATCCAATTTGTCCGGAAAACCATGCTGAAATTGGAGAACTTTCTGGTACATTGGCACAAGAAAAGCACGAGAGAGCAAATGATTTCGAATCGTCCATCTGGTGGCTGTCACTGCACTGTATGCTGGGCCACAATGAGTGACCTGCTCACTGCTTGAACAAGCAAACCATATGCATCTGGGGAGTGTTTTCCAAGCAAATTCTATTGCTGTCACAACAAAAACCATGTGCATCTTTCACGCTTTCTTTTACTTTCCGTTTCTGGACCGCACTGTTCTGTCTACATCTATCGTTCAATTATCCCCATACAAGGAACTTAAACTGGGTTCATCTACAGTTAATTTCGTCCGTTCAGCATGAGTCGCCCACTAATTTTGTCTCGAGTTCACAGCAAGATTGTTATCGTAGTTGATTTTTCGACTGCAGGTGAAGAGTGAATTGCCAAGTACCTTCAAGGCATACCGCTACCAGCAGCACCGGTGGTCTTGCGGCCCGGCCAATCTCTTCCGGAAAATGGCGGTGGAAATCATCCAGAACAAGGTTAAGTTTTACACGCCTTCCTTAATCTTTTGATCCGAGGGTTCGCTATGAATGACTTAATTAAGACTTGCTGCTTTTTTCTTTTCTGCTTTCGCAGAAAGTTTCCATGTGGAAGAAGTTCTACGTGATATACAGCTTTTTCTTCGTCCGGAAGATCGTGGCCCACGTCGTCACGTTCGTGTTCTATTGCATCATCATGCCGGCGACCGTGCTAGTTCCAGAAGTAGAAGTCCCCAAATGGGGGGCTGTTTATATCCCCTGCACTGTCACCCTCCTCAATTCAGTTGGTAGTCCAAGGTCACTACCACCCACATCCCTTCATCGATTCTGCGCATTAGTATTAGATCCAAGCTCAACGAAACCATTTGACAACTGTGATACTAGAGGCTGCGAAAAAACATCCGGCTGTCGACTTTATGGCCTTTACATCAGTGCACGATCGATTATTCCATCAGTTAAGACAAATCTGAGTTCGAGAACGTGACGGGTGTGCACAATATGTTTGGCAGGTCACTCCATCTGCTGGTGTTCTGGGTCCTGTTCGAGAACGTGATGGCGCTGCACCGGACCAAGGCGACCTTCATCGGGCTGCTGGAGGCGAGCCGAGTGAACGAGTGGGTCGTCACCCAGAAACTAGGCGACGCCCTCAAGACGAAGCCGGGGAAAGCTCACAGGAGGCTTCGCATCTGGATCGGACAAAGGTGATGACTTCACCAGCCATGCCACCCCAAGAGCCAGACCCCATTCATATACATCAGTAGATATTTGAGTAAACACTAGATTCATTATGCATTCATTCATCTTGTTCTTTGGTGATTGAACAGAGTCCATGTGGTGGAGCTTTGCGTTGGCGCCTATCTCTTCGTCTGCGGATGCTACGACTTGGCTCACGGCAAGAACCGCTACTTCCTCTACCTCTTCCTGCAGTCCTTCGCCTTCTTTGTTGCTGGGATTGGCTATGTGGGCACGTTCGTTCCCAGCTCTTAGTCTTTCCACAAAGAATAAAAATTAAACATAAAAAATGATATCGTCGTCGCCGTCGCCGTCGTCGTGATAATTATTATTATTACAATTTATAGTTATTATTCATTTGAAGGGGTTTTTCCTCTCAAACTGTTGTATTCTATGTGATTAAGACGAGGAAGGGACACTGCCATTCCATTCTTTTGTGTAGAGGACAGAGATGCTGCTATTGTACTCTGTTGATCTACAAAGGCAAAGTAAATTACAATTATTGTGCTATTACTTTTGCAGAAATTATATACGAGTCACGTCAAATGCTTTTGGCTCAAGTTATATGTCTCCGTCAATTCATTAGATCATTTGAATTATCGATTTATGTCGAATCACCAACATGACAAGAATGGGTGTGCAAATCTAATGTGATTAGCCAACATCATATTTAAGACACAAATGTCACCGGAAATGACAATTGAGTAAGCCACAGCTGAACTTGAAACATGAGGTGAGTCTTAATTTATTACCATGCCTCTCCATAACAAAAACACAAACTATAGAGAATTTATGACATCATATGGTGTCACCAAAATTAATCTGCCTAATTATTATCAATTGATTCAATCTTCGAGACAATTTTCCAAGGCAATAATATTAAAGAAAAGCTCGCAATTTTCAATTTGGATATATTTTACATCATCTAGTATGCATTTTCAACAAGGAAAAATTATTATATTGCTAGAAAATACATAAGTATAGAGATTCCCGAACAAGCCCACCTTCCAAATTATCTTAAACTTAATTAATTACAAGAGAGTTACCGTATGAAAAGTTTCAAGCAAGTGAGCCATCTCTTCGAGGATCCCTCAGCCGAATTGGCTCATGAAATTGGGTTTTAATGACTTGTCAAAGTCAAAATACAAGTAGGACACATTCTATATTAAGATCACCGATCAACTCGAATCCATATGGACTTAAAAATTAAATCTTATTTTATTCAAACACTAAGCCGATCTAATATCTAGTATCACCTCATTTTGAATTCCCGTTAATCATCAAAAATAATATTTTAATTTTTTAACTCTTAAAAATTTCATAACCTTAAAAATTTCATATTCGATTTTAATTGGTTGTTGTTTTGATTTTAAAATCCTTTATTAAAAAAAAAAGTCACAAAAAATCAACGCCCGGGTTCTCAAACCGACTGGCGTAGCTAGTAAAACAATTCCGAGCATCGAAACGCGGTCTTGGCTCTCGCCGTTTTGGCAGCGATAGTACGCGCGGCTCTCCGAACGCCTACTTCTCCGGCTCGCCGCCGACGCCGCCGCCGCCGCCTCCTTTTCTTCCATCTTCCGCCTTCCGCTTCGACGTGCAGCAACCTTCGCGGAGCTCCAGGTATTCTATTCGATTACTCTCCGGCGTCCGCTTCCGCTTCCTCTTCCCCTGTTTTCGATTGATTTCCGGCGAAATTTGAGCTTCGGGACGGTTTCGCATTGAATTCGATCTGGGCTTGAATGATGGAAGCTTGATAGGCGGTGCGCGGCGCTCTAGGGTTCGTCTGGTTTTGGTCGTGTGTCCTCGATGTTTCGCCGTCGCGATGTGCTTTTTGCGCGTCCGTTTCGATTGCTTTTGTTTTTTCAGTATTCGAAATGATTGACCTTCTGTGCAGCAGATAAATGAACAAAAGGAGAAGAAAAAAGGGTGTATGATGTCTAACGAGCGCCAGTTTTCTGATTTTTTCTTTTTGTTTTTGGTTGCGCAGTTTGAATTGATTTGGACGAATTTCGAGTGCTGCGGGAGGAGTGAAGTAGGAACCGGAACCGATGCTTTCCGGAGTCAAATTCGTTCCTCGTGACCAGATTGATGAGGTCTTGCCTCGCTATCCTTTCGATTTATTTTTTTTCTCGATTTTTGAGTTTCGGTGTTTTGTGCCTAGAAGGAGACTGATTGTTCGTCGTTGTCGTCTGTTTTATTGGCAATTTGCAGCAGAGGCGAGGCGAAAGCTCGGATTCTGGAGCAGAGGGTCGGGGGAGATCCGGCGGTCGGAAGGAGAAATATAGTAGAAAGAAGAAAGGTTCTCAATACGAGAGTTCGGATGATGAGGAGCTCCAGCAAATAAGGAAGACGCCTAGGAGGAAGAAGTGGTACTCATCTGAGGAGTATTCGTCTTCTCGTTCAAGTGGAAGTGACGATGACGACTCCCCACGAGATGAAAGAAGGCGTCGTGACCGTAAAAAGAAGAAGAGGAAGAGTGATGCTAAAGAATCGGATGGTGGGTCCAGAAGGAAGAGGAAAAGCAAAAGTGGTAGGAAGAATTCTGAGGATCTTTCTTCTCCTTCAGGTTCTGAAAAATCTGATAGCTTTGAGGGTGATGCTAGGAAAGAGAAACGTCGGAAAGGTAGTAAGAAAGATGGACAGAAGAGGGGGAAGGAAGGAGCTCATCAGGGAGCGGTCGAGAGTGATTTTGATGACCAGAAAATTGTGAGGAGAGAAATGGGGTTAGAATGGATGCTGAGGCCCGAACAAAATACCGAGAGAAGCCCACCAATAAGTGTTGATAAAGTGCCATTGAAAACTGAAAATGAAGAGGTACCTAAAACAGATTTTAACCTACTGTCTAAATTAAGAGATAGTGTGGGTTGCCTCATCTATAGAACTTAGCTATCTGCATTTCCATCATAATATTGCAACATTTGTATTAACTGTTTTCTTCAACCTGACCATAATCCACATTTGGCATCTCTTAAACACTGCCCTTAACAAGTAATGCTTGGTTTGCATGTGAAACATTGAATGTGAAGGGCACCACATCCAACAGATAACTGGAGACTAGAGAACAATGCCATGAAAATAGACAGAATAACAATTTGACGGGGGCATTAAGAATTGCACTTTGCTTGTGCTTTGTTGCCATGAGCCCGTCCTTGATACCATTTGATTTAACCATTTTCCAAATTAATGTTAGGAAATGGGCCACAGTGTCTATCCAGCCTAACTATTTAGAATTTCTGCCCTTTGTAATTCTATCGCTTTTGGTTTGTCCTGAGGAGGGCAGGAAATGACTTGATCATGAGAAGTTCTTTGTTAGTGAGAATCATCAATTGGCTGGGTAGAAGAATTTCAATTTAATTTGGAATGAGATTTGGTTTATTCTACAGCAATCAAACATTCACTAGCGGGGATGGTCCAGCATATTGCATTGCCTCCCTCTTCTTTTGCTTTCCTTTATCATTTTAGAAGATGGTTCTTTGTTCTGATATGTGGGTGTTTTATAGGTTGTGGTAATGCAATTCTATTTATTTTGCAGTTGGTTGTTCATTTAGACCCTATTCATTTTGCAATGACGAACCCACTTATGCATATGTCTATTTATCTGATGCATCTGTTCACTTGTTACCTGGGTATGCTTGTTAAAGTTTTTATTTTCTAATGCATACGATTTTGCTGCTTCACCAGGCAATGAAGGTAAATCCAAGGGAGTTAAATCCTTATTTTAAGGATAATGGAAGCGGTTATCCAGAAGAAGATGGACCAAAATCTGGTGGAGACCGGCTTATGTCTTCAACAGTTGTTGGGGATGGAGGTGCGAGTTGGAGGCTGAAAGCCTTAAAACGAGCAAAAGAGCAGGCAGCTAGGGACGGACGAAATATTGAGGAGGTATCCACCTGTTGCAAGCATACGTCTTAACTTTAGAAACAATTTTTGGACTTCTCATCCAATTTCATGGTGCAGGTTGTGTCCGAACGTTGGGGGTCCCTGGGTCATCTGGCGGTTTCTGCTGCATCTCACAGAGCTGCTCCTTCTCGTGCTCATTTGGATTCTATAAGAAACAGAAAGAGAGGATTAATGGAAGAGCAACAAACAGCTGGCCTGGATGAAGAAGATGGCCACACTAAGAAGGTATCTGCCATAAATGAAGAGCAGGATTGCTTTTCCTGTTCTTCTTTTCACTATTATCTTTTTTGAATTTTCAATTTGAATTATGAGTTATAAGAGCTGTTTGAAGCATGTTAAGAACAGTTTCATAATCTGTTTTAGGGGGATTATCGGAATACACGAAACTATTTGAAGGATGTCTCTCTTCGCAATGCTGACATGCGGGTGCCGAAAGTTGATGACTCATTATCATGGGGAAAGCGAAGAGGTCAAAATCTATCTGCCAGGGATGCTGATGCCAAGCTCATCTCTTCTGCCATGTCCAATTTAAACAAGTATTCCAACGATGGAAGCTTCTTGCATACAACTCTTGGTCAACAGAGAAACGTATCTGGTGATTCTTCATCTTCACAACCTGCACATGACAGGAAAGTGGATATGTCAGAAGAAAATAAGCCTCGTGAAGTAATTACACAAGTGAATGACGGGTTAAGCGCAAACCAGTTGGCAGCTAAGGCTTTGCAGCTTCGCTTGAAAGGAAAGCATGATGAAGCTGAAAAACTATTGGTTAGTTGACATTTCCAAATTCTGATAGTGTATTTTCACTCTTAACTCTTTTAACTGAATGTTGCATGTGGTCTCCTCTTTCTCTGTTTGCTTTTTCATAAGTATGCTCATGCAATTTTAAATGTGTGGAGACAATTGTACTGTAAAGATGTAATGACTTGGGAGTCCATGGTTGCTTGCTTGATATTTGTCATGTGAGCAGGGATGGGGAAAAACGTGAATGAGTTGTGTGTCTCTCACCATGATTGTTTTACACACAGCACTGCTTTGTGCTTGCTTTTTCTTTGAAACTAAATGTTGGAAACAGCATCCAGGACTTATTTTGGACGAAAGAAGACCTAGAAACTTCTGCATGTTTATTTTCCTAATTCACTGGCAAGGACTGTCTTATAACTAACATGTAAGATTGACAGCTTTCGTCCATTAATTTTCTTCTCTTTTGTTGCTTGTCACTTGAATTGTCAGATGCACGGGTGTAAAGTTCTAGAGGACTTAGTCAATGGGTTGACAAGGTTGCATGGAGACTGTCTTATAACTAACATATAAGATTGACAGCTTTCGTCCATTAATTTTCTTCTCTTCTGTTGCTTGTTACTTGAATTGTCAGATGCACGGGTGTGAAGTTCTAGAGGACTTAGTCAATAGTTTGACAAGGTTGCATGGAGATCATCTATGATTTTTGTGTATGTACTGTGTAGTTAATTGATAATCGATTTTTGTGAATTTCCTCTTTTGCAAAGTCAATAGCCTGCAAGTCATTGCTTATTCTCAGAAAGCCTGCTGCATTCTTTCAAAGATAACTAAATGACGGTTTTTCTCATGATGAATGTGGTAACTTGTGAAATGGATTAGAAATTGTCTTGTTTTTCAGTCATTTAGGGGGATCCGATGTTTAATGTTTTTCTGTAAGTTTCATTTGAGTTCCTGCAGTTAACCAAATCATTATTGCCTTCTTGATTTTATATAGAGCCTTCTCTAAGGTGGTTTGTTATAGTGCAGTCTGGTGAGTGGTAAACAATGACTGGATCTACTGATCTATACAATAAACATGCCTTAAGAGGGTATCAAAAGATTGCATTTCTTTTTTTTTCTCAGTCAGACCAGTGGAGACTAACGTGCATTTGTTTTGATTTTCCCTCTATGCCAGCAAGAAGTGGAGAAGTTGAGAAATAAGCAGCTTACGAGTGATTCTTCACTCAAATCACAGAATAAGGAAGGCACAAACAGGTATCATACTTTTTGCCTGATCTTGGTATGCTCTCTACTTTAAATTTGAGGTCCATCCTGCTGTCTTTCTTCTATTTTGGGTACCAAAGGAAAAGCAAAAACAAAAAGTGGTTGATGAAATTAATGGGAGTGGGATTTTATTAACTGAAGTGGAGAAAGATTTTTTTGTCTTGCCGCCACATCTCTCTTCCTCTTTTTCTGTATAAATATATTTTTGTTAAATCATATTTTGGATCAATTAATGCTGTCGTTCATGTATATGATTTGTCTTACCCGCTTTGATTTGTGTCCAGGAATGTTTTATATGATGTATCTCATCGGCGGAAGGAGGAGGAGGATGCTGACAGGCATCTAGCTAAAACAATAATGGAAAATAGACGTTATAGTACTTCAGGCCAAGCGGATGATGAATATGATTTTGATGGTCCCCCAAGGAAAAGGTCTCAGAAGAAAGGGGCTAGCAATGACCAGAAGTCCACCCAGAGTAGCATTTTGGCAAAGCGCATCTTGACTCAGCAGGAGCGCTGCTTTTACTGCTTTGAGAATCCAAATAGACCAAGACACCTAGTTTTTTCAATTGCGAACTTTACATATTTGATGTTACCACCGCAGCAGCCTGTTGTGCCCGGTCATTGCTGCATAGTCACAATGCAGGTGTGCTTTCCTTTGCACTTTGACCACAGTTTCTACATTTTGTTAAGATTTGGTGGTGCTTTCTATTACAATTAGAGCCTGTACATGTATTATGTGGAAATGTTGTTGCTCCTCATGGATGACAATTCATTTACCAACATGGAGCTCTAGATAGTAATCATGGAGTCCTGAATGGAATTAAAATATTGTTGCTAGTCATCAAATACAAGTCAGGTGCAACACCTCTAGGACTTGCTTTATCAGCATCTGGGCATAGTCAGAGTAATTCATTTCATAATCCTGGTGAATTTATTGCCGGTGGATGTATTACCTCAAATTGCCTATATCACTTCTTCTCATGTATAATTTGCTTGTCAAGCTCTTTTGTTCACAATGATTTTCTTTAATTTGAGTCCTTACTGATGTATTGATATTATTTCAGCATGAATCATCCACAAGATCTGTTGATGATAATGTGTGGGAAGAGATTCGAAATTTTAAGAAGTGCCTGATTATGATGTTTGCAAAGCAAGAGAAGGATCTTGTGTTTCTTGAGACGGTGAAGGGGTTGGCACAGCAACAACGCCATTGTTTGATCGAGTGCCTTCCTTTACCAAGAGAAGTCGCAAATGATGCTCCTCTTTACTTCAAAAAGGTAATTGACAATTGGCACGCTGCTTCTAATTATATCTGCAATGCTGTTTTGATGCTCTCTTTATTTCTTTGCACTTGGTCCCTTTTGTATTAGACCCAGCTAGAAATCGCAGGATGCAGATCTGGCTTAGAAATTCTTGTGTTTGTAAACGACCTACTGTGTTGATGAATGAAAGCATCGGTCACATATTGTCATTGAGATCGATCCAGCAAAGATCAAAGCAATTGTAGAGATGCCTCCTCCCCAGAATCTTAGGCAGTGGTATTTGAGATTGACTTGCATGTAAACCATACATATGCTCGGAGCCTTTCTGTCCATTTTCATTCAATCCTACTTCAGTTGGGTCTCATGCTCGTGCTGATGCCACTTAAAAGCTTGCACTTAATACGGATAAACTTGTGTTTCTTGCTGAGACACGGACGATAATCACCTGAGTGCTTATTCTCGTCCCTAACCACGGCTTTATTTCAGGCAATTGACGAAGCTGAAAATGAGTGGAGCCAGCACAACGCCAAGAAACTCATCGACACTAGCGTGAAGGGATTGCGGGCTTCCATTCCAAAGGACTTCCCGTACTTTCACGTGGAGTTCGGTTTGAACAAGGGCTTCGTTCACGTGATCGACGACGAGAAGGATTTCAAGAGCAGCCTCGGCCTTGACGTGATCAGGGGGATGATGCGTCTGCCCGAGGAAGACATGCACCGGCGTCGTAGGTCCGAATCTGTGGACACACAGAAGCAAGCGGTCGCAAGTTTCGTGCAAGATTGGGAACCATTCGACTGGACAAAACAACTAGATTAGTTAATGTTTGCCCGGTGTTTTGTGTACCATTCGGATCAAGCTGAATAGTTATGTAGCTAAGAAGCATTCTTGTTCTTATTTGTAAGATGCAATATGAGGGAAAATTCAAATAATCTTCACGCCAACAGCTAAATAGATTGTTTAACGAAAACTGGTTTTCTTAATTGCTTAATTTAAACTGAAAACTGATTTTGGTTAGCTAGAATTCTCCACTTTTTGGATAGTTTAAATTGAATACTGATGAGGCCTTGATACTATATTCAGGGGTTTTATTAAAAAAACAAAGGAATGACTGGCTTGATGGTATTGCCACATTTGTAAAGGGGTATATTCGAAACAAGTAAAATTTTGGGCTTTATAATCGGGACTCATCTTCACAAAACTTGTTTTCATAAGATAATCGTTAGATCGATTCAAAACAACTATCGTTAAGATCTTGGTATTTGATAATTGAAAGCTGACTTCATTTTATTGATATTATAAGATTGTTGACTCTCACTTTGAGTTTAAAAATAATGAATTAAACCTTAATTTAGAATCAATAGATGTTGCCTAAAGATTATCTTCTAGAAAGTTATTTCATAGGTTTAATAATTTTTATTGAATAATAATTTTGAAATCACTCTGCTGAGCCTTTGAATTGAAAAAAAAAAAAAAATCTGATATTTATTGTTACCAGTCCACAATGTGAAATAAAAGAAGTAAGAGAATTCCGGTTTTTAAAGGCGCGAACGACTTGTACTGAACACTAATAGTAATGATGGCTCTGGAGAAGTCCACCTTCGAAACCCTCGTACCTTCCGCTTCGTCACCTTCACATTCCCCGATCCTCCGCCTCCCTCCGCCTCCGGCGACCGCCACCCCCGCCTCCTCCGGTCGCCGTCCTCGACTCCCCCGTCCAACCACCCGCCGCCCCGCCGCGGGTCGCCGCCATGCTCGTCCCCTCCCGTCGCGAGCGCGACTGGATCTTCTCCACCGAGCCCGGCCACCTCCAGCTCCTGCTCAGCACGCCGGCCTCTCCCGCCTCGTCCTCATCGGCGAGGATCTGGTCGACGGACGCGGCTCGGGTCTCGGATTCCGCCGTCGGACGGAATGCGATCGATCGCGTCGGGATGGTCGCGAAGAGAGCTTGAAGCCTCTGGTTTTGGCTCTGTCTCCGAGGATTTGCTTCGAAAGTGGAGTTCCGGAGGTAATGTTCTTGAGCTATGAAGACGATTTGGTTGCTAGCGTGGTGCTGGAAGTTTGCATTGGTGAGTTTGTCGGCGAGATGTTGGTCGAAGATGTGGAGTTAGAGAGGGGCAGTGGTTTCGGAGAGAGAGAGTTTCGAAGGAGGTTGAGGTTCAAAAGAATGCCGAATTTGGTTCAGACTCAAGTTCGTATCGTGCCGCAAGAGGATCGTGGTGAGACAGAGGGAGGTTCGGAATCGAGGATATGCAATTCAGAATTGATGCTGGAGTCTTGGTGCATCCTTATTTGGCTCCCATGGTGGCAAGCTTATTGCTGATTGGTTTTCACATCGATGAACGGATTCGGAAGGGGTCGAGGCCGAAAGCATTTTGTGCTGGCGTTGGTGGTGGTGCTTTGCTTGCCTTCTTGAGGGGTCGATTGGATTTTGAGGTCTTGGGAGTAGATGTTGATGAGATGGTTTTGAGGGTTGCGAGACAGTATTTTGGGCTTGAAGATGGTGACTTTTTGCGTGTTGTAGTTGGGGATGCAATAGAATGGATAGAAAGACTTGCAAGCTGGAAAGCCGAGGGCACTTTGGGTGCCGTGTGTAGTCATGATTTGAGTGTTGTTGATGGCATTGGTGGTAAATTTGAGGTTATTATGGTGGATTTGGACTCGAGTGATGTTTGTACTGGTATGGTGGCTCCACCTTTAGAATTTGTGAGGAAGCCCGTTCTGCTGGCTGCCAGATCACTCCTTTGCAAGTTTGGAATTCTTGTAATTAATGTGATTCCTCCTGATAGGTTGTTTTATGAGACAATGATTAATGAAGTGAGGGATGTCTTTCATGATCTGTATGAAATTGATGTGGGGAATGGGGAAAATTTTGTGCTTATTGCCACAGTGGCATCTACTAGGGATTGTTCTGGGTATGATGTTCCATTTATCATGAGGTTGAACTCAGTACTTTCTGGTGCTTACATGGACTCCATTAGGAAAATCTGAAGTCCTAGGGAAATGCAAGTTTACTCTAGGAGAAAATAAGAAATTCTCAAATCATTCCCATCAAGCATAACTGGAGAAAAGATGACTGTAGCTTTGGCACACGGTAAGAGCTTAATAGTTTTTCTCAACAAATTTTGGCCTTGGTTATCATCCTTGAACCCTCATTTCCTGGGAGCTGTGGGTTCGTTATTTTGGCAGTGCTAGTTCAAGAGTTCATGAGTTTGTTGGTGCATGAGTGCGGTTTTCGAGATACCCTGAACCGACCATGACATAACTCGGAGAGACCACTGTGGTTTCAAGATGGAGACTGATTATTAGCTATGGTGGTTGTCTTTGGACTAATGTTGCAAGACTGGCTTGCTTTTGGAAAGCTGTCTGTTGCTTGTTTTTTGCCTGGAAAGTTCTCTTCCTGATGTGATGAACATTGGTATAAATTCAAATTCATTTGATGATCTGCAGGTTGTTACACAAAAAGCCTTGGGAAGGAATTGTTTCCATCACCGCAGATAACCAGAAGTGGGAGTTGTCATTTGGTTAGGAATGTTGAATCCGTAGAATGTAGAGCTCCATTTGGTTGTGGAGAGATGAATGGCTAGTGTCAAGCACACCTATATGGAGGTCAGCAAATGCAAAATAACAGATGGTATTCCCTACTAATGTTGAGCGCCCATTCGGACAACAAAAGCACTGTTCGGGGTTAGCAATTCCCTCGGCAATCTGCGTGAGAAAGAATTCATTGATGATGAACAGGATGCAGGGAAGACGTAAATTGATTTACTTTGATGGTTTCCTTCCGGAAGTGATGCAGAATCTGTTTCTGCTTCATTGTGTTAATCCAAAAAGCCTGCTGGAGTTATGGAATAGCCACTAATGGAAGTTAAATGGGGCCGTTGCTGTTCAATTGAAAGAGGAGGTTCGAGTGCTGGTGGAACGCCCTTCTTGTTACAGTCGAAAGTTGGGACATTTGGAAGGAAAAGATGCAGTCGAGCTTTTGAGGATGGTGAAGCCCCCTCTCAGTCTCTTTAAAAATATGGGTGGACTGTCCAGTCGGTGTCGAAGCATCTTCTTCGATATACAGCCTTCCTACCATGTTGGAGAAAGCGTTCTTGGAACATCATACTCCTATGAAACGTGCAGTCATGTTGAAGAATATGTTGCTATTTATGTATGGAAAAAGAAATGATTTGGTGGCTTGACCATCCGGGCCAATTAGATGTGCTTTTGAGTCATAACGATCCGAATGTATATATTCCTGAGATCATGTCTCATTTTCCCTTGGATTATATTTGGTCCATAACTTACTCCAAATTTCGTTCAATCCATGAAAGGTTGCACTTCACCATAGCTAGCAAGGATGTAAAAATTTGCTCCAAGCCTCTCAACATATGAAGAATTGAATTGAAGCCCCAACGAACCACAACAAAAGATGAAAAGACGAAAGATGAAAGACTTTCCCCTTCCTCTTTTCTTAAGAAGACAACCGATAGAATCATTGAGAACAAATTACGCGGCCATTTACGAAATCTTTGCTTTTTACACGGGTAGCAAGTTGCCTGTGAAGGTTGTCCTCCATAATCCCCCAATGTGATGTCTAGCTTATTTTAACGTGTCAGTGTCCACACGCCTCACACCCTCCAATTAGTTGTGAATATTTTTCTTCCTCATTAATTAAGGAATACCAATGATTTCACACTAAAGAATAGCTATCCAAATATATCAGTGCCCACACGCCTCACATCCTCAATTGATTGTGAATATTTTTCTTCCCCACTAACTAGGGAATACCACCAATTTCACACTAAAGAAAAGTTAAACGTTAAACTCTTTATTTCAAATCATTTCTACACTAGGTTTCTCTAGAGAATCATTGAATGTATGGTGTAACCTATTATATTGAAAACAATAAATCTTTGCTTTTTA
The DNA here is from genome assembly GCA_014182365.1 of Eucalyptus tenuipes. Lineage (NCBI taxonomy): Eukaryota > Viridiplantae > Streptophyta > Magnoliopsida > Myrtales > Myrtaceae > Eucalyptus > Eucalyptus tenuipes. The sequence goes on along the minus strand of CM024543.1, from coordinate 27,209,926 downwards.
CAATAAAAAAAAGTAATTATGTTTATCTCGTGATTGTACAACTTTTTTTATTTTCTCCTTTTAATATTGTCTTATATGTACATACCTAATAAATAACATATTATTCATTGCACTATTTCATATTTAACAATGAGGTCAATATTACGAAAAACCATAAATTGATATACATATAATAAATTTACCTCAAATTAACAAAATCACAAATTAGTACATTTGTGACAAATTTACACTTCGATATTTTCCATTAAATTTTACAGTCATATTACTAAATTAAATTATATATGATGTTGATGGGCATACTACTTTTGACTTTTGTCTTTCATTTATCATATTTATTTTAATTTGTGATTTTTTGAGAAATTAAATGAAGATAAATTTATTACAAATGTATCAATTAATAATTGAAGTAAATTTATTATAAATATATTAGTATATAATCTTTTTTGATCAAAAAATTAATTTTTGACAAATTTATTAAATATATTTTTCCGATTTTTTCATGATATTAACTCATAAAAATATTATTGGAAGGCTCAAGGAGTCAAGGACTATAGGAATCACGGACAAATCAATTTATCTTCGTTTAATTAACCTTTTCTTCATTTATCTTTTCCCGAGCTTGATAGACACCAGTCCCAAAACCCTTTCTCCAACAAAACCTAAGCATCTCCCTCACCGCCAGCCTCTGCTCACCCCCGCCACCGCCACCTCTCTCTCTCTCTCTCTCTCTCTGCGCGGCGGTGGAGAGTGCGCGCGCGTGCCCGGTCGCTTACTCTGCCTCGCCAAGGTACGGCCATGTCCTCGCTTCACTACGCTTCGGTCGAGACTCGGGAGTCGGTTCTTGGAAGAAGTCGTCGCAGAACCCGTCCGTTTTATATCGTTTTGCATCTCACCGTCTAGCTTTCGGATTTCATAGTCGAATCATTCGATCGGGCTTTTTTGATCCCCCCGGGAGAGGCGGCCGGCGTTTTCTCCCTATTACCTCGTAAAATTGGCGAATCTTAGGTCGACCGTGTTGTTTGGTCTGCTGTAGAAGCTACCCGAGCTGCTTCTCTGTTGCTTAAACGATGCGATGGTGAGCCGCTTCGGCGCGTCGTGTGGAAAGATTAATGCTTTTTTTTTTTGGGTGTTGTGATTCCAGAGAATGGGGGTGAAGGCCAAGAAAGCGATGAAGAAGTCGCTGAAGAAGGCCTCCGCGCAGCCGCCGGCGCTGGTTTCGGGTAGTAAGACGGAAGATGTCGATTTCTTGGTATGCCGAAATTTGACTTCTTTTTGGTGCTTGTGCTTTGTGAGTTGAAATCTCTGGTTTTTTTTTTTTTTTTCCGTTGAAAATGATTCCTTTTTGCATTGAAGCCGTTGGAAGGCGGTCCGGGGCATAAGCTTCCTAAGGAGAAGCCTTCCGAAAGTGCTTCGACGGTTCTTTACATTGGTCGTATACCGCATGGTTTCTATGAGAAGGAAATCGAAGGTAATTCTCGGTCCCGTCTACCGTGTGGGTTTGTTTAAGGGGATATTGTAGCTGTCGATGATGTCAGGGGGATAACTTCTTTGCCCTCATTGCTTGCTTGCTACAGGTTACTTCAGCCAGTTTGGTACTATCAAGAGGTTAAGAATTGCCAGGAACAAGAGGGTGAGGCTCTTGAAACTTGTGACTATTACTCTTTGTGAGCGAGGATAATCTAATATGTGGAGGTTTGCTCCTTTGGCATTTCTGTGATAGTTCCAAGAAGGATGCTGGCGAAAGTCTTAGGCTATCATTCTCTTTTTTTCATTTGCTGTAGTTTTGCTTTCTGGAAGCTATCAGTTTTCAGCCTTCAATACTGTTGGAAAGCCTTTTCCACAGTTATTTATCTACGTCCATATGAAGACTACTTTGACATATGCTTAGTGTTTGATTTGTTTTCTTGCAGACTGGAAAGTCGAAGCATTTTGGTTTCATTCAATTCGAGTCTCCAGAGGTTTGGCTTGTCTGGACAATTACATTTATCCGGCGGTGCCTTCATGGACCCATCTAAGGGATGATTTGTAAAGTTGCTTTTTCTAATTTGCAGGTGGCAAAGATTGTCGCCGAAACAATGCATAATTATCTACTGTTTGAGCACTTATTGCAGGTTCATCTTATCCCTCCAGAGCATGTTCATCCCAAAATGTGAGTTCTGTGCACTATTTTGTTTCTGGATTCCTCTTTTTCCCCATGTACTGTCTGCGCAAACAGATGCCTATCTTTCTTAAAAGAACGTTGATCATGCGTATTCTTTTTTGTTAGGATTTTTTCCATAATTATCACCTGCTTTGCTGTTCACGCAGATGGAAAGGTTTTAATTACCGATATAAACCCCTGGATCGGGTCCAAGTTCAGCGAAAAAACCACAACAAGGTAGCTGGAAGATTAGTTAAAAATTGTGGTGTTTTCATCTTTTACAAATGAAAGGAAGTCCAATTGGTGAATCCATCTTTGGTTATAACTGTGCAGGAAAGAACACTGGAAGAACATAAGAAGCTGGTTGAAGGAATTATGCAACGTGATAAAAAAAGAAGGAAAAAGATAGAGGCGGCTGGTATCGATTATGAATGTCCAGATATTGTAAGAAGCAACTGCTTTCTTTTACTTGGATATTTTAAGGGTTTCATGCTTTGGCTTCATGGTTTTCTATGATGAGTTGAGTGATTTTGCATGTATAGGCAGAAGTACTCTGTCTCTCTCTCTCTCTCTCTCTCTCTCTCTCGCGCGCGCGCGCATGCGCACACAGATTGATTGATACTTGTGTTGGTTTCATAGGATCTGCTTCTTAATGGTGTGTTCTTTTCATTTTTAGGTCGGTGACACCCAGGCAGTTCCCAAGAAGATCAGGTTTGATGAAGAGTAGCCCTGGTGCAAAACATGCTTTCTTGTTTTCTGTTTTCATTTTTCTTGTAAACGATGGAAGAGTTATAATGGTAGTCTCAGCTTAATCCTTTTATGTGATTGCAATTCCTTTCTACCTCGTTCTTGTTAATTCCGTCGGCTTTTGGGATATGTGAGCTAGGGCGTGTTTTTTTTTTTTTTTTTTTTTTTTTTTTTAAATGGGAAAAGCTGAAAGGTTGAAGCAAATTAAGAGATGCTTTGAGTTATATTTTCCATGCCTTCGACGGTTGAGATGCTTCGGAAGGAATAGTCCTGGAGCATCTAATTAAAGTCCCCGTTTTTTAGTCCTGGCTACTTCTAGATGGTTTCTTAGTACAACGCACTGGTGCATGGCTGGTGTGTAACACCAGACTAGCAGTCCATCCCCCGCGATGACATCGCACAGCGGCCTCGGCAGACTTCTTAGGCGGTAGCTCCAGAATACCGTGAGGACCAACCCTCTGATAATTTCATAGCTTGACAACTTCTTCCCAAAGAGAAATGTCAGTTCCCCATTTTGCGGGTAGTTGACAATCTTATCAGGCCGAGGGTCTGAAACGCCAGCCATCGCTATCGTCTGTTCCCAAGTAGCATTATTTCGGAATATGAGGTGATATGTGACGGGGCTCGGCTCTTCTATAAGGAAGAAAAAGTTGCCATCTGTGGGAGCGTGCATTGAGCATGAAGACAGTGGAGTGGAATCACGAAATCAGAATGCATGAGAAGATAGGACTGACTCAGAAGCAAATGCATGGGGCAGTTTTAGCAAACTGCTGTCCTCGGCCCATACACTGATCAAAAAATATCTTTGGTTTATACCTTGTCGCGGAGTGTGCCTGACCGGGTCCGTCGGATCCCAACAGCGATGACCTCGCCAGGCAGAGTGGGAACACATACAATCAAGAACTGTCATAAAGCCTGCCAAATTAGGTATATGAGAATCTTATGTCAATGTCGTAATAGTGAAACGGTCATTCATTACAACAACGGCAGTGCTATCCAAATACCACATAATAATGTCTTCTATGAACGCACCTAACACATTGAAATAGACCATCATTTCATTTGATATCACATTCGCCGATGCACTGTTCGCCTCATCTCGACTTCGTCCGCTAACTAAACTGTGGATGTCTTCACCAAGACACACCCTATTAGAGATAATTGAAAGATATCAAGAGATTTTCCATTTCTTCCCTTATTAATAGAAATTGATATTACCTTAATTAGTCACCTATAAATAGGCTCACGTACTCTACATCAAAATATAGTGAAATTACTCAATTTTCTTTTCTGCTTTACTCTTATCTGGGATTGTCGGTGATTAGCATGGAAAGAGAGAACAAACAGCTGATATTTGAATCCAAGTTGCAGTATTTGCCTCATGAAGGGTTCTGATGTGTAACGGGAAAAAAATGGGAAAGACAGAACGTAAACTGTTCCGAAACAATTTAGTTGATTCTGTCGTAGATTCAATGATTCAGATGAACAGTTTTGCTCTTGCTTTAGTCTTCGGTATCATTTTCGAGAGATTCAGATTTACTAAAAATTAAAGTTGATCCAAAACTTCTTAACAAAATTTGAGCCAGATCAAGAATTTTCAGAGTATGATGACACAGGGTCCGAACAAATACAAGAAACTGTCCAAGTCCATGGTCTGCATAAGGGCATAACAGCATGCTGATACTCCAGAGCTAACTGCTGCACAAGTAGGGGACCTTTCTTAACTGATGACATGGTTGAGAAGTTGGGGAGCCCAGACTGGGGATTAAAAGTGTGTTCTGACAAGAGAAACCTTTCTGTAGAAACAAAGCGGTAGGTTGGCAGAAGCATAAGATCCATTTAATCCTAAATGAGTATGCTGTGGAAGGGACTTTATCTAAAGTTTCGACCTGAAGCAAAATTATGGAACTTTACTTTCCAGTAGCGAAGAAAAAGACATGCCCATCTTTCTTGAAATAATGTTGATGATGAGTATTCTTTTCTATTGGGGTATTTTCATGATTGATTTGCTGATCACCTGCTTTCCTTATCACTCAGATAGAAAGGTTTTAATTACTGGGATAAGCCACTGGATCGGGTCCAAGTTCAGTGGAAAAGGCACAAACAGGTAGCTGGAAGGATAGTTAAAAGTTGGGGTGTTTTCATCTTTTACGATTGAAAGTAAGCCCCAATGGTGATTCCATCTTTGGTTATATCTGTGCAGGAAAGAACATAAGAAGTTGGTGGAAGCAATTATGAAACGTGATAAAAAGAAAAAGGAAAACTCCAGGATGCAATACCAATGCTTCGCACGCTTGAAGCAATTTATGAAGCAGGAAAACTCAGGGGCGCAAGTCAGTAGTCTAATTCTTCAGATAATCAGGCTTTATTTATCATCAACTTTCAAAGCCAAGGACCCACAAACCAAAAGAACAGAAAGAAAACTAGCGATCAATCATTCGGCGTCAAATATCTTCTAGCATTGTTCAGAATCCTGATCCTGTTTAACTTTGACTTGTTGCTGTTTCTCCTGAAGTAGCTTCCTGAGGTACCACATGGTCGCCAACCTGCATGCAGGGCATAGTATGACTCGGCCTCGTTTTGAATTACAGTGCATTAAATCCCGGGACAAAAACCACCCTAGTCAAGATCTTATGGTATATTCGCATGAAAACTAACTCGATTCTTACCGGTTGGATCAGAAACCTCAAATTTCCATGAAGACCATCCTCCGCATCATATAGACACCAGCAATCAATTTCTTGTCCAATGAAGAATCGATTCGCGACAACAATTTCGTCCCAAGCAGATTTCTGGAACCGGAAACTGGTCATATCTGGATTGTCTTTTAATACGATGCCGCTGTGGGTGTACAGCTGGTGTGTAACACCAGACCATCAGTCCATCCCCGGCGATGACATCGAGCAGTGGCCTTGGAAGATTTCTCAGGTGTTAGTTCGAATATGCGGTGAGGGCTAACCCTTTCTTAACGTCGCTGCTTGTCAACTTCTTCCTGAAGAGATATTTCAGCTCCCCATTTTGCGGGTAGTTGAGAATCTTGTCTGGTTGAGGGAGAGGAACACCCGCCATCAATAGCATCCTATCTCAAGAAGTATTGTCTCTGAATATGAGACGATATGTTACGAGGCTTGGCTCTTCTAAAGGAAGAAAGAGTTGCCATCTGTATGAGCTTGCATCGCACATGAAGACACTGAAGTCGAAACACGAAATCAGGATGCATGAGAAGGTGGACTGACACAGAAGCAAATGCATGAGGCAGATTTAGCAACTATTCTGTCTTTGATTTATACCCTGATCAAAGAAAATGTCTTTCGTTTATATTCTGTCATAGAGCGGGCATGGTCAGGTCCGGTCCGGTCCAATCCGGTCCCAGTGGCGTCATACCGGGCTAGGCAGATTGGTCCCAAGTGCGATTTTCGTGATAACTTCACATATAAAGTACAGAGATATGTTTCCTAGAACTGTATGCACCGCAAGAGATGTTACTCTCGGTTGCTTATGCACGTATGTTTACATTAAGCAGGATCATACATTTCATCTTGGGGTTGTCTTTTGGGAAAGGGATTCTGTGGTGGCAACATAAATTGATTGAAATAGTCGGTAGCATCGTGTCAAATAGTAGTTTAATCGATTATAGGTATATCGTAATCTTCAACTGATTTAACTGTCAAGAACTGTTTGCTATAATTTTGAGGCAAATCTTGATTTTCATTCTTGATTTGTCGGTGTAAGATATGCTACCCTGTCCAAATAAAATACCGATTGTGAAATTATCATCTAGAAATTAATATAAATTAAATAGGTTGTATGTGAAGCTTTGTCTTATGGAGAACAATAAAATTATTGCGTACATGAAGGCTCCACTTATTTCTTTTAAAATGAATAATTTGACAAACATTTTCCTAAAAATAATTGACCATACCGCTTGAAATAATTAACAAATAAAAATTGTATCATTATCGATAAAAATTTATATCTAAACATTTTTGTAGATAATAAAAAATAATAATTTGTTGGCTCATTTTTTGTAAGCAATTGTTTTTAAGAAAATGTTTTTCAGATCATTAATTTTTCATGAAACAAATGCACCCAAAATTAAAGAAAATATTCCCCATTATCTCCTTATTAAGGTAATGGTGTTGGCCAACGTAAGGTAATAATATTCACATTAATTTAGTGTAAGTACTTAATAGAACATCTTTGAACAATAAGGGTAGCTTCAAAAATAAAAAGGAAAAAGAAAAAAAAGATAAGAGAGGAGACTATCTTAGGTGAAGGTATTCTTGCTTTACGCTTCCAACTATTTATTTTGACTTCTTGAACTACTTAGATTGGGTTTTGGCGACTTTTAAATTTCCTCAGTACCATTAAATTCTTTAACTACTTAGGTTGGACGCTATTTTTAAAATGTCAATACTTATTTTTGTTGACGTATTAGATTATCAAGACATCATCTTTCTGTAGCTTAAAGCTTTGTTGTATAGACATGTCTCACATGGAAACTCTGCGATACCAAAGCAGCAGATTTTGTGCTCAAATGTTCATGTTACACTTGTTTCACCTCACAAAAATCGTGCTTCATGTTTCTAAGCTTAGGATTTAAACACCACCTTTCGAGCACTCGCACTTTTAGCTAAGCTTGGGAATCATCTTGTACCCTCGACTGATTCGGAGTATTGTGTATCAGCGTCGAGGGCAAGTGAAAATATACGACGCACGTATGTCATTCCTAGAAGTCCAAACTCAAGAAGAAAGAGCTTTCTTACCAGATTTTCTGCCGACTAACATTCTCACTCAAAACGCTGTCTTTGCCTCATTCAAATGGTAGTAAAGGATCAACACAAACTGAAAGAACAGAAAGAAAACTAGCAATCTATCGCGTCAAATATTATCTAGCATTGTTCAGAATGCTGATCCTCTTCTAGCTTTGACTTGATGTTGCCGTTCCTCCTGAAGCAGCTTCATGAGGTACCACTGAGTCGCCAACCTGCATGCAGCGCATATCATGACGAGAACCAACCCAGTCAAGATGTTTTGTTACATTTGCATGGAAATTTGCCTAACTTTATTCTTACTGGTTGGATCAGAAAGCTCAACTTGCCATGCGGACCGTCCTCTCCATCGTACAGATACCAGCAATCGATTTCTTGTCCAACGAGAAATCGATTCTCGGCCACAATTTGGTCCCAACCCAGTTTTCGCAACCGGAAGTAACGGGTCATGTCTGGGTTGTTTCTCAGTATAATGCTGCTGTGGTGTATAGCCGGTGTGTAACACCAGACCATCAGTCCATTCTCAGGAAATCTCAAATCAAACCGTTTGTACTTACTCCAACAATGGAAGGTATCAGGCAATCCAACTTAAATTTGGAAGTGGGAGAGGAAATTTCATTTTGGAGTGGTGGCCAAATGCCATTCGACTTTCTCCAACAAGGCACATATAAGCACTGTTTACCATAAAAGAATTGCCTTTCATATGCCCAGTGCCCCCAGCACGGAATCGCGTGCGATAAAAGAATTGTCATGAAGCCTGTCAAATAAGGTACATGAGAGTCCCACACAAATGTCTACCATAAACGAAAGCTCGTCCTGGAGATAGAAACAAACGATACTGCTTTACTAATTGAAGAGTAACATAGAATCAATCATCCAGTGTCTGCTTTCTCTTTCAGGTAAAGAGAAAAGGCGGCTAGGTACTCCGGAAAACCGAATCTGACTTCTCTGAAGATCGTAATCATATTTTGGGTGGAGCCACATCAAGATCTACATGGATAGAAAATACTGAAAGTAGCAAGCTGCTGAAAACATCGAGACTTGGTACAACCAAAAAGAGAGGTGATACAGCGCTCTTGTCGAGTAAAAGAGCAAGGCCCACCGATGATACAGCTGTTGTGGAGATTATGGAGTAAATAAGAGGTAATTAGGAAAGTCAGAAGAGTGGGCCCAATGAGAGGAAAGAAAATCACCAGTCCACCACTGATAGAAACCACCATGTTCTACAACTGAGCTAAACAAAACTGCCCCACCAATTAACTAATGCTAAGGGAGATCAACAAATATTAGGAAAAGGACTTTTTACCATATTTACAGCATATGTGAGAATTCTCGAGAGACAGCAGCAACGAAGTTTCGAGAATGATCCTTTCTTGGGTGGACATATATCTTATAGTTTTCAGTCTAAGAGAGTCTGGCTAGCTCTTCATCCCAAGATTGTTATGCATTAGATTGGCTTTCTGGGTGCGCATTTCCTTTATCTTTTGAAAACTGACCAGGCTCAACCAATGTGTGGATGCTCTCTCCAGGTTCTGATCTACCTTCCATGGTTGCAAAGTGATCCTCTCGTATGGGGTCCATCCTGTGGGTGTAGTTGGCTCTAGACGTGAAGTTTTGAGCAGCCAATGGACAATGTGGGGAGTGCACACGCACAGTCTCCATGCCTCGATGAGGTCGAAGAGCTGAACTAAATAAAGGTTGCATTGAACGCTTCTTCTCTGAAAACTCTCGTAATGATACTCGGCAGACTGGACATGTGGAATGCTGCTGAAGCCATATGTCTATACAAGTGGCATGGAAAGAATGCCCACAACTGGGGAGGATACGCAGCATGTCTTCGTGATGGTATTCAGCCAAACAAACAGTGCATCTGCATTACAATTTCAAACCAACACGTGCAATAATGAGAACATGTTAAGGCAACCATATAAACATCAAGAATGTCAGTGATTAGCATGGAAAGAGAGAACAAACAGCTGATATTTAAATTCCAAATGCAGTATCATCTTGTCAAGGGTTCTGATGTGTGACTGGAAAGAATGGTCAATACTAATGTGCAGCAAAAGAAAGGGAGCCAGCTGCTCGCTTGCCAACTAATACTTAGCAATACCTCGAGCGATTCACTTCTCATCGACTTGTTAATGACCTCAAAACTTAGAGGAGGTTTAGAGGGTGACAACATCAATTCCTCACATACTACGAGCAAACTACAAAGCAATGGGCTATACCAACAACGTGATAAGCTACCGCAATGACACCTATGACATTGTAAGAATCACAATTGCAATCACCACAGTTGCCACAACATACTGAGATAGAGAGACACAGAATCGCCTTACAATTGTAATATCGTCTACCTGGCTACGAGAACAACCAAACTCAAAGATCTAAGGCATAACACATATGGCTTTTTCACCCACATGTGCCAGTAAAAGCCAACTAAATCCAACCATTTAGCAGCTAAAAGGAGAAGGTGTGAGTACAAGCTACATCCCTCCAAAAAAAGAGAAGAAGGGTCTGAAAGATGCAACATGACAGCCAGTTTAAACATGCAAAATCAAAATTTCTTGACGTGCCATGTTCATATGAGTTTCTAGATGCCTAAAGGTACACTATTTTTTTCCACAGATCTTTCCAAACAGCTTTAGTATTGAGTTATACAAATGCCTCTCTTATCAAATATATACCTTCTAAAGAAGTAGATATCGTATCATCTTGCAATTTCATGGTTTGCCAAAATAAATGAGTATTGTGAAGAAAATGTTGGCTTTATGAACCAGTATGTAACAACAGAAAAGTCATAAACAAGCCTGGCTCTTGAACAGGGCAATTAGAACAAAATGTTGAACCAAAGAAGCATTAGTTGATTCGTTTTCTTTCCGATCTCACTGAACTGTTTGTGATAAATTAGTTCTATTAGTTGCTTAGAATGACAACATATTACATTTGCTTTTCATCTGGCAAAGGAAAAGTTGGTTTAATCTCCACAAAATTCTATTATTCCTCGCTCAATTTTATGAAGAGGAATTCAAGTTTTAAATTCTTCACATGGCCAAACTATTCAAAAATTCTTGAATTGATATTTTGAGGTAATGTAGTCTTTCATTTTCCTAATCCTCCAAATCACAGTCCCATTCAGGTCTTTCAGTAATTGTTATTTCAACCTCGAAATACTTAGCCAAACTAACATTAACAATGGCTTCCTACCAGCCATACTTCACAACCGATAGAGCCGTTAATTTCAAACCTAAAGAAAGCCTTACTATGTGACGAGCATCATCATACTAATAATGCTCAAAAAGTTTGAAGTGTTCTGAGATGAACAATAGCAAATGGGAAGACAGAATCCACAATGAATAAACTGTCATAAAACAATATAATAATTCAGTTGTAGAGTCAGCAGTGTGGATAAACAAATTTGCTCTTGCTCTAGTACTTAGTATCTTTTTCAAGAAATTCAAATTTACTTACAATCAAAGTTGATCTAAAACGTCTAAACTAAATTTGAGCCCAATGAAGAATGTATAGAGTATGATGAACCAGTTCCAGAAAAATGCAAGAAACTGTCCAAGTCCATGATCTGCTTAGGGGCATAACAGCATGCTGTTGCTGCAGAGCTAGCTGCTGCGAGGACCTGCTAAACCATAACCTGGTTGAAAAGTTGGGGAGCCCAAACTCCGTGATTGAAAGTGATTTCTGACAAAAGAAACCTAACTATTGAAACAAAGTAGTGGGCAAGCAGAGATTGGCAGAACCATAAGATCCATGTGATCCTAAATGAGTATGCTACGGAAGGAACTTTATGCCAAAGGTTTGTCCCGAAGCAAAATCATGAAACTTTACTTTCCAGAACATCAGGTACAATATTCTCAAGGTCCCACGCAGTTCTGTCCCTCAGAACTAATAAAGCTCCTCAGAAATCATTCTCTAAATGCCATGGTAATAGCATTATGACAATCCCTGCAAAATGTTCGCGATGCTTTATCTAAAAGGAACTAGTTGTACCCCAATCATAAACCGAGCAAACTCCGCAACATTTCTACTGTAGAAGAAAGAGACAAGCTTTGAAGACTCGAGATCCATAAAAGTTATCTACTACCCAAGAACAGAAGAAATCAAATAATCAAGAAAATAACGTACTGAGAATTGTCGACCTCGGAGAAGAACTCGTCGCTGTATTTCTTTGTCGGGAATTTAGACACCACTACAGGTTCAAGACCATGTAAACCCCGCTCTAGCTGTTCAGAGAAGGAGACGAGGCTTTAGTTACAAACATCAGCTTTAATCTCTCGATTCAAAGCTTAGATTTTTCACGTATCAACAAATAAAGGGCTGAATTTTGTCATTCATAGCCTCATTACGCACAGATCAAGGTACACAGATGCAAGGAAAACCAAAACGACAGGTAACTTTTGGTCCGAAAAGAGGCAAAGTAGTTGAAAAGGACGATACCAAGCGGAATTTCAATATGAAAATTCAAATTAGCGTGAAAGAGTAAAATGCTAAAAAATCAACACCACGGCGAACGAAAATTGAGAAAGAACAACCGGAAAGAAGGAGAAGAAGAAGAAAAGAAAAACAGAGAAGATTATGTTGAAGCTCCACATTCTGCAAGTCGGCGCAAAAGAATGGTCCAGGAGCAATGCATGAGGAACAATTTAAGAATCCACCCCAGGAACATCAGTAGAGTATAAGAGAATCACCAAATCTCGAAGCAATAACAATCACCAGTTCGAAAAGAAAAGCTTATGCACGAAAAGATTCGGTCAAAGAAGCACTAAGAAAAAAGGCCTCTTGCGCAATCTATTGCCAGCGGAAAAGCCAGTGTGGAGTACAGACACCGAGTCAGGATCGAAAAGGAAAAGGAGCAAAATAACAAATCGGTGGGAAGCACAAGACACATCATGGCGAAATCGACGGGAAGAATCGAACACCGCCGAGTTCAAACGAAGATACCGGGAAGAGAGAGAGAGAGAGAGAGAGAGATGGAAGCGCGTACAATGCTAAGATCGGATCGGCCGGCGCGAGCAAAGGAGCGGCGAGAGGCGTTGAGCTGAATCCGAGCGCAGATGAGCCGCGTGCAGACGAAGACGATGAACATGGTGCTCACCGCGAACCCGATCACCGTCATCACCAGGTTTATCCCCGAAGATATCATCCTCTTCCCCGCCCTCTCCCGGAACCAAAAAAGAAACCAAAAAAAAGAAAGAAAAAAACTTCGAAAAACTTGTCCGCGATTTCAGCACCTGAACATCATCAGTTCCCTCCGCCTCTTCTTCACCTTCTTCACGCCCGCCGCGTGGATGCGCCGCGTGACCCCGCCGCCGCCGCCGCCGCCGCCGTCGCCGCAGTTCTCTTCGACATTCGGCCCGCCGGCGAGGGGTCGCGGGCGACGCTCGGCATGATTCGCGGGCGGGGAGGAGGAAGGATAGCCGAAAGCCGAGGCGCGATACCGGCGGAAGGCGAGATTCTCAGGCGAAAAGGCGGAGGCTTTCCGGTCGGCGACGCCGAGAGAGGAGGAGGAGGAGCTTGGGAGGAAGTGGAAGAAGAGTGTGACGGATTTCGGCAGTTGCAAAGAAAGCGGTGGGGAGAGAGAGAGAGAGAGAGAAATGAAGGTGAGCGCTTTGGGAAAAACGGGCTACGGAGGGTCCAATTTAAATGAAATCAGGATGATGATTACCGATTAATGTGGGGGGATTGATTAATTTAAATTAATTGAGAATTTATCATCATCGTTTTGCAGCTTTTCCCTCACTTTCCCGTTTGGCTTAGTCCTATTTAGACTCCATTTTTGCTCATTCGTTTGGACCCTTCTTTCTTCGATTTTTTCTTCTTCTTCTTCATCTTTTCTTTTTAACGTGTTCCTTTCCTTTTCCACGATAGCCAGTGATAAAGTAAAGATCGAATTCAGATGAGAAGACGGGGTTTCCCGCGATCCCATCTATTCTAATGATGGGAATTGTTCATCGCACCTATCCTAGAAGCTAAATCAAATTGATTATCCGGGACTCCATGATTTGTCCTGAGCCAAATTAATCTCCTCCCTTAATTATCAAAAGTTGAAGCACATGTGCACTTTGGTTGAAAGAGTTGAGAGAGAACAGAAAATGGTCAGAGATGAGGGTGGATAGACATGATAGAATTGACTAATAAGTAGCATGTGATTTTGTGGTGAGTGAACGGTCCATGTGGAAGAAGAAGAGTTGGGCTGTTACTGTTTGAATATTAGACTAATGCAAGCAAGTTTCTGGGTTTTAAACAGGAGAATATTTAGGGCACTGGGCTTTCCTAGGTTCTTGAAATGAGTCCCCCCTTTCCTTTTCATGTAGACAATGGAAAAAAAAAATCCTAAAATTAATATAAGATGACCAACTCAATTATAAATTTTTTATTTATATCAATTTAATCTTTAAATCTTCTCACAATTCATCAATATAGCCCTTAAGATCAATTTTGGCCAAACATTACCAAAGTTGACATCAGCCACGTCACATGATTAGCCAAACATCGCTAGTCATCTTACATTAATGTAAACAATTTTTTACAATTTCTTTTAAAATTTATGAATCATTTTTTCTTCTCATTTATCTTTTCTTTTTTTTCATCTGCGGTTGGTCACCAGCCACCATCGAGTATCAAACACAAGCGAAGAGAAAAGAAAATGGAAAAAAATGAAAATGAAAAAAAGAGAAATTAAAAAAAAATTCCAAAAATCATCCACATTAACATTGGCTATGACAACCGGCATTCATGTCGATAATTTCTGACCAAAATTGACTTTAAGGACTAGATTCATAAATCGTAAAAAATGTTTAGAACTAAATTGGTACAATTAATAAATTTAAAACTAAAGTGACTTCCATACAATAAGCATAAGACTTATTGATTATTCAATCGACGTGTAGGAAGATTTTCATGTAGATCGCGATAGGCGATTTGCTCTTTCAAATAGTCTTCTACCCGAACGACAGAACTTCAAAAGAAGAATGAATGGATCAATGTGTGCTCGATCTCAACTCAACAAGATTCAGCATCTGATGAGTTTTCTGCAGCATTTCCTAAATTAATGACCACTTTTGAGAGCTTTGCTTGATTTTTATATTGTTTTTGGAAACCAAAGGGGAATGGGGCATGCTGCTAAGTGCTCGAAGGCATGATGGATCCTCAAGGACTTTGAGACACCGAGTACTTATCCAGAAACTAATCAATGTAACGATGCCCACCTACTCATGTGTGTAATCCAAGTGCGGGTCATCTTCACAAAGTCATAAGCAAGGATTTATGGACCACTTGGGCTTTGGACATTATTTTAATACAAAGGATCCTTCTTCACTCATCCAGCTCGTCAACTCTCTCTCTCTCTCTAGAGTCCTTTTTCTTTCCAAATAGAAAAAAGAAAAAGAAAAAGAAAAGTAAGGTTACATAATTTATTAATCATAGAGGTGATACGTGTTACTCGAAATAATTAGTCGGTAGAATATGTTTTCATTATCCATAACAATTTATATCTAAACATTGTAATTGATGAAATGAAAAATGTTTTTTGTTCATTCATTTTTGTAAACTATATGGATGATTATTTTAAGGAATATGTTTTGCAAGTCATTCATTTTTCGCGAAACACGCGTAGTCTTGAACCGTTGGAATTCACAACTAAAATCTGTTTTTTTTTTTTTTTTAGTGATTATCCGGTAATGTTCAAGAAGGAGCATGTTTAAGATGGGAGCGACATATATGTTAAATTTTTGAAAAAGTGGAAGGTGGGAGTAACTTTATGAAATTAAAATCACTAATATAAGATTCGTTTCTAAGTTGGTGACATGACCCAAGAAAGCAATTGGTGCTAGGTTACATCCCAAACGAAATATAATATGTTGCAAGACTTAAGGAAATATTATGGTATTACTGTTTGCATTTTTGTAGCGACCTTGGTGGATAATAATCTTTTAAACCGACATAATATATCTGGCCACTTGAGGAAAAATAATTAGAACATTGCATGTTCACTTCTATCCACATAGAAGCATCACTTGTCCTCTTTTTCTATAATATTAGGCACCCATCATTTCCTCCCAACATGCTTCAATTTTGATCTATAATAACTACATATTATTAATTTCGATTTCTTTCTAAAGAAACCTATGTCGTTAAAAGTGTACTTTATGACGTGATTTCACAATAAAAGATTGTCAACATCAGATTATCACTCATTATCAACGTAGATCAAAAAGCCGATAGTGATCACTAACGTCGTCTTATTAGGTGACTGGTTAAATTTTTGATAAATACATGCTGTAATTTAATAAAATATTATGTAAATTTTTAGTGTTTCACCTTCTCTAACACGAGATACCATAAATTTTGCTCACTCCCCTCGAATATAGTGACTTTGCACTTTGCATGACATCAATGAGAGTTTAAGTCAATTGGGGCCTTTAATTTCCAGGAATCTGACCCCAAAAAAAAAAACATTCCAGGAAGGAAAGGGACAGATAAAATTTTGCATCAAGAACGTGATGGGAATATAATAAGAAGTGCATAAAAAACATGGAAAAAAAGTCAAATAGTTGCGTCATGGATGATGCGATGGCGCACCATTTGAGTAATTACATTGCAAAAAATTAGTAATTTATCATATATTTTGAAGATTATATGGGCTGCTTATTCTAAATATATTACGATTGTGGATAAGCATTGATCTATAATTGAGGGCTCTTTTTTTTTTTATTAATTTCCCTATTAAATGTTACCTTCCTGGACAACCCAAATTTTCCCATGTACATCTCAATCTGCAACTTAAATAATTTGGGGAAAATCGAAGAAATGGTTTTTTATTTTTATTTTGGGTTATACCCTAAAAACCCCAAACCCAGACACCCGCGACAAATTTGCCCCAAACTATTTTTTTTGACCACCAAAAACCTCAAACCTGGTATACCTTTGACAAATTTACCCTAAACCTGGTACATTTGTGACAAATTTACCCTCTGTTAGTTTTTATTAAATTTTATTGTCAAATTATTAAGTTAAATAACACGTGACAGGTTAATTAATATACCAATTTGGGATTTTACGCTCCGTTTATCATAGTTTATAATTTTTGTGATTTTTTTTTGTATTAATCCAATTTAACATGGGGTATATTTGTCATAAATTTACCAGTTTGGAGTTTTTTGCCATCGAATAAATTAGTTTGGGGTAAATTTGTCATAAATGTACCGTTTAGGTTTTTTATGATTAGTCGGGGTAAATTTGTCACAGATATACCAGGTTTGGCATTTTTCATGGTCAAAAAAATAGTTTTGGGTAAATTTGTCACAAGTATACCAGTTTGGGGTTTTTCAAGGTATTAACCATTTTATTTTTATAATGACAAAATGACTTAAACAATCTCTCAACTCTAACGCCATGTCTAATGTCATTTACGTACTTTTAACTCATTTAATATAATCTCTGAACTGTTGATAAATGTTCAATATAATCCATCGACTATATGGAAAATATTCATTATCTTAATTCAAATTAACGGAATCTGTTGATATCGTGATCAATTCATAATAATCAAACAAATATAAAGTTGCGTGTGAATTATCCAAGTAACATGGTATAACAATCCACACCATGAGAAAACGACGGATATGTTCATGCCCTAATTTTTGCTTTCATTTTCTATTGTAGATATATTAAAGAAAAATGAATATGTTGGCTTATCATTTAAAAAAAAAAAAATCCTACTCAATGGGTAATAATCCGTGTCATCGGACAATGCCTAATTTGGTATTTGAGTAACACAAGGGCTACATTGACTAATAAATCAAGGACTATACCGAATTAATTAAAAATCTAAAGATGACAATCTCTATTAAGCCAAAAATCAAGAGCCATTCACGTCGTTTTCTCCACGAAGAGATGAAAGGGCTAAAGCGTGCACCTTCCTGAAAAGACTAATTCATCCTTGACGACACGTCAATCTCCCGACCACAAAGAGCACATGACAACCTATAGATAGTGCCAAGTTCCCTTTCTTTTTCTTCTTCTTTTTTTAATTATCTAAAAAAGTTGTTTGGCGGCCGGAAAAAAAGGATTAGTTTGAAACCTTAATTAGACTCGCTTTAATTAGTGGAGTAATTGTTAATTAGTGGCGTTGCGTGCCTGTGCTTGGCCGTATCGCAGGAAGGAGATCGAGATCTAGGTTTAAATTACACCGCCCCTAAATTGGACCTACTCTTATTAAGGGGTTAACATAATTGCACATCGTCATCGATAAGACTATAATTATCTTCCAAAATGGCATGTGCCGCACTAGCAAAGGTCTCCAGAGATCCTTCAAGATTTCCATAAAATCCTCCACAAGATTCAAAACAAGTGCAAAATCATGGTTGGACGGACGGGAGATCAAGTGAGCAACACGCCCAACAATAATTGTGTATTTTGTCAAAGATCTATCGTCAGTGACGTACCAAAATTTATTCCGCACTTATTATAGCCTCTCAAGAGAAGATATCGCGTTGTCGGCTTATACGTTACCGAACCCAAGTGGTAACTATAGTACTTTTTTCATTTTCAGTTTTTAATTTATCCTCAATAATCTTAGCTAAGCTAGGACCACATCTTGTACTTCTGCTTTTATATATATATATATATATATATATATATATATATATATATATATATATAGTATGCAGTACTTTTTTCATTTTCAGTTTTTAATTTAACCTCGATAAGCTAAGCCAGGGCCACAACATCTTGTACTTCTGCCTAAATGTATATGTGGATGGCAAAAGTACAGATGACTAAGCTTTAAACTAGTAAGTACCAATTTTCAATTGATAAAAGAACGTTCTAGGTAAACTTTATGCAAATGTAAACTGCACGAATTATCACTGCACCAAGCACTTTGGCCCTGACAATCTAGCCCGTGACATCATCTCATGTTGGGTCAAATCTAGTAGGTTTCGAAGGTTTGGGAATAGCATGGTTTTTGTCTTTTTTTCAAAGGTATTCTTGCAGTTAGCACGAAAGCAACATCTCCACGGCTTTCGGTTATATATTAGTAGTGACTCCAAGAGTCGCTGCCACTGCTGTAGTCACGGTTTCTCATGAGTCGACAATCGTAAACTGCAATTGAAAACTCGATCAATTAAAAATTGAGATTATTATTGATTTTTGGTATTGATATTAAGTTTCGTTTATTTCATGTAAAATGAAAATTTCAAAAATCTTCCTTTTAAAATAATCGTTTGTATCGTTTATAAAAAAAAAAAAAATTAATCGTCAACGAAAAGATATAAACATAAATTGCTTAAGAATCATTTAATAAATTAAAAGTATGTACACGACACTACACATTAAACCAAAATTAAGCGATTATTTGTATAATTATTTCTAAATAATACAGCAAAAATAATCCACTTATTATGGAAAGTGGTTTGTATTTATCTTTTGACATGTCCTTCCAAAGAGATGTCATTGGTCAAATTCTCTTTCTAGGCAGTGTCATTGGTCAAAAAGATCACACATTTCAGTTCTATTTTTGGTGAGAAAATTCAAATGCGGATGACTCAGATTCATGTCCCGCGAATTTCCTGCCTCCGAAATTCAAAATTTCAGTTTGAAAAATAAAAGGAAATTTATTAATTAAAACAAATTAAACGAAGGAGGAGGGGAAAAAAAGGCAGCAGATTCGAACTTTTCTTTTTTCTACCACTTTTTCTATTGATTAGTCTTTTTCTCTAACATGGAAATGGAATATCCACGGTTTGAGGCCTTGGGGAGCTTTTCCTCATTGACCAACAAATTTTGCCATATTCTTGAATTGATGTACTAAATACTATAGATATGTCATGTAAATTATGAAGGGTTTGTTGCACGGAAATGGAACGACTCGAAAAAAAAAATTTCTTTGGTGATTTAATTTTTATTCATTGGCTAATATTTCCAATGACATAAACAATCATTTCTAATAAATTATTTTCCAAATCGTTGCTTTATCACGAAACAAACACCCCTCAATATTCCAATTTGATAGATTAGCCTTAACATATTTACCTGTTTGTATATCAAAGTCAAAATTAACTTTCAACTCTTTTTTTTTTTTTTAGGTTTTCCATTATCATCCTTGAATTAATTTACATAAAATTATCCACTACTTTCTCTTGATAAAACAGCCATCCGATCCACAAATGTTAATAAATGCCCCATTACATGCACCCAGATAAATAATCAATCCAATTCTCTTTAAACATAATCCATCCACGATCACCACCTCAAGATTAGTATATAATCACATTTTTTTTGTGGTTAGAAGTATATTATCATTTTCGTGAGACTATACATAGGAATTATATCTCAAAGCCCATATCAACTAGAAAATTACTTAGACTCTATTTGTTTTACAGAAAATAACTTCCTAGAAAACGTTTTTCGGATTTCCCAACATTCGTTTCACAGAAAATGAATTAGTGAAAGAAAATGTTTGCCATTGGAAAAAACACCTTCAAAATTAAGAAAATATTTTACACTTTTCAAAAAAAAAAAAAAAAATTCATAAGTTATTCCATCTCACTTTCTTTCATCAAACTAATTCTCATTTTTTTTATATTATCTTTTTCTTTTTCTTTTCTTTTCTTTCTTTCATTTTCTTCTTCCTCCTTGACTTTGGCCGATTGCTGGCCACAGGTGAGTTCAAACTCTGCCTTACGTAAAGTTGCCAGAGTACGATTAACTTCACCTCCTTTTCGGGGGAGTCTCATCACATTAGTAGGTGAGGCTTCAGTTCGCCAAGTTCCAGCGAGATCGAGACTTGTTAGCCTGTGGCAAGGCTGAGCTCGCCAGATGCCAGATGCATCCAAGCTCAAGCCCCACCAGATCCGATCACTTAGGCAAGGCTCGAGCCTCGTCGGAGGTCGCCGGATGTCATCGAGACCCCAGCTCGCTCGATTGGCCTAAGTGAGCTAAAGGCTCGCGATTTGGCCTCTTAGGCGAGGCTTGAGCCTCACCCGAGGTTGCCAAACCTCGGCAAGGCTTTGGTAATGTCCAGCGAGACTCAGGCCTCACCTAGGTGGGTGGATCTAGTGGGGCTCAAGCTCACCGGTGTTGAGCTTGACCTCGCCATAGGCCGGTAATGCTCCGGCTCACCTATGGTTGGTCATCGGCTACCACCATGGCTAACGCCAGGCCTGGCCAACGAAGAAGAAGAGAAGAAGGAAAAAAAAAAAGAATAACAAATAATTAAAAAATTGATTTTTTAAAAATATAATTATAAAAAATTTTAAAATGAGTGCATGGAGGAAATGATTTTCCTTATTGAACAACAAAAAATATTTTCAAGTTCATTTTATGGTTTTGAATAGTGGAAAATATGGCTATTTTCTTGAAAATAGTTTATTGGAAAATATTTTCCAAAAATGCCATATTTTTGTGAAACGAGTGAAACCTTACGGCAAGTTTATTTTGCAGAAGATTTGGAAAATATTTACTAAATAGAATTGCTTGTATCGGTTACAAAGATGAAGGTTCATAAACATTTTTGTTGTCCATAAAAAAAATATTTGAATATAAATTGTTATCGATAATGAAAAGATTATTCATTGACTAATAAATTGCAAGTGATATAAATAATCATTTTAAAGAAAATACATTATAAAACATTGACACGAACAGTCCTTGAATTTTGACCCAGTATGTAATGGAATCCCTGAATTCTTAATCCTATTTAACGTGGTCCTTGAATTTTAGTTTAAGGTGCAATGTGGTTCTTACTCTTTTAATTTATTCAATATGATTTCCAAACTTTTGACACATATTCAGTTAGTCTTTAGATTATGTGAAAATATTCAATTTTATCATTTTATTAATTTAAGTTCAGAAACAATATTAAATATTTTTATATAGTTAAATGACTAGATTGAATTTGTATTAAAAGTTCAAAAAGTACATTATACAAATTGAAAGTTCATGAATGATTTTGCCATATTAGTTTAAAAGTTATCGATCATATTAAATAAATTAAAAATTTAGAGAATACATTACATATTTTGGTTAAAGTTTATAATCTATTCATGTCATTTTTCATTGATTTTTTCGCAAAACAAATGGTGGGTTTGGTTTCCATGGAAGATGCACCTGATTGGCTACGAGAAAGAAACATAATTATGAGGTTGGCCGTTAGAAATTTTTTGTATGGACCATCCATAAGTCAAGTCAAAACAATGGGACTGAGCATTTACCCACGGTTTTCGAAGAGATGAAATTGCTTTTCGGAAGCAAGTGGAATTGGAAAACGCACTAAGTTTTTAGGTCAAACATTGACGGGAAGTCGATTGGCTGTTTTTGTTAGAATCACTTGTTTGAAGAGCACAATATATCAATCCAAATGTCTATATCTGATCCATTAGATTTGATGTCGTCTTTTGACAAAAAATTTCAGCAGTAGATACCTCTTGTGCACGTAGTGTTAGACCGGTCATTGATTTCCTTATTATTGAAGTGATTTGCTGACATTTCTCACCACAGAATTATAAGGTGGTAGAGAAAACGAGTTATTAATACCCCTAAAAGTTATTAGACATGAGAAGTTTTGTAAAGTGATTCATAAGTAAAACCTACCTCAAAATTATAAGCATATTGAATCAAACCAAAAACTTCTTTTGAGGGTAGGTTTGACCCACGTGGATCTATAGACGGCAACATGCTAAGACCCTTTTCTAGTGGGTAAACAACTCTAGGATCGATAAGGACCCAAGCTTTAATTTGATGAGGGTGGCAATTTGATCATTGAAGCAAGATGGTCGAATGATGTGGGACTCCTAAGAGGCTTCTTTTTTTGGGGGAGAGGAGAGAACAAGTCTTATACCACTTCGAGTCGAGATAGCATTATTAGGCGAAATGGGTAGACATTGATGGGGATGTTTAAAATGATTCATGTTCACATTATTTCATTTATTTTGAGAGCTCGATCTCGTAAATCCGACTCAATCCTTACACGAAAGGGCAAGCGATAAAAGCTAATTAGCATCCTTGAGCAAGCAATCGATTCTTTCCTCCCCTTGTTAGAATCTTGGCCGGAGAATGCTCCAAAAATTTGCAACACGGAAGAGAAAAAAGCCAAAAGCTAAGATCCCATCCATGGCTACCTCGAGGCATGGTCATCTTGGGGCATGAGATATTTGTTGAATCGACAAAAGCAAAAGCTGGTAGCTTCACCATCTCTACAAATATCTCCCAAGTCGGGATAAAATCACTTGTCACATTCGAGAAAGGGTCATCATGGGAGCAATGATGCCATGTTCCTATTTGGATATGTCGTCAGACTGGTTGAATTTTCAGTCTCCCCACCTGCGCTTCTGGTACTTTTTTTCTCTCCTGTCAATCTTGTCTGTACCACTTGACCTATTGGAATCTAAGGCGGCAACATTAGGCGCTTTTCCCCTGATGTGTTCCATCTAAAACAGGAGATTGCTAGGTACTGCCTTTGTAGACCCTTTATCTTGATATCTTTTAAGGAGGAGTCAGGATCGAGTGTCGTAGATATAAATTCAATTCGCCCGCTTCTACCGTTTTCTTAGGAGGATTCTGCATGTTCTATCTTATAGATCCACCGAATTCAATTAAATGACTTAAAAGCGAATCTCTTAATTTTATCGATTCTAGGCTTTTTGCATATTAGTGTTACAGATTATATTTATGGCTTATTTACAACTGGCAAATCTATGATCACCCTTATAAGAAATATGATTGATTACGACTTATAATACTTATCTTGATTATCATTCTGTCACGATCTAAATGATTATTGGATATTGTATGCTGTCGATGGTGCTTATAACAAAGCTACTTTTGCTTTTTCCCTTCTCCACTTGATTCGGATCTAATGAAAGTATCTGCAAAATCATCTATTTATTGAAAAATTCGTAACATAAACTTCATGTTCCACTCTGCATTTTGATTTTATTAACTTCATGTTCACCGCTGGTTCAAACTTTTCTAGTAAAAGACAAAATATAGTGTCCATGAGCACTTTTTGTGTAGTCATCTTTGGAACTGAGAATTCAATTTAACGATAATTGCCTCTAACGTTATTGGTTTTTTAGAGTAATGCTCTAAACTATTTCTATTGTTAATGTCGTAGATTAGAAGGTCCAAAAGTTGTGCATAGTTTGCATTTGACTACATGGCACCACTAAGAGGTTAAGAAAACATGATTAAAGGGTGTTTGCGATAGCGATGCGAAATATCATGAGAACTTTAGTATATTATTCTAAGTTTATCTCTCCTATGTCCTTTTTACTGGAGTTTCAATTGATGTAACGACTATACGCTATGATAAGGATAGTCTTGTAAGGTGATTTGCCGAGAGATCATGCCAAGCATGATTTGTGCTTGAAATTCGAGCCTTTGAAATATGGAATTCCAATTGCCGCGACAACTTAGTTAACCCCTAATTATATAAAGTCATGCCAATTAATGTGAAAGTCTCTTCTTCTTTTTCTCCTTTTCCCCTCAAAATGCCCCCTCAAGCTCTTGAGGGATTGGTCGAGAGAGTCACCTTGCTTAGATTAATCCCGAGGGGCCATGCCCCCCATCTTCTAAGTAGGGTCTTACCCGATACATGTGGACGGACGTAATTTACGCGTCCGTTGGGATCCATTGAGTCGAAAGGTTCAGATGACTTGTGTTGTAAGCAGCTAAATATACAAAAATGGGCTTGGCACCTTGGAAGCAGAAGCTAGGCTTTCCTAAGTCGGGCCACATCAACCTAGCGAATGGATATGTTCGGCCCAATTTGAGACGCATTAGGCCCATTGACAATCGCCTGCGGGCCCACATGTAACACGCGGACCCACATGAAGGATCAAGATCCCAGCGTCCGCTTGGAAACAGTGATGTTTCTAGGCTTAAAGGAATTTCCCAAAAGATCCCACGCAATACGTGATCACAAGAGACTCGGGACATCCCGTTGATGTACAAACACACGATCACTAAATTGTTATGAATGTCACATTAGGCCAAGTAAGAACATACCGGCCAATTTTACTATCTGTGATTAACAGCAATTACAACACACGGTCGGTATAAGATTTAGTTATACTCCTTAGTTGTACATGAGTGAATGTTATTATATCTCAAGTATGCTCATTTGGAGTAGTGATTCGCCATACTTGTCACTGATTAGCAATCAAAGAATAACCTAATTTGAATTGTTATATGCTGAGTTCAATAACTAGTCGCTTATTAGATAGTTATTAGGTGCATTCAAAAAATCTCTTATCAAAGATTTAAATAAACTCGAGATGATAGCAAAGATTTTGAATTACAAAAAATGAATGAATAAATGAATCGATCAGAAAGAATTATTACACGAAGTTCTCAAATAATTCCTGTCTAGCGAATTATTTTTAGATATTCACTAGATTCAGATGCTTCTTTTCTCGTTGTTCATCTCCGTCATTTGCCTCCATTCCTACCGCCGCCGGAGGCTGCGCCGCCCTTACCCCCTTGACCGCCCAGCTGACCGCCGCTCTCGGCAACGTCGTCTTCCAAATCAACCGTCCGCACCTTGAACCTGTCGAGCCTCAACGCCGGCTCGTCCCCTACCCCTCCGTCCCTGCCGGGCAGCCGAGGCGATCCTACGCTCAAGCTCCTCGGAAACGCCCTCACCTCCCTCGTCCTCTTCGACCGCAGAGCCTCCTCCAGCTTCCGGTCGATCTCGTCGTGCAGCTTCGGGAACAGCTGCCGGAACGTCTGCCGGCGCCGCACATAGAGCTCCCTAAGGTCCTCCATCAGCGCGAGCAGCCACGGGTCCATCGACTGGTCCCTCCCGTCGCAGGGGCGTTGTCCGTAGTAGTAGAACTGGCCCTCCGCGTCCCCGGAGCTGTAGCTCTCCCTGCACGGGCTCCCGCTTCCGAAGCCGCAGGGTACGTGGTCGGAGCTCGGGAAGGGAGGAGCTCCGGCGGCGCTGGGCATCGGCTCGCCACGCGTGTATAGGATTCCGTCCGGCCGGGGTCCAAGAGACTCCGGCCACAGCGGCGCACTGTGAGGATCCATTTGAGGAAAACAGGAAATCGCCGATCGCCTGAAGAAACCGAAGATGATGCAGAACCAAGGTGACGGAAAATTCGACGTTGGAAATTTGAGGATCGTGAAAGCTCGAGGGAGTGTGTGTGTATATGTATATGGATATGTTTATGTTTATGTGTATATATAGGCGATGAGAGAGGGTGGAGCAGTCGAGAAATTCTGGAGTGGGAGGGAGACTTTTCAAACGGTACGGCCCAGTCATTCTTGCGCATCGATATACGCGCGTTGCATTCCTCGAGTTCTTTCCTAGTTGCTTTATAATAATAGTAATAATGATAATAAATATGAGGATTTGGTTGTTGATAAAATGTTGAACTTCAATGTTTGGAACAGTGCGAACATGCGCTTCGGCGGCTGCTGATTGTGGAAGGTTTTCTTACGTAATCTTTATTCACCGACTTTAACCTTGATAGTATCAGAGGCAGAGGGAAAATACCAAATTAAATCCTAAGATGGTAGCCGACCTTCGCTCAAGTAAAGACATCGAAGTATGCATTACAAACCATACGAACGGGCCGTACATTTTAGCTTCAAATGTATCAGCAAGGGTTCACGATGTTAGATCATGCATTACGTGTAGTTATAAGATGATTCCTGAGATATGATTATTTTATCATCTTGTTAACTATCCTTAGAATAGCGTTGAATTTGGCTTCAAAACAATCAAAGCCTAAAAGATTAGGTCAAAATAGTCTTCTTGAAGATATTGGAAAAACTCGTTTGACATCGTTTGGAAAGATAGTTGCCCTTTGGTTATATCGCCATGTTTGATTTGTATTATTCATCATTGCGAGTCGCACAATAGAAACCTAATAAGTCGACTCACCCATGCATACTCCATATCTCAACAATCTTCATTAGGTATGCTTTGTTTGGATTCAACTTTACTAAAAAAGCTTAAACTGATGATTCATGTGCGATATATAAACTATTTTACGCTATACAAATCATCAGGCGTGAGACTTTTCTTATCCAATCCGTGCATGTATCTCGACATACTAATTGATAGGTCATGACCCGGAATGCGACTATTTTTCGGGTTTGGCCGACACGAACTATTGAAAGGACTGGATTGAGAATTTGTAAGAATATGAGTGGGAGGGAAGCTTGGGAGGGGAAGCTCGTTGACTTTTCCTGGGATCCCAGTCGTGTTGACTGACGGTTGAGTGTGTTTCTTTGATGAACGACTGGTAGTTTTGAGCGAGTGCCGTAGCGGGTCCAGTGCCGGCGCGCTATGGAGAGACACGGTTTTCTGAGATGTTGGGCTTTTTCTCTGAGTTCTTTGGTGGTCCGGTCAAAACAAACGCCTCCCCACCTCACCCAAAATGATCGCCTACGTTGCCTTTTAATATAAATGATCAAAAAATATTTGCATTACTCGGCAAAATGGTGGCACAGAAGTTGTAATCGATAATTAAAATATTTTTCATTGATTAATTATTTCAAGCAATACAAGCGATTATTTTTAGGGAAATATTTTTTCAAATTGTTTATTTTTCGTGAAATAAATGGAGTCTCGATTTCACATTAATTGCTGCAAATGTTATTGGCGTTCCAGATTTATGCGCTGAGCTATTTTTATTTTTAATGTTGTAGGCTGGAAGGTTTAAAAGTTGTGCATAGTTTGCATTTGATTGTATGGCACCGCTAAGATCCCGAAATTAAAGAAATTGGGTTAAGGGGGTGTTTGCACTGTTGTGATTTTATGGGGTATTGTGAGAACTTAAAGTGTATAATATTAAGTTTATCTCTCCTATGTCCTTTTTAGTGTAGCGCTAGGATAAAAATTCATACTCGAAATTCGAGTCTATTAATGCTCAAATCATTTTTCTCCTTGTCCCTTCTTGAACTCTCAAGGAATTGGTTGAGAGCGTTGCCCCACTCAAAGCAATCCCCGATGGTCACGCCCAGCGTTGTTTAGATTGAGCTATCCAATTCACCTCAATAACTCTTTTTTTTATTCTTTGTCGCCCTTACTCAATTTCACGTTCATTGGCTTCTCACTCTTACCTTAGTTTGGGCATAAGTTTTCCTAAATTGGATTATATATTTAAGTGTATTAGCAATATGGGTTGAGTATAAATCATTAAATTTGCATTGCATGAAAATATGTCAAAACGATTTTAATGGGCTAATTTGAGCCAAACAATTATTGATCCAACTCAGATGCAACCCGACCCATCCGTGTAACAGGTCTTGATCTCGCCCAATGCACGTGGACAAGTGTGGTTTAGCATATATTCGTAAGATTAGTCGAGTTGAAAGATTCATATTATAAATAGCTAAATGTATGAAGTGGGCTTGGCATCTAGGGAGTACAAGCTAGGCTTTCCTAAGTTGGGCCACCTTGACCTAGTGAATGGATATGTTCGGCCCAATTTTATGTTGCATCAAGCCCATTGACAATTGCCTACAGGCCCACATGTAACCCACGAACCCAAACCCAAATGGAGGATCGAGATCCTAGTTGCTACCTGGAAGGTAGGTGTGATTGGTTTTCGATCCAATTTTGTTTGGTTTGGTTCCTTGTTGGAATCGAGAATCAGACCGCCTAGACATTGGTTTCATTTTTAGGAACTGAGAACTAGACTGGCATTTTTGGAAATCAGACCAAATCGATCAGCTTAGTCTGGTCCAAGCAGTTTTCGGTTTGGACGATCCATTTTGCACACCCTTACTGGAAGGCTTAAAAAGGATAGAAACACTTGATTGTTTTGAATGTCACATTGGATAGGAATGTAACCAATTGATTTAGGATAATGTGCATGTAGATACGCATTCTCACTCTCTCCAAGTTCAGTATTCATTTTTGAATTATTATTACTTTGTTGATTTTATGTTTCGTTTATTTCACGAATAATGAATGATTTGCAGAATATCTTACTAAAAAATGAAGGTTTGTATTTGTTTGAAATGATTAGTTAATGAAAAATGTTTCATTATCGATAATAATCCATATCTAAATATTTTTGTTGATGATAATTTTCATTCTTGTTCATTCATTATTGAGTGAGTTATTATGAAGATCAGAAAGATTCTCCTCAAAGACTTTAATGAAAATAGCAAAGCCCTTAGGAAAGAAAAAAAATGAATGAATAAATGAATCAATGGAAAAGATTATTATACGGGTTTCTCGAATAATTCCTGCTTAGTGCTTAGAGAACTATTCTAAGATATTCACCGATTCTGATGCTTCCTTTTCCGTTCTTCACCTCCGTCATGTGCCTCCATTCCTTGTGCCGCCGCCGCCGCCGCCGCCGCCGAACCCGGAGGCCGTGCTGCCCTTACCACCTTGACCGCCCTGTTGACCGCCGCTCTCGGCGACGTCGTCTTCCAAGTCAACCGTCCGCACCTTGAACCTGTCCAGCCTCAACGCCGGCTCGTCCCCTACCCCTCCGTCCCTGCCGGGCAGCCGGGGCGATCCCACGCTCAAGCTCCTCTGGAACGTCCTCACCTCCCTCGTCCTCTTCGACCGCAGAGCATCCTCTAGCTTCCGATCGATCTCGTTGTGCAGCTTCGGGAACAGCTGCCGGAACGTGTGCCGGCGCCGCACGTAGAGCTCCCTCAGGTCCTCCATCAGCGCCAGCAGCCACGGGTCGATCGACTGGTCCCTCCCGTCGCAGGGGTGGTGTCCGTAGTAGTAGAACTGGCCCTCCGCGTCCCCGAAGCTGTAGCTCTCCCCGTACGGACTCCCGCTCCCCAAGGTGTTGGGGGCGTGATCGGAGCTCGGGAAGGGAGGAGCTCCGGCGGCGCGGGGCATCGGCTCGCCTCGCGCATATCCGATTCCGTCCGGCCTGGGTCCGAGGGACTCCGGCCACAGCACCGAACTGTGCTGATCCATTTGATCGCGCCGAAGAAATCGAAGACGATGCAGAGCCGGGTGATTGAAAATTTGAAACTTGGAGATTTGGGTATGAAGAATCGAATGTCCTGGTGGATGTGGAATGTGGGTTTTGGAATTGAGGTTGAGGATCGTTCAAGCTCGAGCATTTATAGGTGATGAGAGAGAGAGAGGGCGGGACTTTTCAAAAGGTACGACCGGGTCATTCTTGCGGATCAATCTACGCGTCGCGGACCTCGAACTTTCCTAGTTGCTGTATAGTTACTGTCGGATTCGAGAACAATAAGATAACGAGATTTGACTGTTTGATTAAGGAATAATCAAGTTCAAAGTTTTGGAACAGTTCAAACACGTGCTGTGTCCGATACAGCATCCATCATCCGCCAGATCACAGCGGCTGCTGATCGCAGATGATGATCCTTTTTTCGGCATTATGTGTGATTTTGCTTAGTAATTTTAAGCGCGATGAAATCGATGGGTCGTGCCCCAGAACGCGACTACTTTCCGGGTTTGGCCGACACGGACTGTTCAAAGGACCGAATCTAAGAATTTGTAAGATTATGGTTGGGACTTGGGATGGAAGCTTGGAAGGGCAAGCTGCGTTGACTTTTTCCAGGATGGCTGTGGCGTTGACTGATGGTTGAGTGCGCTCCTTTGATGAACGACCGATGGCTTTGAGCGTGTCGTGGCCGCTCCAATGCCTGTGCGCGATGGAGAGACAGTTTTCTGAAATGTTGGGCTTCTTTCTGAGTGCTTTGATGATGGAGCCATTGATCCAGTCTTCCATTAAAACAAACACCAACCCTCCTCAGCCAAGGCCAATTCTTTTTGACTCAGTTCCTATTGCTTCCATCTCTTTATAAATGTATACTTTCGGTTTCTCTTCATACATCAAGCAATCTTAAACTACATAGGATCGCGACAGGGTGATTCGCGGCTGACCTTGTAATCGCGGACCGCATAGAAACATGACATAGGAAACTGCTGTCATGACTAACAGAACGAAAGAAGATCGTTCCACGAGGATACCACAGATATAATGTTTGGCCAACACCAAAGCTGCAACCTAAATGCCTGCATGTGCAACCCATACGATCTGCCAATGGTTCGTAAGCACGAAACGAGCTGTGCAGAGTATCAATACGACTGCCAGATGGGTTCCAAAAGAACCGTAACAGATAGATAACATCATCAAATGGTCGGATGCACTTGTGCCTTTACCTGTTCTCGGAGACTGTTTCTCGTTTCAGTGTCATACGCATTCGCAGGAAACAAGCATAGAATATATGGGCCTTCAGGAACCTCAGTTAACAAGCTAAACTAGAATAACCTAGAGGAATTCCTTTTTCTGCTACACATGACAGGCTATCTATACATATAAGGTCTGCTAAGACCACCGTGAAGCAAAAATGGATCTGTGTGAGAAGACGCACCAGCTGAACCTGAAAGAGTTCGCGGAAACCCTTCACTCGTGGGCATTCCCAACATTGTTTCTGGATGAAAACTGTGAGGAGGATATGTTGCGTAGGAACTGGGAACATGGCGGTCCAAGTAAGGGTTGAATGATGATGGTCTAGGGAAAATCATTCTTGCATCCTCCGTGAGTGGGCTGGAGATATATCTATCATCTCTGAAAAAACTTGCCCTGCTTTCCGAGTAGCGACTGCTTAAAGATCGGTCATTGGTAGACAGCGCAGTAGTTTCTGGGTAAGTACCTGCTAAACCCAACCGAGAACCGGAACCCAGCAAATTGGCTTTTGCTGCATCAAGTGGAATATCTGTTGGGACTCTGAAAAGGCCGGGACATCCACCGGGAATATCCATCTTGCCCCCAATATCAATATTGTGGAAAGATGGTTCAATTGCCTTTTGAAGAGGTCCGTGATCTGAAACTGGCATTCTCATCATTTTGTTTTGCAGCAGTAATTTAGCCTGTTTGAGTGAATCAAGGACACCATGCGCTCCGGCTGTTGCATGTGGAACTAGGGCATAGTGTCCTACTTGGTTTCCGAAAGCTTCGACTTTATGCGACGAGTCACTCGCAGAAGGTGAAAAACCATGTGCTGACTGCTTCCCTTGAGGATCACCATAACCCATATTATGGGGGTCTTGTGCCGGTGAATAGTTGCTTGCCAGGCTCTCTTGTTTACCTTTTCTACTTGACATTGAATGTATATGTTCTTGACTGGGGGAATTATCAACTGCTATAGAATATTTCTGACCTTGTGCGGATTCCACTCCGGGCTGCGGACCTTGGTGGAAGCTTTCTGATCGAGTTCCCAACAATTTGTTATCAGTAGAAGCATCCTCAGCCGCAAGTTTACATTTGACAGTTTGCATTGCCCTTGTCAGTGGAGTATATGCAGCTTGGTGCTTTGTTTCATCCCTATCCTCAGTAACATCCGAGTGGTTACCAGGATCACATGAATCCTAAAGATGATGACCAACAGAGAAGTATGTCAACTGCACAGGCTAATTATAAAACAAAGAGTATGACATTATTTATGAGCCTGGGAAAACCTATGTGCATGACCTCATGCTATAGAACCTTCAAAAGGTGGCAATTCAGACCGCAATAGTTACTTCTTGCTTTCCTTTTTTTTGCACAGCAATGAGGACACTTGTTTTTTCAATTGTTATAACTTCATGTAGATTGGAAAGGAGATAAGTGCATGTTCTATACAAGCAGGTTCCAGAGGAAGCATACCGGAGTAGCGCTATTACTTTCTCTGAACTTCTCTTCCCAATCTCTTTGTGCCTTTTCCATTGCTTCATATTGGCCAATGAGTTGTGCTTGATGTTCTAGTGCCCTTTCCATGTCTCTCTCTGCTCCGTCTTCATTGCTCTTAAGGATACTATTGACTACATTTCCTTCATTTTCTACCCGTCCCGAAACTGGACTGTGGCTCACTGCCTTTCCTAAGTGCAATTCAGGATCGTCTCTAAAGACCTCACACCCTATTTCAGATAAATCTTGGCAAGTCTCGGAAGATTTGACATCTTCATTTTCTTGAGAATCAACTTTAGCAGACCCATTCGTGACCTCAGTGGATTCTAGTCTGCAACAAAAGAAAGATGAGACATCAATTTTCCATGAAGACCTTTTTATTTAATTCTTTCAAGCAACAGTGCAAGGTTCATATCATGCACATGCTGGATTTGCAGAGCATTTAAGTGACTCAGAGATCAGAGTGAGGTAGAGCAGAATCTGCCAAAACATGCTGGGAATATCTCGCTTGCCCACTCCAGTCTTGCAGGTGCTGAGTATAATGAAATGAACTTTGCAGGACTAGACTGATGACCTATACATTTATTCTTCCTCTTGGATAGAAAGCTCTGAACCTATGACCTGTCTTGCTCTCCAGCTTAGACAATATAATACTATGCTCGCACGAGGATGTCAATGAATGACTCATGAAGCACAACACGCACGCGCGCGCGCACAAGGCCTCACTACCGACTCATATTTATCAAAAAGGGAAAAAGGAAGCTCACAAACCTTTGATCTTTATGTCTTACTTGACGGCATGATTTTCCTGAGCGTTGTTTTGAAGATGAGGACATTGTTGCAAGACTGGTTCGCCTTCTTATAGAAGTATCCTTATATTTCCCATGAGATCGTGAGGAATCCTTTCGGCCTTTCCAGGACAAGTTTCTACCAGATGCAGAATCAAACTCGGTACCTGAAAATTCCTCTGATTCGGTCCCTAGTTGTTTTGAACTAACAGAGCTCTCTCCTCCTTTGTTTGAATCATTACAGACTTTCAGCTTACGTGGTGTCACTCCCTGATCCGAACTTGAGTAATATGACTCAGAAACATCACTAATGCCATTAGTCTCCAATAGAGCAAGAACATCAGCTGTAGCCTTCTCAGCCTTCTTCCTTTGCAAAGTCACAATCCTCAACTGCTCCTCCAGCTCCGCTACCTAATTCCATTGGAAGAGATACAGGTAAGAGAGAGAGAGAGAGAGAGAGAGAGAGAGAGAGGTTGTAGGAAAAGAAAAAACTTGGCAGACTGCACTGGGGAGAATAAAAATACCCGTTTTGCCAATCCGTCAGCTCTTTGCCTTGCAGTTTTAGAGACTGATCTCTCCGACAGTAATCGAGCTCGAAGGAACTCAACGGTCATCGCATTTGAATCTTCCATGCCAGAACTTATCCTGAATTAAAAAAGAAATTGTAACCAATAATCAGAGCAAAAATTTACACATTCAATCAAGATAAGAAGTATCAAGTTGCCACAGTCAAACTTAATGCTAGATGTTGTATAGTCCTTCACAGGAAGGAAAGCTTCTTTCTTCGTTTTAATGCCACGAAACACGAATTTGCAAGTGAACAGGATCAACATATTCAGTCATCTGGGTACCTTTTCCTCTAGAGAGCGTAGAATTTGAAAGATTAAAACTTTACAAATGTACCAATCATCCTCTCAAATTCTAAGACATATGCCTCTAGATGGATGTCCTCATTTTCCCTAAATCTTCCCATTTCAGGCTATTGATTATTCTAGCTGAGAATCCTCCTCTTCCTTCCCTTTTCCCTTTCCTCCCCCTCCCCCCAAAAAAAAAAGATTAATGAACAGTTCGAGTCACGAAGCAATTAGGACATTCCCAATTTGTAAAGCAAGGCAAAGCAATGAACCATTTATGCCACCAATTAGACCACGAATGAACTTAAATAGTCATATTTTTTATACTCCGAGTCTAATCAAGTAAACAGTTCAGCCCAAAAAAAGCCTTCTGTTTCCAAATCACACCGCCTAGAGCCTAGTCTAAAATGAGAAGTGGAAGAACTCCCAACTATCACTTCATTTTTAAGACAGAAAATGGTACCCAATATCTAGCCATCAGTCAACTTTACTCAATTGGAAGGAAACACATCTTAATCGATACAATCGCATTGTTCAGGGCGCACCGGAGTGAGTGATAACAAATATGAGAATTTCATCTCGATCAGGCAGACTACTATTGTTCAAAATTTGTTGTAAAGAACCGATTTCTTGAGGAATTCCAGGACACACTATTCGTAAAGGGTCCTCACATATCAACAGAGATCCACTTTCTAAATATATAAGAGGAAAGCACGAGATCACTAGAGCAACACTTACGACCGCGAGCTAGCACAAGACAGCACTACAAACGTGGAGACATCGGAGACTATAATTGAAACAGCAAGAACCAGCAAGACCCAGATGGCCCTTTACCTCTGATCTTGCTTATCTCGATCAAGATTCTGCATCGACAGCTGCAAAAAAGAACCCAACCCCACGAACAGTTCGACCTGGACTTCAGCTCCTGTACCATCAAGACAACCGAAATCGCTTCAAATTCCAGTCCTTCAAGCTCTCCGACACGCTTTCAAGAACTACCCGACAAGGTCAGTCCCAGCAGCATCAAGAAATGAAGGAAAAATCTCGCTCAAAGCATCAAGGGACAAGCTCATTTACCTTCAGCGACGACGACCCAAGAACGGCTCTGAGGCAACGGGGGGCTTTATTATCATCACAAGATCGTTTCCCACGAAAAGCAATGGAGGGCGGAGGAGAGAGAGAGAGAGAGAGAGAGAGGTGGAAAGGGAGGTGGGAATAATAAAAATGGAGGGCCTTCACGGAAATCAATGGAGGCTTGAGGAGGAAGACTTTCACTGCACTTGCAACACTGTTTTTTGGGGTTTCTGGGTTTTTTTAATATATTAAAGTGGGGTGGAGAAACGAGCGATTGGTCCGGTGGGAACGGAAGAACACGACAGGAAGCTTCTTATCTTGTTTGTGTTGAGACCAGCGGAGATGGGCCAGAGGCAGCGCTGATGATGCTGCTGAGTCCAAGTCATCCTCGTTTTCCTTTCGCCCCTACTTCCTGCTCTTTCCTTTTCGATGAGGATAATCCTTACCTCTAGGAAGTTTCTTTTTTCTTTACTTTGACAGGAAAGACTTAAAAGTGTTATTTTCTCGAAATAGTATTTAAAGTGAACCTTATCTCGAATAATATCTTAAAGTGTCCGTGTTATGTTCAGAAAAAGGATCGAACATCGACTAGGTCAAAGGTATTTTTATCCAAAGATGTATACTTTTTCTTTCTTTTCTTCCCTATCCAACTTATTCTTTGTCACAGAGACTGAGATCTTTGTCATAGACCATCGCCCCTCCCTGTAGCCTCCTCAATCGCATCATGCGTGCCCAGCCACAACCGCCTATGCAGCGTCGAGTCTCGAATCTCCACCAAATATTTCTGTGCCGCCTCGTCACGGCATTGGCCACACCCTGGCCAAGTTTTCATTGTAGGGTCTTCCCTTTTCCTTTTACTTTTTATTTTATTGTGATTGGCGAGGGCCTCGCACTAATCTAGGGGAAACTATCGCAATCGTAGGCGAGGCTGACCTCACCTAGATCTAGGCAAGACGACCTCACTGAAATCCAAGTAAGGTGGTCTTACTTGTGGTTGCAATGTCCTCGCCCAAATCTAAGTGAGGTCAGGCGAGGGGTGCAACCCTTGCCAACAACCAGCAAGGGCTTCGTGGCCCTCACCCGTGTCTGGTAATACTAGTATCGCTAGAATATTCAGGTTAGTTGTTCTTGCATACCATGGTTATTGCTTTGGCCCCTCATCTCTATTCATATTGCTAGACAAAGAAGAAGATGAATAGGAGAGGAGAATTTTTTTGAAAAAAAACATCATCTTTGGACAAAAATGTCCTTAATTTGTTGGAATATTTGGAGATTAGGTCCTTATATGAATATGCTATGATTGTTTCAGATCTTCATTTGAAACAAGATTTATCTGAACTATCTTTTGAGAAAATGAAGTCACTTCAAATTTTTATTTGGAATTTTTTCTAGACTTATTGACATTTAAAATTTATCAATTTATATAAGAGTGGATACTTATAAAACATTAATATATTATACAAATAAATGACAGTAAAGTAAACAAGAAATTGAAAAATTGAAACCAATCGACTAAGTTATAATAATTTTACGTATGAGCCGGTAAGTTACTAGCATATAACCGGATACAAAATTTTACCCATCACATTAAAATAATATTCGAAACTTTATCCCCATCCAAAGTCTCAGAATTGGTATGAGAGATTTTTTTTTTTTTTTGGTCAATCATGCATCTTATGAAATAGTTTTCATGACATTATAGCTTTGCTTGTTTTGCAATGGATGATTTGAAAACATTTTTTTCAAAATGATTCTTTGTATTGCCTATAAAAATAAATAAACAAAGAATATTTTCATTATAAATAAAAGTATTTAGACATAACTTGTTGTTAACAACAAAAATATTTTTCATTGATTAATTAATTCAGCAATACATAGGGTCATTTTAAAAAAAATAATATTTTCTAAATTATTTATTTTTGCGAAATAAATATAATATAAATGTATTTTTATTTCCGCATTTCATTATTCATAATTAAATGCAACGAGATAAACGTTTCATTTCCTATAGGACCATCAAAATGATTAAAGATGGGCCCTTCTAAGACTCTCTCTTTTATGTTACACAGGAATTTTACAAAGTAAGTTATGATTATGGCCTTGAGATGATTAAAGAACTTAAACAGGACCATTTAGCATGAATGATTATCTTGTTATGACAACATAGCATCATTGGCAGCTCTTGCGTGCAAGCAAGGACAAAAGAAAAGTGTCATCTTTATGTCTAATTGTGCTTTTCTATTTCGAACTCTCAATTAACATAATAAAATATCCAAAGGAAATATATTGACAAAATAAGATAAATTTAACGTGTTCGGAAATTAGAAAAGAGAGGAAAACTACTTAAAAGAGTGGCTTTTACGGACTTTTCTCCACTTTAGGGCTCCGATTATATACCTTTACCTAAAATTTCATACTCCAATTCCTATCAATAACACCTAAAATCACCTTAAATTCTCATTTAAGTATTCACTATAAATTTACAAATATTTATGATCTCAATTCGAAATTCAATTCGAATAAGTAATTTACTTGTTAGTTAACCATAATTTTTTTTTCGGTTCCCCAGACCGAGATTATCATCCGACTAATCTATAATTTTTTGCAAACTCATTTGTCAACTCAACTGTAGAATTCGTTCCAATTAAGAAATTGTGCTCGAGCATTCTTGAAAAAAAAAAAAAAAACCGAATTATAAAAAAAAAAAAGAAGAGGAGAAAAAGAAATTTACATTTGCCGGACTGTTCACCGCGGCAGCGCAGGTGTTCTTTGCAAGAAGAAGTAGAAGAAGAAGCGTATTCGACCTCGATTCGAGCAAGAACCGATCACTCGCGAGCTGGTGGATGATCAAGAACCGCCATACCCATCATCATTCTCCAGAATGCATTACTGGGTTCGAGCTTCTTCCGCCGATTTAGCCGGTTCTCTTCCTCAACCGCGCAGGTATCTCTCTCTCTCTCTCTCTCTAGACGAACTACGCGGTGTCACCTGCGACGCGTGGATCTCCTGCTGCGACCTTGTGTGTTTACGTTTCTTGGGTCAGTTGGTGATTCCCCTCCTTTCCTCTTGTGCAGCGGGCACACCGCGGTCAACATCGGCAAGTCAAAGGTGATATTTTTCGGCGGTTTCAAAGACAAGAAGTTCCTCAACGACTTATATGTTTACGACATTGGTAATTTTCGTGTCCATGTTCAATTCGAAATTAGAAAAATGATGAATTTGCGGCGTCGGCCGTTCGAATCGAGAATGCCTCGAATAATGTTTTCGTCGTGATGTTGGGGGTGGCGGTGTTTTGTCGTAGAGAACAAATTGTGGTTTCAGCCGGAGTGCACTGGAAGTGAGTCTGATGGGCAGGTGGGTCCCTGTCCCAGAGCGTTTCATGTTGCCGTTGCGATTGATTGTCATATGTTTGTCTTCGGCGGTCGTACCAGTAGCGACAGGTGTGTGTTCCTTGACACTTGTTGATCATACAGTTGCTTTAAGTTTGATCAAATGCAGTATCCCTACACTCACGTCGTTGATGATGGATGACATTGAATTTTCAGATTGAACGACTTTTGGGTCCTTGATACGGGTAGGCATCTTTTTGTAAGAGTGCAATGTGCGTTGATTAATGGTAATGATTAGTCATTGCAGGATGTATTCATTAATTTGAGCTTCTACCTTCTGCAGATATATGGCAATGGTCAGAGCTCACTGGCTTTGGTGACTTGCCTTCTAAGCGGGATTTTGCTGCAGCTTCAGCTATTGGAAACCAGAAAATAGTCATGTGAGTTTCAGGGGAAAAACTCTCCAAAAGTGGAGATATTTCATCCATTATTGCGTCTAAAGATCAAATATTCTTTTATTATATGCAGGTTTGGTGGCTGGGATGGTAAAAAGTGGTTATCAGATGTGTATTTATTGGACACAAGTAATCTCTTAGCGGGCTTTGTGAATTTCTGAATGATTAAATCTGTGTATTCAACTAATTTTCAATGGAGCTAAATACTCACATTAGGTGTTGTTCTTGAACAGTATCACTTGAGTGGCTGGAGCTATCAGTTTCTGGATCCGTACCGCCTCCTCGATGTGGCCATACAGCTACCATGGTTGAGAAGCGCTTACTTGTCTATGGTGGCAGAGGTGAATAACATATGACCAGTCTATGTAGCAGTATTCATGGTCTGGTAATCTGTGATATCTATCCATTAGAAAATGATGCATTTTCCCTCTTTCTTCTTCTATATAAGAAATTAAAAGAGTCGTTTGAGCTTCATTA
Organism: Eucalyptus tenuipes; assembly: GCA_014182365.1. Lineage (NCBI taxonomy): Eukaryota > Viridiplantae > Streptophyta > Magnoliopsida > Myrtales > Myrtaceae > Eucalyptus > Eucalyptus tenuipes. The sequence continues at coordinate 27,170,643 of CM024543.1, read as the reverse complement.
AGGTCTGGGATCCTGTAGAAGTGGAAGTTAATTATTTGACGTCTGCTGCACAATAGTGTCTCTGTTTTTTTTTTTTTCTTTTTCTTTTTCTTTTTTTGGTCTGTTCTATTCTAACTCTCAACTCACTCTCGGACTTTTGCCCTACCTCTTTGCAGAGTGTGGGAGTTGAACCCACAATAGAAACTAAAGGTCCCCAGGCCTAGCTCCCCTAAGAAGGTGGGAATTGAAGTCCCCACCTCCCCCTTCCCATGTGGGAAAGATGACCACTAGGGTAGCCCCCTGTAATTACTAACATCTCTGTTTAATTTGTAGCTTTTCCATCACATTACGATCAGTGGCTTTTTCCATCACAATATGATGAAAATTATTAACAGCAGAAAGGAAAATAACTTATCCAATAAAAACACCACGTTGACCTTATCTATTGTCATGCCATGTCAAAGTTCAACGCCCAAATTCCCAGTGCTGGGAGCCCAGTGTCTTAGTAGTGTCATCTCAGTGGGAAGTGGAAAGTTTTGGACTCTGTCTCTAGAGATGGCTTTGGGGAAGTTCCTTAAAAAATGATGGTGATTGTCCTATAGTCTGTAGTAGTTGTGACTATCTCTACCTTGTCAGGTAATCCTAGCTAACTTGAGTTCTTTGTGGCTTTGATAGGAGGTGGTGGGCCAATCATGGGAGACTTGTGGGCTCTGAAGGGACTTATTGAAGGAGGTTGGTTCAGTTTACTTCCTGTGTTTACAGTTTCATGAATGCACTCTTAGTTTATTTTTTGCAATAGAACAAGCTATGCTTGTAACATAATTCTGTCTACATATCCTTTTTGTTTTACTTCTGTAGTTGTTGTAACATACTTATATAATGCATTAGTTGTTTATCACTGGAATTGCCATCTTTGGTATACTGGTGTATATCACAGTTCCTTGTAGAAAAGGAGATCCCCCTCCCCCAAGAAAATAATCATAGAAAAAATAAAATATCACAAAAGCATGGAGGAGGTATCTTTTTGTTCTTTCTTCTTTTTCGAGCCAGGGTTGGGCCAATTGTTAAGGTTCAGAATGCTATCAGAAAAGTTAACCCCAATGAAGCTCTTGCATCTAATTTTGGCAGAAGTAAAGTACAGTGCTGCATCTATTCTGTGTTCTCGAAATATTATATGGCCTAATCAGACTTGCAAGTTCTTAAGGTCAACTAACAATATCTTAGATTCACTCTTGATACTTACAGTCTCTGTCCATTTTGAATTGAAATGGAAAGTCAATCATTTGTTGTATTCACGCTTTGCTTTTCTTTCAAGGAGCTGTAATAATTTGAAAGACTTGCAAAAAAGTCAGAGGATTACTATCCAAAAACCCATCAGAAGTTATTTGGTTGTTTTAAAGTATGACTCTTCTATTATGCAAATTTTTGTTATAGTAAGAAGTAAGAAAGCAAAAGCAGTTTAGTTTAAGTAGATCTCATGGTGTTAAAGGATCCCACCTCACTTATTAGTGGCGTTTTGTGTGACTTTATATGGTTGTTATCTTCCTTCACCTAAAAGCTCAGATCTTCGGTTGAGACTCTCCTACATGGTACTGGAGCCAAGCGTTGGATCTTCATATGCTGTTTAATATTGCATTCAGCAAGTGGTTATTGTGTCACTTCTTCCCCTTGCGTCAATTCTACATGTCCAGTTTGCAAGTGAAAGAAGGTGTTCGTTTCAAGGTTTAGTTGCAACTTATATACATGGTACCCCATGTGATTTGTAATGACTGAAACTTTTGGGCTGACTTTTTTAATGCCGGGAATAAGGGCAAACTCCCCATAAAATCTTATATCTCCCTAAAAGAGATTTTTTTCCCCTCTATTTTTAGTGAGTGGTTTCTATCCCTGAATTGTTTTCTTATGTTGAAAGTGATTGCTTGTACATGAAAGGGTACTAACTTGTAACCACGTCTTGATGGGAGGAAGAGAATGAAACACCTGGATGGACCCAATTAAAGCTCCCTGGGCAAGCTCCTTCACCTCGCTGTGGTCACACTGTTACTTCTGGAGGGCTCTATGTAATCATGTCTTTCTGAATCCCATTCCTTTTTACTACATCCCTTGGAATATGTTGCTTGTTATTTTATCAGCTTCTTTGTATTAGTTTTTTGACCCCAGAAAAAAGTTCATTCAGTCCATTGTTCATTTTATTGGATTGCTAATAAAATTTTGTCCAGGCGGCATGAAAAGTCAGCTGCTCATGCTGTTTAGATGATAATCTCTCTCTCTCCCCTCCCGCCCACCTGCACATACCGCAAGAAAATGAGTGCTCTTTCATATGTCCAAGATACATACACTTCATTATTTTTGTTCAGGCTAGGGTCCAGAAAGTAATCATCTTAAATTTACTGGATTTCTTTCCTTCTGATGGTGCATTTTATGTTCTGCAGCTCTTGTTGTTTGGAGGGCATGGAACTGGTGGCTGGCTGAGTCGCTATGATATTTACTACAATGACTGTATTATTTTAGACAGAGGTGTGGGTTTCTGAGTTTTCTTTGCAGACTGTAAGCAGAGGCCCATCCGATATGTTATTGTGGTGTAAATGAAGTACATGGCCTTTCCTTTGTTGTCTTGACATTTAATTGTCAGATTGATTGAGATACCTGGTATTATTAAAATAAGATGAGTCTGGTGAATGCTTGGGTTTTCATAACTTATATCCTGAATTTCAAGAAAGGGTATAAATATGCTTTAACTATAGGAACGTAACACAGTTATTCCAAGAAACAGAGATTGTTGCTTTTGATGGCTTCAGGCTCTTTTTGTCTTTTTTTTTTTTTTTTTTCCTATCCATGTGTGGTCCAAGTAAAATTATTCTCAATATTGCCAATGCCCAAGCAGAAAACAGATTTTCATCTTCAAGACGGAATGCAAGTGTTGAGATGAGATTGTAAATATTAACATGATACACTAGGTTAATAACTCTACCTTTTTATATGATGATGGCAGAAATTTCAGCAATTTTTTTACAGTTGTTCATCAAATCAAATTATCTCTTTTGACACTGGCTCTGTATATCTTTTTCATGTGTACCAATTTCCTTTACTTCTCTTTTGCATAACTGAAGTTTCAGCGCAGTGGAAGCGCTTGGCTACTACCAATGAACCACCTCCAGCTCGTGCGTACCATTCTATGACATCTATTGGTTCACGTCATCTGTTATTTGGTGGTTACGATGGAAAGGTGACTTTTGGAGATTTCTGGTGGTTAGTTCCAGAAGGTGATAAACTGATTCATCAAGTCAGTTTTAATTTTAATAAGGCATTCCACATGTTACAGTAAGCCATTTGCCCAGCAATCTTGATCGTCATACCATCTAATGTGCCATATGATTGCTATGAACTATTTACACTCATCAAATGGGGTGAGCCTTGGTGTAAGATGGTTATTCCATTGTGCCGTCGAAGCCACAAGGTCATGTTATGGAAACAGCTTGCCGTAATAGGTTTGGTGCTTTGCATATTGGATGGTCGGTCCTCTGTTTATCCCCCCAGGGATGTAGCCTTGGGGTAGGGTATCTGATAGCATTAAAGCCTTATGAACCTTTATGGAGATGATGTGAATTGATGCACTGTTTCAGTTTTTCTTTTTTTACTTCCCTTCTGTTGCCTTGTGCATCATTGATCTTTTGAGTAATTATTATTTCACATAAATGTCTAGGATATTTAAACCTTGACATCATGACATCATATTTGTTGAGAGACTTAAATGTAAATTGGAGATCTCCTATTGTAGGATATATCATTTAGTACATCTTATATTTTGTAAAACTTTCACTCGCATCTCATAATGTAGAATTGGCTTGAGCTGCTTGAGGAATCACATAATGGAGACATTAATTGTAAGTGACACAAAGTGCTAAGGTTCAGTTCCTTTTTTTCTCCTTGCAGAAGATCCCATTGCAAAGCGACTGACGGCCTCTCCTCCTAGAAATTTTCATGAAGATCAAGGTTCCACAGCGTCGAATGATGGGGTCCTTTCAGCAGTAGAGGTATTGGCATTATGAACTGATATAGCTTCCTCTCCAAGACTGATATGGCTTCTGAAATTATCTCTTGATGCTTGCATCTCCATCCTGAGGCCTGCTGCTTCACATTGTTGGTTCTGTTCTGTTGTTATGAATTTATCCAAAAATGATTTGTATGATGGTGCATGATGAAAATTTTGTGGTTTTGCGATTGGCAGCCTAAATTCAATCTCTTTATTTACTTTCACTCTCAATATCTTGATTCTTTGATTGTATGCTTATTGTTCAGAGTTTGTTGTGCTTTGCTTTATAGGAAAGGAAGAAGGAAGAAACTGCAATTTCAGAGCTGGAGAAGAGATTAGAGATTTCTGTCTCACTATCTAATCCACGGTGTGAAATTGTAGATGTGTCAGAGGACAGGGAATTTTGTGAACTGGCGTCGAGAATCAATGGAGATAAGATTTCGAGTGGTGGAAAGGTTTAACTTGTTCCATATCTATTAGCTACTATGCACTTCATCGGCATTTCATTTGGCATTTTAATTCCACGTCACCCAGCAGAAATAGAAAATTGAAATTATTCTTATTTGCTAAGGATGCAATTGGAGTTCTTCGTGACCACTGGAAGACAGTGGACCCCAAGGCCATGCCACTCAAGGAGCTTGGTCCTTTGCTTCGTGATTACCAGCGCTTGATCACACACCATATGTAAGACTAGCCCTTTATCTCAATTATTAACTACACGTGAAATGTTGTACACAGTTCCTAGAGGTTTAATCAACAAGTTTTGTTTGCAAAAACCTATGCATGTGCTCATTGCATACATAGGAGTTGAATCTTATATGATGAACAAATTTGTGAACCGATTGGACCTCGTAGAAGCATTTTTCTTGCTCCAAATATTTGGTTTTGCCTTTATGTGAGTCTTTGACTCCCTTTTTAATTTCAATATGGCAAGACTTATAAGTTAATTTATACTTTGTTCTACAAATAAATGAATGATGGTTTCCCTGATAGAATGAGTGTATCCAACAAGAGGATTTGAATTTTTTTCAGTTTTGCAACTCAAAATTACTTAAGACTGTGTTTCCAATGAAGTATACTGGTTTTGCACCAATGTAATAGATTTTGTCATTCACAGTACCATCATCCCAATAGACAACCACAGAAATGATGAGAAATCCATTATCTGTCCACTGCTGATTTGCATATCATATTGTTTTCTGGATTGCGTATTATTGTGGTTGATGTACTACTGGCCAAATGGCGAAGATATTGTGTTTTTCATTTGGGTTCTCAAATTGTTCTTGTTATCTTCTCATGTTCTCTTTATTTGTCCATCTAATGGTCTTCTTGTTGGCAATTGGCTCTCTGTTGCAGAGAAAAAGGTGGATCTGATATACAATCGATTGAGACTGGTCTGCTGGGGAAGGAGGCATATCAATTTTACCATTTGAGGAATGCGACTCAGGTACTAATGATGCATGGTTTTGCCTTCCAGCTCTGATTTTTCTATTCTTCCAATCAAATCATGAAGGTTTCGAAGACTTGATATGTTCTTTTGTCGGAGTGTTGGTCTGGTTTATGTGAGAGGTTAGCAAATAGTGCCTAGGTTCGACTCTCATGGATTTTTATAGACAATGAAAGGTCAGCATTAGCCAATCAATTCTCAGATTCAATGAATAGGGTCATGGTTTGTATATAGCAATTACATTCAGCATCTGTTGGTGATGTATAAACTTGTATCCTCAAATGTACTTGAAATAGTTTTTGATTTGTTCCACGTATGCATGTTCTATTTTCAGTTGCTATATATGGCTTAGTTTCCTGATTTTGTTGTGTACATAGCTGTCGACTATAGGGCTTTTACTTGTCGAACTGTTTATTTCTGAGAAGTCACATAATTTATGAGCATTAGTCTTTTCAGCATCCACGTTGTCATATTACATTTCTCTTTTTGATGGTTTGTGTTGCCTTCAGTTGCGTATGGATGACATTCCAAAATTGCTGGCAGAGTACCGGAAACTCCTACCTGGCTGAACGTGATCTGCAGATTTCGTGAGACAAAAAATTTCTCAATAGCATGCTCTTCGAAGAGTTTGTCCATCTTCATATGGTGAAGAAAAAAGTTAGCATAGTCAATACGTGTGAGCTACAGGGGATTGATACTGATCTACAACTTGCCTATAGATGGGTTCATTAGTTGTGTACAGACGACATTTTCCAACACTAGCCACTTATGGCCGAAAAAAACCAAAAATACTGGCTGCTTAAGTAAGATTCAACTTTTTGGCCTTAGTCTTCTTCTATGCCTTTTTATGTCGAGCATGCTTGTAGTGCCTCAGAATTTGGCTCAGTAAATCTTCTTATCTTACTGTTCCTTAATAATGCTTTGGGGATACCCGTTTCATTTCTTCTTTCCTTTGCACTGACTGTGAAGTAACTTGAGACTTCTCGTCTTCTCCTTCGAGCAATGGAGAGATTTGGGGTGATGGTGAAGCCTCTGGCTTAGCTTACTCCAGATCATCTGATTGCAGGCACCATTCCGACACACTGATCAAGTGTCAGTGCCAGTTGAGGCAGTGGTTTTTGGATTAGGTCGGTGGATGAGGCGAGTGGTTGCATATTGTCAAGCAAAGGAGGTCGATATGGTGGAATCTACTGGAATTGGTTGCTGTGTGATTACTAATGATGGACTATGTCGATGATGACGAAAACAAAATTGTGCTCGGCAATGGCTTCATCAGCTGTTGACGTTGGAATTTGCAGAAGCGGTTGGCACTGAGAGACTTTTTCTAATGTGCTTAGGTTACCTCTGATACCGAAGAGGAGTTAAAAGCATTGCAGCATGCCACCAGCTGAATGTAATGCAAAGCATGCCTGTCCAGATACTGCAGGATAGTGCTCAGTGCGTTCGTGATCAGTTTTAAACAGGAGCAGGTAACTGGGCGAGGGAGTGATTTGCGGCCAGGAAAAAAAAAAAAAAAGAAGCTAATTCATTTTGTCAATGGTGAGTTTTGATAGTTGATGCAGAACTGAAGGGAGTAACAAGAGCTTACCAAGAATTGTCCAGCAAAGCAACTTAAGCATATAAAAGGTTAAAAAATGGGCAGTAATATCATGAAATAAAGACTTGAAATCATGTAGTCATTCCAAAGTGGTCAGCGCAGTAGACACTAGAAGTCTAAAACATAAGCACGCATACATGTTGATGAACCAGAAGGGATTTTTGGTCTATGCTTCAATGTGCACATGCTGCTTCTGATGTCCTTTCCCTGGATTAGCCTCTCCTCTGGTTCTCCGACCACACGGGCAATGCAATGCTCAATGATGAGCTTCTCAAGGAAAACTGCAATGCGATGCTTAATGCTTGAGGCCCCAAGGATAAGCAATGTGATCCATATTTAACGATCTGTGGCCACCAATCCAACCTAAGTTCCTTTGAGCATGGTTTAATTTTCATCCGTTGGCAATCAGTATCCAATTTTTTACGACAAGCTTGGAAAGGATGATGTACGGTTATACATCAGTTTTCCCGTATCTCTCCTTAATTGTCTGAAACTTTTCTCATGGAGTTAAATAACGTCCATCAAACTAAAGCAAATTGAAGACGCCTTTTAACCTGACCATGTTTTTTTTTCCTTTTTTCCGACCATAGACTGTTTCTTTCCCTCCTCAAAATATCTTAGTGAAAATCCTGAGCAAATGAAACAAATTCAAGCATTTCATTTTGGTGCTAAGACCACTTTTCTGCAAAGAAGTTGCAAGAACATGTTTGCCAAAAGAAAGTGGAGTATACTCTACACAGCTGGGAAGTTTCACTTCTTTTGCATAATTGAGAAAAAGGCATACTTGTTTTTAATACAATAACTCAATAAGAATGAAAGAACCTTTTAACGCACAAGTTCACAGTTATTGTGATGTCTCTTCTTTGCAGAGGACACAGTCTCGTTTTCAGTATGTTTCTCATCATCTCCTTTGGAAGTTGAGGTATCTGATGCCATAGGCGAAGACAAAGAAGAAGAGCAGAACCCAACCAATGTGAGCCACCGCAACAACTCCTAGGAAATCATAGTCAAAACCTTTCTTCTGCTCGAGGTAGTCCTTCACCGACACGAAACCTTCTTCAGGAACAAAGACTTCATTTTCTCTGTCGCCTATTTGAGATGTCACGAGTCCATAGATTGTCCAGGCCACTGGCGATGCCCAGTAGTACCACCTCCACCACACGGGAATTAGCTGCAATAATTAAGTAAGAAGCAGGCATGAGCTGTCGAAAGTAATGAGCAAACTCAAGTACTTCAATGTATTTTGAGTAAGAACTTGGTTGGCGTGAAGTCAAATTCTGCATTATGTACCCTTTTGAGTGATCTTAGAATGATGAAAATGTTCACTCTTATTTTTGTTCAAATTCATATTTCTAAGTTGTTCCTGCTGATTATCTCATGCTATACACCCACAATTTTTCTTGATTTCCTCATGCTAGTTGTTAGAAAAATTAAATATTAAACCAGCCTTCATCTAATAGTTTAATCTTTTAGAACAGTTGATAATGGTCTCACAAAATCTCACATGGTATCAGAGTAAAAGGTCCTAAGTTCGAATTTTTCCATGCTCCTATTTATCTCTCTAATTAAATATGTCCACGCTTAGCACTAGGGGAAAAAAAAGACCAGACTAAGTGTGAGGGGAACTATTAGCATAATTTAAATATTAAACTACGCATTCATCTAACACTTAAGCTTTGAAAACAGTTGGCAATGGTCCCAGTTCAGATATGGATTATATAAATGAGGAGTAATTCCTCTGCGATCTGTGAGTATACATACCGTCCTGGGAATGAGGAAGCCAGAGAACAGGTTCCAGAAGCTAAGGAAGAAGGACATGACGATTGCCGCAATTTGGTGACTTGGGGTGAGGGCAACAGTCATCATACCATACAACGTAAAATAGATGAAGCACATTAAAATGTAGTAGTAGAACCACAGGAACTTGTCGACTCTCCAGTGAAATCCGATCATGGAATAAAGGAGGAGACTGTAGACCAAAGTTTGGATTGCCACGTATATTGCCTCTATGGCTACCTGCAATGCATTGGAAAATCAAGCAACATTACGCTAATGAAAATAAATTAAGCGATAGTTTATTTGTTAACAATCCATCGGTTAAAAATGTGTAGTTCTTATACCTGTGCAAATGCATAAGGCAAAGCTGAGTACATTCCTGCTGCTCTTTCTCGGTAAAAAACTGTTCTCTCTATGGCAACGACTGGCTGAACTGATGAAGTGTTGGTGGCACCCAGGAAAAGAATAGCCGAGTACATAGCTCCCAAAAGATTTAACAAGTCTTGCTCTTTATGTCTGTTAACCGAAAGGAAAAACATAGGTAAATGGAAAAGAGAGAAAAGGAAAAGAAAAGTTTCTTTAATTCGTGATCTGAATAATTCAAACTGGCTCATGAATTATGTATTCCCTTGGCTTCAGGAAGAGTATTGAACATGTCATAGCACAATGCGTTGGAGAAAAGGAGAGGAGAAAAGGCGCGAGCTTACATTTGGTCACCCTTATTCCAAAAGATTAGTCCGAACATGACCCCGACAACTGTCGTCATGAAGTATCGGATTGCATTATACTGAGGGTTCCTCCAGTAGGACCAGTGCTGCTTCCAGAAGCAAGCCTTGCATTGCGTCACAAAGGTTTGAGAATACTTAGTCGGGAAGTAAAGGTCTGTGGATCCGGGTTCCGGAGTGCTCAACTGTTTGATGAGTTCCTGATTATTCCTAGTGAATAGTCCCAATATATCAATCTTAAAGTTATTAAGAAAAAAAAATGCACATGAAAGAACTATGCAGTTGCTTTAAAGTGACATACTTGTAAAGTTCAGAGTTGGCATAGATCTCTGCAAAATCTACTCCAAGTTGGGCTTCAGCAGCTGTAGAAGAGACGTCGAGCATCCATCTTGCTGGATTATAACCATTTTTTATCCTGGGAACCCCTGGGATAGCCTGTGAAAATCGTATAAATCTTAGCCATGTTCAGACTTGAGCAATTAGTGTACAACTTTGGGACCAATGGTACATCAAGCTCAAAATGATCAGAAGCTTCCGATCCAATCCTTGAAGTATGATCAAGACCCACCTCGAAGTACTCCACGAGCTTGCGTGAATGTTGACCAAGGGGCCCGGCATAAATAACTTGTCCTCCTCTTTTCATCAAGAACAACTGCAAATAGGAAAAACACGAGCAAGCTTAGATCACTAAGGAAAGGGAGAAAAAGGTTAATATATTAATCTTGTTGAAGTTGTATAAGAGGTACCTCATCAAAAGCTTCAAAGATGTCTATGCTTGGTTGGTGAATGGTGCAAACGACAGTTCTCCCTGTATCGACCGTGTTTCTGACAGTACGCATGACGACAGCAGCCGCTCTAGCATCAAGGCCAGATGTTGGCTCATCCATGAAGATGATGGAGGGATTGGCCACAAGTTCCACGGCGATCGTGAGTCTCTTTTGTTGCTCAGTTGAGAGGCCATCTACTCCTGGCAGTCCAACTAGCGAGTTCCTAAGAGTACGTAGCTCAACCAATTCCATGATTTCTTCAACAAATTGCTGAAGGGGTGAAAAAAAGGCATTACAGGATGTTAGCGTACGTGTTGAAAGAAATTTATCTGTGGAGTAAGAAAAATAATTCATGCAACTCTAACAAGAGAAAATAACGGTTTTGGAATGCTACACGGATATTATAAAAAAAAATACAAAAATCTTTCAGGAGCGTTGCGGTCACGGGATTCACAATATGTGGGCATAGACTGAACTTAGGGAGGCAATGCGAATTCAGATGGCAAGAATGAAAAACATGCCTGCCGGGTGTCCGTCTTCACATCCTTAGGGAGACGCAACCATGCTGAGTACACCAGTGATTCATAGACAGTGACATTCGGTGAATGGATGTTGTTTTGCTCGCAGTAACCACTGACCCGAGCAAAAGTTTCTTGATTCTTTGGGTAGCCAGACATACTTACACTTCCTTCAATGTAGCCGCCGGTCTTCCTTCCTGCTAAAACATCCATCAAAGTGGTCTTCCCTGCACCGCTAACACCAACTGGAGCTGTCAAAATGCCTGGCCTAAATGCACCACTCACATCCCTTAACAATTGAAGACGGCTCTCTTCGATTCCTTGGCTCTTCATTTCCTGATTAGTCCAAATAATAATTAGCAACTATGCATAATCATGAACAAATATTGAACTTTCAAGAATCTTTCTGCATGAAGAAAAGCCAAAAAAAAATTATTACAGTTGCGCACTGAAGAGACTTACGGCGGGCATATCCACATAGTAGTTCACATGACTAAATGCCAGTGACAAGGGCTGAAACGGCAAAACCATTCCTCTTTTAGCATTCAGTTGCACTGGAGCAATAACGCTAGACTTAGCATTGTCTGAAGTGTTCATCACGGCCATATCTATGCCTGCAAATTGCTAAAGAGGTCAGTGCAGAAAAAGTGATCTCTTTATCTCGTGCTGCTTACTGACAGTTTGAGCACATATAGTTTACGCATCATGAGAAAACACCTACTTGCGTTAATATATAACTTCATGCCAATTCCACACTCGCATAAAATAGATGCTAAGTGAGGAAAAGTCTAAGCTTGTTAGTGAGGACACGGTATGGTGGGTTCTCATACCTTCAAAGAAGGGGGCTGTAGATGCCGAACCCATATCTGAAGACACAATCTTATTCTTTCCATTTGAAGTAGACTGCTTATTATCCTTACTCTCGTCATCTTTATCCAAAGTAATTGATTTGGAATCTCCCAGAGCTGCATGATTGCAGTTTGACAGTAAAATTCGTAATTTCCCAATCATGTATGCACAGTTGAAGTCGATGTTAGGGATGCAATGGAGCTTACGATTCAAGTAAGTGAGAGCCAGGATGAAGCAAATGTTGAAAAGAAGAGAAAAGCCAAGGAGTGCCCCAATGCAAATCCAATACCAGTAGTCCTCAACGAACATTCCTCTGTACTTCAGAAGAACTCTCCCAATCGTCGGTTCAGAAACTCTTGAGTTGTTATTGGGCTAAAAAGAACAAATTTAAGTGATATGAGAAGTGGATTCAAGCATTATTGTGTAATAGATGAGAAGATCAACATAGATAAATTAGAGTAATATCTTACGATGCTCCATCTCTTATCAAGGAATTCATTTATGCATATGGCATTCTGTCCGTACAACATTGGAGAAACATAATAGCCCCATATCATAAATGGCTGTATGTCATCTGCAGGACGAGGGAAATATTATTACATTTTTAGCAGGTAGAGCTCATAATATGTTCCTTGCGAAGGAGAATAATAAAGTGATAGAGCTATTGATGATGAAGTCTTCGGTAAAATCGGATCTCTTACCTTTGGCGACGATGAATCCACCAAGGACAAAAACAAGAAGCAATGTGAAGGTACCAAGAGTATTTGCCACCACCTGTGTCCTTCCAAGCACGGCAATAAACCGAAAAAGTGCAAGAGCCATCTGGTGCACACCAAAGAATGCCAGCAGTTGGCCAAAAAACCTGAAAAGATGTGAACAGGTCTGAATCAAGATTTTAGTAGTAAAATGATTAGTTCATCTGAACCAACTCCATGCAAGAAACTTCAGAATTCAAGCATCTCGTCGCCTATAAAAACTGGGAGAGAGTACTCAACTCACCTACTAGGGGATGGGGCAAAACCGATGGGGTAGTACGTCAGAATTATCCATATTGCGGACTCCATCAATGAAATCGGGATCCGAAGAAGCCAAATCGGTAAGCCGAAGGCCCATGCAGGATAAAACAAGAAATCCCTTTGCTTGAAAAATACCGGAAGCCTAAAGATAGCCATTGCGAGCTCCGCCATCCCATTTAACATAACGTTAATGAGACTGAAGAATAGTGCGCCGTAGAACTTCCCTCCACCTTCAACCGTACCGGGCTTCATTTCCGATCTTATGAACACTGTCATGGCAATTATCGACATGATGGTGATTTGGACCGTCTTGAATATATACAAGAAAGCGCTGCGCTTCATTAGCAGCCACTCTCTCGCAAAGCATGCCTTAAAGAGTTCCCAACTCGAGAGTCCGTACTTCTCCTTCACTAGGGCAGCCGGATGGGCTTTAGTCCTATCAAAAGGAACCGCAAGCTCTTGATGGAGTTTCTGACCAACGTGGAAGTTACTGAAGTGGTTGACGAAATCGGGTACGCTGACGAATCTGTAAGGCTCGCTCTTTTTGCACCAGTACTGTCCTTGGTCTTTCTTGGAAGTCACTTCTTGCAAGAAATCGGCTATGCCTTTCCTCTCCGGGCATCTGAAGCCCACGCTTTCCAAAAACTCGAGCACGTTTTCTCTCGGGCCCGGTAAACAATCTGTCCTTCTGACAGTAAGATGATATCATCGAAAAGTTCAAATGTTTCAGGAGCCAGTTGCAGAAGGGAGATTATCATGGTGACATCCATGATGTGAACCATCTGCCTCATGAATCTAACAATTTGGAAGGTAGTAGAACTGTCCAGCCCGGTTGATATTTCGTCCATGAAGAGAGCTTTGGCTGGTCCAACAAGCATTTCCCCTGCCGATTACAAGCTTATGTATTATTTGTTAGACAAAATAATTCATATGCGGAAGCCAGGATCGTTTATAGACAAACCTCCAGCCATTGTTCTTGTTCTCGTTTTCGTTCTCGTTCGTCTGAAAAACCTGAAAATACAAAGAAAATTGGGTACACGCTACTAACCCAATTCACTCTTGTACTAATGGTGTATTCCGAATGAGAGAGTTTGAGTTAGACCTTGTGATTACCTGTCAGAAATGAACGTACGTTCTTTTTATACACCGTCTCCCATCAAGACGGTTACCAAATGGGCGGTTGTCACGAAAGGGTACGAAGCGTGGAAAAATTTTATGTCGAATAGTCGCAACTTTAAGAGAAAATGAGGGTCTAAAATGTGGGATCACAAAAATAAATAACATTATTCCCAGCAAAGTTAAGAATGGCAAGAACAAACCAGAGCCAAGTTTTCCCAAAAGAAGATTTAGTCACTTAGGTTTCTGTTTCACATACCGGTGGTGACGCGCTTCTTCTGGCCCCCAGATATGCCTCTTCTCATTTCATCACCCACCATAATATCAGCGCAGATATCCAATCCCAGAATCTGTTAATATTATTGACATATGAGTATGAATTCGTTAAATAACGAAAAAGGTCGGAAAGTGGCTACGGTGATTAAGTGCAAACCTGGAGAACGTAATCCGTCACAATATTCATTTCTTGGCCTGCCGCTGCAGTGGCTTTCATGAAGGCATCTATCTCGGGATCCGGTTTAATTCCCGATTCCTTCTCTCTTCTCGACAGCTCGGCAAGCATTTCGTACCTCATTCCGACTCCTAAGCAACGGCCTGAGAAATCCAGCGTCTCTCTCACCGTCATCTCTCCATGGTGAAGATCATGTTGGCTAATGTAAGCACATGTTCTTTGGGGAACGAATTCCGACAGTTCATGACCGCAGTAAGTGACTTTTCCAGATATCTGAACATGTTAGTATGATGAGGTAACTTTTAGATTCTGAGCTTGACTACAAATGTAACCAGATCTCCAACAGTGAATTCAGGAAGTACTGCGAACGGTTGCAAATACAAGAACAAACTCCATGAGGGGAAGCAATTGTAGGTTAAATTGAGATTGGACATAGTCTGTACCCTTAACAGAACTTAGACTAATGTAAATGTTAAATGACAGCAAAAGGGTATAAATTCTGCTCGTTATTTGTCAGATATCAGTTCAATTGGAGTTTCTACTTCTCTTGAGCTAGGTAGTTAACAAAACCAAAGTGATAATCTATTATAAACACACCCTTAGGTCCTTGTCATGCTTCGCCGAAAGTGCTTGCAGCAAGGTGGTTTTCCCCTATCCAGGTGGTCCCAGAAGCAATGTCATCCTGAATAATGAAAGCGCTCTCAGAGGTCAAAAACTAAGAAAAGCCCTGACTTACATAATGAAAATCATCGATTGTATACCTTGATGGTTTTACAATCCCGCTCACGTCGTGCAGTATCTTAACTACTCTCTTCTTGGATGGGAATAGCTTAACCATGCTAAGAACTCCCTGTTCATCACATCAAGGTGCAGCTTCATATCAGCACAAGGTTTCCACTAAAATGTGGCTGTTACAAGTTCGATAACTGCTATAAATTTAGAATGCGGGGCCAAAGTTTCAGAGAATTATGTGGGAAAAAATAATAATAAGAGGCAAAAAGGATGGAGAAATGGAAGTTATTCATGAATCGAGTGACACAAAGAAACGACTGACTTAATCCTTACCCACTCAGTTAAAAAGTGAAGGTATGGGAAAAGAAATGATGATAGCATACCTCTATAGCATTCAAGGAAGAATTCAGCAGAGTAGGAAGTGCCCGAGTGCCGACATAGGCGTCTCCTTCCACTGATAAATGCTCGAAGCGGACTTCGATTTTGGGGGTTTCAATCCCGACCCTGTTATAAACATCAAATTCAACCTAAGAATATCAACTCAAAATATTCAGCTCGGCACAGTTCCATGATACCGAAAATGCCTTCACAGCGAACCATTTTTTTTACTACGTTAGTCACAGGATGAGTCTACTAATATTCTGTTCTTTGCTTTGTGCTTATATAGATCAGGATATTAAAGGGAGAGATTGTAAGGTTGCTGTGCCCACTGACCTGTCAGTTCTCTCCCTCAGCCTGAGAAGGAACCTCTCATTGTCCTCTTCAACCACCTTCAATATGCTCTCCATGAGATGCTGCTTGTCATGTGTTCCGAGGTTCGTGACATCGACCTCTGCATAGCCGACTCTCCCATCATCCAACGCCTGCTTCAGCATCCCCTTCCTCAGCCGGTCGTACGTTGGGAGCCGCTCGATCGCTGCCCACTTCAGCTCCTCCTCGTCATCCTCCCTCCTGCTCTTCTGGAACGCGTCACCCTGCGTGCTCCACACCTCGCGAATGCTCGCCGAGGCCCAGTTCTTGTCGCTTGCCGAGAGGCTCATCCTCTGGCTCATTGAACGGCTGCTGCTGAGTGACCTCCGGCTTATCGTCCGGGCAAGGTCGTCCCCGGCTGATGCCGCCATTTTCCACGTGAACTCTTGTCACCTAACACGTACTCGTTTCGCTTCCTTCAGTAAAAAACGGTGGTCTGGAAGGGTTAATGTTAGTGCATACCGTTAAGAGACTTCTGAAGAGATTTTCTTCTCTGTTGAGATGTTTGTGGAATGTACTGTGGCATCGCTGGCTATTTATAAATAAGGTTTGTGACTGAGGAAGAGTGTGTGGGAGCAGAGACAGGAATGAGAATTGCAGAGGTGGTGTCATAGCAAGGACAAAACAGATGATTCTGATTTTTGTCAACCACATGATCATGTTGGAGATTATTAGTATTCAAAGGGGGTCGTTCTTTACAAGGTACTAAACAAAGGATGGTCAGACAGAACAAGAAACAAAGATCAGCATCATCAGGTATCCATCGGCAATCACAATACCGTTTGTCTTGTAACTGTAAAATGAAATTCCGCGTTTATTCGGACTCTTGGACTTTCGAATCGATAGGAAGTTTAGTTCAGAGTCCCCAAATATTGGAGTGCCAGTGCGTCGTAAAGAAACTGCAGCCACATTACTGAGATTTGTTTATTTGGAAAAAAAAAGCATCTTTTGTTTAAGAAAAAAAGAGTTGAATTAATTTGAAACTCGTCATCTGATCATGAACCGGACTGAGCTTGACCGAATCTTTCTCAAGTAGCCACAGCAGATTGAAAAGATGTAATGATTAAATTCAGGCTCCAGTACTCGTATGAACTATGCAGGCTTAACCTACAGATAAAAAGTAATAAAGCAGAGGTATTGCTAGGGAGAACTCAGATTAAAAAAGATGATGAATTACTCGAATTCATTTTAAAGCATCGGATAAACACTTCCAAAATCGTCCGTTTTTCCATTAGCAGATTGAATTCCAAAAGGCATATTCAAGTTGTTGATAATCCAGAGGAGTTCTTCATCCAATTATCACATCCCAAAGTGAGTCAAGTCTCCATGTGGAACTTGAGGTCTGGCCAAGTCTAAACATATGATTACCTACGCTGACAAAAACAAGAGACCCGGACAAGAAGCTATTCGAAAAAACGACCTGTCTCATTGATCGCCGTCCTCAGCTCGCAATCCGACTTATCACAATGCTGCTAGTTGCTACGGGAGTATGCAAGGATGCACAGATCATGTGGCTTGTTGATCTGATCGAATACCAGTACCATCAAATTGAATGTATCATCTCATGGGCTTAAGCCCAAGAGACGAGGACTGCTGCGACCTCTCTCAGTTTCACTTTACAGTAGAGCTGTTAAACGGGTGGGTCGAGTCGGGTCGAGTTTGGGTCGGGTCATTAATGGGTCGACCCAAATTGACCCATTAACTCATTTATGACCCATTTATGTCTAATGTAAATTTTTTGACCCATACCCAACCCGACCCATACCTGACCCGACCCATATTAATAAAATATTTTTATATTTAACCAAATTGAAGAAAACTTATTCTTACGTTTTTTTAAAGATTATATATACAAATCCAATCAATAATTTTTCAATTTTTTTATAATTTTTCAATTTTTTTATAATTTTTCAAAAAAAAAATATATATTTAAAAACTAAAATAGTTTTATACAACACAAATTTAATGGAAAATTTTTATAATTTTTAAAATAATTATTTTTAAAAATCGAATTTTAATTATTTTTATTTTTTAAATATAATTTTTTTATAATTTTAAAATTTTTTTCTTTTTTGTTGTTCTTCTTCTTTGGCTGGCTGCCGGCCACGACAACGGGTCGGCGGTTGGCCACGGGTGAGCCTCGAGCTCGCCGGCTCGCCGACGCCGACGAGCTCCCGGCCGCAGATCCGCGAGCCGCGAGCTCGCCCGACACCCGGCGAGCTCGAGTCTCGCCAGACGGCGAGGCTCGAGCCTCGCCGAACGTTGGCGAGGCCTTGCCTCGCCAAATCGGGGCGAGCTTGAGGCTCGCCGGCGTCGGGCGAGCTCAAGTCTCGCCGTCGAGCTGATCGAGGAAGAAGAAAGAAAAAAAAATAAAAAAAAAAGAAAATAAAAGAAATAAAAATAAAAATAATTATATTTTCGGTTTTTAAAAAAAAAATTGTAAAGTTAAAGAAAGAAGAGAGAGATGGTGAGGTTTTGAGTTAAAATAAGTTGGTTCATTTTTAATGGATTGATAAATGGGTCTTAAATGAGTCATAGATCGACCCATTTAAGATTCATATATCTTAAAAGACCCATTAAAACTCATTAAAAATAAAACCCATTAACAACCCATTTAAAATAAAAAATAAATTACGACCCATTTAACACCTCTACTTTTTATTAAAAAAAAATTGTAAAGTTAAAGAAACAAAGAGATTTTTCTAGATTGGTGAGGTTTTGAGTTAAAATAAGTTGGTTCAAAATTTTTTAAAAATGAAATTGACACAAAATTTCTTCCTTTTAAATGAGTGGCGACGACCAACGACCTTCAATATAAAAAATAAAAATAAAAATGATTTATTAACAAAAAAATAAAGAAAAATAAAATAAAATAAATCAAAAAATAAAATAAAAATATCATTTTATTTTAAAAATTTTATTTTATTTTATTTATTCTATTTTATTTTATTTTACGAATAAATTTATTTCAAAATGAATAAAAATTAAAAATAAAAATGATTTATTAACAAAAAAATAAAGAAAAATAAAATAAAATAAATCAAAAAAATAAAATAAAAATATCATTTTATTTTAAAAAATTTATTTTATTTATTCTATTTTATTTTATTTTACGAATAAAGTTATTTCAAAATGAATAAAAATAAAAAAAAAAAAAAAATTATTTGTCAAAACACTCAAGACAAATAAAAATAATTTATTTTTATTTATCATAAATAAATTATTTTTAATAAATTTAATAAATTTATTTTAATAAAATCAAAATAAAATGATAAATAAAAATAATTTATTTATTTTTAATAAATTTACTTTTAATTTATTTTTAATAAATTTATTTTTATTTTTAAATGAATAAAATGAATATTTTTATTTATTTTTATTTTATTTTTAATAAAATGATATTTAATTAAATTTATTTTTAATAAATAAATTTATTTCGATTAAATTTATTTAATTTATTTAGTTATTAAAAATAAAAATAATTTTTATGATAAAAATTAAAAATAAAAATAAAAATGAAAAAATGATATTTTTAGAATAATTTTTATTTTTAAAATGATATTTATTTATTTTTAAAAATAAAATGATATTCATTTTATTTTTAAGGATTTTTTTAATTTATTCGTAAAATAAATATTTATTCGTAAAAATAAAAAAAATCATTTTATTTATTCGAATATTTTCATTTTAAAATGATATTTAAAAAATAATTTATTTAACAACCTATTTAACCATATCGGCGGGTCAATAAATGGGTTGCACGACCCATTTAACACCTCTACTTTACAGTTATTAAACTAAAAAAAAGAACTGCAAACTGCAAAGTTTTGCAGTCATGGGATAGAACACTTAGTGTAGAAATCGCCACCAACATGATGCAAATAAACGAAAGTTTCATACAGAGAGAGAACCGCCAGAAACCTTCAAACTAATCTATCCCGTTATGAATTCATTGATCCATGCTAAACTGCTATAGCGGGATAACAAACAAGAGAGTTTCTTTCATAGATTGCCAATGGTTATGATGCAGAAGTGCAAACTCTAGTCTGATAAACAGGAGACTCGATTTTCTAATCCCACCAAGATGGAGTCAAACAGAAAAAAAGAGTTCAGAGAATAATTTCTCAAATTTCATACGTTTTTCATAACTTGTTATTTAGCAAACGGAATCTACGCGTTCGCTCGAGTTCAATGCATTTGCGTACATGCAAATCTCTATACATAAAAATGGGTAGATTGACAATCTGTTGACTACACACACTTTCACTTTCAAGCCGCTTCTTCTTTTTCTTGACATTTTATCTTCTCCCGACTAACCCCATTCACGTATTTGTCTGTGGACTTGTCTTTTATTTATCTATTTATTTATTAATAATCTGGGTATTTTGAACAAAAATATAAGGCCCTACTAAATTTTTTTTCTGATCATATAGTTTCCATCTTGAACCTTTCAAATATGTACTTTGTAGCGTGTTGAACCAAGGATGGTACAGAGTAATTGTCTATGCGACAAAGCTGCAACGTGAAACCCAAGCAAAAGTTTTAAAAAGGTCATTTATGTAATTCGAACTTTTATGTGCAATTCGTTGTTGATTCTTGACGCGAAATTGACAAAATATGTTTGTTATGAAAATCGTATGAACTAATCCTATTTTCATTGTCGTCTTTTACATCATCTGACCTTTCAAGGTTGTCAGATAGAAATTTTTTTTTTTTTTCAGTTTTTCCTAGCTTCCTCCTAATCTTAAATTCTAGGCTTAACACACATAAAGCAGGTGCAAATGACGCATCATTAAGCATTTTCCATACAAAAACAATGTAATAGGAACACATCATACATCAACAACTTTCTCCTTTCCAACTGTTTAGTATAAAGATGGCTTCTATTATCACTGTTAATCTTTTAAAAGGTGTAGACGAAATAATTATATGCACGGGTCTATGACTACTGTACAAAAATATGGTAGTCCATATATTATTGACTTAAATATTTCTTGTATTTTCCACCTCTTTTTTTTTTCCTCTCTTTTTTGTTCGTCCAACGAACTTGAAAGAAATTTCCTGGGTAACCCATCTGCTGCTGCAGATGTGAGGTCATAGTGATACAGCATGTACACATTCAACCAATTCTGTACAAAAATTACAATTCCCCCGAAAGCCTCTTGAAAAAACCGCGGCTCACCATTGCCTCCGACAGCTCCAGAAGATCAAAACTCTTCTTGAATTAGAGGAAAAAAGAACATGGGCAGTTCCGATTCGCGCACCGACTGTACCCGCTTCTCCTGTCACTGTTAGTCGAGAAAATGGGCGGCTGCTGCATCGGCGGACTCCATGACTTGAGATGCTTCGGCAATCCTGAGAGCCATGGTGGCTCTATAGGCGGCCAAGTCGGCATTTCCCATGAGGGACTGAGCCCTCTGGCGTTTCGTGATTGCGAGTTCCATGGACCTGTTAGCTGATGCTCGAGCTTCCTTGACTTTCCGCAAGGCGATATGTTCCTCTAGAGCATCTCTTTCCGCTGCCATTGCTGAAAAGATATGGATAATAAGCCGAACTTCAAAACCGAGAGTCGATTTTCAAATAACTCCACATTGCACAGACGGAACATGTATTCACACCTATAATCTACCTATAACTGTACATGTATCATTCAATTATCCAGTTAAGAGGGTGACATTCACCTTGCAAGAGACCCGGTTGCTTGCCTCGTCCATGCTGGCTTCCCTGCCTTTTAAATGACCTCCGCTTACGCAGGGCAGGCTTTGGAACCAAGGGAGCTTTCCTCGATTGATGACCCTGTAAAAACATTTGTTTATGTTTAGGAGAAACGTTTGAAGCAGAAGAAATGAACCAAACCAAACTTGCACTCACGGCACATAATATGATTTCACTCTTTTCATTTACCCATAAATACACACTAGACAATTTTCTTAAATGACAACACAAGTAAGGTGCTAAACGTAAGATACAAAGCTCTTCTGCATCCAAATGACACTTCAAAAGAATTCCAAACCCAGAGAGCAAAAATCACTAGTAATAGGAAGCTGTTTATCTCAAAGAAAACACTTAAGAGATACAAGAGAGTACTATTATAAAATTAGATGATAGTAACCATTTTCTGAAAAGAAGATTTCAAGAAGAAAAAGACTAATGGCAAGAAAAGCCAGTCATCTGGTAATATTTTTTGTAAGACCACCTCTCAAATAAAAGGACTAATAGAACTGCTCCGCTGCAAAGAAAGAATACACATTTTACTTTCATTGAAAGCATATCCTTTCAAGAAAAGAAAACGGAAAATACGAATCAAACCCATCCAGCATGTTAACAGTGAGTTGGTTATCACTCCAAAGAAAATATGGCAGCACAAAGTTCTTTAAGCATTAATTTACCTGAAATACTCTAACCAATGCCAATCGTCTCTGCTTCCGCTTCTTCATCCAATAACGGTACACAGCTTCCACAACATCCTTTCTCTCTATGTCCAGTCTAAGATTAGGGTCTGGTTTATCATTCAAGAAATCATGAGGATTGCAATAGAAAGCCTTCTCAAATGCATCAATCATAAGCTCAAATGTGTCCTCTGAAACACGCTCAGCCAGATCATTTTCAGCAAAGAACTCATTATTGAATTTATGAAGCCAGTCCTCATCTTCACAGTCCATGTCATAACTTGCGGTCTTACTGGCCATAGCTCTTGACACCTCATCAGCACTCAAGGTAATATAACATTCTGGTCTTGTAAAGGGTACAGAATTTTCTTCTCCATAGCCTACTACTTCACATACCCCTGGAACAGGTATTATCTTAACAGGAGGAGCCTTAGGAGATACAACATGCTTATTCCGTTCAAAACACTCTTTGTAAAGATCCTTAAATTTCGACCAATCGTCTCGGTCAGGAAATTCCAATTTCCAACCATTATCCCCTGTCCAGACCATTGCATGGGTGAAACGGTTGGGGAAACAGGGTTTCATAGCTTCTTGTGCCTTGTGAGCATATCTCACCACCCCCCCTCTTTTGAAAACGAGAGACCACTCTCCAGAGCCCAAAAGTTCCAACACGACATTTCCACTTTCTTCCCTGGAACACTTGTCTGAATCGGTAATTAATAAATTTGCATTACAGGATAATATATCTGTATCCTGTTGAACTCTGGTCACAGTAGCGCTCATCTCATCAATACTTCCAGCAGACCTAGTCCGAACAGATCTTCTCTTGTCGCCAGAAATTATTGAAGAAAATGGGAATCCATTCTTCTTAGCACTGACTAAGTCTGAGGCTAATGCTCCATTACATTTCCTCACACATGATAGTGAAGGATTTCTAGCTCTCCTCCTTGACCTCAGTGAACTCCTCCTTTTTCTTATCCCACGAGAATTCGACCCATATCTATGTTGCGGAGATCGATTGTCAACCTTAGCACCTCTAGAAGACACGTGCAGCTGCAACTCACTCCCTGTAACTTCAACATTACCAGCTGATTTGCTTTCTGAAGGCGAAAAAGAATAATCTTCATCCGAGAGTTCCTCCTCTTCCGCAGTCACCAAACCATCATTTGTTTGCACCAACGCTGAATTATTTACAGGAGCCAATGACACAAACTGATGTTGGAGAAGCATATGACGATGCATGTACATGAAACAAAAGGGAACTGCAGAAAAATCCACACAAAAAATAGGTGTAAACTGCCTGGATCCAAAGAACTTGCATGTCCCCGAGCTGATAATGGAAGCACAATCCTGAAAGGAGAAAAAGGAAGAACAACCATTCAAATACAGCAACGAAAGCAACACTACTGGGATGAAGCAAGCTCGTTGATAAGAGGATCCAGTGAAAACACACCCACACGACACTAGATGATACATAACTAGCAGAGAAGAAACTACCCGGGCAGATACTGTTACACAATAACCATCCGTCCAGAAAACTCACCAATCAAAATAGATAACATGGAGGTGCTACCTAAATCGCAAATGACCTTGTACTTGTTAAAAAGGAATGCTTTGCAGAAACCATCAACCCAATCCTTTGCACTAATTGCAAAACACACCGACAGCTTGACAACTTAATTTTATCATAAAATAAAAATAGGTGTACAGGGCCACTATATGGAAAAATTCCACCAGATGATAATTGGAACTACAACAATCTAAATAAGAAGTTCTCTGCTTACATCCAATCTACCCGATTTGCTATATATAATGGAAGATAGAATTCAGGAAAGAGCTACCAGACTAAAGAAAATCGAGCCTACCCGTGAAAAATGAATTCCATGCAATGCATAGACACCCCGAAGCGGCTCTGACATGACAAGCTTTGACAGTGCAGACAATCTAATGCAGACCCTCTTCATGTACTGCAGAATAGAACGCAAAAGGCCAACAACTGCAGTATTTTCTCGATGCGGCAGCTCCAAGACCACAGACAGTGCCCGAAGAGCCTGCAAATCCTCTCCTTGAGCATCACCACTCTTCCTCTTCTGCCTCCTAGAGAAGTGAATCCCATACTTCTTACCATCACCGATCTCGAAGCCAGGCACCGCCTCTCTCTTCCTTTTCCTGCCATAGACAATCCCAGTCATCCTATCCTCATTGTCCCTTCCGATCAAAGACTCGGTTTTGACATCAGGCTTCTCGAATTCATCGTCCCCCATTTCAATTACAGCAACCTCACGCTTCGGACTCACATTCTTAGCCAACCCAACTTGCTTGGACTTGAGACCAACACCAACAACTCCATTTCCACCACCACCACCACCTCTGCTATCTATGATGCTAAACCACTCATCCCTCTCGCCGCCACCCCCCTTCCTGAGCTTGCCGTCGCCCGACTCAGGCCACAGGCGCCGGCCGGAGCGCAACACCCGCGCCCCGTCGACGCCCTTCACCACTCCGAAAACCCTCGTCGTCCGTCGCATGCCGACCGATGGCATCGCCGCCGCGCTCCACAACCGGACGCCGCCCGACCGCTGGATCTCCTATCCCAGCCGCCCCCCCGGCTCGCCAAATCACCCGGCCGCCGCCCACTCGGCCGATCCCTCCCGCGACGACCCACTTCACGGACCGCGACGCTCGGTGCCCACTTCTGACCACCACCGGGTCCGGACCATGTATGGTACGGACCAAAAAGAAAGACCCTGGCCCCCTTTCCTTCCCCCAAGAAAAGAAGAAAAAAAACTACGGTCAAGCACGAGGAGCGTCCTCCGAACACGCCATGGGAGGGAGAGGGGAGCTCACTGAGTCGATCCGCACGACGAGACTGAAGACTTCACTCGGCCCCCCCCGGTCGGTTTCCAAGGAAAGGGGCACGTGCGACCAATCAACCGAACCGTCAATCGAGCCGATCGACCCCGACCCACGAATAAACACGACGATCGCCGAGAAACGGACAAATAAAAATCCAATCTTTTTCCTCTTTTCCCCCCCTCTTCCTCTACCCACATGAACAAACAACCGCAGACGCAGAAAACAGAGAAGGAGAGAGAGGAGGTTTGGAGATCGGCAGAAACAGAGCGCGATTCACGCAAATCTCGTCGAGGGATCGATCGATCGAGAGAGATAGAGATGGAGAGAGAGAGAGAGAGAGGTGGGGGATGTGAGAGAGAGAGAGAGAGAGAGATGTGTATAGGTGTCTCTATCTACGGGCTAGGGTTTATGGAAGGAGGAACTGCGATCGAAGCAGCGGGGCAGGGTCGCCGACTGATCCGGGCCGTCGGATCTGGGGAGCAACGGCCCCGATGGACTAGGGTTCCTGGGGAAGAGTCCAAAAGCCCCTGTGGACGGGAAGGGAAGGGCGCTTCCGCTCTCGGAAAGGGAGACACCCGATGGATATTTTTCTCGCTTTGAATCGCAACCCCCCCAAGTGAAAAGACGGAACTGCCCTCGGCGCTCGGGCGGGAGACGCGCGGGAATCGACGGGGGCCGGATGGGGATTTCGACCCCCCGGTTGGAGCGGGGAGCGGACGGGGCCCCAAATCCAACGGCCCTGATTTTCTGGTAGAAGAGGTTAAAAAAAGTTAAAGGGCCTCCTCCGCGGGGTGGTGGGCCCCAGTGGAAAAAGCAGGTAAATTTACGGGCGTGGCCCGACTGCCGGCCGTCGTTTTCGGCTTTTTCTTTTTCACCTTTTCGAGGCCTACCGTATTTTGGGTAGTGTCGTAATTTCGGGCAAAGTTTCGACTTAATTTGGATTTAAAGAAAAACCCAAATCAAATCCACATACTTCTTTTCTTTTTTGTTTCTGGGTCAAGTCCTCGTACTTCGATCACGTATAAAGCAACCCTTTTTTTTCTTTTGGGTGTCGAAAGAGAGTCTTTGCTCATTTCGTTAACCCACATGTTTCGAGCATAGTTGACTGGTTTCCGAACGTAAGATATTTGATTGATTTAGAATCTGAGATCGAGGGTTTTAAATAACCAAATAAATGAGAGAGCCCTTGCAAAATGCACCTTAGCTATCCAATCGACCACCTGATTTGCTTCACGAAGATAATGGGTTGCTAAGACGAAGTTTAGTCGGCGATCTAGGCCTAGAAGTGCCATGGGCTTTCTTTTGCATTTGCAACATACTAAAAGAGAGTTACATAATTAGTTTCAACAAGTACTCAAAGATCTATATTAGGAATCACTCGAATCGAGAATCACCTATACCAGATTGAACTGACCAATTTGATCAAGTATCTGGGAGTATCGGTTCGATTTCCAATTCCTAAAATTGGAAATAGTGTTGGGCCATTCGGTTCTCGATTCTAAAGAAGAATTAGATGGGACTGACTACATATGCTTTTTTATTTTTATTTTTACTTTTTTAAAAATTAGTAAGTTTAGTTTATTGTTTTTGAGAAATAGAAACTTATAATTGAACAATAAGATATTGAAATGGAAGTATGGGATTTGTCTTGAGCTTTAGAGTTATTTCTAATCATACTTTGGACAATAAGATATTTGAATAGAAACACGAAAAAGTATAGTGATCGATTCCATTGGATTGAATTGTGATCTAGATTCCAGTCTTATCCTGTCCTAAGATCAATTGGTTCAATTTCTAATTCCCCATTTTGAAAATCGAGAGCCCATCACTCCGACTCTATATTTTCTCCAGATCGGCGTAAGTGCCACGGGCTTTTGTTTCGTGGCAGCCTCTCCGATTCCAATGCAATGCGTGAACAGTGGACGCAGTGGATCGAGTTTATTAAAATGGAATACAAATTTATCCATGTTTAGATGTGGATAATTCGTGGCGGTCCTGGTGGAATTTTTTTTTTTTTTTTTTGTGTGCGGGTGTGCGTGTGTTCAAATCGCAGGGAAATGTCATGACCAATGCAGCGGTACTGTCAAATCACGCATCTCGGAAAATTGTTCCCGACCGAGTTCCTTTTCTCCTTTGAAATAATTTTTTTTTTTAAAGAAACCTTTTCCCACCCAACGGAGCTATTTTTCCTTAAAAAACAACAGAACTAGGAAATTTCCCATAAAGCTCTATGGAAGCACACAGACACAACATTAAAAAACAATCGGATCCTAATGTGATTACGGACATTGTGCATCGTAAAAGTATCGTACCAAATAGAAGAGATCCTTAAATAATTGATATATGCAACCTGCCCTAATAGTTAATTCAACAATGAATCAAATTACACTTGAATAGAGAAAATATTGTTGAGTGATACGACCGACACCGTTAATAAAGCTTGGATGAGATGACTTTTAAGCGTAATTTTGCTTCTATTAATGCCCGATAAACTCAATAACACGTGATGCTTCCATAGTTAGGCATATAATGTGAGCTAGAAAATTGTTTTCGATTGATCCTTGGGGATGAGATATGCATAGTGATGTTCTACCACTTATGAATGCCGAATGTTGAGTAGAAGATGGGTTTTGATTTTATTTTTTTCCGTTTACTTCTTTTTTTCCCTTCTTCCTCCGTGGTCTTGACAATGATTGACAATCGGTTAGAGGCGACCTTGCGGACCTTGTGGGAGCCTTGCTCAGCCACTAGTGACAAGGAGGAGTTGTGCAAGTTGTTGGCAAATCATGGGTTTGCTCTTTCTTCGATCAAGTATTAAAGAAGATGTGCTATTTTTTTCAAGATGGGTCACGAACGGATAAAGTAATGGTCAAAGAGATTGGGCGCTCTTCATCGCTTGCCCAATCACCAGTGCCGGCGAGGTCAACTTTGTCGGATCTCCTCTCTGGCTAGTCAATGGCCATCACCAATGCCTAATGACTGGCTGAAAGAATAAGAAAAGAAAAAATGAAAAAAATGAAAGAGAAAACGAAAAAAATCGAACTTTTTTAAAAAGTTTTTCCACATTAATGCAAGCTTTGCCAAATAAGACGTCAGTATCCACTTCAATGACTTCCGGTCAAAATTGACCGAATAAACTTAATTGGCAAAAGATGAAAATGTTTAGGACTCAATCGATGTAATTATAATATTTATTATTAAATTGACAAAAGTGTAATAGATTTAGGACTTTTTGGATAATTTCTCAGTATGTTCTATATCAAATTCAAATCGTCTTCCCCACCCTATAGTTTGAGTTCTTACTGAAGATTATTAAACATCTCATCTTATGGTTGGTATTAGAGACATAGTCACGAGCTCGATTTCTTGTACCCTCTTTGTGGCAAGATGCCTCAAGTTCTTTCAACATGAAATTATGGAATAATGACACAAATTATTTGTGAACTTTGATTATATATATAATATGGTTCATAAACTGTAACTCAACGTGCAACGTGCTCCCTAAATGTTTTATTTATTCAAAATAATCCTTATATTTTGTTACATGTTCAATTTAGTCATTAAATTAAATGAAAATGCCCACATTGTTTTTCTACTAATTCAAGTTCATATAGTTTAAAGACTAAATTGCACATGTATCAAAAGTTTATGGATCATATTAAACAAATTAAAATTTTAATGATTATATTACATATTTGTTTAGGGACCATATTAAACAAATTAAAAAAATGATCACATTACATATTTAATTAAAGTTTAGGGACTATTTGTGTTTTTTTCCTTTTTTTTTTAATTGCACTTTTTTAAAGGATCCCTGGACAGTATTTAGAAAAGGCATGAAATTTAGGAGTAATTTACGCGTCTTGCCTCTAAAGATTTTCTTTCTTCCACGTGTTTGGATATCTTGAAGGCCCCCACTAAATTCACCAAATAAATTTTGTTTATTCACATTGTAGAGGAATTGCCTATATTAGGGCATTGATTCTTTAACGAGGCTTTTGGAGGAAAAGAAAAAGTGAAGTCCAGAAAAGGAAATGAAGATTATATTCGCATTAGAGTTAAAAAAAAGCCATTCTGCTCATAAAGATACAAAAAACGAAAAGAAAAGAAAAAAGTAGAGTCATTTCGAAAGTCACACTGTCTTCTATAAAATTTCAAATTCGAGATATGTCTTGGACGAATCTCTAATCAATTTATGCCTTGGCATCTCCACCCTTTTAATTTGTGAAAAAGTCAATATGCTTTTGGAAAAATCAAAGAAAGAAAGAAAAGATTTCTAGGCATTAGAAGCAATTTACAAGCTTAAATTGACCATCCAAAACTTCTTAAATTTGACCTTTGACCTCATGTCTATCACCATGGGGAAGCTCACTTAAACCGGTCAATCTTGAATGACTAAATGCGCTTGATATCGTAAATCAGGTGATAGAATGAGTTGAAATTTCATAAATGATTTAAATGTAAAATTGCTTTTTCGTATTTGATGACAAAAAGAATTGAGTCTGCATTTTGCTCACCACTAACGTATAGACCTGATTTGGGCTTTTAGCATTTTTGGAATGCTAAATAGGGGTTTAATGATTTTTTTTTTCTTCAATATTACGATAATTGTGTTTTCTCTTTTACCCTAAAAAATTACTATTCATCGTCTTCCTCCTTGGACTTGTTGCTCCAACGGTGAAGCTCGGCCGACGGAGCTCAATCGGCCAAATCTAGTCGCTAAGAAGGGTCGCCTGAGGTTAGGCGACTTCGGGCATCGATCGCCTGAGGTCGAGCGACCAAGCGACGGTGATGTGTGGGTCGAGCGACCCAAGCGATGGTGATGTGTGGGTCGCGCGACCGCCGCCTCCCCACCACCACTGCCACTAGCCACCTCCCCCACTACAATCACCAGCTCTGGCTGCCTCCCGATCGTTCTCCTTTGCTTCAGCATCTCCTCCTCATTTTTCCTTTTTTTTTTTTTCATTTTTCTTTTCACCTCAAAGCTATTTTGCAAAATACACCAAAATGAGAGTATCCAAACACTTTTACCTTCCCGACAAAAAAAAAAAAAAACACTTTTACCTTCATCAAATGCCCATTCCTCTAAAGATATTTGAGGAAATCTGCAAAACCTTTTCCCCAAAATTAAACCAAACGGGCTCATATATTAGTTTCTTTACTAGCTAGCCAATCGCTCGGTAAACATTGCCAACTCACTAGCGCACTACTTTTTTATTCTTTTCCCAATACATTTCACATATAACTAATCCATTTAGACACATGGAAATCACCTTATCCATCTGCACAACTCGAGGTTTCATCCATAAATTGCCCGCTCATCCCTCAAGCTCACAACAAGCAAGAGACACCCTAATCCGACTCTAGTATCATCCGAATCAAACCAAACGTTTCGCCGAAGAAAACCAAACGTTTCGCCTTTGACCGACCTGGCACCATCGGACCTACTCAATTTTTCCACGAGATGAGGCGAAAGGCGAACGTACAAATCACGGAACTCAGAAAATTAGGATGGATCGGGAGTAAATGAGATCACGGGCCGCGAATGGGGTGCACGGAGTCGAGAGGGAGCTGAACTTCTGGTGGCAACGACTGGTGGTGCATCCGGCCGGGTGGACCCTCTCGCCAGCAGAACTTCCTTGTCAATCCCCACTGGCGAGTCAATCATCACCCACCACCCATTATGGCTTCCTACCCTCTTTCCTCAATAGCAATAATTAGAAGGAAAAATGATATAAATAATTTTTAAATTTTAATTTAATATGTAATATAATTTTTAAATTTTTTTATTTTATTCAATGTGACTTCTCAACCTTACCTCAATATATAATAGTTACACATTCAATACATAAAAATGTTTAATGTTATCGTTTCATTAATTCAATTTCACAAAAATGATATTGACATTTTCATATAATTCAATGATTAAATAATATACGTACAAAAAATCTAAAATCGTATTGAATTAATTAAAAATTTAGGGACATAATATATATTTGGGCCAAAGTTTAAGGATCATTTGTATCGTTATCCTTAATTATAATCGATAAATTATCCAATTTGATGCCTTGACAAGTCGATTAATCCTAGCTTTAAGGTTTTCAAGTAGCAAGCGCGATGACCGAATTTGCTTGAGGTCTTGATAGGTTCCGAGTTATTGTACTTGTGCTCCTATCGAGACTGGTTTTGAGGGAAGGACGAGTCTCGGCTCCGACGCCTTGCTCTATAAAGCGCACAATGAGGCGATTATACAGTTCAGTAGTCGATTTGTCGAGTGCTCAAAAGGCTTGTTTGGTCGTGAACAAATTGAATTGCTTAAATAATCTAATCTTTTTGTTACTTCATTTTTCATTTTGCCTAATTAGGTTTGTGGAGAATCGAGTACGATGGTAACATGGGCCCATTCGAAATTATCAATCATTAAATGTCAACTTTTCACAGATTCCACCTCTAAATCGTTATCTAATCTATAGGAAACCTTGCCAACATTATCCAAACTAAAACCATTTATTAGCAACAAAAAATTGAAATAATTACTCTTCTGCAGTTCTGAAGCACCCCTCCTGCTTCTTCTTTTTTTTTTTTTAATTCTTTTTAATTTGGGGTAAAAAGAATTCAAACTTTACTGGCAAGAAAGATTAAAAAAAAAAATAGATCATCCCCAAGGAGTCAAATAATAGTAAAATTTAGTAAAAGACAGAAGTTTCTCAGCCAAAAAATGAAAAAAATTAAAATAAAACGTGAGGACGGAAGCGGATGAAAGAGGCGTGACGCGGAGGAGTTCCGTTCTTGATTTTCATTTTCGTTTCGCACAAGCTTCTCATTACAGCGGCGGCTGATCTCGGTGCGAACGGGAAGCGAGAGATTCATGTGCAGCGTCGAAAGTGACGGTCTTGTTCCGTTCCGGACAAGGAAAGTCCCCAGCTTGCCCATGCTATCTTGAATTCGCACGTTTTCTAGGGGTACCAAGAATTCATTCCGTCAAGATTCCCGGGGCGCCGCCGCCGCTCTGATTCGTGGAACCGGGGTGGATCTTTAACCTGTAATCTGGGTATCGTAGCGAGTCGTCTGGGTACTCCGTCGAAGCATTTGCTTCGTTCGCATCCCCGCCAGCTCGTAGGTTTCTTGCTTTGGCAGCCGTTTCTTGTTCTTGAATTAGCCACGCGACCGTGTAAAGTTATCATCTTTTTGGCCGATTGCGAGTACCCATTACGGTGATTGTTTGTTTCGCTGCTGTTTGATCTCTGCCCGAGCTGGTTACGGCTTCAATTCTGCATGCTCTGTCCTCGAGAGTTGTCCTTGTGGCTTCTGATCGCTTCGGATGGGCTTGTTTAGCTTGAATTCACCCGAGTTTTTTGCGCTGTTTGATGTTCTTGTGGGATGTATGGTGAGAAAAAATACGGTTATAGATTCTTTTTGTTTTTGTTTCTGACAGATGTGAAAGGCTGTTGACTTGGCCATTTGTGATTTTATAGAGCATGAAAGAGTGGTTGATGTTGTTTTTGGTTTAAAATATGAACAGAATTTAACCTGAATCGAGCCAGGTGAGTCTCTTGGAAGTTATTCGGTGAAATAATTCTTTACCCTTTTGTGCCCTGAAGATTGGTTGCGCTGTTTATGCTTACTCTTAACTGGGGGGTGGGTTTATACTTGCAAGTCAAAGACTGTTAGTTGGATAAATTTTGCAGGTTAATGTCTGTCCTGCATTTTCTGCAATATGCTCTTCAACTGTGCATTCTGGCTTCTTTCTACTTGTTCTCTTGATCTTCAAGTTGTGAAGTAGTGGTAATGACTGCTTCAATTGCATCTCTTTTTCAGGTCAATTTCCTTCTGTTAGATTTGTAGGAGGTTTGCTGGTTGTCGCCAATATCGTATACTTGTAATCGATATCGATAAGATTTGTTCTGCTTGTCAAGTATTGGGGCCATGGCCACTGCTGAAGGAGTTCTCCAAGTTTTCTCTGGAGTTGCTCCACGCAATCTTTGCTCTGACCCAAGTTCTAATGCATTGGGCTTGGCATATTCATTTAACTCTCGTCTGATCTGTACCAAAAGAAATGCATCGAAGAAAATAAAAATCCCTGTCTATGCAAGTGTACAGTCAAGTACTTCTGAAACCCGTGGGGTGCAAGGATTTGGAGGGAGTTCATATAACGATAGGAGAATCAATCGGTTGAAGTTTTCAAGTTGCAGATGCCAACGAGCTGAGGGTGTTGGTGGGACAACCACTGGAAATTGGTTTGTTGATAGTGCCGATGATTTAAACCCCTTAAATACTATGGTAAATGGGCCACATGTTCTGAATTTTGACGATGTCAATCAAATGAAAGAGGAGAAAACGGATTCAATGTCAAATGGTGCACCCATAGCCAGCAGTACCATCCACAGGGCTAAGGTTGACCCCATTGAGGAAGAAGCATGGGATCTATTGCGCGACTCAGTTGTTTATTACTGTGGAAGTCCTATTGGAACTATTGCTGCAAATGATCCAACCAGTTCTAATGTTTTGAACTACGATCAGGTCTTTATTCGTGATTTCATTCCTTCTGGTATAGCTTTTCTCTTGAAGGGAGAGTATGATATTGTACGGAACTTCATCCTTCACACTCTTCAGTTGCAGGTATAAATTGTTCCAATTGCCATTAATGTAACTCATTTCAATTGTGGTTATCCTTGTTTTTTTTCCTACGTGTGATTATTGTTGTCAATTTTTGTTTGTCGTATTGAGTTTCTAAGCTTATTTAGTTAGTCACTGTTAGTTTCAGTGGTTCTGATGATATTTGCTCACATGGTGAAGGAACTTTGTCGTGTTACTACGGTGATATGTAATTCTTGTAACTGAAAGATGCTCTTCATCAATTTTGGGGTTCTTACTGTAGTTTGGATGAGCACCATGCCTTTCACCTGAAGGAAAGGAAGAATTCTTGTAATTTAATTTTTCCATTGTGTTTAAACATGCTGAATGCATCTTAGCCAAGTTAAATATGTATCATGTGTGCCCATATGATAGTCCTTCAAGCTCTTCTGAAATTCTTTATTTAGTTTTAAATCATGACATAAGTTCATCTGCTAATCCCTCTCCTTCTAAGAAGGGGACACATCTAGGAGAAAGATGGTTTTATTATCTTTCAGCTTTTAAGATGGATGCTTATGCTACAGCTTCCAACTTCTTGCTGCTATGCTGAATTACTCTTTCTTTCCCA
The DNA here is from genome assembly GCA_014182365.1 of Eucalyptus tenuipes. NCBI lineage: Eukaryota > Viridiplantae > Streptophyta > Magnoliopsida > Myrtales > Myrtaceae > Eucalyptus > Eucalyptus tenuipes. Next base: position 27,136,440 of record CM024543.1, on the reverse strand, counting down.
ATAAGCAAGAATATTTAGTTGCTCAACTAAATGTCTTGTACTGCAAATTTATAATTCCTTATTGCAGAGCTGGGAGAAGACAATGGACTGCCATAGTCCTGGTCAAGGTTTAATGCCTGCTAGTTTTAAGGTTCGCACGGTTCCTTTGGATGGGGATGATTCTGCCACAGAAGAGGTATTAGATCCTGACTTTGGGGAGGCAGCTATAGGTCGCGTCGCACCAGTTGATTCTGGTAATTTAGTTATGGCTTCAAGAAGAGGTTGATGATAGTTTATTTTACATTAGAACTCTTGTGTTGATAATGAACATCCATCTTGTTCTCTGTATTTCAGGTTTATGGTGGATTATTCTTTTACGTGCGTATGGCAAGATATCTGGGGATCTCTCTGTTCAAGAGAGGATCGATGTTCAAACAGGAATAAAGATGATTTTAAAGCTGTGCCTGGCCGACGGCTTTGATATGTTCCCTACATTGTTGGTGACTGATGGTTCTTGTATGATTGATCGGCGGATGGGAATCCACGGCCACCCTCTTGAAATACAGGTGAGCATATTCTGTGTCACCTTAACTGATCATTTTCAAGAGTACTTTCTATTATGACCATATGCAAGTGGACTCTTCGTGGGAAAATGGATAAATAGAGGAGTCTTATTTCTCTCTCAATGAAGATCCTATTATACTGGTGCTGGTTGCTTCTTGCGTTGAACCTGATCGAGTTGCTTATCTAGTCTGTGCCAACTTCTTGCAATGAGCTTCACATCTCTCACAATAGTAAAATTATGGAGGGAAGCTTTTGAATACTGCATGAGGAAGCTTGGTTATGCCTTCAGCCTTGAGTGGCTTATTCTTATGAAGTTTAGTTGTCACGTTTTAAGAATTTGCCAACTCAGAAAATGGGATGTAAATCTTAGCATATCAGTATATTAGTGTTGCTGTTCTTCTTTACAAGATAAATATGGGAATATTACATCTATAGGTGAAACCGCATTTGTATCACTTTTACATATCATGGCTGCTGCTGAAAAAGTATATGCATTGTCAGTCGAGTCTTAAAGTAATGTCTATTTTTCTCTACGGTACTTTTGGTTCTCTGACAACAGCTTTGGTGCAAACCATGCATAACAGTTGCTCAAAGTAAGATATCGGATGTCAACTGTCTGTCTGCCTGCCTGTCTCTTTCTCTTACAGGGACACGTGCACATAATTCTCTTTGCTTGGATTTTTCTTTGTTTTGCCAACTTAAGCAGGATGCTTTTGGAGAATACTCGCTTCTTTAGTTTCGGAGATGTACTTGTGCTGTAGTCATTGGGTGATTTAATAGCATACACTGCTTCAAGTCATAGCAGGTCAGGAGCAGGATTGCAGATGTGTTTAGTTAGAGATTTGGTGGCATACTTAGTTAAATTGTTACTATTGGGCGAAATCACAAGCAGGCCAAGATCAGAGCCCTTTTTGACATGGATATAAGAGGAAGATCATGGTTCTTTGTCTGCCGTGTGACTTTAATTTGGTCCTTTAAATTGAGTAGGAATTTTTTGGTTCACACAGCATTGGTTTATCTGATTGCAAACACAGATAAATCTAATTATCACTCAGATAACATTATCTTCTCTTACAGATTACGTTTTCTTAAATTCTCTGACATGATATAGTTAAAATTTTACAGGCACTCTTTTATTCTGCCTTAATGTCAGCGCGTGAGATGCTTACTCCGGAGGATGGATCTGCTGATCTAATTCGGGCTCTGAACAATCGTCTAGTAGCTCTCTCCTTCCATATCAGGGAGTATTATTGGATTGATTTAAGAAAATTAAATGAAATTTACCGTTACAAGACTGAAGAGTACTCATACGATGCAGTCAACAAGTTCAACATTTATCCTGATCAAATTCCTCCATGGTTGGTGGAATGGATTCCAAACAGAGGGGGCTACTTAATCGGGAACTTGCAACCTGCCCACATGGATTTCCGATTCTTTTCTCTTGGGAACTTCTGGTCCATTGTTAGTGGGCTTGCAACCGTGGATCAGTCCCATGCCATTTTGGATCTCATCGAAGCAAAGTGGGCAGATTTAGTTGCCGACATGCCATTTAAGATTTGTTATCCTGCTCTTGAAGGACAAGAATGGCAGATAATCACTGGAAGTGATCCTAAAAACACGTAAAGTTTTGATTGACAATGATATATATATGTCTGTGTGTTTTCTGACATTATAGTTTCTTTGCTTAAATATCGTATTCTTATGTGATTCTTACTCTGATGCAGGCCATGGTCCTATCACAATGCAGGTTCGTGGCCAACTCTGCTTTGGCAGGTTAGTATTTATTTTACAAAACTGTTACAAAAACCTACTCAATTCATTGAAGATAAAATTATAAGATCTCGAATTTGATGGAGGGAAAGTGGTTTGCAGCTCACAGTGGCTTGCATAAAGATGAATAGAGTTGACATTGCTGCAAAGGCTGTTGAGATCGCAGAAAGACGCATATTGAGAGACAGGTGGCCCGAATACTATGACACGAAAAGATCAAGATTCATCGGCAAACAGGCCCGCCTATTCCAGACCTGGTCAATTGCGGGCTATCTTGTGGCAAAGCTTTTGCTTGCTGATCCGGGTGCTGCCAAGATTCTCATAACCGATGAGGACCCCGCACTAGTTAATGCGTTCTCTTGCATGATTGGTGCAAACCCAAGGAGGAAGCGTGGTCGGAAGAACTTGAAGCAGAGCTATATAGTCTGAATTGTGTCTTACATCTTGCCATTCACAACAGCCGGTTGCTTGCTTGTATAGATAGGTTAAGTATTTTTTCCCCTCATATATGGGTCTATATACTAGTTGAATAATGATTAATTATTTTCAAACAAAAATTGCAAACTAGTGTACTAAACGCGTCCTTCTCCTCCCCCTATTATTTTGCTGGGCGGTGCACAGGACAGGTTTCCATGATGCAATAGTAGAATTTGCATAGATATTACACTCTCAATTTAGTTTCATGTATATCCAATTGTTTATGTTGGAGAAATAAGATGACGGTCTTGATTATGTTTATTGCAGCTACTCTTTATTTTGGGTGACTGGAATGAAATTATGAATTTCCTTACTATTTTGCCTTCTGCAATTCTTTAGAGAAATAATTGTTTGTGCATTTAGATGGTTGAATGCTTATCTGTTCAATAATCTAGTTTTTTAGTTTACCAGGAAAAACAAAAGAAGAATGATCTAATTTTCAGTATAATTTTCAGCATATTGATAACCTAATAAAGATATCTGGAATCAAGGATGTCACCGTAGATGGAATATGAGTTGGTTCTCCTTAGGTACATCAATTTACAACAGTGGTATTATCTGGATTTTGGCTTGGGTATGGGATAACCATCCAGTTGGGTTTCCTCTTACAGTTCAGTATGCTGTACTAAGATCAAGTCAAGCTACTGAAAAAGGAACTCGTATTAGCTTAACATGCCAGCGAAGTTCTATCAATAATTTTCCCACATAATATAATTCTTTTGCTAAACTTGCTTGACGTCATTTCAAATTAAAATAAATTTCTTATTCACGGTAATAAAACGCATTTAAATGAAAATGTACTTAGCTATAGAAAGTCTCTACATGATAAGTTTTCTCTTTAACCTTTACCATGTTTCTTACAACAGGATCATCAATGAGAAGAAAATAAAGAACTTATTTCGATCTCTTCTCCAGCTCATGTAATATTTTTGGCATATTTTTAATATATTAAGAATCAAAGCGCTATCGGTTTATGAAGTTTCTAAAGGAAATCTTAGAAATTTAACTTGAAAAATAATTCAGTATGAGAATTAAGGAAAATGAGTAGAAATTCAGCAAAACATGGTTTTGGTAATGTCCCAGATCTTTTTTTCAATTGTTTTGGTAATGTACCCAATTTATTTCTCCTCATTTGGTAAATACAAGAATATTTGTTGGATAAGTAATAACTACAGTCCAAAAAGGGAAAAGGGAGTAATTAGGAATCCACCAAAAAGACACCTCAACTGGAGGTGCATATACTACAAATGGCAAAAATGCGAAAAAAGGTAAGATAGGATTTGGCCTTACCTTATTGTTACCGGTGAAATCTTGTCTAGATCAGTCTGTCATGGACATACTTGTATTGTCATACGTGCGAGCCTCACGTGGGAATCACTAGATCAATCGATTCGATTGCCTCGATCTACTATGGATTGAGTCTAGGCAAGAGTTCCAGCCATAACATCTCTCCATTACAACGAAATAGACCTTAAGTACACCATTTGGTGAGAGGAGCTCAACCCTTTTCATGTGCTTCCCTCTCATTACCAGCTTGAAAACGGAGAAGTGAGGCGTTAGACAGCCAGCCTTGGCAGATAGCCTGGCCATTGAAGAGGCAGTTACTTCCAGTTCAACACACTCACACAAAGCATGCATACTCTTCTTTTGTCTCTTTTTCTCATTTTCAGCCTCAGTGTAAGCTCAGTTCCCCTGCTTTGCTAGTGCAATCGCCCATATAAACCCGCTCTTGGTCACTCACACAATCTACACAACCCTCATTAAAATTCTCTTCGTATCCACTTTCTCTGCTTCTGTTCGTGCAAAAGATCTTTAGGTTCTCTGTGTCTGAGCGATGGCCGACCAAGTAGATGCTCTTGTTGACGAGCTTTATGCAATGGTCACCCCCCTCGAGGAACAAGTATCCTGTTATCCTTTTCTCTTTGAATTTTTGCATCTGAAAATGAAACAGTGTTTTTTGTTGTATTAATTTTTTTTGGCCAAAGTTGTTTATTTTATTCGAGGGTGAATGAAATTTCCATTTCCTTGGTTTGCATATGTAGGGAAAGGGTAGAATCTTTTCAGACTAGTGACATTCGAAAATGTTTTGCTAGTTTCAACTAAAGAAAAAAATAGCCTTTTTCATAACAATCTTCCGGCTTCGAGTGAAACATCGACAATTTGAAACTGTTTGTTTCACCAGTTCCAATTTGAGAAAACGGTAGCCTTTTCATTTAAACAAGCTTTTTGGTTTTGAATGAAGCATAGATGGATTGAAAATGTTTTGTGAAGGTTTAACAGCTGTCATCGTGAAACAGTGCAGCAAAGAATTGACAGATATCGTAAACTCAATTCAAATCTGTTATATGCACCCAGTTCATTGAATTCTAATTTATTTCTCGTGTTGATCTTTTACAAGGGCCTGCTGGACGAACAATTCATCGCCAATTATGAGAGGAAACCGAATGATGGCTCCATGTATTTCATAAATTTGGTCCAGCTGTTTCATAATGATATTCAAAGGGCGATGAGAGATCTCGCCATTGCTCTGTAATTCTCTGTGGCGATCCTTATTGTGGCGCTTCTATCTTACTCGTTCTTGTGCATATTTCGGACTCATTTTGTTTATTTTCTGATACCTTAACAGGGAACATCCTTCTGTAAACTATACAGATATACGTGAGCACCATGCAAAGTTCAAAAGGATAGTTAGAAGGTAAGACAATAAAGATATGGTTTACGTGACATACATCGATTCACGATTGGTCTTTCTTTTATTTAGGTCTGTTGTAGGAATTAAGCATGATAGATGGATTCTACAGTTAAGATCTTTTGCGGCTGTAAAGTATATAAGTCACGGAGGGTATTTCTGCGAAAAAAATTCGAGGTTGATCACTTAGTTCTCCTCTTTATACTTTTGTTTGCTGCATGCTTTATGTGTTGGTAGGCGTTATTTTTGTTTTTTCCACCAACGAACTTTTAGATCAAGATCGATGGATCTATTTAGCCTACAGGAGAGGATATGCATGATCAATGTCCTTTTAAGGTGATGTCTTTTTGCGGCCGCAACCCCTACAAGTTACATGTGGAGCTTCCACAAAATAGCTCGGGGTCGAGTATTCTCGATTATACCTTTTTTGCGTATGATTACCATTGAATGATGTCGGAAGCGTTATTTTTGCATTTTCTAACTTCAAATGTACTCTTCTATCAAGATCAACACATCTTGGATTAATTTGGATCTCAAATTAGAGCTTACAATAGGTTATCTTTTCGAATCTTTCGGGTCATTAATTACCAACGCGTGGTCTATAAATTGGTATAGTTATTTTTGGTTGGCTGATTTGCCTTTCCATATCGTATACTAACTTTCATGATGTCGGAAGGTGTTCGTTTTTGCATACCTGAAGTAATGTCTTTTACTTGTTCGTTTTTGCATACCTGAAGTAATGTCTTTTACTTAAAACTTACTGGGGAATTACTGAAGATTTAAAAGGCTGATGAAGAATATTGCTGTCACTTACCTTATGAAAGACTTTTTGCATATTATATTTTAGCTAGATTGTTTGTTATTTGTATTCATGGAACAAAATGTAATGATTCAGTGTTCAGTTTCTCCTCTTAACTTAGGCTTTGCACGCTAGAATTTTGTTTGTCTACATTTATGTCAATATCTCAAAGCATTATCATGAAGAGATCAAACCAAAAACATGCTGCTGTATTACTCTATCTCTGGTTTATGGTCAATCAATTGCATTTTCTGCTTGAGTCGTCTATCTTATCAAGGTCATGGCATATCAAATATTCGTCAGTTGTACCATATCAATCCGTCGTTTCATAATGATATTTAATCTGTAGTGATACAATCATTAGTTTAGGCCTACTAACTATTCTAAATGGGTTTTCCAGCATTGGTGCTTCAGCGCTGAACCTGCCGCTTGAGGTGCTGCGACTTGGTGTTGCTTCTTCCTCCAAGGAAGAGTAAGTAACGCTTTGATTCCACATAAAAATATCGGCATGCTTACTGATGCTTTGATGTCTTAATGGTGAAGTTTAAAGGCTTGCTTGGATTTGTTGCTAAGGATGCTTATCATGCAGGTGCGACTTTGCGCTGCTTCGTATACATCAAGAGTACCATAAGCTGCGTCCGCACTTGGATACCATTATTGAGGTAGCATAAAAACCTAAACTGCAGTAACCAAATGAAAATCGCATGTAGTTATCTACGGAGTATGAGATGATCAAAACCATAACTGGCAATCTAGAACAGCAGTGTGTGATGATGGACCTGCCGGAATTGTGTCTCCACTAGAAAAATGTGGAAAATGACTGAGCTTTCTTATCTAACAAATTAGGGATTTCAATTGATTGTTAACTTTTCTTTCTAGGTTACCTCTTTTTGCACCCAGAACCCTTTGCTCGTCCAGATCCTGTTCTTCCACATCTTGCTTAATACCTTCAATGGTCGATATTTCAGCCATTGCCGATAGTTATGCAATTGAAAACTACTGTGCTGAGACAGAAATAGGGGTTTCCTTGAGATCTGAGAAATCTATTGACTACTTCATTGCTTAGGGTCATTTTCCTTCTTTCTTCTTTTCTTTGCTAATAAAAGTATTATGAAACATGCGATAACTTGAACCCACGAAGATGTAACTATTCTTAGCTGATGAGGCATAAGAGAAACAAAATGCCATTGACTTATATTAATGTTGTTTCTGCCTGAATGAATTAATTTGTTAATGCATTGTGATCTGTCCTTGTCATATCTCACTAGGGGAATTCTCATATTTGCAGCTCGAGCGCAGGATCGTTGATCTTGACCGCAACCTGACAAGGCCAGGGGACAACTGATATTGGGTGACCGGTGTCTCATCAAAGTTTGCCAGCCCCAAGTAATGAAGCAATAATGGAGGAGTTTTTAAGTGTCTAATAAAAACTTATGGTCTAGTCGTGTCTTGTTTGAGCATCTGAACTTGCTCTCCTTATGTTGTTTCTGTTGTTTCCTATCTGAGCATCCGAACTTGCTCTTAGTACCAGTAATGTTGTCATTTCATGTGTCGAACATCTGAACTGCTCTTGCTTGGCGTTGCTTGTTACTTCTATGGCTTCTCTTTATCCTTATATAAATTGAACCCTATGCTTCAACATGTTGATGTTGCCTGGTGTTGCACGTCTTACTTTATCCCTATGCACCAACTTGATTATGATGTTAAGTTGAGGCCGAAGCAAAAGTTGTGGTTTCTCTGGACAAGCTGTCTAGTTTTATCCTTCTGTTAGAAAGTTTTCCTTTCCGCATTTGTGGAATTGTTTGGGTTAACGTGTCCAACTATCTAAAGTTCTATATCCTTCATTATTTGGGGTCTCTTGCTCGTAAGGAAAATTTCTTCATGGATAATGTTAGTTTGCTTTTCGTTGAAAAGTTGATTTATGTATTATTTTGCCAAAATGCTGTTTTTCGACCAAGAAAGATGCGTACTCGGCTGCTGGAAAATTATGTACTTGACTTCCAGGGACGTATCTATAGATTCCAAGGTCTAAAATTGACTTTAACAAACCGGTTGAATATGAAAAGTCTGGTATGGTTAAGGCCTACTGTTGAAAACCCTAATATTGCTATGAACCTATATCTTAACTCCAATTCTTATTACTACTGTTGTTGCTTTGGAATAAAATAGCATAGATTTCTAGGATGTTCCCAGTAATATTCGTCGACTTGGAAAATTCAAATTCTTATGTCATATTATTCTCTTTAAAATTTCATTTTATGAGACAAAACATATTAAGACTTCTCGGAATAAATAAAAAAGAAGATAAATGATATTAGTTTAAGGTATTATAGTTTAAGCATATTGAGCATATTCTCTAGCTTTCTTGATCAAGTAAGGTTCCATAGCTGACTGGATTTTGCTCGACAATTTTCTTTTTAAAATTCTTATTTTATGTGCTATTGCGAACAGGCCAGCTTCCTGCGCATAAATAAAATCTATTCATGCATACAAGTCAAATCTATTGCTCAACCGATTAGATTTCAACTGCACACGCTTTTAGAGCTTGATCCAGCCTGTTGAGAATGTTCTCCCCATATATCTTCCAGGACAGAATAAATGCTCCTTGTATTGTCCCTATGGCTAGATTTCTTTTGTGCAGTAAGTTGGACGAGGGTTTATCAGTGAACAGAAGCGGCTGTCTACGAAATAAGTGACCCTGAATTTTCAGACAGCAACAATACTTTCACTAGCTATAATCACGCAACCTGGTTTCTGATCGAAGAAGTCCTCATTTTCTTCACTGTGGCACAGTGCCTTTGGTTCAAAAGTGTAGCTTGCAGCAGGAAGTCTATCAATAATATACTACTCTCTTCGTTTTTTTTTCCACCTTTTCAGATGTTTCTTTAATCTCCAATGAAAATAAAATAAACTTGATATTTTCAATCTCATCTTCGCAACCTTCAGGGTTGGCGCAATTAATTGGGGCGTCATAGAGGGTGTCTCTGTGAGAGAATTTGGAGGCTGATTACTTAGATTGTCCTCTTTATATTTTGTTCATGCTCGGTCTCCCTTTTTTATGATGTTTATATGTGTTATACTTGCATTTTCAAACTTCTGGAAAATTTTTAGCCAAGATTAACACATCTTAATTAGGTCTATGGTAGAGAATATGCATGATCAATGGCATTTTAAGGTAAGATCTTTTGCGGCTGTAACGCATATAAATGACACATAATGTTTCCATTAGAAAACAGGAGGCTAATTACTTAGATTGCCGTTCTTATACTTTTATCGTCGTATGAGTAATATTTTATGATGTTGATTGTTGGGAAGCCGTTATTTTTGCGTTTTCAAATTCCAGCAAACTTTTAGCCAAGATTGGCACATCTTAATTAGGTTATAGTAGAGAATACGCATGATGAATGGCATTTTAAGGTAAGACTTTTTGCAGCTGTAATGCATATAAGTGACGCATGTTGTTTTAATGAAAAAATAAGAGGTTGACTACTTCGATTGCAATCTTTATACTTTTGTCGCCGTATGATCAATATTTTTTCATGTTGATTGCCAGGAAACCGTTATTTTTGTTTTCACCAAGAAAAAAAAACCGTTATTTCTGTGTTTTCAAACTTGAGACATACTTTTCAGTCAAAGTCGAGATATCTCGGATTTATTCAAGTCTCGATTTGGAAATCGCAAAGGTTATCTTTTCGTATGTTTCAAGCTGTTACCGTTAGGTGTTACATGGCCTTTCTATAAGAAAGTTGGTTAGTAGTTATTTTTGACTGCTGATTTGCCTTATTGTATCGGATATTCATTTTTATGATATTGGAAGGCATCGGCTTTGCGTGCTCCAAGCAGCAAATTTTCCTCAAAACACCCCGATTGAATCTCTAAAGAGTTTGATGTAGATGAAGAACATTGCAGTTATCTTACTTATATATGAAAAACTACTTCCATATTGGAGTTAAGCTAGATCATCTGTTTATTGGTTTCATGCATAATTTTATAATGATTCAGTGGTAGATAATCTCACCATGCTAGAATCTCATTTGTCTGTAATATCTCAAGAGTCTCAAAGTGTTATCATTAAGAGATCGAAGGAAGAACATGCTGTTGTATTACTCCATCTCTGGTTTGTTTCTTCAAATTTCCTGCTTGATTTGTCCAAAGTATTGGATTAACGTCATATTGTCATAGCATATCAGTTAATCTTCTCATAGTATCCTACGTCGTCATATCACTATGATATGTAACCATAGTAATAAGATCATTAATTAACTTCACCCTGGCCGCTAATTATTCTAAACGGGTGTTCCAGTTTTGGTGCTTCGGCAATGAGGCAGGGGCTCGAAGAACTCCACCGCAGTATTTTAGGTGCCTCTGTAGAAGAGCAAATGGTTCCTTTTATTCCACGAGTGAAGGAAAGATAATAGTATGACTAATAGACAAGTTGAAGGCAATGGACGCGACTAATAATCCCTGTGGAAGTGCTGTTGTGGGTGATGACATCGGGTGAAGTTTAATGGACTCACCGGATTAGTTACTAACAATGCTCATTCTGCAGGTGTAGCTTGGCGCATCTTCATGTGCATCAGGGGTTCGAGAATCTGCGTCCGCATTTGGGGGCCATCACCATGGTAACATGAGACTATTTTTCATTTGGTTGATGCATGAACTTGTTACTGCATTTCAATCTTTCGACCCCAAAAAAAAATAAAATGCATTGCAACCGGCCATTAGTTCTTACTTGTGCAGCTTGAGCGCAGGATTATCTACCTTGAGCGTACCCTTGCAGGAGATTCCGATGATGATGAGTAAAACCGGATGATTGGTGTCTCATCAAGGCCCCCTATCCCTATGTCATGAAATAAACTCCGTTTTGGAGAAGTTTAAGAGTCCATTAGATATTATATCGTCTTCATATCATCTGAGCATCTGAACTTGCTCTAATATTGTTGTTCCATCGTTTCGTGTCAGAGCATCCAGAGTTGCTCTTTGTATAACTAATGTCTTTTCGTGCCTTGAATGGCTGACATCTCTATGTTGGTGTTGCTGTCCTATTATATATAGAAGAAGCCTATGTTCCATTTTGCTGAAGTTGCTTGACTGCTGCATGTCTCAAAATGTTCTACGCTTGCATTAAGTTGATTATGATGTGGAGATTATGCTGAAGCTAAAGCTTCGGTTGCTGATCTCGACGAGCTTTCCGGTGTTTTGCTTCTTTTGCATTTATGAAATTTTGTGGTTTGCACTGTTTCACTATCTAAAGTTCTATGTTCTTCATTACTTGGGGTCTCATGCTTGTAGGTGGGGTTCCAAACAGGAAAATTTCTGCATGAAAGCTGTTAGTTTTCTTCTCATTGAAAATTTGGAGACGTGTATATATCGGTATTTTGCTGTACTCATGTCTACATTGCGAAATTGCATGTGGAGATTGTTTTCTTAATCCGTGCGGACCTAATAAATGCTCCTTATTCTGTCGTCCACTTCGTTCGATTTTCTTATTTTTTTCTTGCAACTTTTTACCTTCGTTATAGGCAAAATGATAGTACAAGTGCCAAAACTTGACATAGGAGACACTTAAATGTCAAAAGTTATTAAATATATACTTAAGTGCCACTCCAAGTCTGGTGACCCTAACTGAAAATCTTACGTGGCCATTTTCTATTACTATAGCTCGTCTACGTGGCTTGTCAGAGAGCCGAGTTAGCAAACAAGAGCCAAAATGATGTCGTTTTATCTCTTATTTGAATTTTAATATAAATATTAATTAAATTAAATTGTTAATTTAAAAGGAAGGAGATTGCAGAACGGCGAGGGCTTTGCAAGCCCTTGCCCACCTTCTGCAACTTCTTATTCTTCTTTTTAAAATAATTCAGTTTTAAATTTAAGTAAATTAATATTTATATTAAAATTCAAATTCGAGGCCAAACGGCGGCATTTTGCATTTGTCTGGCCAGAAAAAAACGCCACATCAACATTTTGATCGGATTTTCTTGCCGTTGGCACTTAACTAATCCTTTTTCTTTGATTTTAACACTCAAGTATACCTTTAACTTTTGACATTTAAGTATCTCCAGTACCAAGTTTTGGCACTGAAGAGATCCGGGTCTCCTTTGTTATATAAAGGATGTCGTTGATGCTATTGCAACTCCTACTTGTATCCCATGGCCAAGTAATTATATGTGCAGATAGAGGGGGAAATTCTTTATCAGTTGGCGGTTGAGTAATCCATTTTTTCGGGAGGACTTGAGAATGAGGCCTAAACGTCGTAGAAGGCATTGCACTGTAAGGCGTTGACAATTTTGATAATCCCTACTCTGCTCCCTGTGCAGTCGTCCATGGCATTTCAACTATCAGCTCAGGCTTAGGAGCTCAGAAGCTTAGATCAAATCAATCTACGCAATACTTTAGTGAGAACCCATCTATCAGAATTTAAATAAAACTATCAATCGCGTAAGAAAACTTTGTTTATCACATAAGTAATCCTTGATTTCTGAAAAGCAATAAAACACAATTCCTGATGAGCAAAGAATGTAGACAGAAATATAATAACTTTGAAAGAAGCAATTCGGTAATTTTTTAGTTGCGTGAAAGAGAGTAATTGGCATTAACACAGAAGGCACACTCCAACAGGAAACTCTTCCATGCCCTCAACCTAAACGAGTCGTCTCAGTCATTAGATTTGTGGCTGGAGTCCATACGATGTGGGTATCGTGTAATTAACTCGTTACTCCATGTAAGCGTTGCCGATAGACACAAACGAAAAATTTCTCTCCATGCCCCATTTCTTGTCAGAAACAAAACCCGTCCAATGCTTTTCCCACGAGATTTTGTGGGATTATTTTAAAAACTTATAATGTTAGATGAAGACGTGATTTATTATGTAAATATTATAACACTTTCTGTTAAGCGTAACTTAGACTTCAATGTTAACTTAGAGTGTGGAAATATGCAATAGAGAGGCAAATAGAGGCCTAAAAGATTTGAACTTAAGAGTCTCCTATAAGATTTTGTGGGACCACTACTATTTGTCGCAAATTGGTGATTTCTTTGTCGTGGAATAGTTTGTAGAACACAAGCCAACCTTCCTTCTATAATTGTTCCTAAGAATAGTATGATGAATAGCATTATTATATCGAATTGGACCATACTTAGCTTAGGTTGGGCATCTTGTCTCTGGAGTGAGACACGTAGAGCACTCTAAGCATAAAAATTGGTTTTGGCCTTTTGTTCCGACGATTCACTCTTTGCCCTGGGAGGGGTAGATCACAAGTTTTTTCGGAATTCGAATTACTCCTAATGGAGGGATCCTGCTATGATATCATAAAAGAACAAAGGTTTTTGATTCTTAATCTCATCGTACAATTGTTGAGATAATTTTCATTATATAAAGATATTACAAATGTTAAACTTTGTAAGGAAACAATACAATAATGAAGAATAATATAGTTAGAAGAGTTGGCAATCTCTTAATTCTAATGTATTCAAGAATCAGTTTGTGATTTTGATTGATATCTCCAGATTTTTCTTCCCGATTGATAAATAACTGGCTTTATTCCCTCTCATAACCCGCTTAAAAACAGAGGATGGAGAGGCGTTACCATCAGTCCAACAAACTCCCAGAAAGCATGGCATGGCCTCCTTCTCGATCACTCTTCTTTTGTCCCTTTTCTCATCTGCCGCTTCATGCAAGCTCATTTATGATTCACCCTTTGTCAGTGCAACCGTCTGTAAACCCTTATCGGGTTCACTCACGCAACCCACGCAGCACTTATACAGATGCTCTCTCTATAACATTTCTCTTCTATTCATGTGCGTGAGACTTCTCAGGTTCTCTTTGTCTGAGCAATGGCTTCTGAGAGGGATGCTCTTGTGCACGGGCTTCATGCACTCATCAGTACCATGGAGGAACAAGTATCCACCTTTCTTTGAAAGTTTTTTAATTTGTAGGGAAGAAAAAGGTAAAACTCTTTTAGTCTGGTGAGGTTTGACGCAGTTTTACTAGCTCCATTTTAAGACAAAGGAGGCCTTCTTCGAAACAAGCTTTTGGTTTTTAGTGAAACGTGGAAAGATGGACTTTTTTGGGGGTGGACTTACCAGTTTTCATTGTCAATAGTTTGGTAAAATGTTATCATAATCCATATGACTTTGTTAAACACCAGCTTCACTGAATTCTAATAAATCAGTCTTGCTTTATCTTTTCTAGGGCCTGTTGAACAGCAATTTTGCGAGTGCTTATCAAACAAAACCGCAAGGCTCCATGTATTTCCTGGACTTGGTCCTGATGTTCTGCAATGACGTGGAAACAGCGCTAAGAGAGCTGGTTCTTGCATTGTATATCTATGCTACATTCCTCTTGGTGATGTACTTCTATCTCACTTATTCTCTCGTGCTTATTTAAGAGTCCTCTTTTTTATTTGTTGATTTATAACAGGGAACTCCCAGTTGTTGACTATGAATATTTGTTCCAGCTCTATCTAAGGATCAAAGAAATTACAACAAGGTAAAACAATGTTCCGGTTCGTGTGGCCATGCATATTCTTACAATTGTCCTTTTACTTATTATGGCAGAGAAAATGATATTTCGATGGCGTTTAAATGTTAGATCCTTTGCGGCTGTCATGGATGTAACTTAAATGTGGTGTTTCTTGAAAAACAAATGGAACGTCTATAGCAGAATGAATGGTTGATGGCTTCAAATGTAAAGTCTCGTGGTGCCTCCATTACGAATTGGTGCCTGACTAATTATTTTGTCATCCTTATAATTTTGTTCGCCAAATGTTTACCATTTTGAAATGTCGGGAGAGCGTCAGTGTGCATTTCGCACTTCTAATGAACTCTTAGATAAAGATTTGCAGATCTTGTATTTATTTGGATCTCAAATTAGAATGCACAGTGCATTACCTTTTCGAATCTTGCTGGCCGCTGTTAGGCATTACATGGCTTACCTGTGAGAAAATGGGAGGGTACCAGTTTGGAGTGGCTGATTCGCCTTTTGGCATATATGAACTTTTTTGACATTGGAAGGTGCTTTGTAAGCACATGCAACTCAACATTTTTCACTTAAACGTACTGATAGGAATTACTGGAGTCCATGGTAGATGAAGAACATTGCCCTATTTTCACATTGGAGTTGAATTAAAGCATATGTTGTTTAAGTCATCACCGTATCAATTCAAAGTTTTAATGACCTCAACTCTCACCTCAAAAGTTAAAATCTAAACGTTATTTGTCTGCATTACCGTTAATATCTCACATGTCAGGATCAAGAGATCAAAGGAAGTGCTTGGTCTGCCGTAACACCCACTCAATAATTTAGTTTTTTTAATCGAGTCTTTCCACTCAAGTTGCCAAACCATCTGATTAATGTCATGGCATATCGGTGAATGTTCTTGTACTATCCCGCTCGATTATATCAGAGCGATACCCAATTACAGCATCAACATCAATATCTTAGGTCTGCTAACTTTTTTTAAACGGGTGTTCCAGAATGGGTGCTCGTGCATTGGGGAGTGCCATTGACGATTTGCCGGATGCCCTTAGCACTCCCTCTAGGGAAGGGTAAGTGGATACTTCCTTTCTACACGCAAAGGAAACCTGATTCCATTGACATCTTAGAACTTTTGTGATATCCAACAGCTGCATCTTTTGCTTTAAAGGGCGAGAAAATTACATCTCCAATAGGCAAAGTTTAGGTGATTTCACAGTCGGATAACATGGGAATTAGGAAATGAAATGCCTTTGCCGACTGACTTTCCCCTCAGAAGCATTTCTCTTGGTGACAAATGAGGGAAATATCAGCATTCTCACTTATGTTCGACATCTCAACAATGAAGTTTAATGACTTCCCTAGTTGCCCATTATGCAGGTGCTACTTGGCACTGCTTCGCATCCGACATGAGTACCATGTTCTGCGTCCACACTTGGGCACCATCATTGAGGTAACGTAATGCCACATTTTTTTCGGGAAACAAAAGAGGTGAAATGAATTTATGGAGATTAATCACGGCAACCACTCGATAATGTTATGTAATTGCTCGTACAAAGTCCGACAGAAGTGAATTAAGACCATTGTAGACACTAATAATACAAAGTTTTTGAGGTCTATTCTCTTGGTTCACATGTATTTAATCTCCACAATGGACTTGCCTATTCAAATGGTAATATCGAAAGTGATGGAGAGTTTAGTGTGCGGTCCTTTGTGATTAACTCACATGTACTCTCTAGGGACTAGTGATGATACTTTGCTGCTGAAGTCTGAAAAATCTTATCATAGTTGCTGCTCTTTTCGATTCCTTGATCTATTTTCTTTTGCTCAGTAGTATTATGGACTATTCCACAACTTAAAGTCGTATAGGTTTAACAATTCTGAGGTCATGATGCACTAAGAGAGTTAAAAGATTGTACTCGGGTTAATCTAAGTTGTTTCAGCATAAACTTTTCTATGTATATCTTATACTTGGAGAATTTTTGTATGCAGCTCGAGCGCAGGATTATCCACCTGGAGGGTAACCAGCCAGGACCTGGGAACAACTGAAATGGGCTACCAGTGTCGCATCAATGCCTGCTAACCAATTATGTCATGAAGTAAATCCATCATTGGAGAAGTGTGACTATTTGAGTCTAAATAAACACCGATATAGTCTTGTGTCGTGTCCAAGTATAGGAACTTGTCTTGACAGGTCACCGCGTCATTTCATGTCTATATATCTGAACTTTCTCTTATGTTGGCGTTACTGCTTACATCTAAGGCAGGCCCTAATCAGGTATAAATAAAACCCTATAGTTCGAATGGTGAAGTTTGGTTTCTTAAGGTATTGCATTGCACGTCATATTATTCTACTTATGTTGTCATGTTGTTTCGCATCTGATCATTCAGACTTGCTCTTAGTATAACTAATGTCGTCATTTCGTGCCTTGAGCATCTGAACTTCTCTTTGTTGCTGTTGGCATCCTTATATAAGTAGAACCCCATGGTCCCACTTGTTGAAATTGATACATGTCGTACAATGTTCTATGTATCCAGTAACTTGATCATGATGTTAAGATGACACTGAAGCTAAGTCTTTGGTTGCTGATCTCGACAAGCTTTCTAGTTTTTTTTGTTTTGCCACATTCATGGAATGTGTGGTTTGCATTTTCACCATCTAAACTTCTATGTTTTTTCATTATTCTGTGTCTCGTGCTCGTAGGTGGCGTTTCAAACTGGAAATTTTCTTCATGGAAACTGTTAGTTTCTTGTCGTCGAAAGTGTAGTTGAAAATGTCGTTATCTAAATGGCCTGTGGGATAAGGCTTGGTTTGTTGTTGTTACCGCTGCCATTATTTGACCGATAATATATGTACTAGGCTGCTGAACATGTAGTTAAAGTTGCATCTATACCTCATAGGGCCGTTGGCTCAATTTACCGAACAACTTCTCTTGAATTTTTTTCTGACCGTTGCCTGGGGAAAAGCTCAGATTAAGCTGGAATTCATCGTCGAATTAAGTAGAAAACTATTAATTGAATAAGAAACCTATCTATCAAATATTTAATCCTTGATTTCTGATAAGCAAAGTTTAGATTCGATCAATTCCCCAAGTTCTAGAAACACACTTAATCTTTAACTGGAAAGAAGTAGAAGAAGAAGAATGTACAGAGAAATAATATTACTCCATAAGAAAAGGTGTGATAATTTCCTAGATTTTTTCCCCTTTTAATTTCTGGTTATTTCGGGCAAGTCCTTGAATGGTAATCCAGCAATGCATAGACAAAATGAGTAACAAATCCAATCAAAAAGAGGGAAAGAGAGTATATAGCCTACCACTTTTTTTTTTTTTTTGGTCGGAATATATCCTACCATAAAAGGCACGCTCCAACGGGAAACTCTTTCATGTCCTCAGTCTACACTGGCTAAATAATTTGGGCTGTCCATGGTAAAAATTTTCAACTCAGTAATTCGATTTGTGAGCCTAATTACGTCAGACCCATTATTTTTTCGACCAAAAAAAAAAAAAAAAAAGAATAAACCGCGTGGTAATGACATGTAAAATCAAACACACACACAAACGATTAGAGTTTGTGTAATGCATGATCTTGTAATTAACTCGTTACTACAAGCCGGTAACTCCAATGGACACGTAAAAAAAAATTGATCTCTCTCCATGTGCCCTCTTTGATGTGAGAAACTAAACCCATCCAATGTGTTTCCCTCTCATTGTCAGCTTAAAAACAGAGAAGAGAGAGGCGTTACCTGCGGTCCAGCAAGCTCCCTGAAAGCACGGCATGGCCTTCTTCTCGTTTACTCTTCTTTTGTCCCGTTTCTCATTTTCGGCTTCTTGAAAGCTCATTTTTGACCCACCCTCTGCCGGTGCAACCGTCTGCATAAACCTTTCTTGGGATCACTCGTGCAGTCCACACACCCCTCATACAAGTGTTCTCTCTATAAAATCTCTCTTCTTTTGATTGTATGTGATACTTCTCAGGTTCTCTGTCTGAGCAATGGATTTAGCTATGGCGCGTAGGCTTCACGAAATCATCAGCATCCTGGAGGAAATTGTATACCTTTATCCACCTTTCTTTGAAGTTTTAGACCAGAAAACTGAAATGGGTTGTTTTGTTTATTAGTTCAAGATTGAATGGAACCACCCTTTCCTTGGTTTGCATAAATGTGTAGAGAAAAGGCAGAACTATTTTTTGTTGGTGGGGTTTGATATTATTTTACTAGCTTCAATTTAAGACAAAGGTGGCCTTCTTTGAAACAAGCTTTTGGTTTTTATCGAAACAAGGACAGATGGACTTGTTTGGTGAAGGATTTACCGATTGTCATTGTGAATAGTGTGGTAAAATGTCATGATCCATCTAAACTTGATAAATATCAGGTTCACTGGATTCTAATAAATCAGTCTTGCTTTAATATTTTCTAGGGCGTGTTGAACAGCAATATTGCGAGTGCTTATGAAATGAAACCCGCCAGAGGCTCCAGGTGTTTCCTGGACTTGGTCCGGGGGTTCCGTGATGACATGGAAGCGGGGCTGAGAGGGCTGGTTCTTACTTTGTATTTCTCTGCTACATTCCTCATGCGGTGTGCTTCTATATCAATCGTTCTCTTGTGCTTATGTTATACTCATCCTTTTTATTTGTTGTTTGTAAAAGGGCACTCCCGGTAGTGGACTATGAAAAAATGGTCGAGCACTATATAAAGGTCCAACGAAGTGCAACAAGGTAAGACTATATTCCGATTCATGTGGCGATGCATCAATCATGCAATGTTCCTTCACTTATTATGGTAGAGAATGGGGGTGGCTGATGGATTAACATGTAACATCCTTTGTGGCTGTAATGTAGATAAGTTACATGTGGTATTTCTTGAAAAATAAAAGAAAACAAAGGAGCTCGATCACTTGTATCAGATCTCCAGCAATGGTATGAATGATTGACGGCTTTTGGATGTAAGGTCTTGTGCTGGATAACATATATAAGATACACGAGGTGTTTGAGTAAAATTGGCGCCTGATTTCTTACATTGTCTTCATTTTATTGTTCGCCAAAGGTTTACCTTTTTAAGATGTCGGGAGAGCGTTATAGTAGCATTATTAAACATCTAACGAACTTTTAGATCAAGATTCAGGCATCTCGTATTTATTGGGGTCCCAAATTATGGTGCACATTATGTTATATTTTCGTATCATGCTTGTCATTGCCGTCGGACATCATGTGGCATCTCCACGAGAAAATTGGAGGCTACTTGTTTGGAGCGGGCTGATTCGCCTTTTGACATCATATATTAGCTTGTGTAACATAGGTAGATTCTTTGTTAGCAGGTTCGATGCAACTCTTTCCACTTCTTTCACTTCAACATACTTATAGGGATTACTGGAATTTAAGGTAGATGAAGAATATTTCCCTTTCATACCCAATAAAGACTGTCTTCACATTGAGGGTCATAAAGCTATCACTGTAATGTTTCAATGTTTTAATGATCTTGACTCTCACCTCAAAAGTTAAAACCTAAAATTCATCTGTCTGCGTTAAAATATCTGACATGTCAACATCAAGAGATCAAAGGAAGCGCTTGCTCAGCTGTATCCCCGTCATTAGTTTACTGTTGTCAGTTGTGTTTTTCCACTTGAGTTGTCCGAACAATCTGGTTAATATCATGGCATATCGGTTAATCTTCTCGTATTATCCTTCTTGATTATATCATAGTGGTCTGCTAACTTTTCTTAAATGGGTGTTTCAGAATTGGTGCTTGTGCATTGGAGCTCGCAATTGTGGAATTGCGCAATGCCATTGACGCTGCCTCTAAGCACAGGTGAGGAGATTCTTCTTTCTACATGCAAAGGACAGCACCATTCCATTGATATCTTGGAACTGTTGTGGCATTCAAGAGCTGCTTCTTATACTTTATCAGTGGGAAATTGGCGTCTCCATTAGGTAAATTTAGGCAATTTGAGAGTCGGATGAAATGTGAATTAGGAAAGGGAAATGCCTTTACCGAGTGACTACTCCCCGTTGAAGCATCTCTCTTATGATCGACGAAAATAACATTGGCAAGCTCACTTATGTTTGATATCTCAAAGGTGAAGTTTAATGACTTTTCTTGATGCCCATAATGCAGGTGTAATTTGGCAGTGCTTCGCGTGCGACAAGAGTACCAACTTCTGCGTCCGCACTTGGGCACCATCATTGAGGTAACGTAAAGCGAAAATTTTTGAGAAAACATTAGAGGTGAAATGAATTTATGGATGTTTACTATGTGCGTGCGGGGAAGAGACTAGCCGCCATAACCACATGATAGCGTTAGGTCTATTCTCAATCTTGCTTGTACAGAATCCAACAAGATTGCATTGAAACCGTTGTAGACATTAATATTACGAAGCATTTCAGGTCTATTCTCTCGGTTCACATGTATTTAAATCCTAGAATGGACTTCGCCTATTCACATTGAAAACTTGGAAATTGATTGAGCTTTAATTGTGCGAACCTTCATGATTAAGTGAAATCTACTCTCTAGCGAGTTGCAATATCACTTTGCTGCTGAAGTCTGAGAAATCTTATCATAATTGCTGTGCTTTTCAGTTCCTTAATCTTTTTTCTTTTGCTAATAAGAGTTTTATGGAATACTCTAGCACTCGAACTCCAGTAGGTTTAGCAATATTGCGGTCATTAAGCATGAAGAGAAATAAAAGACCGTACTTGACTTAAGCTAAGTCGTTTTGGCATTAATTTTGTCGCGTTTATCCTATAACTGCCGAATTCTTGCGTGCAGATCGAGCGCAGGATTATTTACCTCTATGGTAACCAGACAGGACCTGGGAACAACTGAAACTGGGTGACTAGTGTTGGATCAAAGCCTGTCAACCCTAAATGTCGGGAAGTATACCCCATTATTGCAGAAGTTTGATTGTTTGAGTTTAAATAAAAACCGGTATTGTCTTGCGTAATGTTCGAGTATCCGAACTTATCTTGATACGTCGTTGTTTTGGGTCTTGAGAGTATAAATTGCTCTGCGTTGGCGTTACAGCTTACATCTAAGACAGCCCTTTCATCCAATAATAAAACCCTGGGGTTCCCATGTTGATATTGTATTTCTTTAAGTTTTCTGTTGCACATAAAAAATTATCCATATGTTGTAGCTAGATTATAATGTTCAATGCTTTGTTTATTCTGGACAACCTTTCTATCTTCATTTTCTGCTGAGAATTTCCCAAAAAAGAACTACTCTTCTGGAATCATGTGGCATGCCGAGTTTCATATCTAGAGTCCCCAATTCTTCATAAAACTACTATCTCAATGATTTTTAGTGTGTTTCAAATAGGGAAACATTCTTCAAATTTGGGAAATCATTTTCTGAAAGCATCCGTAATTGACTACCGAACATTTTGCAGAAGTAGCTTTTGTTTTCACTCCAAATGAAAAGCAGAAATTCAATTTTTTTTTTTTTTTTCAAAAACTAACCTTAGTCCCAAACTCCCTCACCACCCTCTCTTCATTAGGTCTAGCAAAGGTATAATCTCTATAGTATCATTGATCAACTCATTAGCAATCAAGTGCAAAGGCTTAAGAAAGAATCAATTATAAATTTAACTGAATCTCCACACACAATCATCATACATTTTTCAAAGTTGGTAAAACTCAAGTGAGGTTGAGCCATGTGCAAGCTCTACTAGGTAATTATTTCCGTGGTCACTTTAAGAATTTTTTTTTTTAATCCTAGTGAATCTCTAATTCTTATGCATATTTTAGTAAAAATATTTAATCGATGTACAATAAGTAATAGGTTTATAGATATTTTGGTAATTATAAAACACCTAGTGAGAATCGGAGGTCACTTGTTTGAATCCCACCAACTGCATATAAATTTCTCAAGGTTTCAGTCACCTACACAGGCTAGATGCCTAATTTGAGAGTGTTCAATGAGCCTTTAGATAGCCTACCTTATGTATTGGTGTCCCTAAATTATGAAAAAAAAAAATAGGAAAATTTGAGTTGTATGTGAGACCCACTATTTATGAAGGCTCAAATCATCTATTCATCGTGATTTGGGAGTAAAAATAGTATATCATTGAGCAAGTATTTAATGAATATTTTATAAATCACGTGGCAATGACATATGAAAAGTTAGTTAACTGAAAATGAGATTTTTCTTAATACAATTACCTAAGGTTCGAATAATGCGTACATTTCTATTGACTCGTCGCACCACATTAGTGACGGAACCAACATTTATGGGTTGATATGTTTGGATATTGAGAATGAAACCCATTGGCTACGTTTGGTCATCCAACTTTCTAACAAGAATAAGATTGAATAGGATAGAATATGAAATTCTGAGACTTTTCTATATTCTATTTATTGTTTGGTGAATCGCAGTATAAAAGTCAGATATATTCATATCATATCATACACTTTTTTGATATAAACGGCATATCATTATAAAAGAACCTAAAAATTCATAAATGGAGATAGTGAAAATCTCTCGTGACACTATGCCTTAATTTATTTTTCTTTTCTTTTTATTTTATTTTTCCTCTTTTTAAAATTATTTTCTTTATTATTTCTTTTTTCCCCTTTCATCATTCTTTAATAAAATTTTATCAAATAGTAAACTATACAAACATACCTAAAATACAAACTACCTAAACTATATAATAAATTTAAATATATAATTTATAGATTGAATGTTTATTATAAGATATAATTAAAGTTGAATATATAAACTAAAATAATATTAAATTAAAAAATAAATTTTTATTTTTACTTTTAGTTTCTTAAATTAGAATTCAAATATTATTTATATTGAAATCTAATTTCAATTTTGTTAAATTAATAAGTTTGTTATTCGAGAAAAATAACTTTCCTATTATGGATATTAGAAATCCTATTCATCTTTATCCCACTTCCCCCATGAGATAATTTTATTCAGCCTATATCCCTCTTATATCCAACTTTATCCTATCCTAAGCAAACACCAAACATAGAATATGATAAATCATATCTTACCCTAAATTTTATCATGACTACCAAACGCAGCCATTAAGAATGGGAATGGAAGCCTTATCCCATTATTTGATATATAATTTGGCAAGTTGAAATAAGGTAGATTTAAAATGGAAATTAGGATTGCTTGGGAAAGTGAGAATGAGTGAGTTGGGAATTGGGTCAATAAAAAAGGCTAGCACACAAGTGAGTTTTATCTTAGGTTTTTTAATAACTTCTCTATAGAAATGATTTGATATGGTAAGTAGAATTTTCAAATTTGCTGTTATGCACAACAATTCCAAACAATAAAATGCAAGCCAGAAAAGGACATTTTTCCCATTTGGGTGTGTTAACAAATGCAGGAATTATGATAAATTAGTTGCCATCCCTTTGTCATTCGTTCTGATTCCCTTTTCTTATATACTATACGACGGTATTACAAACTAGCAAAACAAAGAAGAAAGGTGTTATGAAGCCAGCCTTGGCACATAACCCAGCTATGGAAAGACAGCAAATTCCAGTTCAACAGACTCCCTCAAAACATGGTATGGCCTTCACTTCGTCATTACTCTCCTTTGATCCTTTTTTCTCATTTTCTACTTCAGGCAAGCTCAGTTATGACCAACCTTTGCCAGTGCAACCGCTACATAAACCCCTTTTGAGTTCACTCACTGTATCCACACACCTTTCATAAATATTGTCTCCCTATACACTCTCTCCGCTCTTGGTTGTGTGTGGAGTTTTTAAGGTTGTTTTTGTCGGAGCAATGGCTGCAAAGAGGGATGAGCTTCTTGATAAGCTTTTTGAACTCACCGTCTCCTTGGAGCATGAAGTATCCCATTACCCATTTTCCTTTTAAAATTATGCATCTGAAAAATCAATGAAGTTATTTATTGATTAATTCAAGATTGAAAGGACTGCCTTTTCATGGTTTTAATACACTTGTAGGGAAAAGAGTAGAATTTTTCCGTTCTTCAAAGGTTTGATAGTGTTTTACTAGTTCCAATCTGAGAAAATGGTGGCCTCTTACTGGAACCTAGCGTTTGGTTTTCATCGCAAGTGGACGGATTTAACCTATTTAGTGAAAGTTTTTACAATTTTCACTGTGAATGGTCAGCTAAAACTTTCACCACAAAGTCCATCTAATCATTGTTTTGTCTAAGTTCGCCGAATTCTAAGAGATCTGTCATGTGTTAATCTTTTCTTAGGGCCTGCTGGACACCTGCTTCATGGATAATTATACTTTGAAAATGGTTCATGACTCCACCTTTTTCCTAGAGTTGGTCGAAAAATTCTGCGAAGAAGTTCAAGATGCAATGAGAGATCTGGGTTCTGCTTTGTAATTCTCTGTTACCTTCCTAATGACCTAACTCCTATCTCACTCGCTCTCACGCTTCTCTTTTAACTCCTTTTTTTTTCCCTGATTCTTTTAATAGGGAGGACCATTTTTTGTGCTATGATGAGATGTATCTCCACTATATAAAGCTCAAAAGGATTATAGAACGGTAAGACAACAGTGATCCTATTTCACGTGGCCTCGCTTCAATTTCATGATTGATCTTTTGCTAATGTAGGATTGTAGTCTAGACTGTGCACGATCGATGGCTTTTAACTTAAGATCTTTTGCAGCTGTGACGCATATTAGTCATAGAGGGTGTTTCCGTGACAAAATTGGAGGCTGATTACTTAGATTGTTCTCTTTATAATTTTGTTGATGCTCGGTTTTCCCTTTTTATGATGTTGATAGGTGTTACAATTGCATTTTCAAACTTTTAGCCTAGATTGACACATCTTATTAGGTCTATATGCATGATCAATGGCATTTTAAGACAAGACATCTTGAGGTTGTAACACAGATAAATGACTCGGTGTTTCCATAAGAAAACAGGAGGCTGATTACTTAGATTGTTGTCTCTATACTTTTTGTCGTGGTATGAGTACCATTTTATGATGTTGATTGTCGGGAACCGTTATTTTTGCTTTTTCAAACTTCTAGCAAACTTTTAGCCAAAATTGTTATATCTTGATTAGGTCTATAGTAGAGAATATGCATGGTGAATGGCAATTTATGGTAAGACTTTTTGCGGGTCTATCGTGATGCGTGGTGTTTTTGTTAGTAGGCTAACTACTTAGATTGTTGTCTTTATACTTTCGGCACCATATGATTACCATTTTATGATGTTGATTGAGGGGAAACCGTTATTTTTCCATTTTCGGACTTTCATAAGTTTTTTCGGTAAGGCCAACACATCCTGAATTTAGTCATGTCTCAATTTAGGGATCGCAATAAGTTACCATTTTTTTTATGTTTCAAGTCGGTGCCTTAGGCGTTACACAACCTATCTATGAGAGAATTGGTCAGTAGTGATTTTCACAGCTACTTTACCATTGTAAATCAGATATCCATTTTTACAATATTGGAAGGTGTCCAATTTGCATGTTCCAAGCAGCATATTTTCCTCAAAAGACATTGATTGAATCTCTAAAGAGTAAGATACAGATAAAGAATATTGCAGTTACTTACCTTATATATGAAAAACTATTTCCGTGTTGGAGCTAAACTAGATCACCTGTTTATTGGATTTCATGCAATAACCTGTAATGATTCAGTGTTCGATAATCTCCATGCTAGAATCTCATTTGTCAGTAAATATGTCTAAGTCTCAAAGTGTTATCAATAGATCAAAGGAAGCACATGCTGCTGTAAATGCGCCATCTCTTGTTTATTTCTTCAAATTTTCTGCTTGACCCTATCGGATAAACATCACACTGTCATAATATATCATTTAATCTTCCCATAGTATCCTACTCAATCATATCATTATGATATGCTAATCATTCTAGCCGGTTATTCCAGCGTTGGTGTTTCGGCTATGAGGCGGGGGCTTGAAGCACTCTTCCGCGGCATTGTAGAAACCTCCAGAAGAGAGTAAGTGGTTACTTGTGTTTTACAAGCACAGGAAAGATTATAATATGACTAATAAACAAGTTAAAGGCAAATAAACCGTCATATTATGCGATTAATTGATCCCATGGAAGCGCCGCTTCGGGTGACAACAACATAAAGTGAAGTTTATTGGATCCATCGGATTAGTTCCTAACGATTCTCATCATGCAGGTGCATCTTGGCACATCATATGTTGCATCAGGGGTTCCAGAATCTGCGTCCACACTTGAGGGCCATTACCAGGGTAACATGAGTCTGTTTTTAATTTGGTGGATGCATGAACTTGTTAATGCATTGCAATCTTTCCACCCAACCAGGAAAAAAAAAAAAAGCGTTGCCTTCTGCCATTTATTCTTACTTGGAGAATTCTGATATGCAGCTCGAGCGCAGGATTATCTACCTTGAGCGTACCCTCACAGGAGATTTCGATGACGACGAGTAAAACTGGATGATTGTTGTCTCATTAAGGCCCTCAACCTAGCTCATGAAGTAAACTTGGTTGTGGAGAACTATAAGAGTCCAATAATTACTATATTGTCTTCGTATCGGGTCTGAGCCTATGAACTTGCTCTACTTTAGTTGTATCGGGTCTGAGCATTGGAACTTGCTCTACTTTTGTTGTTCTGTTGTTTTGTGTCGGAGCATCCAGACTTGCTCTTTTGTATAACTAATGTCCGTCGCGCCTTGAGTTGCTGAACTTCTCTTTGTTGGTGTTGCTATCCTATAAATAAAACGCTATGGTCCAGTTTGTTGAAGTTGCTTTATTTCTCTACACATGCATTAACTGGATTTTGATGTTAAGGATATGCTGAATCTAAAACTTGGGTTGCTGATCTCGACAAGCTTTCTAGTATTTTGGTTTTTTCGCACCAATGAGATTCTGTGCTTTGCATTGTTTCACCATCTGAAGTTCTGTGTTCTTCATTACATTGGGTCTCATGCTCGTAGGTGGGGTTTTAAACCGGAAAATTTTCTGTATGGAAGCTGCTCGTTTTCATCTCTTTGAAAATTTGGATGTATATATTTGCCATATGTTGCTGCACTTATGTCCACATTACGAAATTACATGTGGAGATTGTTTTCTTCACCTGTGTGGACCTAATAAATGCTCCTACTCTGTTGTCCGTTTAACCCAATTTTCTTTGTTTTTTTTTTTTTTGCCACTTTTTACCTTTTTATATTAAGGATGTCGCTTATCGCAAAGCATATCCTACTTGTATAGCATGACCAAGTAATTAGTTAGTGCAGACAGAGGGGGGAATTCTTTCTTAGTAGGCAGTTGAATAATCTATTTTGTCAGGAAGACGTGAGAATGAGGCCTTAATGTCATAGAAGGCATTGCACTGCAACAAGTTGATTTTCGATCATTTCTATACTGTAGTAGGCCATCAAATTTCTACTATCGTTTCAGGGTTACGAGCTCAGAAGCTGTTAAGATCAAATCAATCTATGCAAAATTTTAATGAGAAGTCCTCTGTCAAAATTTAATCAGAACTATCAATCATGTAAGAAACATATTTCTATCAAAAAATTAATCCTTGATTTCTTCAAAGCAATTGTACTTTCCCTCTTGTAACCAGCTAAAAAACAGAGATGAGAGAGCCGTTACCTCTTGGGTTCACTCACTCAATCCACGCACCCCTCTTACAGATGCTCTCTCTATAACATTTCTCTTCTATTCATGTGTGTGAGACTTTTCAGGTTCTCTTTGTCTGAGCAATGGCTTCTGAGAGGGATGCTCTTGTGCACGGCCTCTATACACTCATCAGCAACCTGGAGGAACAAGTATCCACTTATCCACCTTACTTTGAAGTTTTTAATATGCAGGGAAAAAAAGGCAAAACACTTTTAGTCTGGTGAGGTTTGATATGGTTTTACATTTACTAGCTCCAGTTTAAGATAGAGGTGGCCTTCTTTAGAAGCTTTTGGTTTTTAGTGAAACATGGACAGATGGACTTTTTTGGGGGAGGACCCTTATTTTCATTATTAGTAGTGTGGTAAAATGTTATCATACTCCATATGACTTTATTAAATACCAGCTATACTGAATTCTAATATATCAACCTTGCTTTTATCTTTTCTGGGGCCTGTTGAACAGCAATTTTGCGAGTGCTTATCAAATTAAACCGCATGGCTCCATGTATTTCCCGGACTTATCATAATCCATATGACTTTTTAAATACCAGCTTCACTGAATTCTAATTTATCACTCTTGCTTCTATCTTTTCTAGGGCCAGTTGAACAGCAATTTTGCAAGTGCTTATCAAACGAAACCGCATGGCTCCATGTATTTTCTGGACTTATCATAATTCATATGACTTTGTTACATACCAGCTTCACCGAATTCTAATATACCAATCTTGCTTTTATCTTTTCTAGGGCCTGTTGAACAGCAATTTTGCGAGTGTTTATCAAATGAAACCGCATGGCTCCATGTTTTTCCTGGACTTGGTCCTGCTGTTCTGCAACAACATCGAAGTTGCGGTGAGAGAGCTAGTTCTTGCATTGTATATCTATGCTACATTCCTCTTGGCGATGTACTTCTATCTCACTTGTTAAGGCTCAATCTTGTTTTATCTGTTGATCTATAATAGGGAACTCCCGGCTGTTGACTATGACTATATGTTCAAGCGCTAAGGATCAAAGAAAGTACAACAAGGGAAGACAATGTTCCGGTGGCCATGCATCAATCTTACAATGGTTACTTCCTTTACTTACTATGGCAGAATAAATAGGCTTTCAATGGCTTTTAAATGTAAGATCCTTTGCGTCTGTAATGGATGTAATTTAAATGTGGTGTTTCTTGAAAAACAGAACAAATGGAGTTTCATTAATTGTATCGGGTCTATAGCAGAGAATATGAATGATTGACGGCTTTAAATGTAAAGTCTTTTGCCGCGGTAACTTTATAAGGTACACGTGGTGCCTCCGTGAAAAATTGGTGCCTGATTACTTATTTGGTCTTCCTTATACTTTTGTTCGCCAATTGTTTACCTTTTTAAGATGGCCGCAGAGGGTTATTTTGCGTTTCAATTATCTAAGGAACGTTTAGATCAAGATTTGCAGGTCTTGTGTTTATTTGAGTCTCAAATTAGAACACACGTTACATTACCTTTTCAAATCTTGCTAGTCGTTTCTGTTAGACATTACGTGGCATATTTGCGAGAAAATTGAAAGCTACCAATTTCGGGTGACTGATTCCCCTTTTGGTATCGTACATGAACTTTTGTGATATTGGAAGGTCTTCGTTAGCACATCCAACTCAATATTTTTCACTTAAAACATACCGAAAGGAATTGCTAGAGTTCATGGTAGATGAAGAATACTGCCCTATTTTCTCATTAGAATTAAAAAGATCATATGTCGTTTGTCATAAATTCATCACTGGACGATTCAATGCTTTAATGATCTAAACTCTCACCTCAAAAGTCAAAATTTAGACATTCTTTGTTCGCATCAAGGTTAATATCTCACATGTCATGATCAACGGATCAAAGGAAGTGCTTGGCCTGCTGTAATACCCCCTCACTAGTTTAGTAATGCTAATTGTGTTTTTCCGCTCGAGTTGTCCAGACCATCTGATTATGTCATGCCGTATCGGTTAATCTTCTTGTACTTTCCTGCTCGATTATATCAGAGCGATACCCAATCATAGCAACAACATCATTATCTTAGGTCTGCTAACTTTTTTTAAGCGAGTGTTCCAGAATTGGTGCTTGTGCACTGGGGCTTGCCGTTGACGATTTGCTGGATGCCCTTGACACTCCCTCAAGGGAAGGGTAAGTGGATACTTCCTTTCTACATGCGAAGGACAACCCGATTCCATCGACATCTTAGAACTGTACTGACATCCGACAGCTGCTTCTTTTACGTTAATGGGTCAGAAAGAGGAAATGCCTTCGTCGAGTCACGTTTCCCTCGGAAGCGTCTCTCTTAGCGACCGACGAGGGAAATATTGGCATGCTGACTTATGTTCAATATCTTAACGATGAAGTTCAATGACTTCCCTAGATGCTCATTAAGCAGGTGTTACATGGCATTGCGTCGCATCTGACATGAGTACCATGTTCTGCGTCCGCACATGGGCACCATCATTGAGGTAACGTAACACGAAATTTTTTAGGGAAACAATAGGGGTGAAATGAATTTATGGATGTCCACCTTGTGTACGCTGGGAAAGATCAACCACGGTAACCGTGTATGAATTTTAAGTAATTACTCTTGTTGAGTCCGACATGACTGAATTGAAACCATTGTAGACACTAAGGGCCTGTTTGGTAACGTGCCAAACAGTGCCTGATTCTGATTTTTTGTTCCCAGAATCAGTTTGGGACGAGAATCGCGTTTGGTAAAATTTTTGTTCCCGGGAACAAATTTGTTCCCGGGAACAGATTGGGAAGAGAATTGAGAATAAAAAAAAATGTGATTCTCCGTCCGAGAATCAAAACAAGAATCAAAACAGTAAAAGTCTCCTTCTTCCCTTCCGACATCGCGCGATTGCCATCCACCACCACCCGCCGCCCGCCGTCCGCCGCCGGTCGCGGTCGCCGTCCGCCGGTCCGGCGAGCTCGCCGGAGGCTGGCCGAGGCCGGGCGAGGTCCGGTGAGCTCGCGGAGGCGAGCTCGCCCACCGGCGAGGCCGGCCCGGCCACCGGCGGGCCGGGCGAGCCTCGCGGTGGCGGGCGAGCCTTGCCGGCCGGGCGAGGCCCACCCGGCCTCGCCGAGGCTTGGCCTCGCCCGGATCGGGCGAGGCCGAGCCTCGCCGGTGGCCGGCCGGCCTCAACCAGCCCGGCGAGGCTTGCCCGGCCTCGCGGTGGCGGGGCCGGCCTCACCGGGCGAGGCCGGCCGGCCATCGACGAGCCTCGGCGGGCCGGGCGAGCCTCGCCCCGGCTGCGGCGAGGCTCGGCCGACGAGGGCCGGCCCTCGTCGGCCGATCGCCGGTCCGGCGACCGGCCAAATGAAGAAGAAGAAGAATAGGAGAAAAGGGCAAAAAGAAAAGAAAACAATTAAAAAAAAAAAAAAAAAGAAAAGGAAAAAAGTAAAAAAGTAAAAAAAATATTTAAAAATTATTTAAAAATTAAAAGAAATTAATTTGAAACATAATCAATTAGCACGGTATCAAACGCAATTCTATTCCAGAATAAAAAATTTTGGACAGTTACCAAATGCACTTTTTTACTCAGAATCAGTTCCCGGGAACAGAATCAAAAATAATAATTTCTAGTCAGAATCAGCTCCCGGGAGCAGAATCGTTACCAAACGCGCCCTAAGAATATGAAGCATCTAAACCCTGCAATGGACTTGCCAATAGACATGAAAATATCGAAAGCGATGGAGGTTTTAGGGTGCGGCACTTTGTGATTGTTGGGAAAATATGACTTCAAATTGGGTAGAACAATGAAGTCGGATCGAGTAATCAAGTCGGACTTTGAGGCGTGATATCACTTTCTTTAAGGATTTATTTGCCCCACAAAGTTGCAAATGGTCACCGGCAAATTTCCTCCAGGATACAACAAAGTCTTAAATAAGAATACTAGATAGCAATTTTAGTAATTCTCCAGGGTCTCTCTAGGAAACAATTAGAAACAATGGTTGTAGATTCTTTCGAAAGAAAAATGAAAAAAAATGGAAGAAGATGTGTGTTTGATCTCAAAACATACTTACTTATCTTTGTCTTTCGAATAGATGCAACCCTTCAAAAGGTTGCAAAAGAACAAAGACAACCTTTCGGGAAAGGTTGCAAAATGAACAAGTATGTCTCAAAGGTTATGTTGAAAAGATATAAAAAATTCGGAATTAAATAAATAATAAATAAAAAATAACCGTAACTTTTCATGAACAGTCGCACTGTTTCAACAAGACTTTATAGTTAATTTTTATAAAAATAAATCCGAATTTTTAATAAATAAAATTAATGATCATTGGTTAATGCCAAATCTCGTCCACGTGCGCACTCGCATCTTTTTGATGTGGGACAAGGCACCTCTTCATTTGTTTTATAAACAAATTACCAACAATCCCCCACTTTTGTTTATAAAACAAAAACAAGAAATAAAACGTTAGAAATATACAGCCAAAATTTCCGTGAGATTAATATACATACATAAAGGTCTCTTTCGAGTTAAACCTTTACTTAGTGCAAGTATCTCAAAGTTCTATCAAAGTGACAAGTAGCTCGGCTTTAAACTTGTACTTTTATATAATAGAACCGGACATACCGCACATACACTAACCTCTTGTCTCAGCGAGAAGTTCTATATTACTCCGCACTATTATGGCCTTGTGCTTGATCCTGTTTCATGAGCTCTCTAGAAAGCAACCCTAACTTTCGTAAGAAGCGGCACCACTTCTAAGCTCATATAGGTGAAGTATCTACCATGTGTTTTTGTTACTATCAACACATTACAAATCTGTACTATACTTCATTAAGAATCCAATCCAACCTACTAAACGTAACAGACGATACTGACTTCTCATATAAGAGCTACGTCAGTATCAATCACATTCAATAACTTGTTCTTACCCATTAACCTTGTAACTAGTGATGTTCTAGAAAAAGGTCGGGTTACCATTATTGGTGATTTCAATTAAAGGGTTTCGGCCTTGTTTCTTATGAAGTCATTATTACCATGTCTCTTGGTAAAGCCTTTGTCAAGAGATCAGCAAGATTATTACTTGACCTCATGTAGACAATTGTTATGGTACCATATTTAATCAATTGTCTCACATACTCATGTCTTAGACTAATATGTCTAGACTTACTATTATAGGTGCTATTA
Organism: Eucalyptus tenuipes; assembly: GCA_014182365.1. NCBI lineage: Eukaryota > Viridiplantae > Streptophyta > Magnoliopsida > Myrtales > Myrtaceae > Eucalyptus > Eucalyptus tenuipes. Next base: position 27,102,985 of record CM024543.1, on the reverse strand, counting down.
TAGGCTTTTGCCAAAGTAGCTTGACTATCACAATTCATAGAAATAGGAGGCATAGGACTAGGCCATAATTTAATATCCAACAACAAATTCCTAATCCATTCGGCCTCTTTCCTAGTTACCGCTAAAGCAACAAATTCAAATTCTATCATTGAGTAAGTTATGTATATTTGTTTCTTGCTCGTCCAAGAAACAACACATTTAGGTAATGTGAAAATTAATCCATTAGTAGATTGTTTATCTCTCACACTTGTAATCCAACTAGCATAAGTATATCTTTCTAATATAGCTGGATTATTATAGAACAATAAGATAACTCTCAAATGTTCTATATTTGGATTACTAGTATACTTACTCAAGTTGCACAAAATCAGGTCTAGTTTAATGCATCGCATACATTAAAGACCTCATAGCACTAACATATTTAAATTGTGCTACTGCTCTACTAGTATTATAATTTAATTTACCGAATCAAATGGAGTACACATTTCTTTGAAGCCAAGATGTTTAAATTAACATCTTTTCCGTGTCATCACTTTGGCTTAAAGAATAACCCCCACTATTTTTTTTTAATTTTAACACCCAATAAAGTATCTACTTCACTCAAATCTTTCATTTTGTAAAATGAAAGTTAGATACTTTTTTGTCTTAATGACTCCAATCACATTGGCTCCATAGTCCCCTTCAAATACCCCCACTTCAAGACTATTTTAAGAGGCAATTAATCGAAATTATGCATCATCAAATTTTCATGCCACTGCTTATGTGCTTGCATCAGCCCATAATAACATAAGCATTAATGCACATATTAATCCAGGACATCAAGAAATCAAGCCGATTCCAATTAATCTTGTGCTTGAATGCATGGCTCAAAAATACTAAAGCATGAAACGAATCAAGGCCAAAAGTCTAGCTCAATCACACGATACCAAAATGCTATTAAAGTTCTGATCTTCTCTTTCCTGATAAAGGTTAGAAACTATTATATGCAGAAATAAAAATCCCATGGTGCAAATATAGATCAACCCTTCAATTTACTCTGACCAATTGATCTATCCCTTGTACATACATAAATTCCACCCACAACAAAGATCCTGCTATAGAGACGCAAGAACATAAATATGTGTAGACAAATGTCTCAATAAAAGAAACATACCCAGGATGTCACCACTGGCTAATCATGCATGAAACACTCATGAACTTCAATTTGATTAGAAACAAGAACCTGCATTGGAGGAAGCTTTGATGGCCATTTTCTTGCTTGCCCCACAGCCAATCCGAATTTTATTTAATAGGCCACATCAAACTCAACGATATCGATGAGATTAGCAACATTCAACAACGATGAGCAACTCAGTCCAACTCAACTTGTCAAAGGTCCAACTCAAGACCAATGAAATAATAAATGGAATGAAGCAAATAATCGATAATATTATCCCAGTTGATATAATCATTTTCTTCCCAAATTTCAAACAATGAAGTTACATACCTTGCTGAGGGTGTACGCAAGAGCGCTATTGGCAACTCTGATGCTGATGATGATTACATTGGTAGCGTCAAAGGCATTTTCCGATGAGCAATTGCCATTCGTAGTATCACACGGTGACGCGTCATGTACAATGACATGATCTCCGTCTTCCTTCGGAACCTTCGTTCTAACGTCACCATTCCTCCGGTGTAGGACGAAAAATAGGACAAGGCCCACCAGAGACGTGAGGAAAGTCCCCATAATGTACTAATAGATCACCACCATCTCCATTTCCTTCTCTCTCCCTGTCTCAGGCAATACCAATGTTACGCAGCACAAGAGCGAATTACAGTGCCAAAATCACCCTTCGTGGCCAGAAATTCGTGAGGCAGGAGTGACGTTTCATATGGGACACTTAAAGATGGATCACGTAAATTGACGAAATTGGAGGACAGCAGAATGGCAAGGTCTCCATCCCTCCTTGGAGAACCAACGTGTCAACGCCATATGTCAAATTCGCCTGAAGCCACTGCAACACTTCGCTGAGTCCGTCCACGGACCTGCAAAACAATGAAAGCTCGCTGGTGCAAACCCAAAAACAGGGAGTGGCATGGGGTGAGACCAGCAGCGATGGCGTGGGTATGGTGAAGCGTCGTGTCTGTTCGCTGAGGAGCAGTTGTGGGTGTGATCTGATGCCAGAGTCACGGCTGCAGTTTAGGCATGGGGCATCTCCAAATAATTCCTCGAACAACTTTAAGACGGAGACACAAATCCATCACTTTGAAACTGTTCTCAGTGATATTTCATTGAAAAAACCAGCCATGAACGTAGACAATCCTCCAGTTGCTGGTTTTTGGGGATTCGAATTCTTTTTATGGCATTTGAATGCCAAGGAGGTAGTCACGGATCTAAGAGTCTGTCAGCATTTGTTGTTGATTCTTTGGGAGAGCGCGTCAATTCGAAGGTGCAGATAAGTGATCCGGCGGAGAACTGTGGTGTGGAACACTTGGAAAGCAAAGTGTTCGATTTGTAAACAAGTGTCTTCGTGAGGACCATGGATGATATTTCCTAGTCAGCAAACTGCTTCTCTTCGCCCTTGAAATTGATGACAATCACGGGCTTGTGGCCGGGACTATTAACGACCTTGAGCGACCAATTCCTCCTATTACTCTAGACCAAAGGGTCGGTGATTCTCCTCCCGATCAATCGCTTCGCATCAAAGATGGTGTCGGCGGGATTCATAGCAACCTTGCTCTTGGTAGTGGCGCAGATCAGCCTCTCTCATTTTCTGCCATCAATTCATTTCCTTTGACTCCATTGTTGCACAAATAAATCCTTAAAATTGTTGGGAAAATATGACTTCAAATTGGGTAGAACAATGAAGTCGGATCGAGTAATCAAGTCGGACTTTGAGGTGTGATATCACTTTCTTTAAGGATTTATTTGCCCCACAAAGTTGCTAATGGTCACCGGCAAATTTCCTCCAGGATACAATAAAGTCTCAAATAAGAATACTAGATAGCAATTCTAGTAATTCTCCAGGGTCTCTCTAGGAAACAATTAAAAACAATGGCTGTAGATTCTTTCGAAAGAAAAACGGAAAAAAAAATGGAAGAAGATGTGTGTTTGATCTCAAAACATACTTACTTATCTTTGTCTTTCAAATAGATGCAACCCTTCAAAAGGTTGCAAAAGAACAAAGACAACCTTTCGGGAAAGGTTGCAAAATAAACAAGTACGTCTCAAAGGTTACGTTGAAAAGACATAAAAAATTCGGAATTAAATAAATAATAAATAAAAAATAACCGTAACTTTTCGTGAACAGTCGCACTGTTTCAACAAGACTTTATAGTTAATTTTTATAAAAATAAATCCGAATTTTTAATAAATAAAATTAATGATCATCGGTTAATGCCAAATCTCATCCACGTGCGCACTCGCATCTTTTTGATGTGGGACAAGACACCTCTTCATTTGTTTTATAAACAAATTACCAACAGTGATAAACAAAAATGTACTCTCCAGCAATTGGTGATGATACTTCGCTACTGAAGTCCCAAAAATCTTGTCATTGTTCCTGTTCTTTTCGATTCCTCAATCTATTTTCTTTTGCTCCAAAGTATAATGGATTATTCCACAACTTGAACTCAGATAGTTCTAATAATTCTGAGGTCCCGGGGCACCAAGAGAATTAAAACATTGTCCTTGGCTTAATCTAAGTTGTTTTGGCATAAACTTTGCCATTTATGTGTTATACTTGGAGAATTCTCATATGCAGCTCGAGCGCGGGATTATTCTCCTGAAGGATACCAGGCAGGACCTGGAAACAACGAAATTAGGCAACCAGTGTCCGATCAAAGCCTGCCGACCCTATATGTTAAACTCCATCGACAGTTTAAGTTTAAATAAAAACTGGTTTGTCTTGTGTCATGTCTGAATATATGTAACTTGCCTTGATATGTCAGTCTTGTCGTTTCGTGTTGTGAGAGTTAAATTGCTCTTTCTTGGCATTCCTGCCTGCGTCCAAAGTTCATCCAATATCCGATATGTTGATGTTGCATTTCTCAAGGACATCCATTGCGGGTCATATATTATCCATATGCAGTAGCTAGTTTATAATGTTCCAAGTATTGAAGCCAACGCTTCGTTCCTCTGGACAAGCTTTCTAGTTTTCGTTTTATGCTGAGAATTTCTCAAGAAACTGCTCTACGCATCAATGGAACTGTGAAGCATACCGCGTTTCGCTATCTAAAGTTCCAAATTCTTCATAAAATTTTCTGTTTGCACGACTTTTTGTTTGTTTCAAACAGGTTAACGTTCTTCAAATTTTTGGAAATCTTTTCCTTGAAGAATCTGCAATTGACTAGCGAACATTTTTCAGAATTAACTTTCAGTTTCTCCACAAAAGAAAAAGAGAGACTATCAACTTGGTTTTCTAAAACAAACCTGACAGTCCTAGTCCCTTACCACCCTTTCTCCGTTAGGATTGGCAAAGTTGTAATCTCTATAGTGTCATCGATCAACTCATTATTAATCAAATGTAAATGTTTCAGAAAAAATCAGTGATCACTTCAATCGAGTCTCCACACAATCTATAGGCACATTTCAACGTGCATGTTTTGATATTAAATCTCTAATTGATGTACAAAAAATAATAGAGGTGTGCATGGTTTCGTAATAATTAAAATCATAGCAAAGCTCTAATTTTTGTGCATATTTTACTAATCTCGATGTATATTTTGTTAATAAAATCCTAGCAATTTAATTCCCTGGTCACTTTAGACAATCTATAATCCTAGCACATCTCTACCTCATATGTATAGTTTAATAATAAATCTCCAATCAATGTACGAGAAATAAAAGATGATTGATAAGTTTCAAGAAGTTCATTAAACATAAAACAAGGTTTAGAAATTTGTGTTGCATGATAATACAAGTTTCAAATATAAATATGTTTATGTAATTGCTTACGCAATAGATGGTGATATATCTAGTAGAATTTTTGTGACGATTAACTTTCAAAGTTAAAATCCACATTTTCTACGATAAGTTCGATAATGCATTTATAGTAGAATTATTTTCACATTTAATGTCGAAGATACATGGTTGTAACTTTATAAAATTATCGTTAGGTCTGCCGTGAGTTTAAAAAGATATTTACACCTTCACCATTGGAAAAATGATATATGTGTTTGAAGTTAGTTTTGTAATAACTTAGTCAACATATCAATCATCCATCGGCGAATGTATAGGTATGTTAAATCAAGATTTGGCCCTTGTCCAAAAAAAAAAAAAATCAAGATTTGGCCTAATATAAGTTTATATTACTTCGTGCACAATTAACTAGAAATTTTATTACAAATGTAGTATCAAGAATGCGCAGTATAGATACTTAACAAAGTATCAAAGATAAGATCTTATTCATAGTTTAAATATAAATGAGAGATAATAACACAAATGATTCCTGAACTTTGACTCAATGTGTAATGTGGTTCATGAACTTTTAATTTGCTCAATATGATCCATGAACATGAACTCAATATGTAATGTCATCCTTGAGCTTTTAATTTATTCAGTATGGTTCATAAACTTTTGGTAATTGTTCAAACTAGTCGCTCAATTATATGAATATATACAATATTAATTTTTCCATTAATTTTTTGGTTCATTACTTAGAAGTTCATGAATGATATCACAAATTGAGCTAAAGTTCAAAGACCACATCAAATAAAATGTTCAAAGACTATATTATATATTAAGTCAAAATTCAAGAATCATTTATGTAATTTTCCCTATACATAATCAATAAAAGATAGGAGTCCTAGGAAAAGACTGTCTAGGTTAAGTTGCTTTCCTTCTAGTTAAAGTGCCAAGGACATATATTTCCCAGTAAGTTTATTTTGCTGTAACTTTTAGATTCCTTTTTCGAGGTTCCATATACATAGTGGCAGTAAAAGAATAAGGTTTAAAAATAAAACGTAATTTTCTAAAATCTTGAGTTTCGTATGAATTAACCGAATTTTTGTGAGATGAATATTTCAATTGATTTTTCAAGAGACCAAAAAAATACACTCTTCGATCTGCGTAACACACGGACAACCCTCTAATTTAAATTTACATGTATCTTAACCAAGCTGCTAGAGAACTTTAAACAGCAGGCATGAGTAACAAAAGTCTTTTATAGAATATCTAGAACGCCTGGAAACAGATATTTTCATGGGGAATCAACGGACTAGAGTTAGAAATCATTGCAAAAATAAGCATCAACACATATTGGTTGAACTCAAGCATTTATCGACATCACATACCTCTCCAGACATTATTCCTGTACTTGGCCAGGTCTCGATCTGGAATTATAATGACAACAGATCATTATGCAATCACTGTAGGCATAATTGCAACAACAATAATCAGGGCAGTGAGGACAAAGGACTATTTCAGTGGAATCCATTTTGTATATCCATAACAAGGTGCCCATCCAAATTATTATAGCTATCTTAACACGTTAAATGCACAACACATACACCAAATTTGACATAGAATCCATCATCAAAGAAATGCCCTACGGAAACAGCTCTGTCTCCTTTCCCTTGACTTCACGGATTAGACGGCAGCAGTGGCTTCAGCAGGCTTTGCTTCAGGTTCCGCCGGTGCTTCGGCATCCCAAAATGTGGTCTTCTTCCCAGTCTTTGAGACAGTCTTTAAAACTGCATCGGGTTGGACATTGCCTTTCACCGTCACCTTCTGCTCCTTCAGATCAATATCGAAAGACTCCACTCCTGAAAGTGGTTCAAGGTGCAACCACAAAAAGGCAAAAAAAAAAAAAAAAAAAAAAAACAAGAAGAAGACCCCGGTTACTTCCACCATTGTAACTTGTCTTTCCAACGATGCCCTGATTTCCTTTTGTTTTTACTTCTAAGAAAAGAAAGATACACTGGGGTCGATAAAGGTAAAATCAAAATTCCAGCACTGAAGCTCTCTAGGAGAATGAGTATATGTATCTATCTTTATACATGTGATAAAACAATTTCAAACGCCCAGAGCCTAAAAGGATGATATCTCTTCTGAGGTAATTCATAGAGAATGAACTAGACCAATCCAAAGTTGAAATAAATCCAACTATCGTGATAAAGATTTCCAAGCCTCAACATTGGGATATATACTAGTTAAGATACCGCTAACAAAATATACAATATTGAATAAGAATGTTTTGGAACAGAAATGTTTTGGAACAGAACAGCAGCAGACCTTCCATTTTCCCGAGGACCCTCTTCACTGCACCAACGCAGCCCTCACAAGACATACCAACCTTAAGGACAACAGTCTGCAGTAAAAGCATACAGATTTTTACTAGATTGAAGAAATAAAGTCACATGAAGATTGTCTCTAAAGCATGCCAAAATCAAGTTATTATTATGAGTTCAACATTCAGCAAATGAGCAAGGATCTGATACTGAGATGAAACACCCAACAAATTTGCAATTATTCACGTCTTAAGGCAATAAGTAAAGTCAGAGCTTCTCACGTATAGCTCGGTAAACCACTTATGGAGCTCCTCAGGTCATTGCAAGAGAGGGCTCAAGAGAGATACCACCTTGGCTGAGTATTTTTTACTATTGATTTCTATATCAAGCAACTAATTAGCTATAAACAACTTAATTTGTTCTAGCCCAGGTTGAAGCAGCTGCAACTTTATATAACTGCATGTATTTACATACTTTACATGTAGTTCAGAAACTGTCTCAACAACATTTGACTTGAGGTCCTATATTAAGCTAAGTTGAATTACCAAGTAAAACTAAAGTGACTGCAAACACTCATCGACTAGAAAAAGGAAAAGCAAGACCTTGCTTCTACTACTAGACCTGCACCTTTTTGACATAACAAAACAAGGGTTACCGCCCTTTGTAGCTTCAAAAAGTCTCTTTTATTTCTTACATTTGCAGAAGCAATCATGCCAAATGCCTTCTTCCATCACCAAACTCAGAATCATAAACGAGGAAACATTGCTACCCCAAGCCAACTCCTTACTAATCCAGACACATCTCAGCCTCACCAAACATCAACCGATAGAAAAAGAATCACAAATTAAACTTCAAGCTCGAACATCTCAAAAATGGACATGTTGCATCATATTAATAAGGGAATCATTACAACTAGCACAACGTTACATAGTCAATTTTGGCATTTCCACTCGCAACACACTCAACACGACGGAGACAGGTAACATGAAATAATTTAACTCTGCTCAGCATCTACGTATTTCCATAATTGCATTTCCCAAATTTTCCTCACCAACCCTCCATTGCTTATCTAACAAAAATAAATAAATTTCATCAAATGTTACCACAAAAGGTCCAAGAACTCAGTTTTTGCTGAACTTCCCAGAATCGAAATCCAAAGCACCATCGTTACTTCAGAAGAAGGGGAAAAAACCCAATTGACGAATTCGAATACAAACCCGAGCTCACCAAACATTCAACTCCTACCCACAATCCAAACCCATAACAAGTCTCGACAAAAAGAACAAGAATCGCTCCCTAATCAAAAAACCCAACACGACCCACGTACATAAAAAGGGATATAAGCCGAACAATCTCGAAACCCATCAAAGATCGAGACCCAATTCGATCGACAACGAACGAAGACAGGGCTTAACAGCAACAGAACAAGCTTCTTTACCTGAGCCATGGTGGATCGGATTCCTTAGATTAGCAGAGGAGGAAGCGACGGCAGATGAAGGAGGAGAAGAAGAAGGGCGATTGCCAACAGATATTCAACGCAAGGTGATCTTGAATTCTTGATCGTGGGTTGCTGGAATTGAAGCCGGCGGGCTTATATACTGGGGAGAAAAGTTCGTATTTTTCTTTTTCGAATTTTGGAGTTTAAAAATGAGTTAATACCATAAAAAATCCAAAATTAATATGGTTATGATTAATTTATTTCAAACGAATTTTTTTTTTATCAAAAACTCCAAACTAGTATATTTGTGATAAATTTATCTCAAATAATTACAAAAAACTCCAAACTGATACACTTCTAAAACTAATTTGTTCGGTCGCCAAAAATTCCAAAGGTATATTTGTAAATTGGATTAATACCATAAAAAACATAAAAATTGTACAACCGTGACCAACGAAGAATAAAAGCCTAAACTGACGTGTCATTCAATTCAGTAATTTAATAATAAAATTTAACGGAAACTAATAAAGAGTAAATCTATCACAAATGTACCTAATTTGAGATAAATTTATGAGTTTTTGGTTGTCAAAAAATTAGTTTGGGATAAATTTATCTTAAATGTACTAGTTTGGGATTTTTCAGAATATTAATCCTTTAAAAATCAAAAATATTTTCTCTAATTTGTGCTTTTATTTTATTTTCCGTTGTCGTGGCTAAAAAAGATTAGGAAGCATTTCGTTTTTTTTTTCTTTTGATCTTTTCCTCCTTTTCTTAGTTGCAAAAAAAAAGGAAAAAAAAAACAGAGAAAGAAAAAAAAAAAAAAATAGAGAATCCTCGATTTAGTCTTACCGTTCCCCATCAAATACACTTGTTTCCCGTGAAAAATAATGTCTAGACTCGTTTCTATAAATATGGCGATAGGGAAAAGCTAATAGGGTCACTTTCCAAATAATTAAAGCATGGAAGCATTAGAAATATCGAGCCATTTACAGTTGAGAAAAGACTTAACTTTCTAGATACATGAATTAGAAAATGGAGAGATTATAAATAAATCAATAAATAAATAACAATAGTAGAGCTTATATACCATTTTTCATTAGAAAGCGATAGACAAAAAGAAAAGAGTGAACTTCATCAATTCTTTTACTCCTGAAATAACTGATCTTATAGATAATTAGTGCAGAATTTTCATTAAAGAAAAAAAAAGAAAATTTAGCAACGTAAACGAAACCAAATGACCTCTAGCTGCATTTGCTTCGCAAGAAACCAATGATAAAGATGATCGCTTGCATCTCTTCAAATAATTAGTCGATAGAAAAAAATTTCATTATTGACAATAATTTATATTAAAAAAAAATTTCATGGATGATGAAAATATTTTTAATTCATTTCTCTTTATAAGCAATATAAACGATGACCTTAAAAAATTCTAAATTATCAAATCTAAGCAAATCAAACCTAAATTATCTCTAACCATATGCTTCCTTAGGCACAAGAAGTAAATTGTTTCACCATACTAAAGTTTTCTTGTTGGCATATTCACTTGTAAGGATTTCTAAGACTATATTTATATTAATAAGGCCATTCAATTCGAGTTTCGCCTGCCCAAATGTTGACGTGGCTCCAGCTCCATATGTTGTTGGGCTCGGTCCAGCAACTCCCAAATTCTATATGCCGTTGGGCCCAGCCTCACTCTCCTCTCTATTCAATTTTTCATTTTTCTTGGCTTTCTTCAAGTTGAGCCAATGCATCCACGCGTTCCATTGAAAAAATGGCAAGAGTGGTCCCTAAACTTTAACTAGATATACAATATAGTATCTAAACTTTTAATTTATTCGATATGATCTATCAACCATTAGTAAATATTCCTTATAGTCCTTCCGTTCGCTCAGATAATAAATCATGATTATTTGATTATGTAGATTATTATATGCAGAGTTGGATTTTTAAGTTAAATTACTTGCGTGGTTAACACTAATCCCACTACATCATGATATTGATATATAATTGTATCCATTAATTTTCTATCAGAAGAACATGTTCCGTTGACTTCAGAGGAAAAGAAATTACCACATGCCAACCAAAAGGGGAAAAAAAAAAAAGGAAGAAAAGAGATTACTATGAAAAAATGGCTTCTAGGTGATCCAAATTCCTATGTGGGGAAGGGGTGATGAACTGACCTTCCCGTTTAACAACACCCACATGAAAATTAATAATTACATATTTATATACAGGCATATTTATATTTACGTAATGTTTTTCTATTTTCTAGGAGTTACTAAAGAAGTCATGCCGAATGCCGAGAGGTAACTTAAACTATCGAGCCTTTCCTGGATATCAAAGTCAGCACAGGGTTAACTAATAAATCCCCAGACAATTGTCCAAAAAAAATAATGGCGCACCAACTTATTTTCAACCCAACCAGTTAGAATCCACGCACTGACCCACGTATCTTCCATATAAATCGCTGGGCCGTGGATTTTTCCTTTGAGCTGTACCAAATAGACTAGAGCTTCATCATGGTACAAATATTGATGTGTCGTTTTGGGATCCAAAAATTTAGGGGAAGTTACTAAAAAGGTACTAAACTTATTGTATTTGTACAAATTCAATCATATATTTTTTAATTGCATCAATTGAATTCTAAACCTTTTAACAATTTGCCACTACAGTCCATCTTTGCTGATGTGGACGTTGACTATCTTACGTAGCATGATCACTGCTGATGTGGATAAATTTTTTTATCAATTTATTTTTTTCTCCTTTCATTCTTTTCTTTACTTCCCCCCCCCCCCCACTATGGGCTGGCAAGGTCACCAGTCGACCCTCACCCACCATGGCGAGGTCTAGGCAAGGGTCTTCACTCCTCATTGGCCACAAGCGAGGAGGGCCGTGAGCCCCTCACTTGGATTTGGGTCAGGGCTTGAAGCCCTCATCTTTGGTCAGGGACCTCTTCGGCTTAAAGTTGTAAAAAAACGAAGAGAGAAAATAAAATAATAAACCAAAAGAAAAGCAATTAAAAATTGCAAATATTATTAGCGTCAGCACTAGTCATACCCGGTAGGATCCTTAGCGTCCATATTAGAGATTTCCAATTAAAATTGGCCGCATTGACTACATTGACAAATCATAAAACAAGTTTATGACTCAATTGATAAAATTTAAAATGTTTAGAACTAAATTAACACAAATGTAATATGCTTAGAACTTTTTTGGTACTTTTCTCGAAAAATTGTACATTTATGGAACATTTAGAGCACATGCATATATAGGAGGGATCATTGATCGAGCTAAATTAGGATCGCAAGCCCGCCTCAATGCTAATAGGATAAAATTGTGAACAGCGATCAAGTTTGAAGTCTTGCTAAGAAAATGTTATGGGGTTTCAGATGGACTGGGCAGCATTCATTCGGCAAGTATCTCGAAAATTTGGTATAATTTATGTAGGCTTATTCCTTTAAATACACAAGGATTGCATCGATGTCTGAACTTATTAAGCGAAAGAAGCAATTCAACTCTTGAGAGGGAAAGTAGAGAGGAGATGCATTGGGGAAACGTGGGCAAGATAGACACCAATTCAAAAGGGTGGAGATCCGGGGTGGTCCTCTTGCCTCTGTGAATGTCGAGATTATTCATTGCCCGTAGTCGATGAAATTCAACGAGTTTAACAGGCACGTGCACTAGAGAAAAAAAAAGGGGGGTGGGGGACGAAAATGACAAATGCATTGGGAATTGACTCAGCACATGTACCCACTTCACATGGGAGTGGAGGAAAAAGAAAGGATTCATTTCGAGGGTCCCAATTGAATTTGATTCTCTCGTTCAACCTTTTGCTATTTTCAACATCGTGCTACAAATTGACTCTCGCTCGAAAATATAAACGAGAAAGGAATTGAATAGAAAATATGGAAATTATTTAATAGGGCGAATCTCATCATTTCATCAAACGAATCATTTGAAATGGATGAAAAGATACGGTGCATCAAAAGACATTGTTTTCATTGAGACTCGAAAGCATAAGTAGTCTTGGGATGACGAGAAAAAAATGAAGCGTGTCCATATTATCAGCAATGTATTAAAAGAGGACGTAGCCTCCAACCACTTTTCTGAGTGGTCAGTGAGACCCGAGGACATCACTCACACTTATGCATGATATTCTCGAATTTGTATACCACAAAGAACGGTGGAGAAAAATATAGCCCACAGAAAAAAGTCGATCACAAAGATGCTTTACAAGAACTCGTTTTCAGAGGAATTGAGTGCAAATATAACATTATAAGTAAATAAATAGATATATTAGATCGAATGATAATAAAAAATCATTGTTTCACTGAAAATCTAAATATCATACATATGTTTCACTTCCATGTAATGTTCCATACCAAGTTGGCAGGTCCTAGCGAGTGACCGGCGACAATGGAACACAGAGCCTGAGGTGGTTGGAGGAGCAGGTACATCTTGCAATCCTAGGAGACATTGGACTTAAATGCTGCCGGTTTCTAGAAAGGTAGCTGTGTCTCTTTTCTATTATTGACGCATTTTTGGTCACGTGAAAGAAATTGGAACGCTAGGTACTTGAAGTTTCTGTACTATGCTTGGCCCTCCTCCGCTAGGTACTCGAAGTTTCGGTACTATGCTTGGCCCTCCTCATGATGTCGGTGTGAATGCGTGGATCTAGATATGACCGATGTGCTCTCATAGTATTATTGCCGTTCTAAGATTGAAAAGTACACGATAGACTCGGTGGTCTAGGCATCGTGTAAAGATGCATCGCATGTGTAGAGTTTATTTATCTAAGGCAGGCGTCAAAACCATGGTGGCGTTTATCTATCTAAGATAGAATAGACAAATTACCCAAAAAATATCCTCTATGCTATAGTAAATATAGTAGGGTGTTATTTAAAGCCGGAGGAGCTAGCTTAGGTTTCATACAATATCACTTACTCAAATAGGGTTTCGAAGCCAATGGTCCTATGTGCCAATATTTAATTTCTATTCTATAGTTGCATCTTGGATCAATTGCCATTAAATATGTGCTCTCTCTCTCTCTCTCTCTCACACACAAACACACACACACACAAAGGACAGAGGAAGCCAAATTTAAAAATTACACCAAAATACATAAAACTAGTAGTTTAGGACTTTTGTGGTATTCAACCAGCCAGTCTCACAAGCTGCATGTTGTCAAAATTTCAATAAATAGACAAAAAGAAAAAAAAAAGCACAAAAATTTTTCTGGAACTAGTGATTACTTATAAGAAAGCAATTCCCAATTCCGGAATAAGCTATACTGTCACCTTCTGTACCTTGCATCATTTCTTCCTTTTCTTTAACCTTTGTTTTTGGAACACTTTTGCACCTAAAAGACATCCCTTTCAAAACATTGAAGTTCCTTGCATTCCTCCTCTGTTAGTCACCAAAACTCATCCATCACATAACCGATTTTAGGTTGTGAGATCAATTTTCCTCCAGGGGTGGAGCGTCCCCTTTCTTCTTGACCAGAACCTTAACCCCACCCTTCATCATCGCCGTCAGGCCCGGACTGAACCGGGGTCCGCTCGCTGGCGAGACGACCGTAATATCGAACTTCCGTAAAACTGACAGCGCCACGATTTTCATCTCGACTATAGCCATTTCCTTCCCGAGGCAAACCCTTGACCCCGCTTGAAAGACTGGGTACTTATACGGGTTCGGCGGGCAAAACTTACCGTTCTCGATCCACCTCTCAGGCTTGAATTTCATGCAGTCGGGCCCCCAAATTTGGTCCATCCTGGCCATTGCATAAGGGTGGTAAGTAACTCTTGTGCCTTCCTTAACAAACGTTCCATCAGGAAGTACATCATCCTTTAGGGCAAATTTTGAGTCGAACTGAATGGGAGGGAGTAATCTCAAGCTTTCATATACCACCGCATGCAAATAATGCAGTCCCCTTATTTGCTCAAAACTCGCAAATTCTTGATCGCCATCCATGACTTCCTTCGCCTCGCTCCGAATCCTCGACACGGTCTCGGGATGTGTCCCGAGCAGCCAGAAGAAGGCGGACAATGCCGAGGCCATCGTGTCCTGACCGGCTAGGATGAAGCTTATGACAATGTCTACTAGAAAGTTGTCGTCATCGACGCAAGCCATGAATCTCGAAAGGAGATCTCGGTGGTTGGCAAACCCTAACTTCCTCTTCTGCGATATGACATCCTTTGCAAGGACTTTGACTACTTTGATAGCATCATTGAGTTTCTTCTCCGAGCCGACGTTGAGTAGCCGCTTTATCTTCCACACTAATGGAGTGATCGCGAGCGCTCGCTCCGCCGATAACTTTGTCGCGAGGTTGAACGACTCGGCAAAGGTAGAAATGGGCATGGAAGACTCAAGGCACCCCGGGTCTACCCCAAAAGAAAAATTACAAATGTTATCGAAAGAGAACCTCTGGAAAACGTCCTGTAGATCCAGCATCCTCTTCCCGTCCTCAGCCGCCGCCGACAAAAGAGGGAGGAGCCGGGTCTCAATCTCTTTGGTGACGGTCTCGTACGCGTAGGACCGGATAGCGATGCTCCCAAGCTCGAGGCTCGCCATCTTCCTCTGGAACATCCACCAATCTCCGTCGACGTTGAAAATGCCCTTGCCGAGGAGATCACCGAGGATCATAGAGAAAGGCTTCCCTTTCGGGTAATTGTTGAATCTGGTCTTGAGCATGTACTCAACCACCACCGGATTCGCGGTGATGACGTTGCCGAGAACATGGATGTGAATGGTCTGGGATGGAGATGTCTTGAGGAGGTGAGTGTACCAATCGCAGAGGTTATCGAATTCATTTGCCCAGCTAGACGTACGATAACTATCGCAAATGTGACATCGGCATAAAAGCCTACGTCTCGAAAAGCAGAGAAACTCACGGAAGATCAAAGCTACAGAGATGGTGAAAAGCAAAAGAGAGAGGACGAAGAAGAAGCAAGAAGAAGTTTGAAGCTTGTGAAACCATGAGATTCCTGTGGACTCCATTGATGATAATTCTCAACAAATATCAAAGGAAAACTTTACGTGGGTAGCTGCAAATTAGAGTGAAAGATCTCTCATTTTATAGAGAACCCAAAGGTCATCAAGAAAAGAGAGAAATAATTTATAATAATATCGCTTTGTTTTTGCGTGATTTGGTCCAGTTGTAATAGTAGCCTTAGGAGATTTTGGCACATGGGCTAAAGGGACATAAGCTGTGGATTAAACAATGTTTAGGTTCGGAAAGGTGCACCAACCTGAACTGCGAAAATAAATAAATTAAACCCTGCGTAGTATTATTTAGCATCATAATGTAATCTATAATTAGAAACATCGCTTTGCTTTTGGTGGGAATGGGACTAGCGGTGGATGGGTCGGGGCCGTAGGATGATAGAAGAGCCGACATGCACGTGTCAGCTGGAGGAGAAGTGGAAATTAATGTTTTTGAGATCATTTATTTCACAAAATTAGGCATATTGTGAAATAAAATAATCCCCACAATTAGATCTACATATTCTTTTATTAAGTGAAGTGCTTACGTGCACGTGTCAGCTAGAGGAGGAGTTAGAGAAAAATTTAGTAATTTATCCGTTTCATAATTAAGAAGATTGTTAAAATTAAAAATCAATCCCATTTTTAAATGGGTTTTCGTACAAGTTATTTTCAGTTGATATTTCGTAATTCGTCGATGGGAATATTATCAATAAATGCGAGGATGTTTTATGCTAACCACCATGGGAGCATCTTCGCGGAAATTGCACTCTTAATAACTATTTTTAACGTCTTATGGTTTGGTAAAGTGTGGCCAATTAATTAGTGTTGACTCAAAAAATAGATATTAAATGCGTAATTTAATTACGACCCACCTTAATCAAATTACCAAATATAGTGCGCTAAGCATTTGATTCCAAGTTAGGTGATTGGTCCCGTTTAGCAACACATGACCCACGAACGCGCCCATGTCGCCCGTGCCGCTATCTCACGATCCGTAATCCGTTTTCTAGATCCGAGTAACTCTGCTAGATCCGATTGGATGGTTCATATGAACATTGGAATGCATGCATTCCCAATATTTGAGAGGTTAGGCCACGAGTCGTCATCGGCGCGACCCTTCACCAATATGAACCATAGTCCCTATCTCACTTGACGCAGGGTGTTTGATGAATCGATGCTTCACCATGCATGTAAAGCTCACGAGTCATTATCATGGCCAACGAGAATCAGTACGTACAACATAGACAATCGGATAAAGCTGCAATTGATTGTCCAGATGATCCATGAAAAGACTTCTCCGTTTTCTAATCAACGCGTGTACGTAAATAATCTGGATGATTCGGTGAAATGGCGTAGCACGAGTACATCGGTTAGTTTCTTTCATGTCCGAAGCGATGTAGAGATTTTTCGGTTCTCGATAAGCGTCGTTGTTTCCAAAGTGTCTAAAAGAGGGATGGGAAATATTAAAGCGGTTAAAAGAGGAATTAATAATTAAAGTGAATCTACATATTAAAGAATGGATAATTAAGTAAATGGTTCCTAAATTTTGATTCAACGTGCAATGCAACTCTTAATTTTTTATTTGTTAAATTTGGTCCATGACCTATAAGCCGATCTTTTTAATTCATTTAATGTGATTTTTAAACTTTTTATACATGTTCAATCTAATTTCTGGATTATATGAAAATATCAAATATTATTCCCGAACTTGAATTAATAGAATGATAATATTGAATATTTTCGTATATTTTAGGGATTAAATTTAATATATAGCAAAAATTCAGAGATTACATTGAACAAGCTAAAAACTCAGTGATGATATTATACATTAAGTTAAAGTTTATGAACTATCAGATAAAAAAAATTATAAACTACATTGAATAAATTAAAATTTAGAGGCCTCATGGGGACCATTTGTATCATTTTCCCATTAAAGAACCACGAGTTTGCATGTGAAAATGATAATTGGGTTGCATTTGGAACCATGTGGGGGCACCAGGCTTTTTAAGCAGCACGGGGAAACGTGGTCAAACTTCATAAAAATATATAAATTGTTTATAAAATCAATGCATCTAGAAGTTGTCATTTAAATTCGATCTCATCGGCACTCCTAACTTAACAAATTAAACTAAAGGGATAATATTAAGAAAGAGAAGATGGATAAACAAATGAACGAACCGCTGATTTTAGCTGAATCGAAGGTAAAGTCGGTCGTATTAAATTTCTATTTTTATGATGCATGGTTGCATACGTAATATCTTGATTTGACACGTCATGGGTGGCGTCATCGTCGCCACCTGCATGCCTTCCCTACACATTTGTTGTCCAATAATTCTTTTCGTTCATAGTACAATGATAATTGCCCTAACGAAATGGACGTTTCGCAATTAATTTCCAATAATTATAAGTAGCACAAGCAAAAAAAAAAAGCTCTATTTTTCATTTAATTTTTCAATTCTTTGCATTTTTATCTCCATGTGGGGCATTTGTTGTTTAGGAAAATAAATTAAAAAGAAAATCAATTTGGAATGCAAGCTATCTTTTGCATGCCATTGTGTATGTTAATCCAGGCGAGACATGTCATGAAGCGTGATATGGCACTCTACTTATATATTTGGGCTCCGTTTGTTTTTGCAAAGAATATGATATTTCTAAAAAGTGTTTTTCAAAAAGTCATTTTCTAAGAAAATAACAATATACATTGTTAGAGCACTAATAACTTGTGTATGTGTAGCCAAAGAATTAGGTACATGCACTAGAGTCCCATATTTGACATCGATGGATCTCGACTAGGGCACTAGGGATCAGGGCATGGGCACCTAGGTCTCAAGCATGTCCTTTGTGTATTTAGGCTTAGTATTGGGAATATGATGCTAGTGCCAGGATCCTACGCTCAGCTTTTGTGGACCATGATGTGAGTGTTGGGGCATTGGGCACATGCACCAAGGCTTCCAACCCAACCTTGATGAATTCAGGGGCAAGTACTGGGAATCTAGGCACGAGCATTGAGATTGCAAGCATAGTTTTGATGGACTCACCTAAGTTCCAAAGATCTCATCTCGGTCGCTGGGAATCAACATTGGAATTTTGGTGCCCAAGCATAGGATTTCAGTAGTCATATTTTGGGAAATGATGTCTAACTTTTTGAAGAGGAAATTATTATCCAAAATTTAAGACTAGATTTTCCCTTTAATTAAAAAAACATTTACTGTCAATTGATTATCCCTAAGCCAACTAAATGCCGCCGAAAAAAATAAAAAATAAAAATAAAAATAAAAACTAAATACCGAAAAATGAGGGAGATGTTTTTCACGAAACAAATGAAAGATTGATACAATGCTTTATCTAATTCCAAAAGAAAATAAGATTTGTTCTTGTGATGGTAGACCCATTTTTTGCAAGTTGGGAATTTCCAATAGCCAAATTTTATGAAGGTTTTGTGGTACTGTTGTCTTTTTTTTTAATCGCTCATTTTCATTGTGACATATGCTTTATACATATAAGTCAAAAGCAAGCAAATTTTATGGCGAAAAATCAGGTTTTTTGGTCATATATATATTATTGTTACTCCAGTGAAGACATTGTGAAATTTTTTTCAGTTATATGACCAAAAAACCTGATTTTTCGCCATAAAATTTGCTTGCTTTTGACTTACTCCAGAATCTTAACGTCAGGGCTTAGCTAGCTGGATTCCCCCTAAAATACTAAGGTCTGGGAATCCTCCTCACCGGCATCCCGATGTGAGGGGCCAAAAAAAAAAAAAAAAAACCAATTCTTCCATTCTGACACAATAATTAAAACTCATCATTAGAAAATTTTAGGTTTTATATATATTAATTACCCCCAAAGGGCCATAATTGAAGAAGCAAATAGATTGACGTGCAAAATGGAAGTGATCATTTCATCCAATAACGTCAGGACGACAATTGATTTACAAAATTGATTGGCAAATATAAAGAGATAAGATTTTGACAATGAGTACTTGTAAGAATATGTGTCGTGTCGCGTTGTTTTTTAATGTCGACCACCAAAGCTTTAAGCTTCTCCGGAGCGAAGCGATGTTCGTCGATTTTAAAGAGTAAAAATTGACCCTACCATTGTCATCTCAAACCTACGTACTCCGGTTTCGATTAGAAAAACTTATCCTTCCCGATTAAATATAAAATCGTGCTCACCGGCATTTCTTTGGGCGCAAAATGCGCCTACCTATTATAAACCCACAAAAAGAAAAAAAAAAAAAAAGTCGGTTGTTTTTATAATTCAAAGGCAATGATCACCTGAATTACGGATCTCGTCCATGTGACTCTTGAGGTTTCTCCCTTGTGGTTTTAATAGATGTGAACATTGCCAATTTGGTCATGTGGCATACCAACATTTATTTAAAATGTGCTGAATATATGCTCCCCTCTTAGAAATTGAATACTTTTAAATAAATCAAGATGCAGTTATATTCCAATTTTATTTTATTTTTCAATTCATCAGAAGACTCTCCTTGGTTTTTTTTTTTTTTTCGGTTAACCCGAGCATATGACAAAATTAAGCGGAGCAAGATGACATAAGTTGCAACTTTATTTTGTAATTGTATTATTCATAGGAGATTCATAGTCATTTCGACATCTCCGATGATCATTTCACTTTTCACTTCCTACAAACCATCCCCGACCCCTCGATCCCGCTCTTGCAAAGCAAGCTCTCGCGTCCGCCCCCGTTGCCGGTAGCCGGAAGAGGTTGCCCGAACCGCGACACCAGGCAGTCGGTCGCAAATATGCTCGAGGTCGCATACTTGTTCGCGCCGCCCATCACCGGCATCACTGCGTCGGCCTTGGCCTTGCTCACGTAGTTCTTCCTATAAGTCTGGCCGAGCACCCCGTCTACCAAGTCGGTGAGGTTGTAGAACTTGAACCCTAGCTCTAGGTGGGCGAAGCAGTCGTCGTCCGTGATGTTATACCCGTGGACCCTCGATTCCTCCGCCGTTATCGGGACGACCGTCATTGTGATCCTGAAGTTCCTTTCCACCTCGACCGTGAGGCCGTTGGTCTCGCCGGTGCGGGAGATGGACAAGGCCGGCGAGGACGCCGCCGCCAGGGACCGCCACGTGTAGCCTTCCTTGGCTGGGAGCGAGACGGGCGCGCCGTCGAGGATTACGTTGAGGTGGTCGACCCTGTCGTCCCATGTCGAGGCCCTCTTCGCGCCGACGAGGAGCTTGTGTGAGCCGAAGACGATGCCGATGGATTGGACCCAAGTGAAGTCCCTCTTGAGGCTAGGGTTTCGTTTGCCGATGAAGTGGGCGTTGATATGGAAGTTGGTGTCCGAGACCAAGCAGAAGTCCCTATCTTTCTGGCCATGGAAGAAGAATGTGTTGCCATCTCCACCTACGAACCGCGGGTCTTGACATACAGCACCGGGATAATTGCAACCTACCGTAGTTGCAAGGATTCATTAAGAAAAATTTAATTAGCGAAAATTCATCCAAGAAGCGAACATTAGTACGGTCAGAAAGATCGAGAGACACCATGTTATACAGCATGTTAATAATTTCAGAGGATATACGTCGAGATCACGGGTCACTTACTGCAGACGGGTCTGCATAAGCGGCAATCCACCAAACAACTAGTGGGGCAGGCCAAGGGGCAAGTAAACCACACCAAGAAACACCCCCCGAAATTAGGCAGGCGGCACCGGACCCTCCGAAAATTCAGCCTGTTGTCGGCCTTGATTTCAAGACCAGGCAAGGCTGATGATGACAGTGATTGCCACGGGAAGAAGATCAAAACGATCACGACCCAGAAGCTCAAGCTTTTGAATCCCATGAGCCTATGCAGATTAGCCATGTTGGGAGAAGTTTATGCGAGGAGGAAATGGAATGTTGTCGATGTTGGTTTCAATGTTATTGAGCCGCATTTATAGTTACTAATCAGACCTATGCTGGTTTAGCTTGTGTTTTACACTGGACGTATGCATGAGATTTGGTCATCAGCTTTGGTGAAGTTCTTGTGAGCTCCCTCTTCGAAAACATGACCCTTCTCGGCTTGTTCAGCAAGAAAATGGTGTATATACAAAACGGATGAGATCTTATGGAGAAGTTACTTTGACTACTAGTTATTTTAATCTTTCTATGGTCTTTTGGAGTGAACAAGACTCGTTGTTCAAGCCTCGCAATTCATGTATGGCATCGAATAAGAGGTATGCTCACCAATCATGTCCCAATGCCTAACTGATCCCCGAGATCACTCCTATCAATTTGCCCTTTTCTTTATTGATTTGTTGTTTTATATACCGCGGATTCATCGGAAAATGCACAAGATCCTCGTTCATGGTTGAGCGAAGGGACGATTCTAGCATTAAGAATCAAGGCGAGACTTCACTTTGAAATATATGGTCATGGATTCGAGTCTTACTGATTCTACCTCTACCTAGGGACCTCTTGCCATGAGTGACGCATCCAAACTTCAACTGTAGATTAGTCACCGCTAGTTGGTCAACTTAGGACATCTTTTTTGCTCACTGTACTTTCATTGGGAATAAAACATCAGTCTTGAAACGAGTTTTTGGCGCGTTGGGAAGAAAGGGAAAAGATTGTGAATCATTCGTTCGTCATGACAGGTTCTCAAATTCTCCAGTCGTGAAGATGCATGCACTTCGCTTTGCAAGTTGGGCTAGAAAATGCTCGTGGTTGCACCAGAAGACAGAAATATTACCTCGCTCTTCTCAGTTAAGAAAGAGATGAACAGTGACAAGTGAAGAAGACCGGGATCAGAATCATGGAATAATTGTGGATAATGTCTGGAAAAGGAACATGATATTGATAAGCACGAAAAGCAGATATTATTCTCCTCCACGCAAGTGCACTCCGCAAATGGACATTATTCAAATACTGCATGAATTCCCACTACAGGATATAGATTCGGGCCAGAACCGAAAGAAGAAAACTGAACTGTGACAATTCAATCAGGCATATACGCACGTCCAAGTGGCTCTCTCTGCTTCGTTATATATTTCAGTTCAGGTTGGTCCAAGCTCATCAATAATCACTCCTAACCGAGAAAAAGAGAAGCTCTCTGCAGAGAACTAAGAGGCCACCATATATGTCAGGGCTGTCAGGTGCCAATTGTCAAGTCACGACCGAGGCAGCGCCACCCCGCCTCCTCCACGTGGAGAGGAGGCCCGGCTTGGGGACGAGGAGGTTGGAGACCATTCAAGAAGAGGGTGACGCAGTTCAGATCCATCATCATCAGATCAGCTCCAACAACTTGAAGCCATCTGCTGCTGGTTTTAGCCCTTTTGCCAAGGTTGATTTTCCTCCTAATAAAAAGCAGAGCTCCTCCAATTATGCTGTAGCTAATTGATGGGAAGAAAAAGAACTGTCTTGAATTTTCTGAAGATCTTTGTGGTCAACTAAGTTGCATCTGATATTGATATCTTCTTGTTGTTATCCGTAATTTACCTAGTCATGAAAACAAGTATAAGCTCGAATAATATAGTCCCTCTTCGCTATTATTACTCACGGTCATAGACCCTACAAATAAGAAGTCCATGTTTTACACTACTAAAACTGAGACCGGGCGACAACATGGCAGTCCCTAAAGGCAGAAAACTGTACCTAATCATCGTCGGCGACAGAATCTTGCCTGTCGTGAATACCTGTGCCTCTACAGACAACTAGGGACAGTTTACAGCGTTACAGACAGTGGCTATCGATCTCTCCGGGACAGCTTGCCCATCGCTTGACCCTTCGACAGTGGCGGCCTGTTCGACTCTTAGATCTCTGAATTGGGGAAATAGAGCCAACCCAAAAAGTAGGAAATTTTTTGGGATCCTGATTGTCCTGTAGTGGTTTTCAAGGTTCCGGTCCTGGGATGAATTGCTTATGCTATAACTGCGGATCTTGAATTCCTTATAATAACAGACGAAGCAACTGTTTTGTATTATGAATATATTAGAGCGATTTAATCAAGTATATTCTTACATCGATGTGCCCAAGGAATGATGCTTTGCAATTGCATCCAAGGTAAAGCAATTATATACTTGAATAAATGATCCTTTGTTCACTGGTATTACTCATGCAACGGGAGTTCAAAGCTTTTTGATAGTATGCATGGTTTCTGGCCAAAAGTAGTTGATCCAAAGGTCTAACAAGCAGCACAAAAGCTTAAAACACTTGGTACTTGATTTCATACATAAATCACACTGGCCATTCAATCCAGAAATTGGCTAATATTTTGGTGCGGGTTGATTGACAGATGATTACTCACATATAGGCATGTATAATATCTTGTACTGTTACAAAAGATGGTGGAGAGAAGAATGCAGAAAAGAGTAAACAGCGTGCCATCCGTTCTGAGAAGGGTGGATGTTGTCCCAGAAAAATGATGTCTCCGGATGGTTGCACAACATGTAGTTCTTCACTCCTTTGTCACCTACGTTGCCACATGAGTAACCCTCTGTCACACCAACACAGCATGGCTTCAATGGATTCTCACTTAAATTGCCTGCTTTCATTGAAGGGGAAGAGAAAGGAAGGTGGCATGTTAGCTAGCTGTCATCTGTTATTTTGGTACACCTAGTCCCAGCAATTATAATCTCACCAACACAACGTGTTTTTTCCCCCATATTTTAAGAGTTTTAGTTGGTTGAGTTAATCGTTAGGTTCCACTTAGATAATGATCCTCATCTATCACTCATCAATCAGTTAAGAATCCAATCCTAGGTGTCCTTCTTGGAACAGTCCTGTGCTGTGATGTGTTGTGGCACCTCGCGACAGTTGAGGCGCTCTTTCACATTGTAGCTATGACGAGAACATTGTACTGAACAGACCTTTAGAATCGAAGCTTAAAAGATGCAAATGAAAAGAGCTAATAGCCTGTATCCTCTTTCGAATCTAAAGTTGAGTTCGAGTTACTTTAAAGCATCTAACCGGATCATGCTTGAGCTTTTGAAAATACTCGATCAGCTCTATAGGAAATTAGAAGCCATGAATTATAAGTGACTGGAGGGCATTGTCAAAACCCGTGTAGAGATGGCCTTAGGAGAGTACCCGAAAAGAACGTTCAAAGAAAATGCAATTATGAAAAGTGATGAAAGTTAATTACCCGATTGGTGTCGTAGCATATTCAGAGCAGAGACAAAGGCACTGTGGAGGTCCAAGATCACAAGGGCAGACGACGATGACGCCGCCAACGGCCCCATCATGCTCTCATTCTTCTTCAGCTCTTGCAGAGATCGGTGCAACCGGTGGTTGTGAAGCCGAGTTATGGAGTTCCAATTTGAGCTGCAATTCTTGAACGAAGAGACAGCGGTGATCTGAGGCAAACACCCGAGTGGCTCTAATGCGGTGACCGCTATTTTGCTGACTCCTAAGCCTTTAATGCGCTTCAGGTTGTGGACCAGCTGGTCGATGACCGATGTGATGAAAGACGGCAGCTCCTGTATCATTCAAGCGGTGACAATGTTACATAAGCCATCCATTTCGATTGCTGAGGCTGAAAGTTTTCATATCTATAGCTATTCCAGGATCTAGACCTCAGAGTCAGTAAACATCGCTTAAACCGGACATCTGATATGTGGATATGGCACAGGTAGGATTACCAACAGCGTAACCCTCGCCGCCTAATATATTCGAAATTCAGTAAGTTACGCAAATAAAAGTTGATAAATTACTTCAAAACTTTGTAATTTGCAAATTACAAAAATGTCGATAATTTCATAAAATGGTACGAACGCTTATTAAAACTTACCAACGGGAAAATAATTATTAGGAGCTCAGTTACCTCGTAAGTCCAAATTCCGCAATGACAAACCTGAACTCAAAAGTACGTGCACAGACGACCCACCGCTCTACGTTTATCAGTCAACACAGCAATACAAGTAGCTCACCAACTCACCGGATTCAGCAATAGCATAAGTATTTTCTTTAAACAGCAAAGGACGTGGAAAAGAACTCACCTCTTGGTTGCCATTCTTCGAAGCGAAAGCAGCATAATCATTCCCGGCAAGCGAGACCAGGGCGACGGAGGAACTGAGGTCGTGTTTGGTGTAGACATTCTGTTCGACCGAGCTCTGGAAATAATCGATTTGGGTGGTCATGTTTGGTTCTCTGGCCATGGTGTCAAACACGCCTGTCCCCCCATATGCGAAGTTCATCCCATGTTGCAGCAGAGTCTTGTTCACGTCGTTTCTCCATGTATAGGGCTGAGGAGACTTTATACCCAAAAATGATGCTGCCCCAAAAGAAGAAAATGACAATGAGGATAACGAGCATTTAGAAAAGGAACTTTGTATGGTCCAACTAGACGCAAATTCGTAAGATCACAGTCGAAGAGAGAGAGAGAGAGAGAGAGAGAGGTGTCTGACCAACATAATCGGTCAACACAAGGCCGTCAGAGAAGCGGCCGGACGGTTCCCCCGGGAAAGTGGAGCCATAAGGCGGGTGCCACGCACCGCTCGATTTCTCGGTGTTTCCGGTGTCGGCGTAGGAGTCCCCGAAGACGAACAGCCGTTTCGGAGACACCTTCTCTAGGCCACCTTCTGCAGCATGCATACAAATGGGAGAGAAAGACAGAGACCATCAGGAATGAAAGTCTAGAATTTGAAAGATGCAATGAAATGAAGAGCAGCTAAAATAAAGACGAAGATCTCTTTTCTTGTTTCGCCTTGTTCTTAGGAATGACCTGAAGAAGAGACCCGAGGAAGGAAAGAAGAGCAGGAGAGAACGAGACAGAAGAAAAGCAAATCTCTTTGCTTCTCCATTAGAGGAGGTGGAGAAGGCAAAGCAATCTCTGAGCCACGCACTTATACGAGGACTAGCATGTTGCCTCATCGCCCTATTTTCGAGTAAGCATTGCTAGTTATATTAACACCGGTTTACACAGTTCTATGTATTGACGTGGCATATCGCAAGTGGTCATGCACAATAGCCAACAACAACATATCACTTGATTGGTGGGTTCTGTAAAGTTTAAGGCTCCATTTAAAAATAAATGATTTGAACAACATTTTTTTGAAATATATCCGCTCTTCATTAATTTTTTAAAAAATATATTCTCTAAATTATTTATTTTTTGCAAAAAACAATATCAGAAATGAAATGTACATTTGGTAATTCCTCTTCAAATTCAATCGACCATGAACCGTGTGATCTAAGCCGTCAAATTCAATAGGTCTCACGTGAAGTCAATTGAGACCGTTGCAACCTCGACAAGTGGACCAATCATTTATCTTTGAATTCCTTCTTCAAATCGAGTCTTCTCAGCGGTTGCAGAAAGAAATCCAGACTGCCTTTGCCCTTGAGACGATGCCACGCATCGGTCTTCCAACAGAGTGTGGTTGAGCGGTGCTCGGACCTGCAAAATCAGGAGCACCATGTTTCCTGGTCAGGCGAGCAACTCTAGAATTCCCCTACCACTTATCCAAGTTGCTTCCGGAATGTGTCCACGACGTTGCCAGTGGTATTCGTCTTTTTTAAATTTTAATTCTTTTGGCCAAAACTAATGTTAGTACGGCCAGCGATTTTTCGTGGTGAGCCCTTTCGTGAATCACGATAAGTTGAACATGTTCGCAAGGGTTTATCGGCCGCAGGGTGTGGTAACTGACGCACAGAAGAAGGCGTTACATTTTGGGCCACCTTCTATGTGTACCGGATTTGCCATCTAAGTTGGATAAACATGAAGAGACGGTCACCAGTTTCTTGACTTGTCAAATCTGGAAGCTGGAACATGCCCCCCTTTCAACATTTAACAATACATCCGCCATTATCAAGGGTCGCATTAGAGACCATTGTACACACACTAACGTTGAACTTACCTTCATTAAATCCGAAGATTGAGTACCAAGAAAAACGACTGATTCGAACACGAATGAAATCCGATGAGAAATAAGGAAATTTCGTGAGTGAAGTATACGCGAACTCCCAGCCAAGAATGTCATGACTCAAAATGCCTAGCACAATATGAGAACGCCACCCGATAGCGGACTCCAAGATCTTCACGAGAACTTGCACTTCTGGAGGTATGATGTAACAAGAACGTGAATAAATTGAGAACGGGCTGGATGGAGCAAAACTGTTATCGTGACTGTAGGAGTTTAAACAATAAATAAATGAAAGGCCTAATTCTCTCTCTCTAGTAGCTTATCTGGGGCGGCCTCTGCTGTGGCGTGGTGGGTTACTCTTTGCCACATCAACGACTATCATCCAGCCATTGATGATCTGCAACCATCAACAAGGATGACTTAATCATCCGTAGAAAATGTATGCACAAGCACGACGCACATAATAACTAAACACGGGGATGTTGCGTAAAATCTACCTTGCCATTCATCTCTTTCAGTGCCGCACTTGCAGCTTCCTCCGTAGTATACTCAACAAAGGCATATCCTTTTGACCTTTTTGATATCTTGTCCATTATGATTTTCACTACAGGAGAGAGTTAATCAGCACAAACATCCTGCCTAATCACCAATGAGATGAATTGGCGGAAGTATAAAAGAGTACCTTCCACAAGCTCCCCGAAGCCTTCAAATGCAGCTCGTAATGTTTTCTCAGATGTGTAAAATGAGAGACCTGTTAGCCAAGAAATAGCAGAGAACCACATTCATGAAGTCATAAGGGCCGAAGAGAACTTTGCACAGTGGTAAAATGACTAGTGAAGAGGACTCTTGTAAAAAAGCTGATAATGCTTTCGTAAAACAGAGGTTTTGTGGTTGCAGAAGGGATTTGATGCAATGGTAATCACTAATGATAGTCAGGCCCAATACTCGCATGATCCAAAAGGCTCCCATTGAAATTTTTAGTTCTTCCATTTAATGAGGAGGCTCCAAGTGACTTTCTGTGTTTCAAATAGCAGGAAACTAGATATGATCCTGTACACATCACGAAGAATTGATATGTCTACACTCTACATAAAAGAGAGACAATTCATAAAAATTGAATGACAATGAAATAGAAAGATTTACAGCTTACCAGTTACAAAAAGTTTCTTTGTTCTTATAGGGGATGTATGATCTGCTCCAGAGGACGCTGCTGAACCTGTAGCATTCTGCAAATTGCTACCTGAAAAGACAGATAATTGGTGCATCATGTAAATGTAATGTTGTTCTGCTGCAAAATTGTCCATTTGAATCAGAGAATGTGACAAAAACTATGTTTGCAAGTTATTCTACACATCATCATCGTAAATCCAAGATTGGTGGGTTAGTAGTGCACTTGGAATCAGAAATGTGGAGAAACTTTGTACATCATGATCAAGTTCTTCTACACACATCATTTTGAGCCCAGAATTGGTGGGTTGAGTCCGAAGTTCACTTTCAAATGAATTTATATTCAAATGGGTGCCGATGGGGTCGTCATTGCTTCATCCCAACCTGCCTAAGTCGAACCAACCCTAAATTGCATCTTTCTGCTGTTCTCTCCTATAAATTATGAGCTTATCAACGAACCTGTTATGGATTTCATCTTAAAAAATCCGTTTATCCAGAAATTGACTTCATGAGACAAATTAAAACATTTCAAAATTCTCCAAAAAAAATTGTCATGTCAATTAAGTCACATCTTTAGTTTCAGGACTCAAGTCATTTTCGACATACATCCAATTTACCATCAGGCATAAACGTTAAGAGATACAATATTCAAGCAAAGTTTGACAAAACCAGGCTCTGATATTTCATGATCTCAATCAGTATTTAGTATTTGGCACAAACAAATGACCTTGGAAGATCCTATAACCTAGACAGAGTCAAATATCAACTTTGCGAAAGCATCTGGAGTGACAACAAATTTGGTAACTCTACCCCACTGGACCAGAAGCCAAACCAAACGTGATTCTGAACTTTCCTTGGATCACATTAACTGGTGCATATTCTCCAGTCAAAAAGCTGTAACGGGTCCCCTATTCCTTATAGGATATTATTAAACTTCATGGAGCAGTTGTCAAAAAAAGAGGTTAAACAAGAATTTGTTAAAGGAACTTTAGGGACAGTTTGGCTTTAAGTATGCTACTAGATCTTTTAGCATATGAGAACAATTCCACAAGACAGACATTTAGAAAGGCTATTTTTGGGCACAATGGAGTCTTCTCTAAGCCAATAGATCTTTATATGATGACTTTGGTTTCCAAAAGAGTTCTGCTATCGCGAGAACCAAAAACTCAAAGGATGGGGCTTCTCACTTCCGTGTTCATCGAGGTTCCCACTATAGAACCAAATAGAAAAATTCCAGCTCCTTAGAACCAAAATGCCTAAGGACGATTAAGGTACTTTAAGGAAAAGGGCATAACACATGCAGCTTCACTTCTAAGAACACTTGCAGAACCAAGTTAAATAATTAAGAAGAAAAGGTCTAACCTCCATAATCTTTTATCTCAGATTTATAATTCTCATCTGGTTGAACAGATAAAACGCCAGGGATATCTGAATCACAATGGAGCAACTGCTCAGAAGTTAGAAAGACAGCAAAGAGACAAAAAAACAGTGTTTAGCGAAGGGAGTAGGCAGGAGGTTGTACTCACCAGCTAGCTCTCTTGCACATTCTTCATCTATTTCACAACAGAAACCACAGTTGGATAGCCAGGAAACATGATAAATACACATCTGCGCATCCTTCTCACTGAGAAATATGGGATTCGGTGAGGGTGCAACAGCAAAACAAGACTGCTGAAAGCAGGCTCGTGCTCAACGGAAACTACTTACTTCCCAAGAACCTTGGCTAATATTTGAGCATAGTAATCGACCATCTGCGCCTTAGTAACCACTTCGACTCCCGGTTTGTCCACCCGAACAAGCCATTGTTTAGTAGTCCCCAACGGAAACAGCCACGGGCTTCCAATGTTTGGGTCAGACAAGTAACCAGGTTGCCTGTCCGAGCAATCCTCCTTTGCTGATATATAATCCGGGTCAGGCTTAACTGCTAAAACTCCAGGTATGCCTACACGATAAATGCACATATCAATCAGACTCTCCTACCTATCAGAAACTAGTACTGATCATAATTCGGTGGGTACTTTATAGATAACTGGAATTGCCATCGACAACAGCACGAGCACAGTCAACACAAAAAACACCGAAAGGCGGTGACGCACACCTATGCAAGTTGAAGCGCATTTCAATTCTTCTAAGGAGAATTTTCACAAACAGAAAGGAGGCAAGAAATGAAAGGAACGCACGGGCGAGCTGGCGAGCCGTATCTTCATCGACCTCGCAACGAAATCCGAAGGGGATTTCACGGGAAGCGTCGTACATGCACATCTGAGCATCCCTCTCGCTGTTCCGAAAACCCACGCGCCCCCACATTATCAAGCCAAAACACCGCATCAGAAAGCGAGCCGCACCGCGACGAAAGTTAAGAGGCGCGAGAAAATGGACGTCACCTGCCGAGAACTCTCCGGAGCAAGCCGACGTAGAAATCGACGACCTCGGGCTTCGAATCCCGCCCCGGCGGAGGAGCGTCGGTGGAGACCAGCCAGCGGCGGAGCTCCCGGGAGACGGAATCGGAAGAGAGAGAAGGGAGGGGAGGAGATGAGGAGGGGAGGCTGAAGTCGAAGGGGCGGAGGCAGAGGGGAGACGGCGGCGAGGAGAGAGAGCGAGGTTGAAGCTGAACGAAGAAGCGGCGTAGAGGGTGCGCCGGGGGAGAAAGAGAGCCTTGTCGTGAGGCCGTTTGGGCGGTAGCGAGGCGGCGACGGCGACGGCGGAGGAAGCAGCGTCCATGGCTGCCGGACTACAGCGACGTTCCACGAACCAATGAAAAGCTTCTCTCTCTCTTTCCTGGAGATAAATATTGCGCGCGGGCGCGATTTTGCCTTCAATTTGTTCTGTTTTCTTTTTGACAGGTTCGTTTATTATCCACGTCAGCCAAAAAAACATGATAATTTTCGGACAGGAACGCTTGCAAAAACTGAAGTCGAGTCAGGACTTGACGCTAGAACGAGGGAAGATTCTCAATAGATAGAGAGAAGGAAGAATAAAAGGGAGGGTGGAAGTTACAGCAAAAATTGACGGCAGAGGTTGCTATTATAGTACTCTAGGAACATGTACAAATTATAGTGTACACATTCCTCTCTAAAGAGAAGACTACTGATGTGTCTGTACAGTTGGGGGTGTTCAGTTTATCCTCAGCTCGAGCACTGGGCGTCGCGCAGGAGCGGAGCCTCCAGGTTGTCCTCTGGGTCGGGCGTGTCCTGGCTCGGGCTCTCTTCCGGTTTGAGCAGGCAAGCGTAGCACAGGGCTATTACCTGATGCAAATTGCAATCGCAAACCAGCTCTAATTGTTAGCGGGGATGTTTACAGACTTTTGTGCAAGAGGGGGGAGAGAGGCTCTACCATGCAGATAGATGCGCAGACGATGCTGAAGCCCTTGCAGTCGAAGGGGGCGTTCTTAGAGATGAACCATGCTGGTCATCAATGTAATGTCGAGTTAGTCACTGAAGGAAATGCAGTCGTTCCTGCATTACTTGGGAAAAATTTAGGGTCGGGAGAGAAGCATCTTACAAGTCAATGGACTCATGGCGAGAGGCGACAGCAAGCTCGCTATGGACTGCACGCCAGCAATGAATCCCTGCGCCTTTCCCTGCATCCACACAGGTAATCTCTAGTAAGAACTTCAGTCATTCACCTATGAAGGTTATGCATAATTTATCACCAGCACAACAGTTCAAACTCTGTTCTGTTCCTCTGTAATCCTACTGAAATCGGTGAGTTATCCATTGACTAAGTCATGAATGCCTTCCCTAGCAAATAGATTCACTTCTCAATTAAAATGATTTCTTAAGTTCCATACGCTGCTCAACGAACAATCAAAAGTTTTCTCGGAAATCAAACAGAATCTAAACCCACAATTAGATTGAGAAGTGTCTCTCACCTGATCAGCTGAAGTTGATGCCTTTGAAATGATAGCATACGTCTGCGCATGACAGGTTGACAGACACGACAATCAGACAATAAGAAAGATGTTCCGTTAACAAAGGATGAAATGTAAATTAAAAGAAAAAGCACTTACCGAGGGTTTGACAAGTATGTAGATGACTCCAAAAGAGGCACTCAAATAAGGTACCTGCATCACGGAAAATTATCATCTTTCAGTGATGAACTTTTACTTCCTGGGAGAGCTAAAAGTACAAATTCATCAATTTCAAAAAGGGCACATACCCATGGTGCCCATGCAAATCCATATAGCAGTGCCTGCACAGGAAGCCATCCAACGAGACAATCATTTTATGGCCTTTAAGAAACGGGGTAGAACACTTACAGATCCAAATTGACTTACATATGCAATTGATGAGAGTAAGGCTGCACATAGTATCACTTTCTCTCCGACCAGAGGAATGACTAGAGGAAGCACCACCACCTGCATCAGATGTAAGCAAGCATACCGAGTCCAGTTACTTCCAAGTCAAAAGGCTGTCAAAAAATTGTCTCTGGCGTCAATTGCTGTGAGTACAAATCCAGCTAACTTAGCAACAAACAGATAAATAAACAAAATGCAAGAAGGACTAACCTGAGAAACTATTGAACCTATTCCCACCATCATAAGGATTTCTGAGAATTGGTTCTTGTCGTAGCCAAAAGCTGCCTTGAGATAGTACTGTGTCAATAAAACAGCAAAGCATTTAGACTTCTAAGAAAATCTTAGCTCCCAAATTTCCCTATAATCTAGTCCTCTTCTTCATACATTGCTTTCACTACCAGGCGCCATTCTCCCCTAATGTTCAAATGGGCGTAGCCCCATGTCGAAGCACAAATTTATCAATTCCAATAACAACGAAGACCTCATTTATAAGGATGATGAAAATCAAATCATAAGGTAAGATGCAAATTCGCTGGAGAAAGATCCAAACAAATCTTACCAGCAATACACTGGTGATCCCCGACATTCCCAACTCATAGAAGAAAGAAACGAGAGAAATGCCTCTAAGTGCAGGGCTGCAGAGAAAAACGAGAACCTTTAGGCACAGACATAACATAACCATGATTTCCGCAGATACAGAGGTGTGGATAGATTGAAAATTACTTGACCAAGAACAGAACTATTCAGGACAATAAAGGCATTCGTAGTAAATATGTGGCTGATCAGCCTAATGTACCTGCTTACTACTATTGTTGCTGCATTTCTCATTGACGTGTACCTCTTATGCAAAACCTTGACTATTTTACCCAGAGTTGATGAATCTGGGTCCTGCTTTGGAGTAGATTTCACTGTCTCACGCAGAAACAGTTGTATGTAAACTGGGCAAAGTATCAGCAGCGCTATGGAAACCTGAAAGAAGAAAGGCACCAGCATAATGAGGGCGAGCAGTATATAAAGTGCGCTCATGAAGTGAAAAATCAGGTTGTACCATCATACATGAAAGATGTACTTCTCTGGAAGAAAACGAGCCAGCATGTTCCCAAGGACATGAGAAGCAGAAAAAAGACCCGTTATCCAACTAAACGCCGCAGCTCTCTTGCTGTCCTCAATGACGTCGGCCTAATAGAAGGAAAGACCACGTAAATAGCTACACCCTCATACCAAAATTTGCAGAACGACAGAATCTCGACAATATGCTTACCGCATATGCAACGGAAATGCAGAATATACTGCCTTGACTTATGATGTAAGAAACCGTGCGAATCGCATAGTAAGCATACACAAATTCCTTCGACTGATTCATGGCAAGAAGAGCTGGAACACCAGTGTAGATTTAAGTCATCGATTCGAGCGAAAGATGTCTCCTTTCATAACTCTGAATAACTAGATAAAAGTTACACAAATACAGCAAAAGAATCATCTTTTTAATTAGTTTTTGGCTGATCAAGATGGAATGTGGGTTCTAATTTTCAGTGTTTCACTATCCTTCATGCCAATTTATCATAGGAAAAACCAAGATCAAAATTCAATTGAAGAAACAACGACATCATATGATATGCAATCTTAGCATTTTTTATGTTCTTGTGAACGACTGACAAGTAACACTACCTTGGTCTACCTCGCAGCAGGGTAGAGACGGTGTTCAAACATTACAAGCAGCACGCAGCATCGACGCATGGAAGCAAGTCGTAATATTAAAGAATGTACGTCAATCCTTACCGAAAGGGAAGATGGTCGTTGATAGGGTGAGAAGGAGCATTGGTTTACGCCCACATTCGTCTGCAAGCTGACCCAAGAGTGGAAGCACCACCATCTTGAACACACCAACGACCTGAAAAAAAAGGAACAGAAAGAACAAGCAAACAGTAAGTACACCAGCTTACGACCATGTCCGCTATACAGTTTAACATCATCCGATCCCAAGGCCGTCTTTCCAAGAGAGCATCAAAAGCCGAAACTTCATAGTTCCAACGCTGAATCATTCTCAAGATTCCAAAACACCATTAAGTTGCCAGATGAACGAAAGATGGAAATGCCAATATAAACAAAAGGTTCCTGAACAGGCCCGCTCCATGAACAGGAGCTGTCTGTGCAAGGAGCTGGCTAAACTAGCTAGTGGAATTCATCCACAAAAATTTCGCCTTTAACACTCCTCGTGGAAAGAAAAGCAAGTAGGACAATTCGACCACATTCTTTTCTCTCTCAACTTTTGAGCTTTCGAATCAAGATTTCTAGCCAAATTCACGAGCTTTTTTACAGGCCCGCATTTTAAGAAAAGCTCAAACTGGCCCACGTTTGGGCTGGTGGACGAGTATATCAACAGTCCATCGCACCGCAGTCTCGTTTTCATTACTTTTTTTACCGTATAAAGAAAGCCTGAAACAGTACGATGAAGTGGTCCATTGCTGTCGAACGATTGAAACCATCGGAAGAAAAATCGCATTTAAAACGTTCGTGTTAACGAATATCATCAAGCACCACCGACACTTATCGAGCATGCTTCGTTCTTAGAGCGAGAAATGTCCATTTAAGAGTACTCAATGCCATCATGGAATCAAAAAGAATGAAAACGAAAGTTTGATCACAATCTTTTGGGCAGTTAAACTCGGATCTCGTCGTATAGTGATTGATTTTCTCACATCTTTCATTGACAATAAAAAACAAGGTCTCCTATGTGGTCCATAAGATAAATTTTTTCCTTCGTTTCTATCAACTTTTCTCTCAATTGAATTTGGGCCGACGTCCCGATTTGAGTCACTATTGCATAGACAAGATACATGCACTCGGGATGCATCTTATCAAACACTATATAACCTTCGCCATACGTAATGACTCAAACAGACAAAAGTTGTGTGAAAGGTATCATTCAATCGTTCGTACAAGTTTTGGGTGTCGGTAAGACCAAAAGAAAATTCGACCTATGATATTTCACGAATGAAAGCTATTTAAGATTTTTAGTGGATTATCTTCAAATGGACTTTTCGCCTGGTCGGCCGATCCCAAAATTCTAAAGGATCCATCCCACGGGGCCGACATCTTTTTTCTTTACGGCGCAACAAATTTTTTATTCCGTTAAATAACTTTAATCTTGAATAACATCTTATCTTACTAAATCGGATCAAAGGTTCTTCCTTGTTTCGGCACACCACGTAATCGAGCTGTAAATCGGATAGTTTGTCGGCGTCCCGCTCTAACGTCGCTGTCGTCATCTTGATAAGAAAAAAAACCCATTCACGTCGCATTCGAAGCGCACACGACATCGAACCAAGACATGACGCCGTCTTACGTCGTCGCGAGTCGATCGGTCCGAATCGAATCCCCCGTTTTGCCCACGAGCGAGGCGGCTCCCCGCGAACGGAATCTCGACCGTTCCCGCGATCGGGAGCGATCTCGTCTCCTTCGCTAATCACATCAGAGCAGCCATTCGGACGAGATCGTCGCACGATGCAGAGCCGTCGGGATCGAGCAGAGGCGGAGCATCGCCATGCAACCGAGTCGCGCCCTGCATCGCAAGCGCGCGCAGAGAGAGAGAGAGAGAGAGAGAGAGAGAGGGAGGCAGAGAGGGAGATGATAGGTTTGATCGTACCGTCTGTTGGATGCCGTTGATGTAGATGGCCTGAGAACAGGTGGACTGGCCGGGGCAGAGGGCGGAGGTGGTGACGTCGACGAGGACGGAGACCGTCATCTCCTCGGCGATCCAGTGCACGCAGAGCGGCAGCAGCAGTTGCACCAGCGGCCTCAGCTCCCTCCACCCTCCTCCTCCGCCTCCGCCTCTACCGCAGCTCCTCTTCTCCACCGCCATTTCTCAGCAGCACCCTCGCAGTGGGTTCCCGCAAAAGCTTATGAAGAGAGCGCTACGCGATCGGCTCTCGACTCTTCCGATCGGTTTCTCGAGAAAGTTCGAGAGAGGATGAGGATGAAGACGGTGATGGTGGTGATGTTGATGATGATGAGGATGGCGACAAGGAGCGGTTGGTGGTGAGAGGTGGGGGCGAGCATAAATAGAGGGGTGGGAAAGGAGCGAGCGAGGAGAGCGCGGGGTGGCGCGTGCGGGGCGGTCGGCGTTCGTGTGCCGCCTACCCGCCGGCGTGTGCTCTCTCCATGTTCGCCTCTGCAACTCTCTCTCTCTCTTTTGCAGAGGGTGTGGGACTGATGATGATGATGATGAGGTTGCTTTTTTTTGGCTTTCCTTTTGCCCTTTATATATGGCAAGCCGAGAACGGTATCTTCTCTTCTCCTGGGATTTTGCTTAAATTTCCGCATTTCGTGCGACTGTCTCATCGAAAGTTACGACGTTTAGTGCATCGGTCGGACGTCCCCATCGCCAAACAAAGTTTCTAAATCTAATGCTACCGTGAACTCTCGGTATGTTTTGATCACCACGTCTTTATATGTAGTTAATCGGTAAAGATTTTAGAATATTTGGCAATGGTCCCATCAAATTTTACACGGGATCATGTGGTCTTATCTTTTACGTCTCCAATTAAATATGTACACGCTCTGACTCTATTTGTCATTAAAGTAATATATTTGATTAATTTCAATAAGATGTTTTTCAAATCATTTGTTTTTGCGTAGAATAAATAGAACCTTACCATTAGGATAAAATGACCGAACTAAGCGTAATACGCTTTAATTTAACAGTCTGAAGTATTTTGAATGACGAGTTCAATGAAGCCAAAAAGGTTGTTTGACTTGGTTCGTGTTTAGGTGCGAGTGTTGAGTAGCTTACGTGTCAAAAATGCATGTCTAGCAAATTATTATTATTATTAGTAGTAGTGTCATTATCGGTGTAAATAAATTATCTGTTACAAGAAAAAGGAAAATATCTGATGAGATAACCATGCAAATTGGGATTTATGTGGATAGATACAAAGACGACTTCAACTTTCGAAAGTAATCAGATTGCATATCAATAATCCCAGATGTTGAGAGACCGACTTCCAATTTCTGAAAAAGAAGGCGAGAAAGTCGAGGCGGCTTCCTTCTTTTTTATTGGTGGTTTTTCTTTGGGGGGGCCAGAACAGAAGAAAGCAGGAGACATGTTGAGTACGATGTAGATGTCTTTCGACAGGGTAACATGTTGCTGGATCCCTTTTCTTTGAAGGTTACCCAAGTGAGACACGGTCTCGTGAACTTTCCGCCCAACACCTTCCCCTCCGGGAAAATGACACGAATGAATCCTGAATTCAATTCAACGTGCCGTGTGTGATTTCCGAATTTTTAATTTGCTCAATACAATTCATGAACTATTAATAAATATCTGATGTAATCATTTTCATTTGTCCAAACAACAAGTTAGACTTCAATTGACGACCTATGAGATTTTTTCTTAAAATAACGAGTTGCTTGTCCATCTTTTTCATCCCATTTACTTGAGGAAAATGGCAAAAAAAAAATTGGGATTTTAACATGCTCGTTATTATTTGAGCATGTAAAATTATTTTACGTGAACATTGCATATGGTAATTTTTTTTTTGGTCTACCATTCTAACTTTAATGAATTAAAAGGGTTCCATTTAAATTAAACATTTATTGCTACTTCACTTCATATTGAATAAATCAAAAGTTTACGAATGATATTGCATATTGGACTAAAAATCGAGGACTGTTTATAATTATTTCCCTTGGAATTACAATCATGAATGTGCCGTCACTTTGCTTATGAGGTGAGTAGCATTTGGAGAGCAATGATTCGTTGCAAAGGTCGGTGGCCTTTCGCTTTTGGGCTGCGCGGAGGCTACAGAACAAGCGACTTGATGCGCAACCTTTTGCACATTCCTACACGCATCTGTTTCACTAGGAACTCGTGTTTGACTCAAACAGCGAAAAAACTTTTTTAAAAGATGGGTTCAGCAGCGATTCAGACAGAAGCCAAAGAAAATGAACAATAAATTCAGGGATAAATATTTTGGATGTTCTAAAACTTATCACGAATGTATAATTGAGTTCCAAAATTTTCAAAATATGCAATCAAGTCATCAAACTTGTCACAAAAATGTATACGGTGTATTTGAGTTTTAAAATTTTTAAAAAGTACAATCATGTCTTTCCATAAACTTCATCCAATTTTAACAAATGTCACATACTAATAAGCTTTATGACTTGATTGAACCCACTTGATAAGTATTGTTAACTTAATAAATTTTAAGATTTGATTGCACTATTTGAAAATTTTAAGATTCAATTGTACTTTTATGACGATTTTTAAAACTTTCAAAGCACTTAAGAAGATTAAATAAATTAGGAAAAATAAAATTTATTATTTAAAGAAAAAGGAATTTCCGATAGGATAACGATGCATGGGCGTAATGGACATGTGTGGATATGTACAGCAAAGTCTAACCAATCAGATTGTAAAATTAATATTACCAAAGCTTTGAGATCGACACTTTTGGAATAAAGCGAATTTCGAGTGCTAATCTATCTATATACCATATACCCTTCTGATATTGATATTACTGGACGTTTTCTGTTGAATCTCAACTTCAGTGCGCGGTCTCGTAGACTTGCACCCGCCGCCTGCTTATTAAAAATAATAATAATCTTATTTACAAAAAAAAAAAAGTATATTTATTTTACAAACAATGAATTATTTGAAAAATATATTTTTTATAAAA
This sequence comes from Eucalyptus tenuipes, assembly GCA_014182365.1. Lineage (NCBI taxonomy): Eukaryota > Viridiplantae > Streptophyta > Magnoliopsida > Myrtales > Myrtaceae > Eucalyptus > Eucalyptus tenuipes. Next base: position 27,063,405 of record CM024543.1, on the reverse strand, counting down.
TGATCGCTGGATTGAAAATAATCAATTGATAAAAGTGTTTTCATATTTTCGATAACAATATATGTTGAATTACTTTTGCCGTTGTTCATTCTTTTATATAAATGATACGGGCGATCATATTTAAATAAATATTTTTAAGCTATTCATTTGCTGTGAAATAAATAAATATTTAATTTGCTCTCTTCTGCTCGTGAGCGAGAAGCAATTTTTTTTTCAAAAAAAAAAAAAAAAAATTAATCCAGAAAAGGTGAATATGGTGAGCAATGATGAGTTGCAAGGGTTGATGGCCTTTTGGTTTAAGCTCTACAGAGGCTATGAAATCCGGTCCCCAAGTTTTTTTTATGGCCACACTTTGCTTCCTCGCTAAAACAATTGCCCTTGTGGGGTATATATATTATATTAGCACTTCAATGATTCATTATCTGGAAGTAGGTAGTTCTATATTATATTAGCACTTCCCAATGATTCACCATCTGGACTCATGTTTCGTGAAGTATTAAGAGAGACAAAATATGCTAAGATTTTTAATATAATATGATAATAAAATCACTAGGAACCATAAAAGAAAAAGGGTTTTGCAAGTTCTAAGTAGTTGCGATAATAATACTATAGAACTCATTGGGAACTGATTGGGCAATGAAATGAATATGAATAAAAGAAAAAAAGTAATGGAATGATTATGACGACTCTCACGAGAATTCTCAGTTTGGTGAAGCTGGTCGAGAGACTAGACAAGAACTTGGCAAGGTAAAGAAGATTGGATATATCAGGAAAAAATAAATTATCGTTGTCTAAAAACATACTTTCCGATAGGATAACGATGCATGGGCGTTCAATTGGACATATGTGGATATGTATTGCAAAGTCTGACCAATCAGATTGCAAAATTAATATTACCAAAGGCTTTGAGATCGACTTCTACTTTTGGAATAAAGTGAATTTTGAGTGCCAATGTATATACTATATAGCCTTCTGATATTGATATTCCTGGACTTTTTGTGGATTCCCAACACCAGTGCGCAGTCTCGTGGACTCGCACCCACCGCCTACTTATTAAAAATAATAATAATCTTACTAACTAAAAGATATATTTATTTTACGAAAAAAAATAATTTGTAAAATATTTTTAAAAAAATTATCGTTAGAATGGAAATAGCCAATCGAGAAAAGTGTTTCATATTTTCCATAACAATATATGTTGAAAAATTTTCGTCGTTGTTCATTCTTTTATATAAGCAATGTGAGCAATCGTGTTTAAATAAATATTTTTAAAATTATTTATTTTTTATGAAACAAATTTGTTCTCCTCCATTCGGTAGCGAGCAGCCAAAAAAAAATTTGATCGAGAAATGTGAAAATGGTGGGCAATGATGAGTTGCAAGGGTTGGTGGCCTTTTGCTTTAAGCTCTACAGAGGCTATGGAAATCCAGTCTGCAAGCAATTGCCCTTGTGGGGTCAACAAGTGGATGAAGTCCTAAGTAGTCTATAATATATATATTCAATGATTCACCGTCCGGAAGTTGGTAGATCTTTGCTTATAAAAAACATCATGCCTAAATCCTCTCCCGTTTAATGTGATGATGTGATGATGAGTCATGAAAACGCGAATAGCCAAACTCTCATACTTTGTGAAGTATTATAAGAGAGAAAATATGCTAAGATTCTAATAGAATAAGATAAGAATAAGATAAGAAATCACTAGGAACCATAAAAAGAAAAGGTTTTTGCAAGGTCTGACATATTGCAATAGTGGATACTACAGAACTCATCAAGATTTGAGGGCAATGGAATGGATATAAATAGAAGAACAAAAAGTAATGGAATGAGTATGACGCCTGTCAAAAGAATCATCAAGTTGGTGAAGTCGAGCAAAAGTCTAGACAAGACTTTTGGAAGCGTTGGGAGTTATTTATTTTTTTCTTTTTGGGTTTATTATTAGAGAATAGGGTGGTCATTGAAAGTTACTACAGTGTACATCTCATGAGACAAACGATTTTTAAACGGAAATCAAACCGCACGATACAAGTTCAATTCTTCAATCTACTTGAAACTTGTCATGCATCCCGACTTATGATATGCCTTAGATTTGCCGGCATATAGTGGCCTACGTTATTTCCACTCAATTTGATTTTCTGTCGAAGAGAAGACCGATTCACGCCATTTGTTGGTAGGCAGCTCATCCTTTTGATTAATGTTATAATCTCCGAGGCGATTCTCCACGAATTTACGCCGCCAAACACATCGTGCCTCCGTGCGTGCAGTGGATCGATCCGTTCGAGTATTTATCGTTCGAATATGTCCCGACACAAAAAAGGGCAATTCTGCGTAAGAGCTAAGGCAAAGCCTCGAAAGTCAAGGACAAAGGGAAAAAGGAAGAAGAAAAGCATGAACGAAATGAATTGGTCCGTGAAAGTGTAATGAGCTCAAGGAAGGCGCGACGGTCATTTGACTTGCTTGTTCAACTAAGCATTGCAAAAGCATATCTTGCTAATTTTTTTTTTAATTATTGTGGTCATTATCGGTGCTAATAAATTACCTTTTGTTCAATTAAAAAATAGTAAAGGAAACCTCGATAAGATAGCGATACATTAATGGTAATCGGATATACGCGTGGATAGATAGATGCTACAGAGTGCACCAATCGGATTGCGATGTGTGTCTTTCAATGTTGATATTCCTTGGACCTTTTTGAAGATTCCCACCCACCTTCTTTGGAAAATAGCCTTTGCTAACTGAATTTTTTCTTCGTTTGCTCATAAGGTGGAATAGTTTGTAAGTACCTTTTCTTTTGACAAATCGAAAAAGGTAAAGAAGAAGGAATATTTCGCATGAAAGTTTAAAGAGCAAATGATGTTAGTTTCAAGGGTTGGTGGCCTCTTACCTTGAGCTCTAAGGCGGCTATGGAGATCCAGTCTACACGCCTTTTTGAAAGCCAAGCTTTGTTTGAGCTTCCTTGCTAAAGCGACACCATTGTGGGATCGGCAAATGAACCCGATCCAACATGTAGCGGAAAATTATTTGAAAAGTCTTAAATTTATTGTACGGCGATCAGTTCAATTCTAAATTTTATATTTTGATTGATTTAATCCTAAAATTTTTGATGATTTTTCAATATGGTCATTTCAACCAATTTTAATTGGAAATTGTTGATGTGGCGGTCCGATCAACGCCAGCCCTATTATGTAGAATGACTAACATTCACACTAGAGATTTCCAATCAAAATTAGCTGGAATGGTTATGTTGAAAAATCATTAAATACACTTAGTCACTGTTTTGCAAGTCAGCCGCATCATCTACTTGTTGTTTCCCCTGAATTTCTTAACATTTTGTGTCATTTTGAGAAGCTGACACCATCAGGAAACTTACCGCCCTCAAATGAGCTAGACTTGGAGGACACCACCTCACCCACTGCCCCATCACAAATCCACCAAGCCCCATGCCATGCGGTTTCGCTGTAGAAACAATTTTTCTCAATAATTTTTTATATTGATTCAAGCCCAATTCACTTCTTTGAAGTCACTTTAAGTTTGAGGAGATATTAACGATACTATGTTAGAGATTCTTAAGATTTTCTATAGGATTTTTCCTTTCAAGATTGCATATATATCTTCCTTGATTGTGCATATCTTGATTGATAAATATTACATTAGGTAGATCTTAGGCTGATATAATTTTCATTGTTATATATCAAAATATACAGAATTTCCTATTCCTCTTTTCTGTAATATTATTCTTAACTAAATGATCTAGTATTAAGTGAATCAAATTGAAAAGTTTATGATCGAATTAGCTACCATACAATAATTTATGACTTTTTGGACAATTATCTCTGACTTGTTTTATGGAACCAAGCTCCTAAAATGAGTGCTTAAATGGTCCACCGTCACGGAGTCGGGCTTTGCTTGTGAATAACATCACTCCTAAATCCTCTCCCATCTACAATGTGGCGCAAGGATGAGCATACGCAAGGAGCAACACTCTCATGTTTTATAAAAGGATTCATAAAAAGGAGTTATATTAAGATTTTAGTGGAATAAGATATTAAAATTACTGGGAACAAAAAAAAAAGAGAGAGGGTTTTTGCAAGGTCTACAGCAATCGAAATGATTTAAAAAACAAAACTCATCATCTAGGCGATGAAACGAATGCCAATTAAAACAAGAAAGTGATAGGACGAATATGACGACCATCATGAGGACATATTCAAGTTGGTTGAAGCCGGCCGACGAGACTTTTCTATGCGTTGGAAGTTAGTTCATCTTTCCTTTTTGCCTGTTTTTTCATTGGAAATAAGGGTGGTATTGGAACTTAGTGCAATTTAAATTGGAACAAGACAAATGAATTTGCACACAAAAGTTAGATTGCACGATGCGGGGTCAATTTTCGATCTACTTGGAATTTGTCTTTTAACATCGCGACTTGTGTTACGGGTTGGACTTTGTGGGCTTAGTGGCCCATATTATCACTATCTAATTTGTTTTTTCTCCTTGGAAAAGGACTCTGATTCAAGCAATTGAATCGCAAAAGCATTTAGCCACTGGATAATTTAAAAAAAGATAATGAAAGGGCGGTCCATACTTCCTTCGGGAAGCAAGAGGTTGGTTAGCACTCCAAGAAACATGTCTCTAGTGGATTGTTCCTTGTATTATTGTCATTACTATTGCATGGGACTTCTGAAGCCGACTGAACTCCACTAATTTTAGATCTGTCCTACGATGTCGTAGTCGCTTGCTTGAATGCCCTTTCGAAATGCTACGTGTTTCGGCAGAACATCGCGTAAATTCCAAAGCGAAAAGTACTAGGAGCGCCTTCAGCATGACCCACATAAGGATCCCGGTTAGCATATGAGTGTTTCGACCCATCATCTACATTTCAATAGAATCTTATTCAAGGCGTCGCATCAGAATGAGACCGTTAGCAAGTGACCAAAAAAGAAAAATCAGCACGCGGGATCTGCCACAACTAGCGCAGAGTCGAGTGGTGTAGGACAAAGGGGCGTCAAAAAAGACTGCCGAGAACCATAGAAAGGGAAGACGAATATGATAACCGGAAAGGAGAGATAATCAAAGAAAAAGAAAGAGAAAGGAGGGAAAGAGACGCCAATTCTTGGCAATGATTCAATAGTCTCAATCAATTCATGATCAGAGGCTGATGGAAACAAGTGCTGGAACTGAATTAGTACAACCGCTTCCAACTCGTGCACGATAAACAAGCATCCAGTTCCATGTCACAAGTATACAGGCACAAGCCTCACCTCATTATGCCCTCAATAATCTTACAGCCATGAGATTAGGATGATTAAAACAGCTACCTTTACTTTACATTGAGCACCAGATACCTCTCGGCTCTCATCCCCGGTTTTATAATTAGGACCAGAAAAGACGCATCAAACTTATTCCATTTGCCCAGTTAAAGCTTGCTCTTCATCTTCGGCATCCATATCTTGCTCGACACCTTTGACCTGTGAATGCAGCGCAACTACATGAGCAAGCCAAGCAAAAGCAGAATGCAACAGGAAACTACTGATTCACCATAATTATGCAGATTATGCAGTCCAAGCAAAAAACACCATTCGTGCAGTCCGATCATTTGTATGTAGATTATGAAGATACATAAATTATGACATGAAGTAATTATGTCCTACAAGAAAAAAAGCAGACTGCATTATGCACGTCTGATTCACTGTAATTAACATGAAATAACCTCCAAACACGTCCACTGGTCATCACACATATAGAAAGTGGTCAGAAACATTTTGACAGTGACTTGAATTCTTCAGACAGAATTACCACTTCTATCAGACAAACAGGTCTGTGGTTCTAAAATGTCAGCACGGTACAAAGAAAGAAATCATCAGCCATTAAATGTTCATTAGACCCAAGTGTTAGGACCATTCTAACTCAAGAAAACTCAAGAAGAGGCCTTCAAAGAAGAAAGGAGACAAAGTACTACAAACCCCACATCATAATTCGGTTTGCAAATGCCATTTTTCTGTATATGACAGACCACTTTCCATTACCTCTTTAAATCTGTACATCACAAACTTCAGATATTTCACTTTAGTCACAAATATCTAATTCAATATGCAAACAGAAACCCAAAAGGATGACATGCTCCTAGACATTTCTAAATTCCAGGGTATGCAGTGAGCCAATATAGAAAATTAATGAATTTACATAAACAAACACGCGTTCCTTGCATTAACTGGTGAAAGAAGATTCTGAAAGCATGGATCAGTTTTTCTACTTCTTAAATTCAAGATACTTCAATTTCCTCTTCAACTATATCCCATCGTATACATCGTAATAGAACCTAATTTTCAAATCAGAAAGTACCCTCTCTATTCTTAGGTAGGCCTGCACGTTTTAGGTTTTCCGGAAGGAATGGAATGACTAATGTGAAGCTGCTTAAACAAAGCGTAAACGTACAATCAACGGAAGGCTTCTTTGTCTCATCTGTCCTTCTCTGCCCCCAGCCTGTCATTGAGCTCTATCCCACCCTTCCAATGGAGTTTCCCAAGATCTTCGAATGCATGGCCCAAACTCTCCCTATCTAAGGGAGATACTTGCTATCTAATAAGAGTACTTTAGTCAGAATCTTTTCTTTGAATTTATTTGGATAGGATTTATTTTGGCTTAGTCAGGAGGTTTTTCACCACCAAGACGTTATGGGAATTAGAAAGAGACCGAGTCCGGGATCTTCTTCTGTCAACAGAAGTAGACTGAAGACCTCCTAGAGAAGTTCGCTATGGTCGATTGCAAACCAATCCCACCTTCCCTCCGGGTGTAAAATCGCAGCCTATCCTAAGAACTACTTTGAGTGCCCCGAAACAACAATCAGCCCGCTTTAGGGCGAAATCCTTTTCCCTTAGATTCTTCGATCGGACCGGACTTTCTCGATCTGAATGATGCTTAAAAGCGTTTTTGTCTTAGTTTCGAAGTCTGATTTCTTTCCGTTGTTGGGTATGAGCACCTGGTCTTAATTGTGAACGAGAAATATATGTCCCCTAGCTCTGGGGAGACCATGAGGGAAAGAAATTGCTTTTCATTAGTATCCAGTAAGCTCCACATCCCAGATGTTACATCAGATAAAGGAACTTTATGCACATGGATCTTAACAAATAACCTCACAGTGATGCATGCTAGGCTCTGAATTCACTAACAAGCACACACATTACAAAGTAGAACATATTCAGAGAAGCAAAACTTACTTCTGGCACGTAATGCATCAACATATTTTCAATCCCAGATTTAAGGGTGACCGAAGAGCTAGGACAGCCACTACATGCCCCTTGCATCCTCAACTTGACTATGCCAGTATCCCTGTAAAACACAGATCCGCATTATCTCCCTGCTGATAGAACATTACAAACGTTTGAAGGTAGTCTGTTTATTTATTTTTTTGTAGAAAAGAGCAAAGAAGAGGAAGAGGAGAGATATACAGATCAAATCCCCGATACTCGATGTCTCCACCATCATCTTGCACTGCAGGTCGAATGCGAGTCTCCAACAATTCTTTGATCATTGCAACAGTTTCTGAGTCATCCTGCAAAAGGACACAAGGACAAGTTTACATAGCATTCCAGAGAAAGACTATCATAAGTCAGAATAATTTTTTTCATAGGCAGTAAAGCATTTTATTAAAACAAACAATTCAAGTACATTAGAAATGTATGACGAGAGAAAGAAGTAAAGGAAAGCAAAAAACAAAGGAAAACATCAAAAGACTATGAGAAGTCAGAGTAAAAGTGCGTTTGGTAACCATTCTGCTCCCAAAAAAAATTTCTATTCAAAAATGTTTTTTTTTTTTTATTCCATTCTCTGAACGAGTTTCTAAGCATTTGAAGGCATTTGATAACTGTTCAAAAATTTTATGTCCGGAATAGAAATGCATTTAGCATAACCCTCAAATTTTTTGTGACTTAAAATTTCTTTTAATTATTTTATTACATTTTCCCTTTTTTTTTTTTTTTTTCTTTTTCTCTTTTCTTCTTCTTTTTCTTCCTCTTGTCAATTGCCAACCTCTGGAGAGGCCAAGCATCGCCCAACCGCCGGCAAGGCTGGCCTCGCCCGGCCATGGTGAGGTCAACCTCACGGTGGCTGGGCGAGGCCGAGCTCACCTAAAGCAGGCGAGCCTCAGCCAACGAGGCTCCAAAGTGAGGCCACCAACCATCGCCAAGGCCAGCGACTAGTTAGGAAGAAGAAGAAAAAATGCTTGATTCTTGAGTTATTCTCAGAACAAAAAAAACAACTTTTTTTTACTTCTTGATTCTGTTCCAAATCTATTACCGGAAACAAAAAAGTTACCAAATGAATTTCTGTTCTTTTTTTATTTCGGAGAACAAAATAGTAGAATCAGATATTGTTTGGCGCACATTACCAAACAGGTCCTAAGACGTCCAAAGCTGAATATAAATTTTTACAAGACAAAAGCAAGCAAAGATTCTAAACCCTTGAACAATCTTTGGTTGCATTCCTTCCTGATGCACCATATTCTTTTTTCCATATACCATATAATTTGACAAGCAATTACCTCGAAAAAGCTCATGCTAACCTACACAACTGTAAAACCACGTTGCAAAACATAAGAACATCTAACATGTTTTTTACTTCTTGATTCTGTTCCAAATCTATTACCGGAAACAAAAAAGTTACTAAATGACTTTCTATTCTTTTTTTATTCCGGAGAACAAAATAGTAGAATCAGACATTGTTTGGCGCACATTACCAAACAGGTCCTAAGACGTCCAAAGCTGAATATAAATTTTTACAAGACAAAAGCAAGCAAAGATTCTAAACCCTTGAACAATCTTTGGTTGCATTCCTTCCGATGCACCATATTCTTTTTTCCATATACCATTTAATTTGACAAGCAATTACCTCGAAAAAGCTCATGCTAACCTACACAATTGTAAAACCACATTGCAAAACATAAGAACATCTAACAAGTTTTTGCAATAGACCTAGTTTCATGATACCTTCAAACCATAATCATACCTTTGCTCTGATTGAAATTGCTATCTCCGAGTCTCAAGTATTCAAACATCACATTCATAGACATGCAAAGCTTAAGATAATGAAAGCTAAAGCAAAATAAAAGAAGCAACCAATGACAAGTAGAAAACCATTCTTTCTTCAAATATTCTTGAGAAAAAAAAATTGGTATTCATAAAGAGATACCAAGGACTGCCACGTATCACAAAACACTTTCAGCAGACACCATATATTTGGGTTTACCATGACAACTGAAAGATGATTTTAAATACTAAGATAAGTTACGAAAATAGTTTAGAAGAATTCCACAGGCTCAAGGAATACCAACTCCAATATTATATACCAGATTGGCCTTTCTAAAGCCATGTAGGTCAACTCTAACACCATATATTTGGTTTTACCATGATGAGTAAAAGATAATTTTAAATACTAAGATAAGTCAAGGACATAGTTTGGAAGAATTCCACAGGCTCAAGGAATACCAACTTACCAATCTTATACACCAAATTGGCCTTTCTAAAACTATGTAGGTCAACTCTAACTAACACTGTTGTCAACAATACTTGTGTGTGCCTTTGAAAACTCCATATCCTCTTGTCTAAATTTCATGATGTTTAATGAATACAAACAGAATTCAATCGATCTAACAGAGGGTTGCATTTGAAAAGTGAAAATCTCAACTCATGATGAATTGGCAGGTAATGATAGGGGTATTTAAATCCATCCCAACACCATCACTGCCCAGACAACCACAATGGAAAGGAGCAATTTTATATTAACAGACATCATGTTAAAGGGATAAAGATCGATATTTGATAATAAGAAACAGATAAAAGATCCCAAGAAACAGAGAAGAATTCTGATGAAAATCAATCCAGAAGAGACAATAGAGGGATGCAAAAGAAGGTCCAAACATTATAAATGAACCACATACTTCATGTATAGCTGTGTCCATAGCAGATGCAGTTTGCGAGTCTAGAAATAATGGCTGCCCAGAAGAGTAGAAATCCATGATAGCAGCAAAGATTTCAGGTTTGAGAAGATCCCAAGAGGCATCATCGGACTTAGTTACAGTCACAAAATCCGATCCATAAAAAACTCGAGTAACTCCTGCAATAAAAAGACGAAAAAGCAAATTAATCAGCCTTACTGGGACCATCACAACTGAAAAATGCTTCATTATTATAACCTTTTATGAAGCGAGAGCAGCTAACCATCAATGCCATAGAGGGCTCTTGCTAGCGGAGAATTCATGGAAGTGCGAGCATTCGGAAAATCTGCACTGCCGACTTCCATAACCGGCTTCCCGGGGTAGAACATCAGTGACATTGGATTGGGAGTGGACTGAGTTTGGATGAACATGCTCCTCCTCTGCACTGCAACAAAGTGGCAGGCAGAACGGAAAAGCTCAAAATCATACCTCATCCCTTCACAAGGGCGCAAATTCAAAGCATAGCATTCACCAAAATTATCTTCAAACATTAACTACGTCTCTCGACTTATGAGGCACCGACATGCCTCGTCCGTCGCGTAGCAGACGATCTTCACTACGAAGCTCGAACACATCGACTCGTGCAACACATAACCGCTAGCGATTATAGAAACTACGCGTACAAATCCATCTAAAAACGATCCCGCCGGACAGAGATCCAGGCACGGAAATTAGACTACCGGAGCAAAGTAATTCGGTGCCCTGATCAACACGAGACTAAAAACCAAAGCTCAAAGCCGCGCGTTTCGACGGGACGCCGGAACCAAACGCGAAAAACCTATCGCGCAGAGCACGACCCGACGCCGCCCGTTTCGCGGCGGCGGCGGCAGCGGCGGGGGGATCGAACGGAGCGGTTACGTTGCGGGATTAAAGGAGGCCGGCGACGAACCTGCGAAGCGGTTCCATTTCTCGGAGAAGAGAGGAGGGCTCGATGCGGCCGGGCCGGGGAGCAGCAGCGCCGATCGCCGGAGAGGGGAGGAGGCCGCGGAGGACGAAATGAGGCGGCGGGATGCGGCGCGGAAGGGGGAGCTCCGTTGTCGGCGCGACAGGGATTGCCCTACCAATCTGCCGAATCCTCATCATCATCTCTCTCTCTCTTCTCTCTCTCTCGGCAACGGGTCGCCTGAGAAATTTGGGGGAAGAAGAAGGGCGAGAGGTTCTTCTGCTGTTTATATACGCTTCTCTCTCGTTCGCTCTTCAGGCTGTCGCGCTTGCAAAACAATTGTTCTTTTTCTTCTTTTTTTTAAAGATTCTAATGAATTATTTTCACTCGAGTTGTTAAACAAAGTCAGCTCCAATTTGTACACGGAAATTATAGACAATTTGGACACTTAAACTGGTTTAAATTGCAAAGGGGTAATGGTGTGATATCCGGGAATTTTATCTGTTAATTGATAATATTTAGTATATTGAGATAATTATCGATTCATCTAATTATCGATTCATCTAGATTTCAAATTATGTTTATGAAAAATTTAAATTGGGTCATCTATGATGCGTGGAAAGTTTGAAATATGATTTTCATGTCCTTGGCTTTTCCAAATGCGATTTTGTTGAGGGTTGTAAAATTACGAAGAGTCATACGTTAAGAAAACAAATTAAAATCGTATTTTACTAATTTCAACTTGTGTAGATTAATATATATAAAGAGTATATATATAAATATATATAAGGGTTGATTTTATGAAAAGAGGGTGAAAACTTATTGTCATAGTAACCGTAAGTGGGGACTGATATGTTCCGAAATACGTATTGAATAATTTTCAAAGTAAAAATTTACAAAAGTAAGATTTTATTGACATCCGATAGTTTTTCCTAACAATTTGATGGGTTCAAAATATTTTTCTGATTTATTGATATTTAAAACGGATATTAATTTCTCTGTTTATTTACCGAAATGTGAAATATCATCAAACGTTAGCAATATCTTCATTTTAATCACCCAAAATAAGCTACTTATCACCCGATTGCTTGAACACATTTCTTCATTCTTCACCTAGTATTTTAACTTCAATCTCATCATGGCTTTTAATGTGAATGTGAATTTATGTTATGATATGAGCTCACAAAAGATGAAATGGTCAACATGTTAGATTATGGATTGGGTTACGAATACTTGAATCACCTAAAATGCGCGTTATATTCCTTCTTTATTGAATCATCCTATTATGAGTATGTAAATAAAGTAAATATATTTTACTCTCATGGATCGAGTTATTGGCACTTTTAGAATTATAGTGATTCCTTAAAATATAATGTCACATTATTCATTGAATGTTATCATGTTCTCGTGTACCGAGGCAGTGATGAGGAAATCTCTTGCTTTACACATAGACCTTTCATTTACCAAGCTTAAAGCTCACCCAAAGACTAAATTAGAGTGCACGACAAAAGTAGAGGTATATTTTTTGTACTGGGAGTTTTAGTTATGTGTGATTGCGTACATCATATGAAGTAAATTATTCATTCATTTGATGTTATGGAAAGCTTATATCGTGACAAATATTCCTTTAGCTTGAGAAAAATAAAGTGATGAATTATAGATAAATTGTGTAGTCAACAAGCGTTGGGAAAAGATAACCGAGATCGATAGTAATTATAATTCCCAACAAGCAAGTAAATTACAAATTGAATATTTTACTTTCTTCAAATAAATGTTCAAAATACCACTGTGGTACATAATCCGCTGACGAATATACATATAGCAAGAAAAGAAAGACGCAATTACTTAAGAGTGCATGAAATCCGCTTTCTTAGTAGAAAGATAGGTATCTGGCAATTGGATGCTATCGTATTTATTAACTATCCAATATAAGATAGCATTTTAATGTGTTGCATAAGATATTTTTATATCTAGAGAGAGTAAAAAGATATCGCTCTCTAGCAATATAATAACAGCTTCATACAAAACAAGGAAACATTTGAATATGATAACATGGTACGAATTGTATTATATATTTATTTACTAATGCTAAAAATCCCAAATCGGTAGTATTCATGCAACATTTATCCAAACCACTGCAATAGATCCCAAATTGTCACATTGTTGTCATAACTACCCATAAACTAATTTTGTGTGAAAAAAAAAGTCAAAAAATTCAAAATCACCGAAATCTATAAATTTTGGTTCAAGAGCTCTCGTGAGATTTCGAAATTTGTCAAAATCCCTAATAAAAATATGCCTAAATTTATAAAAAAAAAAAATAATTTAGGGTAAATATATTTTCAAAATTTTTTATGTGATTCATTACGTGACACGAGGTCCCAAGCATGAAAATTCTTTGTTTATCGGAGTCAACCCCAAACGAAATCCCTAATCTTTTGTGATGAGAAAATCAGTTTAGGCAAACACGGTATTTGTCCCCTCCAGATGCATCAGTTTAAGGTCATGCCGAGGAATTTAATGAGGGTACGACATCGGCGTACTAGTTCGAGATTCTTCTCAATAAAAAAATAATAATTTAGGGTAAATATATTTTCAAAATTTTTTATGTGATTCATTACGTGACGGGAGAGCGTCCAAGTGGGGCGAGGATAGGGATGGGAGAATTGAGGATGATTTCGACCCGACTCGCAAAATATCGGGCCACAAAAAAAAATAAACATTCCTGCCACGTGGGACGGAATATCTGCACACGCTTTCGCCTCTTCCCCTTTCCCGACCCACCCAGCTAACCCGAAGTTCCCATCTTTCTTCTCCTTTCTCTCTCCATCCAATCCACGCGCACAACACACCAAGAATCGTCGTCGTCCTCGTCAAAACGAGCTCCCCAAGCAACAAACCCTAACTCCGTCCTTCCCCTTCTCTCTCCTCACTCTCTCTCTCTCTTTCTCTCTCTACATCTTCCCGCAATTCGCCTCCGATTCGAGCTCCCGATGGACCGCCGGACCTCCTCCGCCCCTCCGCTCCCCTGATGCCGCCCCCGCCCGATAAAAAAAACCCTAGGCGATCGCTGCGGCTGCGGCGGCTGCTGCCCCCTTCTCCCCCTTTTTCTTCCTCCGATCGCCGCCCGGGAATTTCCGCGCCGCCGACGATGGAGGGCCCCGCGGAGGACGCCGTAGCTCCCGAGTCGTGGGAGGTGGCCGACGTGGACGAGACCATGAGGCGGCTCTTGCTCTCCTCCAAGGAGCCGAACGCCCAGGGCCCCGACGGCGGCGGCGGCGGCGGGGGGCTCGGGGTCGGCACCCGCGGCCACCTCGCCGCTGGCGCCTCCGGAGAAGGTCACGGAGGATGCTCTGAGCCAGGTCGATCAGTTCCTCCGGGAGGCTCTGGAGAATCCTAGGGAGAGGCTTTCCAGTGAGTCATTGCTTTCCCTCTTTCCTTAAAATTCCTTTCTTTCTTTCTTTTTTGCGGGTTTTTTTAAGCTTCGGTGTAGGGATGGTAGCGTGTTTGTGTGGAGTTTGCTCGTTGAAGTAATGCATCCTTGATTATGGCTTGCTATATTAGACCTTCCGTTTTGGTGCGTGCGTCTGTGTATAATTGTGGCACTTATTGTGTGGCTCAACTAAATTGTGCTTATTTCCTATAGCGGGGGCATGGCTTTGAAACTCGGCGGAAGCCCAGGTGCCTGGGTTGAGTTTGCATACTGTGCACACAGGTCCCCCCATCAATGCAGTGTTCTAAACACTTAGTTATGCGCTTCAGCAATTATCCATATTCATAAAGTTTGAACCTTTGAGGATGTTGTCTCTGAGTTTTTCAATTGATATGATGTTAGGATTGTTTGGAGATAATTGATAGACAAAGTGATATCATCACTTTGTTATTCTTAACCATGGTCTCGCTGGAATATTGGAGAAGGATGGCGTGGGATCTTTCTGTCTTTATTCATGTTGATTTTAGCTCCTCATCTCAATAGTAACAGAATCTCTATTCTTTGTCCTTTGTAGTACTCCGCATGGAGCAAGACGTGGAGAAATTTATTCGAGATCCAACGCAAAAGCAGATGGAATTTCAGCAGCTGCCTACGTCTTATCTACGGCTGGCTGCGCACCGTGTTGCACAGCATTACGGTTTGCAGTCCATGGTTCTGCTAGACAATAATTTGCCGGATGCCTCAAACTCCCGTATCATTGTTAGCAAGACATCCGAGTGTAGGATTTTCCCAATACGATTGGCAGACATCCCAGTTAATTTACCTTCTCAGGACACTGGTGTCATGAAGGTTGCAATTAAACAGAGACCTCAAAAGCGGTTTCCAAATGCAAATGCGGGTAACTCAAATTCTTTGAAGTCAAACAGTTCCAAGAGCGTGGAGGAAAGGAAAGAGGAGTATAATAGGGCTCGTGCTCGGATTTTTAACTCTAACAACTTCAATGCTGGATTGGCTGGGAAACCAGAAACCGGACCGAGAGAAACCGCACCGAGAGAAACTGCACCGAGAGAAACCGGACCAAGAGAAACCGGACCAAGGTTTCAAGATAATTCCCAGCATAACTCCTTGGCGTTATCCAAGATGGAAGAGAAGGCTCTGCCAGGAGTCAATGAAGTAAACAATGTTAGGGGATTAGCTGACTCAGCTACATCTAGCAGTGCATCAGCTAGAAGCAGAGAAAAGGAACCTATCGGTAGGTACAAATCCAACAGTCGGGTCGCTATATTTCGGGATCGTGAGGTGGACCGCAAGGATCCTGATTATGACAGGAACTATGACAGGTATGCTGGTTTTAGTCTCAAGTCTCTATGAGGATATCTGATTTTGTATGTGATGAAAGTCTGGCAGACTTGAGACTTGTTCCGTGAGGAGTTAATTAATTATTAACTTTCATGATTCCCACTGTATTGTTTTGGTTTGAGGTTGATGGTGGCTTAACTTGAATTGGTAATTGGCAAGTTATCTCTATAAGATGCAAACATAAGGAAGTTAATTGTCTTCTTCTCTCTATGACAACTGTTCTTTCCATAGATTTCTCTTCTCTCTGCATGTTGTTAGCCATTCTTCTCATGAGTTGAGCCATTCATTTGTGCTCAGTTTTTGATCTTTGGTTATTGTTCAATTCTTCAATGGTCATTTTACTTTCTCTGATTTTGCTAACAAGTTATGTCAAAATGGCTTCTTCCCCAAGGTACATGCAAAGATTTGATCCTGGATTCGGGTTCCCTGGAGGGCCTTACACCGTGCAACCTATGTATACTCCAGCAATAAATTATAACACAGAATTTCCACAGCTTGGATCTAATCATCAGCCTCAGGTTCCTGCTGAACACCAGCCTCGGCCGCTACCTCAGCATATACCTGGGCCATGGTCTGGATCCTCTAGCGCTGTGGGGATAGGGTATGGGCATCCAGACCTGATTGCACCATTCAGTCCAAACCATGTCAATGCACACTCATCGTCGGCTTATCTGCATTCGTCTCAGTATGCTTGTCAGCGACCTGGCATGCCTTTTGTCCATCCCAATGAACATGTTCATCAACCCTTTACACAGGTATAATTTCGGTGACTGAAGGCCCTAGTTTGCTCCAGCTGAACCATGGTGATTTTTTAATTTGGGTGAAGGGGTGTGTGTAGCTGCTGGTGTGGCTGAGCATAGAAGTGATGGTGTCTCTGCATCTGCTTTTTGTCAATTAAGAGGATATTTTTGTTTTTCTGGGTCAAAAAGAGGATGTTTTTGTTGGCAGCAGGATAATGTTAGGCGTGGAACTATGATTCTTAATGTATCATTATTTGCATGGAGCCATGCCAGCCAATTCATTTCATGTTTCAGCTGTCTTCCCTCTGAAAATATATGGTCAAGATTTTGGGATTGATTTTGGTCCTACGGTTTACCACTTAATAGGAAAATAATGGATGCAACTTTGGCTTTTATCCTTTTACCTTTGAGATTGACCTATCTGGTCTGTGGAAATATGAAACTTAAGTCACAAACGATGATAAGTGCTTTCTAGAATTTGATATTCGTTGTTGCACTTCTCTGGTGGAAGGCGGTGATAGCTTAAACTTGCTTAACTAAAGAATCATTAGTTATTTTCTGCCAAAGTGGTTGTGTTCCAATGAAAGAATATAGGGATGCAGTGACTCTTCTCTTACAAAACCTGAATTGCTAAAAATTAGGTCCAATAGAAAAGTACTTTGAAGATGTTGGAACAAGTAGAACAACCCTATTTCCATCTTCTCTTTGTAGCAATTTAGCATAAACTTGTAATTTTCATTGCCAAAAATCAATGAAGAAGCAACATTAAGCAAACTTTGAAGATATGAATTCTTAGAACATTCAAAAATTAAACATGTGGGTGTCGTGTTATGATTACTGGCTATGGTCATTTCACATGCATTTTAAATTTGATGATGCTAATTATCACTGCAGTCTCACCACCAGCAACCTGATGCAAGTTTTGGATTAGCCCGGCCCCGATGAGGGGCTCGGGCCATGCCTGCAATCCTGCTGGCTGGAACTCAAGCTTGAAACTGGGCTCGCCATCAGGGCCCTAAGTACATTCAAGTGCAGGATTGCAGGCATAGAGAACCAAGGTGGAATGGAGTGGACGTTGATACAGGCATCAAGCATCCATCCGCTTCTCCAGGCTTGGTTGTAATAGAGCTTCCAGCGTCTTTAATGGTCGGAAGCTTTGGCATCTCTTTCGGTCATTGAGATATGGAGGTGTCACCGCAGACTTCATGTTGCCCATTGATGTTGATGGTGATGATGATGATGACGAAGAGAATAATGATATGGAGCATATGACCTGCAAACTCAAGCTTCAAACCAGGCAGGCCATCAGGGCCCTAAGTACATTCAAGTGCAGGATTGCAGGCATAGAGAACCAAGGTGGAATGGAGTGGACATTGATACAGGCATCAAGCATCCATCTGCTTCTCCAGGCTTGGTTGTAATAGAGCTTCCAGCATCTTTAATGGCCGGAAGCTTGGCATCTCTTCCAGTCATTGAGATATGGAGGTGTCACTGCAGATCTTCGTGTTGCCCATTGATGTTGATGGTGACGATGACGACGACAAAGAGTAATGATATGGAGCATATGACCTGCAAACTCAAGCTTGAAACTGGGCAGGCCATCAGGGCCCTAAGTGCATTCAAGTGCAGGATTGCAGGCATAGAGAACCAAGGTGGAAGGAGTGGACATTGATACAGGCATCAAACATCCATCCGCTTCTCCAGCCTTGGTTGTAATAGAGCTTCCAGCATCTTTAATGGCCGGAAGCTTGGCATTTCTTTCGGTCATTGAGATATGGAGGTTTCACTGCAGATCTTCATGTTGCCCATTGATGTTGATGGTGACGACGACGACGACGACGACGAAGAGAATAATGTTATGGAGCATATGACCTGCGAGCTCGAGCTTGAAACTGGGCAGCCATCAGGGCCTAAAGTACATTCAAGTGCAGGATTGCAGGCATAGAGAACCACAGTGGAACGGAGTGGATGTTCATACAGGCATCAAGCATCCATCCGCTTCTCCAGCCTTGGTTGTAATAGAGCTTCCAGCGTCTTTAATGGCTGGAAGCTTGGCATTTCTTTCGGTCATCGAGATATGGAGGTGTCACCGCAGATCTTCATGTTGCGCGTTGATGCTGATGGTGACAACGAAGAGAATAATGATCTGGACCTGCAAATCTAAGCTCTAGATTCAGTTAAAGTAATTTCTCTCTTCTCTTGATCTCAGGACGCTCAATTTGGTTTTTCTCAACTGCTATTAGATGTTCTTATGGAAATTCATTGCCACTATTTTTCTTCAGCAGAAATCACTGTGCCAAGAAGAGCCACTGGGTTGCTGGGCAGTCACAGGGTTGTATCTCACTGACTGGAAGTAGATGCCTGGATTGGTTTTGGAATGGCTGGTTCACTGTCACATCTTGGTGCCCTCATTTACTTACCCCTTGTTTGTGGAATTGTTGCAGAGAGCATCGCATTTCTCTGAATGCAGGTCATGCAGTGTACCTTGTGTTCTGTACAAAAGTTGATGGATACCATATTTACTCGTTTATTTAGTTAATTGCAGTGAGCTTTGCAACACTCAAACTTTTGATGTTTTATGACAGTTTTTTTTAGTCCCTAGAGACTGCTTATGTGCATGTAAATTTTCTTATTACACCTAAAAATCACTTCGTGGCAGTATTTGTCTAGCCCATTCTCATGTAATATGTGAATCTCATTCGATTTTGCACCATTGATTTTTGTGGACACATCCCGGCCTATACAAGCGACAAAGCCCTATGAAGAGGCGAAGGTGGTCTGATGGTTTAATACACCCTCCATGCATTCTCTTAATCACCTCGATGAGACCTTCCTTGGAGGTCCCATGTGAACCAAGACAGATATTTTACCATTGCCAATGTCTCGATGTCTCGATCACAACATGATGCGTCAGTCCACGTCTCTATAAATTTCCCCCCTAAGTAAGGCAATAGTGAGTTGGCATTGGCTTGACGAAGTTGCCCGACTCATTGGATTGTTAACGTTGTCACTGACACAGGAAATCATTGTCGCAGGAGATATCTTCTCGTGCTATTCATGGCCTGATGGAGTGTGGGACTTGAGCTGATGATGCCTCTTGTTCTTTGTGTTCCCTGTGTGCCTCTTGTTCTTTGTGTTCCCTGTGCGTCTGCTGTTAAGTTGGCAGTCCCATATGCATTTTCAATTATCCATAGAATGTTATGTCATTTATGTCTCTTGGTCCGGTTCAAGATCTATTCTTGCTGAGTTCTCCTTGAATGTTCATATGTTCATACATGATGACCATGCCGCACCATCAATAATTAATTAGACTGGGTAAAATCAAGCTGTGTGATATTAGTTGTTCCCATCATAATGTCATTCAATATACGGTGAGGAATCAAGCTGTGTGATGTTAGTGTTCCCATCATAATGTCATTCAATTTACCGTGAGGAACAATTTTTGCCAGGGTCCCCCTTCTGTTGATAGAGCATGAGCATGCCAGAGCAGGATGAAGATGTGTCTAGAAAGGTTTTTGCAACTTTCATTTTCTTGTCGAAATGTCTATTCGCCAACTTTGGTTTCTGTAGGTATTATTCTTGATTTCCTCTTTGCGTCCCTTTCTTTATCTCCTTCCCGGCGAGAATATACACGCACATCGAATCGCTTTGGCACACATCCTGGAATAGTGAAATGTGAAACGCCCAACTATGTCCTGGTCACATGAGCAATCCTTCCCTCTGTCATCAATGAGGGGCAAAGCCCCTCATGCTCCCCCCCAGGGGCTTTGCTTTTCCTTCAGTGCACAAGCTTCTTTCACGTGTGATGCTGATGGAAATATGCCCGTTCGTCACATATCATCACTCTCTCTCCCTCACTCGAATGTGAGAAACCGTTGAAAGTACGGAGCGCAATCGATGCTCTTCTGCAAGAAAAATGGTCAGGCAAAGGAGGCCTTGCACGCTATTTTCGTTGGTATGTCTTTTCCCTTTCAATTCACCTCCTATATATGACCAATTCCCAGGTGAACTTCAAGCAACTCAGCCTCCCTCAACATCAAATTCCTACCCAGGTCCTCTATCTCCTAGGGACTCCACACAGGTCTGCTGTAGTTTTCTATACATTTCTCTAGTGAAACTCGCTTTGTTTCTTCTACCGCGCAAATTGGCAAATCTTGGTTCTATCTCACAGCTCTTGATCGGAATGGTTGGTGTTATTGCTGGCGATTTACGTTACCGATGATCCCGCACGTGTGCATACAGGCGCATACCCCGAATCTGGCCAAATCTTTACTTTCTTTCTACTTATAGATTCATCTCCCCTAGTTTCGGCAATAATGTGCTTCGCCCTTTTTTTTTTCAATTTCAAAAATGATAAATGATGTCGACCAAATCAGCTATTTAGTTTTATTTTCTTCCCCTGGTTTACTTAAGTATTTAACAAAACGTGTCTTTTTTAGTTTAATTTTGTCACATATTAGTTGTGTGCTTTTGTACGTGATTACAGGGTGCGGTGTGGAATAATGGATGAAGCAAACTATACGCTGTTCTTGGAGAACTGCGCCATCATCCAAGAGAACGAGAGGCTAAGGAAGAAAGCAGAAGAGCTGGCTCAAGAGAACCAGGCATTACTCCAGGAGTTGACGCAGAAGCTCCCCAAGTCCGAGCACGCTGACCCTGAGCATGGCTCATCATCTTCCACCATGAACCAGCCCAACGAAAGCATCAACAATAACAATGACGATAACAAGAAATAGTCTTCATAGCGGAAGATTTGGTTGTGAGCCCATTTAAGAACTCATACTTTAGACTATAATGCGAAGCTAGTAATGAAACGATAATCGGTTTCCAAAATCGTGTTAAAACGCCTGTCAAGATGTTCGTAGTGAGCAGTGTCGATGAGGATTTCACGATAGTTATGCTGATTGATCGATGCGCGAAGTGTGAATTGTGGATTCGAACCTGGAATCGAAAATTGCCAAGGACCGGGCGACAATTAAGGGCTGCGACCATCTGTGCCTACCAGTTGGGGTCAAAACAACCATTGACCAAACAGTGGTGGTCCGCATCAATATGTCCTTGGACAAATTCCATAGAAATTCTAGATGAATTCTAGATGGATTTGGTGATTGAGTTGACCGAAACCTCGTTGCGTGAGGCCACGCTCCAACAAATCGATCAACTTCCTGACGACAATCACAAGAAGAAAAAGGGTAATGAAGTCTCTTGTTGGTTGCGGTCCACATTGAATGCCATCTTTAGGTTAGAAAAGTCAGTCAGAAGCTGAGTGCTTGTCTCACAAATGTACAAGGACGGGTACCCATCTAGAGACCAACTACCCCTGGAAACTAATAAATGAGTTGTTTCTTCAAATTGCTTGTTCCTGCTAAAAAGGAAAGTTTTTTCTTTTCCTACGAGCACCATTAGAACTCCGAAGCCGAACGCTCTTTCCTTCTTTGTTTTTGACTCTCACGTGTAATGAACGCGACGAGAATTCTGCCTAATAATTAGAAGAACCGAGATTTACCCGTCTTTACTTGTACGCCGGCCTCTCCACATTTTGTGGCCCAAAATCTTTTGCTTTTCAAGATTATGTTCCTCTCGTACAAGAAAACATATATGCTTTTTTTACACTTCCACCCTGCCGTCCTTGCCAACCAAATGCACAGATGACTTTACTAAAGTCTTGTAAGATGAGGCATCCAATGACTGAGGGATGATAGATAGGATCATCTATTAAAAAGAACAAAAGAATTCTAAAATGGTTAAGGTCTTCTTCTCTTGCCTTGCAAGTGGATGAGCATTTTTCTACTGAGAAAAATTCAAGATTAGTTCCTTCTTATCAGCATGTGGAGTGCCTATAACCTAGGGATCTTTTGTATTGCTCTGTTCCAAGATTTATTTTAGTTTTTTGGGCATCTTGTACTAGTTCTTCAAGGAGTTCACCTGCCTTCCGAACTGCTTTCCTTTTCCTTAAGTTTTGAGTGTATGGGTACACTGGTTTTGGTATGATTTTGG
This sequence comes from Eucalyptus tenuipes, assembly GCA_014182365.1. Taxonomy (NCBI): domain Eukaryota; kingdom Viridiplantae; phylum Streptophyta; class Magnoliopsida; order Myrtales; family Myrtaceae; genus Eucalyptus; species Eucalyptus tenuipes. The sequence goes on along the minus strand of CM024543.1, from coordinate 27,041,008 downwards.
GCTTGAACAAATCTGGGGTAGCTTAAAAGTCGAACGGCTTTCAAAGATTTGGTGCCATTCTTGTAGGTGGTGAGAGTTGTTTTGCTCTTAAACTCGAAAGGTTTGGAGTTTTCTGGGAAAAAAATCAGTTGCTGCAACAAGATTCAGGTCCTTTCTCTTTAGTTGGTGAGAGTTGTTTTCGTTCTTAAATGTGAAAGGCTCGATTTTTTCTAGGAAAATATCAGTCGCTGCAACAACATACAGGTCCTCTCTCTCTCTCCCCCTCTCTCCCCCTCTCTCCCCACGTGAAGAGACTCATAACCTGCTTGGATACTATGACTGTTCAGCTTCTTCCCAGTGTTGAGTTCTTTTACTTTTGATTTCGTCTGATTTTTTTTTTTTTTGGTCGCATATAACATTGGGTATAGAGTTTTTCTTGATTGAATAAGAAATGATGTATTGATTGTGGGCTGTAATTGTATGAGCTCTGTTCAATTTTCATGCATGAAATCTAGAGAATTCCTAAATCCTAATTATCCAAACTCTGTGCAAAATTGACTGGAACGAAGGCAAATGGATGTGCACAAGAAGAAAAAGGAAAGAGAGAGACAAAAGGGTCAACATACAATTTCAAACATATTTTTGCTGTACTTTCCAGGAATGCTGAAGCTGAGAGGAGTCACAACTATCGTGCTGGTCGTACTGTCATTGGCATATCAGGGCATCCGCCCTCCGCCGCCCAAAATATGTGGTTCTCCAGGTGGTCCGCCCATCACAGCACCCCGAGTAAGGCTCAGAGATGGCCGAAACTTGGCCTATAAAGAGCAGGGAGTACCAAGAGAATTGGCCAAACACAAGATCGTCTTTGTGCACGGCACTGACTCCTGTAGGCATGATGCAGTGATAGCAACTGATGTTACCCCGGTTATTAAAATTCTTCTTATAACTCTCTCATCCTTCCATGTTCATGATACCGTCCTTTTGTTCTCTAACATCAGCAACTAGTTCTGATAACTGAGTTGGTCCATGTTGGGTTGTTGTTTGTTCAGGCAGTTCTCGAGGAAATGAAGGTGTACGTCTTGTCATTTGATAGACCGGGATATGGAGAAAGCGACCCTGACCCGAAAAGGACGCCGAAGAGTCTGTCTCTGGATATAGAAGAGCTTGCTGATCAGTTGGGACTTGGAACCAAGTTCTATGTAATTGGTTACTCCATGGGAGGCCAGGCTGCTTGGGGTGTCCTCAAGTATATCCCCCACAGGTAAATACATAAACCGAAGTTAAAGAAAGTTCATCAGTCATTTAGATAGGATTGCATCGTTTATAGTGGGAATGAAATAGCAAGGATCAATTTTTAGGACATGACTGCATACTGCTGAATCCATGTTTTCAAAGGCGTTATCCGATCACGGGCTTATCCACTCTGGTGGCCTGACGAGCTTATGGGGTCATGATTCTCGACCTCTCAATCAGGCCGGCATGGAAAAGAACCTTAAAAGAAGAAGCAGAGGACCTGTGCTGACGTGCTCAAGCACTTGAGACCGACCATGGCTCAAGTCTGCCGATTAAGCAAACTATAACCAAAATAGAACAACCATTTAGTGAATTGCAATGAAGCTAGGAAAATGACATGTAGTCTTTCAGCTAAATCGTCTAATTGATCTTAGCGCCCAGATGCAATTTCTAATGACAACAAGCGCTGGCAGGTTAGCCGGAGTAGCTCTCATCTCTCCTGTAATCAACTACTGGTGGCCCGGGTTTCCCGCCAACTTATCCTCAGAAGGCTACTACTTGCAGCCACCACAGGACCAGTGGGCACTCAGAGTGGCTCACTATGCCCCTTGGCTCACCTACTGGTGGAACACCCAAAAGTGGTTCCCCGCATCAAGCGTCACTGCTCGTGCTCCCCACATCATGTCCCGTCAAGACATGGAAATCATCCCCAAGATGATCGGGCGCCGAAAGGACGCGGTAACTTTTGCTCTTGTTTGGTTTGTTCGTTTCTCCTCTGCCTTCGCTCTCAGCATGACTAATTTAACAGGTTGTTGAATTAGTCCTAGCCAAAAGCAAACTTGTAAGATAACTGGCCTTGTTCTTCTGTTATACAGCCGAGGGTGAGTGCAAGGCTACAAGGAGAAGCCGAGTCTATCCATCGGGACATGATGGTCGGTTTTGGGAGTTGGGAGTTTGATCCTCCGGAAATTGAGAACCCTTTCCCGAACAAGGAAGGATCGGTGCATCTGTGGCAAGGCGATGAGGATAGGCTAGTCCCCGTTTTGCTTCAACGGCACATTGCGCAGAAGCTTCCATGGATTGAGTACCACGAGCTACCCGGAGCCGGGCATTTGCTGCCTTATGCTGATGGAATGAGTGAAGCTATTGTAAAGGCACTTATAGTTGGTCAGAAGCAGAGTTGATCTCGTAGTCAAGCTTTATTTTTCCCTCCACCTTCTGTCTTTTCCAGATGGTTTGCTCTTCCTCGAGTTTGAATGTGCTCTGTACCGAACCATTTACAATAAATTGAGTATTTCCTAGTCAGGATCCCAAGAAAATCATTTCCTCCTGCACCGACAGGCAATTGAAATGAAGGGAAGGTACCGTCAGATTCTTTTTATCATGCTCATATATTTTTGGAAAAGAAGGATGCAGCCTAGAACGCGCAAATAAGGCCTCTAAAAGGGAACGGCCTCGCTTTCAAGCGCGGGGGTGGTTTGAGAAAGGTGGACCTGCTTCCAGCTGACCGGTCCCCTCGCTTTGATTGCCTAATTGGGTCTTCGTGCCATTAATGCAGAGTGGTGTCCCTTGCATATTCGAGGTATGGCTTTGCTCGTGAATAACATCCGAGAGTGAATCTGAGCCTATTTGGTACCAAGTAAATTTTGTGGTAGGAAGATTGAGAGATTTCTTTGCGAGAAATTGTGAGAGCTAAACACTGTATGAGTAATTGGATAAAAATTTGAGAAACACTTAAAAGTGTTTAAATAACTTGAGTGTTGATATAATATTTATCATATTACTTGAACTATAGTAAGATTTTGTGCCGTTCTTATCGTGGAATAAGTCTCTCGTTCTCTCGGTTGCATCAACTTTACTAGCTATTGATTTCTCATTATAACTCTCTATTGAGGGTGTGAACACTTGTGAATTGAAAAGGAAGTGAGATAGTGTTTTAAGAGGTGCTTGAGTTTGTAGAAGCTAACTTCCAATATTTTGTATAGAAATAACACCTTGTACAAGCTATAAAATCTAAGACTTAAATAGTGAATTCAAATCTTGTCAAGGCCATTAAATTTAGAAGAGTGGAGTAGGCCAAGTGACAGAAAAAGGCATTGTTGATCTAATTTGTATCTCTTCGATGTGTTTTATTCTTTTAATATCCGTTTGAAGAAATATTTTATATGTCAGTAGCCGCTTCCCATTTCAGTCTCACATTCTACATGTTTTTACAAAAAGATTTTGAATTTTTCTAAATCAACCGATTCACCCCCTCTTAGTCCTTCTTTGTTTTCTATTTTATGAGTAACACACCGGACAACAAGTGCTCCTAATTAATGAGTGAATTGAAATCCACCCCTCTCTAGGGGTGTCAACGGTACGGTTCGGTTCGGTTAGGTTTTTTTGAAAAACCGAACCGAACCGAACCGTTAGGAAAAACTTCCGAACCAAACCGAATGAAATCCGAACCAAACCGAAATTTCGGTTCGATTCGGTTTGATTTTTCAGTTTTTGGTTTTTGCACTTTTGTTTTTTTTTTTTTTTTTTTTTTGCTTTTTTTTCTGTTGTATTTCTAAAAAATAAGCTCTTATTGGTTTGTTGGTTCGGTTCGGTTCGGTTAACCGATAAAAAAAATTTCAATTTTTAATGAGAACCAAACCGAATGAAAACCGAATCGAAAAAATAGAATTTTTCGGTTCGGTTCGGTTCGGTTTTCGGTTCGGGTTTTGACACCCCTACCTCTCTCTACCTGTACCACGTACTTAAATTTCGTGGCCCGTAGTGTTTGCTTTCTCATTATATTCCTTTCTCACTGGAAAACATTATTGCTTTTGTGGACTCCCACCCTCCCATTCCTGCTAACCAAATAAATGAAATGGCATTTACTAAGTCTTAAAAAATGAGGGATCCAAAAAAATTTGGTGATCATAAATAGAATCAATCATTCCAAAAAAAAAAAAAAAAAAAAAAAAAGAGAGAAAAATCAAAATGGGTAAGGTGGCAATCAATTGGCAGACTTATTCAGTGTCCTTCTCTTGCCTTGGGAGTAGGGTAAGAATTTTCCTTTCCGAAATTCAATATCAATACCTTTTTTGTCAGAGTGTGGAGTGCATTCAATTGGGGATCTTTCTTTCTCGTTGCTCTGTTTCAAGAATTGTACTATGTTTTGGGATCTGGTACTAGATGTTCAAGAAGTTCACCTCCCTTTCGGACTATTTTCCCTTCTCCCTAAGTTTTCAGTGTATATGTACACTAGTTTTTTTTAATGGGATTTTGGAGCTGTGAACGTTATTGAGTTTTCTAGGAAAGTATCAGTTGCTTCAACAAGATTCGCGTCTCTCTCTCTCTCTGCATCCACACGAAGAGTCTTAACTTGCTTGGATACTATGACTGTGCAGCTTCTTCCTTGGATCGAGGTCTCGTCCTTTTGAATTTGTCCGAGTTTCTTTCCATGAGTGACACGGGTAGAGAGGGGGCTAATAATTGCACGGGCTCTGTTTAATCCAAGCATGAAACGTGGAGAATCCGCGAATCCTAGTACTCCGAACTTTTGGTACAAAACCGGCAGTGACTGTTGAAGTTCATAATGACTAGAAAAGCCTAAAGCCTCCACCAGTGTCAGGACATTTCTCGGTGGCCGTAGTGGTCGTGCCGACAAGCCTCTAACGAGCTTTGTGGTTGAGGTTAAAAGCGAGAACAATGTCATTGAAAAAGCAGTTAAAGTTCTGCACTCGGTGTCTGCCAAGAAGGCTTATAAGGGTCTGTTTGGTAACACTTCTATTTCGGGAAATAATTTCTTTTTAGAAATAATTTTTTTCTATTTCTATTTTCGGTAACAATTTCTAAATAAAATAATGGGTAGAATAGGAATGCCTTTGGTACCATCCACAAATTTTTGTATTTTTTCATTTTTTTTCTTACTCACGGATGACCAAACGCCGACCGCCGCCCGTTGCCTGCCGCTTGTCGTCACCGCTCGCCGCCTGTCGTTGCCGCCCGCCGCCCACATCCCCACCGGCCACCGTCCTCTCCGTGGTCGCCCGTCCACCTCTTGCGGCCCGATGGGCTGTGGGCGGTGGTCGGGCGAGAGGTAATAGGCGGCGGCGGCGGTTGACGGGCAGCGGTCGGCCGACGGCGGAGGGCGATCGGAGGATGGCGGTGGCCGGCGGCGGTTAGCAAGCGGCAAAGGTGGCTGGCGGTCGGAGGATGGTGGTGGTTGGCGGCGACGGCGGCGCCGGTCGGCGACGACGGTCGGTTGTCAGCGATTGACGGTCGGTGGTCGGCGATCAACGTTTGGCGGCCGGCGGTGGCATAATAATCATGAAGAAGGCTTGAGAGATATTAAAATGGAGGATGATAATTGACCTGTTTAGGCACCAACAGTATTGGTTTCATCTGAAATCTCAATATAAGGATTTTGTTCAGCATAATAATTGAAGAATTCTACTTATTGATAACATCTCTGAGTATTTCTCCAAAGGCACCCTTTCATAATTCAGTGAATTTTTCAGTGCAGATAAAGCGTAGGGATCACTCTGCAACTGTATTCAACCAGAAGAGCCAAGTGATCAATTCAAACAGTTTTAGTCAACCAGACTGGACAGAGAATCCATCATATCATGCTACCAAACTTGTTGAAGTTGATGATTTATGTGGATATGATACAATACAAGGTCAATATACAGCCTGAAGACAATGGATAATATTAGGAACGTCAGCAAATTATTTCTCTAAATCACATCAGATATAGAGCTATCTTGATCTTATAGGACCAAACCAAATACAAGTAGAAACAATGACAGTACGCGCATAAAACCTCCCCCAGTTCACTTGGGAAACCCGGTAACAGGATCCAAAAGAGCCTGACCTTGATCAGAAAGCAAAACCGGACCTGGTCCAGGCCTTGTGCAGATGAAATAGCTGATATTGCCTCTGAATCTCTGTGCAGGGACTTCGTCCCGAATTTCTGGAGGAGCCGGCAATTTCTCAATGTCATTTATATCCTCCAAGCCCGCATCTTTCAGTATGGACTTGTCCCCAAGAATGTAGCTGGAAGAAAGAAAATAGTAAATGGCGTATTAGGATACATCCATAAGGATGCTTGTGGGCGGTGGCAGTTACACGGGATCTTCCTGTCTTTCTACCGCTCAATTCAGTGGCATTTCCAAATAAGTTTGCAATTGCGACCAGAATCAATTTTGTGATTCTTTTAGAGTTTTTATGAACATAGGGTAAAGACTGAATGGAGAATATACAGAACGAGCGCATAATCGCCAGTCAAAGTTTTTCTAATGAAAATGTGAACTGTGATTGAGCAGCACAGGGATATTCACGGCAATGCTTCATCCTTATGACTTAAAGCAAAGGGAACTTCCACAGCGTCACCGGCACTTCCTATGGTGCTAAATTGCAGGGGTTCATGTCAATAAAATGCATTTTGACTTGATGAACTGCGTGAGAGAATTTTAGGATCTACCACATCAGCAGAACAACCATTCAAATGGACTTGTATATGCAAACCTTATACCTGCTTAGGTCAGTGTCGGGATTTGGAGGGAAGTAATATAGCAGCCTTCGCAGCAAAAGCGCTGCTGCCTTCCTGTCACGAGCAAAGAGAAATCCATTACACCCGGCATCATAAGTGTATGCCCCCTGCAAAATCGATAAGGATAATTCTCAGAATTAGAGTTTCCATCAATTCGTGTAACTGTTGGCAAGCACCGATTTCAGGTTATAGATTGAGTGCATTTCCTTATAGTGTTCTTTGTAACAAAAAGAACAGGAAAAAGACAATCTTCAAGTCATTTTACTAATGAAATAGTCTTGAGTCTTCCGCATTGCCATCGATGCTGAGCAAATTTAGATGTACAGTGTCAATTTTTTCAGGAGTGAAAAAACTTGAGTAAACAAAATAAATCATCTATCTTCATTCTCTTTCTTTTGCGTGAAAACAAAATCAAGGGAATGGGGCAGTAAAGATAACCTGAGGAACTCCTTCATGACGGTTCAATTTCTCCACACAGTTGATTATCCTGAAGTACAGCAAACCTCAAGTTCAACTAGCTGGTCGTATCAATTAAAATTGCAGAGAGCTGAAATTACATCAGCCGTCTGACTTGAGAATGAACTCGCCTGTGGGATGTATCATTCATGTAAAACAGAGGTGGGGATGTATCCAGACAGGTCGCGTGGAACTGGTTACTGTCTGCACAGGTCAATTTTGCAAAAGTTGCGAAGTCGCGACTTCGAATGGCCCTCTCCATTTCTACGATGCGTTTCGGTACCACTTCCTTTGGCCCAACATTTAGTGTCAAGACAGTTAAATCTCTCAATATGCATATATAAACCAGAAACAGTTATACACCATGCAAATCTCAAAGCAGGAGCAAGCAGTCTGAACTTCCCGGGGGGGGATGACGAAAATCGCCATGAGGATATCATTGCATAAAAATGAACCTTTGCTCGATTACAAATCTTATGCTGCTAAGTAGGAGAACAGAGGAGCTGAAACGAACCTTTGCTCGGTAATGTAAAAACGGACTAGTTGCAACAGTTAGGGGCGCCCCCTCGGCACTACTTATCTCCTTTTGCTGGGAACTCACCTACATCAACGAAAATAAGATCTGGCGGAAGAAGCTTGGTGCAGCACACACACAATTCATTCATATAGTCAACATGTGTATTTTTTGGCTTAACCAGAAGAAATAGAGGAATTGACTTATGAAATAGTTCTTGGTGGCTTATGGCTAAGCTAATAGAGGAAGTGATAGCCAGAGTGACAGGTTTGAATTGGGGGCGGTGGGTGATTAAGGTAAGCCAAGAACAGAGAACGGAAAGAACATTGACACTACATTTGAATTTACGAAAGTATTGAGTTATGTCGTATAGGTAATAGTCCTCACTGATGGCAGGTCAGTGCGAACACACACTCGAGAAGTTATCCTACTTGGAGGTGCAATATATACGATATTACAGGCATGTGATATGCACCCAGTGAAGATTGATCAGGTAAAGCCATGTCCTCATTTGGCTACATTCAGGACACCTATGTTTCTTTCGTGAAGTAAATAATTACTTGCTTCATATTGTGTATTTTATAAAGAATTTTTTGCTTAAATTCACACAGACTTTAAGAGACACATGATTCTTGGGAAACTGAGTTATAGAGCCCAGCACATCGTTCCTAAAAGTCTCGGTGATGATTTTAAGAACTGTGGAGCCAGACTCACAAACCACTCAATCTGGAAAGACACATGATACATGCTCCTTTGCTTAAACACGCGATTGTAAACCAGAGCCCCATATGCATGACTGCATACCACCGCTATTAGAATTACAAGATCCTCCCAGTGTTTCTCATCCTCCAGTTGAATTGCAAAGCTGTCTTTCCCCTTTTTCTCATCCTGTAAAAGAAATATATATATTCATGTAATCTAACCATCACGAGCTTTGTGAGGAAACTTCCAAAACGCATAACGTTCCTTGTTTGTGTTTCAGTGGTCACTACCAAAGAAATGAAAACATGCAAGAGCATTGGTAGTTGGTGATAACACACACCTTTCCCAAGACCCACTTGACAAATCCACCATGTAAACTCCGGCACGCGCTCCCTGAACCTAGCCTGCAGGTTGACATAGAATTCTAGTTCAGAGCAAGATATAAGAACTTTATTTGTAAGCTTCATATGTATGATACACTACTGTTTAAAATTGGACAAAGCACAAGCAGCTGAGAACGACAACCCTCCCTAGACCCTTTGTCATTCAACGATGCATGCCTATATAATGTCTCTCATGAATGGGTATACCTTACATCTGATTCTGATTCTTTTACATGACTCGGGCTTTTGTAATTAAGAAGACTGACGAATTAATAAGCACCTTGCTACGGTGGATAGCTGGCTCATGTCATCCTTCACATTCATCAGTTTGGCAAGGGCAAAAACTGCAAAAACATGAAAGTAATCCAATCTTAAGTGACATCAAATTGACAAGAATGATTTAAATGGGCCAAAGTTTCAAGGAAGAAAAAAGAAAAGGAAGATAGAGTGTATGATTTCATCGTGATTGGTCGGCGGGTCGGGCACGCTTAACGAAATTCCTAGGCCCACCAACATCGAATCTGGGAAGGCCGGCCCAATTTTGAGGGCACATATAACACGGAATGTTGCTCTTCCAAAGGAGAACGTATTGTCATCACATTCTGCCTCAAATCCATCTTCGAAATGTTGTTTTGGTTAATTTGTACCATCTATTATTACCATCATAAATCCATAGTGGGTGCCGATAATGAGTTACGATCACTTATCATATAATCAAGGAACTAAGTGAAGCGAAGGCACTTTTTTAATTACCAAGACAAGCAAAACCAGCTGCTGAAGAAGCCAGACCAGTCCCAGTAGGGAAGTTGTTGCGGGAAGCTATGTGAAAATGCAGTCTCATCCAGTCCTCTTTCATTATCTTGATGCCCTTTTCGTCGTCTTCAAAATTATCGCCTCTTGAACGAATCTCTCTCAAAGAGTTTTGGTATCTATCACTTGACAGGGACATCTCCTGCAAAAAAAAAAAAAAAAAAAAAAAAATCAGAGAGAGGGGTATTGACTTTTATTATTAGGAACCATGATACTTGACTAACGGGTGTATTATAGTCTAGGTCAAGGAGAGGAATATTTGGTGCTGATAACCATGCATGACGTACTATAGAATAGCTGATCAAAAAGCCGCAACACAATCAGCCAGGTACTCGAGTTTTGACCCTCAAATACCTTAGCAAACTTTGTATAAAAAAAAATCGCCCAGGAAGATTGGCGTAAGAAGAACGTGACGGGTATTTTCTTGCTTGTATAGTCGGATCTCCTGATGCTTGAAATCTCGATGGGGGACCGAACACCATTCACTCGGCATACCTTGCCATTGAGCCACAAGCGGTCCTTCTCGAACTTGGGGCTCACAGCAACTGTTGTGGTCGCGCACAGGTGGTCAAGATCCAGAGTGATGCTGATGCTCTCGTTGACGGCCAAGATCAGGGCCTCATTCCTCTTGCCCCAGTACTTGATCACAGAGATGTTGCTTGGTGCTTTTGCTGTTACCATTAGTACCCACTCTCCCTCCATGTAATGAAACTGCCACAAAGCTGATTTGAGAACCTGCGGTTAATAGTCAAGAGAAAAGAAGAAAGAAAGGAGAAATAGAAAGGAGAAGAAGAGAGGAAGAAATAGATCATAAAAATCAACAAGGGAATCTTGATTTAAGCCCTACTATGGCATCCCAGAATGCCACTTTCTAATGCGATTCTTTAATCTTTACACTTATAGCGCAAGCGGAAGACAATACATACATAATCAAGATATTACTTAATTAGATGGACATATCAGTAAAGCAAATATCACATCTTCATTTCATATATTATTTATGTACAGGGGTGATATCAACAAAGGACTAAATCTAGGAGGTCAAAAGGGTGTACTACTCTCATATATCTGTCACGTCTCAACTCAACAAGAATAAGGGTGTGACCGTCCATTCTTCGAAGGATGCAGCCTCAACATAATCAAAATTCAGCCTGATATCAATATATATATGTGTGTGTGTGTGTGTGTGTCTATATATATATATATATATATATATATATATATATATATATATATGACAAAAATGATATTTAGTTACAATATCAGAGTTTTTCTATAATCCACCAAAAAGATATATACACCTTCAATAAAAACTTCATAAACTGACTAATTACATATAACTCATACCAAAAAGTCTCTGCTATCAAGAAGCCCTCCCCGTTAATGCAATGCTCACGTCTTACTTGTGGCTCGATGAAGAACCTGTACAAGCAAGTAGATGAAAGGAGTGAGTTACAATGGCTCAGTGAGTAATACATTCCTTCTAAACAGATCGAATAATTACTATGCACATTCAAAATACAAATACAACTCACTTTCACCGAAATCCGAAATTTAACAAACCTTCAAGACGAAATTGTGATATTTCTTATTTTAACATAATATGTTTATAGTAGAAATACCCTCAATAATAACAAAGCAAACCCTAATGGTCCAGCCCATTGGCCAATCTCATAAAAACACACGTTAATGATCCACTCCATTGACCAATCTCATGCTAAATTATCTAACCATGGTCATGTGTAACGCCCATGACAAAGCAACTAAGATTCCCCTATTGGCTAGGTCTCTACCTATTATTAGCCAGTGACTCGGTCTACAAGCATATATTAGACTAATATGCACGTACTGACACAGCCTTCAATGGATCATAAAGACACTGAGCATAAACCATCAACTCAATCTCTAGTAATCTACAACCATAAAAATCAGTTCATATATCACAATGAGTTCCTAAACTAATTCAGAATCCATTTCATAAACCAGTTCACAACTCAGGCATTCGATATACAAAATATCAAAGCACCTTTCAAAACCACATCCATAAATCATGAACTTTTCAAGATTCTTTCATAAAATGTTTCACAAACCATTTATAAGCAATCATTCAAGTTGAAGTCAAGAGATGACTTCACATTTCAAACAACAAAACAATAGTAAAGGTTCGATTTTGTTTTATGCAACAAAAAATGTTATTTATTAACTCATAGCATACTTAATCCATAATGTTTTTCAAAACATGAATTTAAAACATAAAGAAGAAATAATATCACTCACTTAAAAAAGCCAAAAACTAACCTACGATGGTTATCTGAGCCTATGCACTTGAATTCCTAACAATTAACCGAAAAACGATATCAAAAGGCCGAGTAAAACGATATTCTTATGAATGACTTGACTACACTATGCCTATTTGTAGATAAAACGATACCTATGAGCCAACAAAATGCTCGGCCATAGCAAAAAGTTATTGTTAATCCCCTATGCGCAGTTCATGCTCTAAACTTATTTGGGCCATTGCTTCCTCTACATAAATCCTTTTTAAGCAAGCGTACAGTCAATAAAAAGCTATTTTTATATACTACAACAACCCTAACTCAATCGTCCCAAAACCTCACTGAAAATGGCTGAAATTTAGGCCCAAAGGTTACTGTTCAAAATTGACCAGCACACGTGACGAATTCAAAATTTCGTTTTGGGCAAACTATAGCTCAAATCGAGATCCACAAGATCCTACAACTTCACCACATCCTAAACTATCATTTCTATATAAATACACAGCTCAACGACTTAAAAATCGGATTTTGCCGCACGAATCTCCTAATTTCGAATTTCAAGCCCTAAATTCAAAACTACTCCGATTGAACGAACGAGGGGCACAAGTGGTTACCGAGCATCGCGAATCAGAGTTGAATTAGCTTCGTGAGGCATCCATGGCAAGAACGTGAGAGCCCCTCTCCTCTTTTCCCCTTTCTTCTTCTTATTCTCTTATTTTCTCTCCTCTCTTTTTCTTTCTTTTCCTCGAGTGATCTCTCAGTCTCTCTTCTTAAAAGAGCCAAAGCTTCCACTGTTCTCATAAACTTTTTTTTTTTTTTTGTCTTTTTCCCTTTTCACTTTTCAAAGCCCATATTTTACAATATCAACCACCATGGCTACGACCCCGGCCACCACCATCCATCATCACCAACCTCACGGCCATATCCAAAAGGTGTTGACCATACCAAAATGGTCCCCAACCTCTTGGCTGTACCGTACTACTCCTCACCAGTATCACTGTCATCATTGCTGCTGTCATCTGGATATGACAAAGGACCTATGATTCGTCCCTCAACCTTCGCATATATGGCGACAAAGCGATATGGGATATGATCAGTCGGTGATCCTACATCTATCCATAGTGTAGCGTGATACTTTTATCAATCAAGTTTGGTAACGTTCGCAAGTCGCAAACCCGAAAGCTCCTCAAAAAAGGACAGGCTAAGGCAAAGGTGTCACATGATATGAGGCTGTAGTGATTGAATGACAATCACCATCACCTTAAGATTTTCGCGTCCTCTCAATCACTTGTACTAGAATCGCATGTGTCTGATGTATGATCTCAAGATGTTTGTGGTCTTAATTCAATTTAGCGGAAGGTATATTTGTCACAAATTTACTAGTTTGGGTTTTTTACGGTCGAATAAATTAGTTTGGGGGTAAATTTGTCATAAATGTAGTAGTTTAGAGTTTTTTATGGTTAGTCGGGGTAAATTTGTCACAGGTTTACCAGTTTGGAATTTTTCATGGTCAAAAAAATAATTTGAGATAAATTTGTCACAGGTGTACTAGTTTATGGTTTTTCAGGGTATTAACCCTTACAATTATTATAGTTATAATATATTTTGAGTTTGAGCCGTATTTCCTATTCGGGATCCCAAGAAAATCATTTCTTTTTACATGACAGGCAGTTGAAATCAAGGAAAGGTACCTGTCAGATTCTTTTTATCATGCTCATTTCTTTTTGGAAAAGAAGGATGCAGCCTAGAACGCGCAAATAAGGCCTCTAGAAGTGGACAGCCTCGCTTTCAAGCGCGGGGGTGGTTTGAGGTCCTCTGGCTTTGATCGCCTAATTGGGTCTTCGTGCAATTAGTGCATAGTGGTGTCCTTTCCATGTGCAATAGTTGGTTGTGAATTCGACGTATGGCTTTGCTCTTGAATAACATCCGAGAGTGGATCCGAGCGTGTTAGGTAGCAAATAAATTTTGTGGTAAGAAGATTGAGGGATTCCTATGTGAGAAATTATGAGAGCTAAACATTATATGAGTTATTGGGTATAATTAAAAGTTGGGAAACACTTAAAAATGTTTTGAGTGACTTGAGTAATATCTATTGTATTACCTGAATTATGGTAAAATTTTGTGTTGTTCTTATCGTGAAGTTTCTCATTCTCTCAATTATATCAACTTTATTAGCTATTGCTGATACCTAGATTTTGGCGATTTGTTTAAGTGTTTATTAATTGAATTGGAAAATTAGGGATTAATTTCTAATCCCTTAAAAAAATAATTTTCATTAAAATTGCATCGCATGTAGACATTAGGAGCATTTGCGTCACTACTTTTAAAATTTATCAAAAAAAATTACAATTTTTTTTTTTTTAAAAGGGCAGTCAGGCCGGGTTCGGACAAGCCTTGGGCTGGCCCCTTCCTCTCTTCCCTTCTCTTTTAGGCGCCTGGGCCAGCCCTTCTCCCCTTGCCTCGGCCCGGCCCGCTCGGCCTTCTTCTTCCTCCCTTCTTCTTCCACGCGCGGGAGCAGCAGCCTGCAAAAGGGAATAAAAAATTAAGCGCGTTGCGGCAGAAGATCGGGGAGGCAGCGCCGGCGCGATCCGCGGGTCGGAGGGCTACGTCGGCAAGGCAGAAAAACAAAACAAAAGAACAGAACAGAAAAAACAAGGACGGAGGGGGAGGATAGAACAGAAAAAGAAGAGGGAGAGTCACGAGGGTGAGACCAGAAAGAGAAACCGGGGAGGAAACAAATGAAAAGGCTTCAAGAGAGAGAGCTTGAACAAGTGTGAGAGCAAAAACGGAAAGGGATCCGAGAGAGAGAGGACAGAAGAGGAAGTCCGAGAGAAAGGCCGAGGGTGGGAAGCTCGAATCCGGCGGAGAGAGACGGCGAACTGAGAGAGCGATGCGAGCAACCGAGAGCGGCTTAGTCACGCACGGGCTTGTCCGAAGACCTTCCCGGCGACATCCTCGGGCTGACCAGGTAGGTTCGGCCCGTCCTTGCTCCATTTTAGGCGCACCGGGCCGGAGCTCGCGGCCGTCCGGCTCGCGCAAGCTCCGGCCCTCGTCGCCTTTGCGTTTCGTTCCCATGTTCTTTGTATGTTGTGTTCGAGACCCCCAAGGCACGTTCGAGGCTTGGTTGAGCCGGAAACCTTTAAATTTGATAGTGCACCCCTAACTGTTCGACAAAATGCTTCACATCTGAAAAGTCAATTTGTGTTTTAGCTTAGACTCATTCGTTTTACGGAAAATGATTTCAGGAAAACATTTTTCGGATTTTCCAGTGTTCGTTTCACGGAAAATAAATTAGCCAAGGAAAATGTTTTCATCATTGCAAAAAACAACCTTTAAAAATGAAGAAAATATTTTCCACTTTTCAAAAGTGAAAACTTAACTTCTTTCACCTTACTTATTTTTATCAACACATTTTCGTTTTATTTTTATTCTTTCTTTTTCTTTTTTTCTTTTTTTTTGAAAAATCAATTTTTTTATTTTTTTTCCTTTTCTTTCTTTCCATTTCATCCTTCCTTGACCTTGGCCGGCCGCCGCCATCGCCAACTCAAGCCTTCGCCCCAAGCCGGTGAGGCTCCACCTAGCCCGATCTATGGGGAAGCCAAGCTCGCTCGAGCCCGATGAGCTCGGGCCTCGCCTCAGGTGAGGCGGAGCATTCGGGGGAGGCGGAGCTCAAGCCTCGCTAGATCCGACGAGCGGGCGAGGCTCGGGCCGTCCGTCCGAGCTCGCCGGATCTCGGCGGAGCTTGAGCTCCCGATCTAGGCGAGCCCGAGCTCCACCACCGATCCAGGTGAGCTCGCGGCTCGCCAAAGCTGACGAGCCTCTAGCGAGCTCGGGTGAGATCGGCCGAGCCTCGAGCTCACAGATCCGGCGACCCGCGTCTTGGTTGGCCGGCCGGCGCGAGGCATCGTCAAGCTTGCGTTGGCGGTGGAGGAAGGAGGAAGGAAAGAAAAGGAAAAAGAAAAAAGAAAGAAAAAAAAAAATAATAAAAATTTCGATTTTTAAAAATACAAATAATTAAAAAATTCATTTGAAAAAAAATATAAAAAATAAAACTAATTTTTTGGTCAATTAAAAATATTAAAATTCAATTTTTGATAAGTTTTTCCAAACAATTAAATTAACTAACGAACGGCGGAAAATATTTTCCACTCAAAGTTCGCTTTTAGCCAAACACCGGAAAATATAATCGTTTTCCAAGAAAATAACTTCATAAAAATATTTTTAAAAAAATGATATTTTTTCGCGAAACGAATGGACCCTTAGAATTGATCTGTGCTTGCATACGTAGCTGTTGAATCATTTTTTCGTTTTTTTGTTTTGTCGTGGTCTTCGCGAAATAATCCTGCGTCGTGGGGAGAGCGAGGGTTTTATTTGTTCCGGTGAACGGATTATCGGTCGTCGGAAAAGGTGGCCGGCGGCGGTCGCTGCCGGTCGAGCAGTATGACCAACGGGCGATGGTGGTCCAAGCACCGGTGAACTTTCGCCGGAGATGACGTTCGTTGGCGCTGGTTTGGTGGAGGAAATCGTCGGACGGAAGGGGCTGCATGAAGACGTCATGGGGGCTGCATGAAGACCAGAAGAAGAAGACTAGCGGGAGGAAGAAGACCAGAAATAAAAAAGATTAAAAGAAAATGAAGAAAAAGAAAAGCAAAAAGGATAAAAAAATAAAAACAAAGAACAAAAAAAAAATATAGAAATAGATAAAAAGGTTAAAAAGAAAAATCACAAAAATTGGGAATGGGCCCATGAAAGGATTTTTGTTTTTGTGTTTTCTTCGAATGGGCTTTGGGGTCGGCCCGCTTTTTAAACGACCAGGACCGATGGGATCCGGGGTTTAGTAGGGCCGGGTCTTTTGACCCGGTCCGAATTGTTTTTCATATATTAAAAAAATCCAAAAATTTTTTAGAAAAATAAAAATATTAAAAATATTAAAAAAATCATAAAAAATTTCAAAATTTCAGAAAATTCATGGAAAATTCAGAAACCTGAAAATTTATAAAATTTTCGGAATTTTTTAAAAAAATCGAAAATATTAAAATATTAGAATTTTTTTTTTCAAAAATCCCAAAAATTCCAAGTTTGTTTTAGAGTTCCCTAAAAATATTTAAACTAATTCTCGTACAATTTTCTTTTAAAAGGTGTGGGGAAATCATCGGCCTAATATTGTGCTTAAAATTGAACAAGCCTACACGGCTTCACCTTAGGTATCTAATTATCCTCGGATACAATTGCCCTTGATTGCACACTTACGACACGATGATTATGTTCCCCTTGGTATAATTAGGATTGTCATTTATTTATCTCTTAATGCTAGGTGTTTATTTCTCTTGCAATTCATTTAATGTTTACTTTAGTTGCTAATTGTTATTTTGATGATTGCACACGAGCATGATCACCTCACATGTTAGTGGATAAGTCTAAAATCAATCCAAACTACTTGACAAAAGTCTTTTTGAAATGAACAAAATTAGGTATGAAAAAGGCACTAATTGATTAATTGGTGTAATCAAGTCCTCGATTTTAGATTCTCTGGTTGAGTAGAAAATAAGGTACACCTCGCTTGGTTTCTAGCCGACCTCCTCATTAGAAGATTTTCATGAAAATCCAAGGTCACGCGGGGTATGGGCTTAGGAGAACCCACGTCTAATTAAGGATCATGAACCCACCATTTGGATAATACCCCTAAACCTATTTAGATATTTCTTTCCCCCTCGAGACGGAAAAAATAGCTCTCGACAGCTATTATTTTTCATTATAAATCTCTATTGAGGGTGTGAACACTTGTCAATTAAAAAGGAAGTGAGATAGTGTTTTAAGAGGTGCTTGAGTTTGTAGAAGCTAACTCCCAATGTTTCGTATAGAAATAACACCTTGTACAAGCTATAAAATTTGAAGAGTTAAATAGTCAATTCAAATCTTGTCGAGGCGGTTAAATTTAGAAGAGTGGATAGACCAAGTGGAAGGACAAACCATTATAGGTTTAATTTGTATCTCTTTGATGTGCTTTATTCTTTTAATATCTGTTTCATGGAATACTTTATATTTCAGTGGTCGCTTCCCATTTTAGTCTCACATTCTACATGTTTTTCACAAAAAGGTTTTGAATTTTTCTAAATCAACTGGTTCACCCCCTCTTAGTCCTTCTTTGTTTTCTATTTTACGAGAAACAAACGAGACAACAATTGCCACTCATTAATTAGAGAATCGAAATCCACCTCTCTCTACTTGTATCACGTACTTAAATTTTGGGGCCCATAGTCTTTGCTTTCCAAGATTATATCCCTTTCTCATTGGAAAACATTATTGCTTTTGTGGACCCGCACCCTCCATTCCTGCTAACCAAATAAATAAAATGGCATTTACTAAGTTTTGGTGATCATAAATAGAATCATTTATTCCAAAAAAAAAGAAGAAGAGAAAAATCAAAATGGGTAAGGTCGCATTCAATTGGCAGATTAATTCGGTGTACTTCTCTAGCCTTGGAAGTAGGGTAAGAATTTTTCTTTCCCGTGACGAAAAAAAATTCAAGATCAGTTCCTTTTTTGTCAGAGTGTGGAGTGCATATAACCTGGGGGATCTTTCTTTCTCATTGCTCTGTTTCAAGAATTGTATTATTTTTGGGGATCCTGTACTAGATGTTCAAGAAGTTCACCCGCCTTTCGAACTATATTCCCTTTCCCCTACGTTTTGAGTGTACATGCACACTAGTTTTTTATGGGATTTTGGAGCTTAAACAAACCTGAAGTCGGTGAGATTTATGCTTGTATGTGAAAGTCATGGAGGTTTTTAGGAAAGTATTCAGTTGCTTCAACAAGATTCAGGTCTCTCTCTCTCTGCCTCCACATGAGGAGAGTCTTAACTTTTTTAGATACTACGACTATGCAGCTTCTTCCTTGGATTGAGTTCTCGTCCTTTTGAATTTGTCCGAGTCTCTTTCCATGAGTGACATTGGGTAGATAGGGGGCTAATAATTGCATGGGCTCTGTTCAATCCAAGCTAGAGGTGAGCATGATTTGGATTAGGCTGGTCCAACCCCTAACCCTAAAACCAATCTGCACAGTGTTGGTCCTCAATTTTTGGGATCGGGACCTGATCCTATTAAGCTTGGGACCAAGGACTGGACCAACTTAATGGGTTTGGTCTGGTTCCAAGATCAACTCGAGACCAATTGATAATTTTTCAAGTTCATTTTTTGTACTCCATGAGAAAGCAATGGAGGATCAAACCGACTTAATGGGTTCGATGACGAGCAAGGTCAACTAAGAGAGACGAGCGATGAGCATCAAATGGGGCGAGGTCGAGTGGAGCAAGCAGCAAGCAACAAGCAGGGCGAGTATCGAGCGGCGAGCGGCACGAGTGACTAAAAGTAAGCGAGGCGAGTGTTGACTGGCGAGTGAAGAAATTATTATTATTATTATTATTTTGGAAATTGAAGACTAAGACGACAAATAAGACAAAAAAAAAGAGTACTAGTGGAGGATGTCATGAGAAACTATTTATGCCCTTTTGGACGCCATGATGACTCCTCACAAAAATATTTTCCTCATTTATAAATTGTGATTGTTCTTTTTTTTTTTTTTTTTTGGTGCCGGAGGAACGCTTTGGCCGACGGCCGCCACGTAAACCCCTGTGTGGCACTAGCAGTGGAAACCACCACCCCGACGCCACGCTTCAATCACCTAATGATCCGCCAACCTCCTTGCGTTGCCAGCCGCAAGGGCTTCGAACTCCCGACCTCCCCTCAAAGGTCCGAAGCCTACCCACGGAGCCACCATGGCCAGTGGTTATAAATTGTGATTGTTGACGCCATAAAAGACATTAAAAATCTAAGTTATTAAATAACAATATAAAATCACTTGGACTCCTTACTAATGAGCTGTGTAATATTGTTGACGCCGTTTGTTTTAGGATTTTCTTTATATAAAAATTTATAAATAATATATTAGATATTTAATCTATATACAAACAAGGTTGGTCCGAGTTGGATCGACCATAAATTATCGGGACCGAGAACCAACCCGCACGCATATTGGTCTAGGAATCTTAGGATAAAAATCAAACCCGACTAGGATTGGCAGGATGGGCCCAGATCGGTCCAGGATTGACCCTAGATCAATGCTCATCCCTAATCCAAGCACGAAACGTGGAGAATCGTAAGTAAATCGCGGTACTTTGAACTTTTTGTGCAAAACCGACAGTGACTGTTGAAGTTCACAATGACTAGAAAAGCCTGGCCTCAGCCAGAGTCAGGACATTTCTTTGTGGCTGTAGTGGTGGTGCCGACATGTCTCTAATGGTAGCTGAGCTTTGTAGTTGAGGTTAAAAGCAAGGACAATGTCATTGAAAAAGCAAATAAGGTTTTGTAGTCAATGTCTGGCCAAGAAGATAAGCTTGATGCTCATTCATGTATTTACAAGAAACCAACCAAGAAAAACTTCACCCATCAGCCTGTAGAAATTAAGGGACTGTTTGTTTAAATTTGTTTCTGTTCCTTGGAACACAAATTTTTGTTCTTTTGTTTCGGGTTACAAAAAAAAGAATAGAAACGTGTTTGTTTACACTTTTGTTCTCGGAATGATTTGGGACGAAACAAGAAGTAAAAAAAAATTGTTTCTTATTCCCGTAAACAATTCCGAGAAATACTTTTTTTTCTCTTTTTCTTCTTCTTTTTCTTTGGTCGGTCGCCGGCCTTGGCCATGGCTGGCGACCGGCCGTCGAGGGCCGGCGACCTCGCCGGAGCATCTCCGGCCCCGACGAGGCCGAGCTCGCCCGACCACCAGCAAGGTTTGACCTCGTCGGGCCACCACTAGGCGACGCCCAGCCTTGCCAGTGGTTGGCTGAGCTCGGCCTCGCCGAGGGCCGGTGAGCCTCGTCATGGCTAGGCGAGGCCGCCGGCCCTCGTCGGCCATGGCCGAGGCTGGCGACCGGCCAAAAGGAAGAAAGAAAAAATAAAAAAAAATAAAGAAAAAAATAAAAAATAAGAAGAAAAAGGAAAAATAAAATAAAAATATAAAAAATTAAAAGAATAAAAAAAAAAATTATACAAGTTTACTAGACGTATTTATTTTCTTTTTCTATTTTAGGAACATAAATTTTTGGAATAAACGTATTCTTGTTAAAAAATCGTTCCCCGAACAAAAACATAAACAAATTTAAACAAACAGCCCCTAAGCTTCCAACGGCTTCTCCCTTGAAGTCTTCCGCCTGCATTATTGTCATGAATCCAGAATCTAACAGTAGTAGCTGAAGAGAGATGGAGGCGCGCCTACTAGTGAACATTTTCAACAGATTTTTGCTGCACTTTCCAGGAATGCTGAGAGGAGTCACAGCTCTCGTTCTGGCCGCACTGTCTGCATTAGCATATCAGGGCATCCGCCCTCCGCCGCCCAAAACTTGTGGCTCTCCGGGCGGTCCGCCCATCACGGCAACCCGAATAAGGCTCAAGGATGGCCGATACTTGGCCTACAAAGAGCATGGAGTACCGAGAGAATTGGCCGAACACAAGATCATCTTTGTGCATGGCTCAGACTCCTGTAGGCATGACGCAGTGATAGCGACGGATGTTTCTCCGGTACCTAAAATTTTTCTTGTAATTAAATTTTTTCTTGTAACTGACATATTGTTCCCTGTTCATGAGACCGACCTTTTGTATTCTAACATCAACAGCTAGTTCTAGGTAATTTAGTCCGTGTTTGGTCGTCTGTTCAGGCGGTTCTTGAGGAGTTGAAGGTGTACGTCTTGTCATTTGATAAACCTGGATACGGAGAAAGTGACCCGGACCCGAAAAGGACCCCGAAGAGTCTGGCTCTGGATATAGAAGATCTTGCTGATCAGTTGGGACTGGGGACCAAGTTCTATGTGGTTGGGCATTCCATGGGAGGCCAGGCGACTTGGGGTGTCCTGAAGTATATCCCTCACAGGTATATACACCAACTTAAGTAGAAGTTCATCAACCCTTTAGAAAAGATTATGTCGTTTTTGGTTGGCTAGAAAATAGCAAGCATCAATTTTTAGGAGACGACTGCATACTGCTAAATGCATGTCTTCAAAGTACACCACATCATGGGCTCCGTGCCTTGTGAAGCCTGCTGAGCTTGGCGGGTCATGTGATTCTCGACCCGTCAACCAGGCCAACATGCGGAAATGACGTTACAAAAGAAGCAGGGGAGGTGGCTGTACATAAATATTGGCCTGGTTATGAACCCAGTCATGGCCCAAGCGCTGACAATGCTCAAGCGCTTGAGACCAACCTGGCTCGAGCCCGTCGATTGAGCAAGCTATATACTAAAACAAAACACAGTAATAGTGACTACTGCAATGAAGTAAGAAAAACTACATAGTCTCAGCTAAATTACCTTAATTATTCTTAGCCACATGCTGTCCCGCCAGATCCAATTGTTAATGGCGACGAGTGCTGGCAGGTTAGCCGGAGCAGCTCTCACCGCTCCTGTGATCAACTACTGGTGGCCCCGATTTCCCGCCAACCTATCCAAGAAAGCCTACTACTTGCAGCCACCACAGGACCGGTACGCACTCAGAGTGGTTCACCATGCCCCTTGGCTCACCTACTGGTGGAACACCCAAAAGTGGTTCCCCGCGTCCAGCGTCATCACTCGTGCCCCCCGCATCTTGGGCCGTCAAGACATGGAAATCATCCCCAAGATGATGGAGCGCCGCAATGATGCAGTAACTTTTCTCTCTCTCTCTCTTTTTTCCCCTTCACTCATAGTATGACTTACTGTTGTTGAATTAGTCCTAGCCAAAAGCTCAACTTGTCGGATAACTGCCATTGTTCTTTCATTATACAGTCGCGGGTGATCGTGAGGCAACAAGGAGAAGTTGAGTCGATCCTTCGGGACATGATGGTTGGTTTCGGGAGTTGGGAGTTCAATCCTAAGGATATTGAGAACCCTTTTCCAAACAAGGAAGGAGCGGTGCATCTGTGGCAAGGCGATGATGATAGGCTCGTCCCCGTTTCGCTTCAGTGGCACATTGCACAGAAGCTTTCATGGATTCAGTACCACGAGCTGCCTGGTGCCGGGCATTTTTTCCCTTATGCTGATGGGATGGGTGAAGCTATTCTGAAGGCACTTATAGCTGGCCAGAAGTAGAGTTGATTTCATAGTTAGCTTATTTTCCCCTCATCCTCTGTGTTCTTCAGATGGTTTGTTCTTGGAAGAGTTGAGAGTGTTAACCCAGTTACTCAGCTATTGGCTTTGAATTCCCTCTTTTTGCTTGTGTAATGCAATAAAACGGAGGATGATAATTGACCAGTTTAGGCACCAACAGTTGTTGCTCTTCATCTGTTATTATCATTGTAAGGCTTTTGTTCAGCAAAAACTTTAAACATCAGCAAATTATTTCTCCGAATCATATTAGGTATAGAGCCATCTTGGTCTTCTTGGACCAAATCAGAAGTACAAATAGATATTACCAAACCTGGAACAATGACAAGATGAGCATAAATGCTCCCTAAAGTTCCACTGTCAAGTCGATCCATCAGGACAGACGGCCAGTTTCGGGAGTCGGGAGTTCGATCCTATGGAAACTGAGAACCGTTTCCTGAACAAGGAAGGATCGGCGCATCTGTTTGTCGTAATAAGTGTCACTTGTGCTGTAGACGACAGGCACAGATCGTGACATGGATAGAATTCTAGAGGCGGCACCAATGGGCTGAAGGGGTGGTCCCGGTGGTGTCGCACTTTATCTAAACAAGGTTCAAGAGATAGCTCTCAGCCTCTCATGGCATAGCAAATTCTCCTGTGTGCTACTTAGTTTCCACCTGCACAAATACCGGTGCCATGTTCAGTGCATGTGATGCCATTTGGTCACATAAGTGTGAAGAAATTTCATGAACAGAAACAGGAAATGGAAGAGAGAAAGATGAAAAACAATGCAGAGTCGATGTGTATTCTTATTCAATGAATGCTCGTTTTCATCAAAGAACTCAACCACTCATTTTCTCTCTCCTCATCAGTTTTATATCAACTGGAGGACGACTACCAAATGAAGCAACTAACTAACAGAAAGTAAAAACAGAAAGTTTGACTTTACAAGTTTAAAACCGAATACTGATTCCTCAATGTAAACATGCTACACATGCTATAATCTCTGTTGTTGCTTTCTTTCCTTCCTCCGTTCTCATCAGCTTCTTTCCTTCCTCTATTCTCGACACTTTCTTTCTTTCCTTTGTGCTCGACAGCACTTACTGGTTTTCCAGTAGCTTCGCCTTCTTTCTTTTCTCTGTTTTTGACATCACTAGCACTTTGCATATTACTCTTAACAAAGTGCACGGCGAGTTTATACATAGAGCATAAGATACAACTAACTCGAAACACTAGAGAGGAAGTGAATAATTTACGTAACAAGTACCGACACCAAGGAATCACTGTACATAGTCCAGTCTCATGATCTTCTGACAGCATCTCTTTCTCTTTGGTTTGTCACGATAATTTGCACCAAAGTTCGATTTACATTCCAACTTCGGTTCGATCTAGGAACTCCTAAGTTATTTCACGCTCCAGCGCGTATAAGCACGCATGCTCAGCATCGCTGCTCATTATCACTCATGTCTAAATGTATGAGATTGACCATTATATGGTCGCAGCCCCACGAACATGTGCACAGGATTTCAACTCTCTCCTCATAATATTCATCGAAAGTCTCTAGCCCGTCCCTAATAATTGAACTCGTGCCCTCGTGAAAGGCAAGTGAGCATGAGATCGGAGGCTAGCCGTGCCCGATGGATCGTGCCATCTTCCTTCTCGGGAGCACAACTCGTGATTTTTACTATCGGTCAACTTTGCTGATGTCCGAAGGTTGCAAACTTGAAAGCTCCTCAAAAAGGAGGGACTAGGGAAAAAGTGTCATGTGATGGGAGGTTTTAGTGATCGAATGACTGTCACTATCACCTTTAGGATTTTTGGATCTCTTTTGAGCTCTCAATCACTCGGACTAGAAGAATGTGTGTCTACATCTTTAGTTGTTTCGGCCTATACGAAATGTTTGAATGGATAAGACATGAAAGGAAAATGACCCATAACTTTGGGTGATGCAATGAATTTAATCGAAAATATATTGGGAAATAGATTATATTGTCGTTAGGACGAAATATTTATAATATCCATGCAAACACATAAAAGAAGATCTCTCTTGTTACTAGCTATTTTTTTTTTGGTCATATGTTACTAACTATGTTACATGACTAATGCTAACGTAGTTTTTCTCAGTAACCTTTATATTTATCTACTTTATTTGGTTGTACAGTTGACTTTACAATTATCCGAAATACCAAATTTGTCCAATTGACACAGCATTACCCCCATTAGAAAAAATGTGGTACATCGATCCCCCTTCTCTAATCCTTCTTACATGAGGTGGAAGCATCGGAGCCCAAATGCCTTTGATTTTGGAGGTGGTAATGGGAGAAAAAACATCTTTTGACTCATTTTTTTAAAGTTTTGAATGACGAAAACAAACATTATCATCTTTAGGGGTAATTGATATGGTGGATAAAATTTGAAACCTATCATGTTAAAAACTGTTTTCAACTTTTAGAACCTGGAACTCATCCTATTTAATCGATCTGGTTTCAAGGTCTACTTGAGAGCCAATTTTATTATATCTTTTACTTCATTTTTTTTTAAAAGAAGATAAATAATAGTCATGGCAAAATAATATGAGCAACAAAACAGTTAAAAATAAAATATCAATACAAAACAAACAAAAATATGAAACAACATAGAAGCGAAGTTCGTTGAAGAAAGATAAATCTTTTTCTAACTTCGTAAGACAGTTCTAACCGGACCTATTTTCCAATGAAATCAGGATTCGGATCTGTTTTCTGAACATTGCACACCGTTGGAGTAGCTTCTCAAAGATGAACATAAAGCACACTTCCCACAGTGATGCTAAATCAGATTGACGGTTGACTTTGGATTAATGATTAGAGGGAAGTAGAATTAGGGACAAAATCCCTCCCCCAAATTAAATTAAAAATCACTTTTTTTTTTCTGGGGGCCTGAAAAAAACTTTAAAAAAAAATCAGTTGGTCCTTGCAATATTTAACCCAAAAAAAAACAAAAAACAAAATAAACAGACGAAAAAACGGTTTTGGAAGGAATCAAGGAGACCGGGGCCTTACCGCGGTCTATTTCCTCAGGAGCCAAAAAAAAAACACGCAGCAGGATGATTCTCGCCCAACGATCTCCGATGGACGGCCCAGATCCCGCCTCTGAGGGAGCGACCCCGGCTTTCCGACGGCCCCGATTTCATCCGCCCGCCGCCCGCGCCTGCCCGACGACCGACCCCCTCTAAATTCAGCGGGGCCCACCCCCTCCGCTCTCGGTCTGCCTCTACTTTCTCTCTCTACTTTCTCTCTCCTCCCCTTTCTCTCTCTTTCTCTCTTCTCCCTCGAATTTCCCCGACCGCAACCCCGAAGCCAATCAGCTCCTCGCTCCTCCTCACTCTCTCGTCCACGCTCGCGCTCGCTCTCTTTCTCTCTCTAGAAAACCCTCGGAATCCGGGCCGCCCCGGGCTCGCCTGATCCCGCCCGCGATTGATCAATGCAGGTAATTCGCGCCCGCGATTCGGGCCCCAGCTGCTCGATTGCGCGGAATTCGGGTCCAATTCGGGCCTCTCTGATTCGGTCTTCGTCGTCGTCGTCCCTCTCCCCGCCGCTGCCGTTTGCTCGACGCGCTTTTGGCCCGCTTTTTTTTTTTTTTTTTTTTTTTTGTGCTCGCGCGTGTTTCTGCTTGTGGGTTTTTGGTCGCTGCAGCTGATGGAATTTGGTCTGTTGCTTGATTCGCTGAGTCAGTTGAGTTGTGGTGCTTCTGTGTGTGCTTTTTTGTTTTTTTGTTTTTTTTTTCACTGGTGGATGGGGTCGCGCATTTAGCAGGGGAAGGAAGTGCGACGTGTTCTTTGCTTTTAGTTGCTGAGCTGCTAGACTTGATAGAAAATAGAGCGCGAGGGTTGCAAAATGATTCCTTTAGTGGGATAACGTCTGGTTGCTGTTATTGTTGTTGGTAGGAAAAAAAAAATTGAACTTTCTGTAACCCAAAAAAAGGGGGAATTTTTGCTGAATTGAGAATGGTTGGGCCGTCTTTTGCTGTATTTGCAGACATGGAGGGAGATTTTTGGTGCGGCAACTAATAACTACCTGGAGTAATTCATTGTTTTAATCTTCTAATCAATTTTTTTTTCTTTTTTTTGCTTTTTTATGTTTTAAAACTCGTGAAATTTTTTTGAAGATTTGAAGTGCTCGGTATCGTATTTTAATTTCTAAAAGTAACGGTAAAGGCAGATTTAGAGGAAAAGCACAGGTCACTTCGAGCGTGTACTTATCGTTTGGATAGTTCTAGCAATATGTTCATTCCTGCTCAATTCTGGTTTGCTTTTAGACATTTTCACTATTTTTTGGGATGCTTTTTTATTTGATTTTGGACGTGCTCATTTAAGCAAATTATTTAGATAATACGGTTCTTTGATATGCTAGTCAAGCAATGCACTAGGTGTTGATTCGGGGAGGTGCTGGTTTTCTATGTTGAAGAGTTGAGAATATTGGTAGTTTGAGCTGATTGTGGCTTATTTCCTGCAGAAAATACTAAGCAAACTTGAAATAGGACATATGCGTATGCGCTTCCAACCTTGGGTTACTTTGTAGTCTGCGAGTGAGGAATTATCTTCAGGGTACAATGTTATGTAGATATGGACTGTACTAGTCACTCGCACTGATGTCAGGTCATCTAAGATTTGAATCAGCTTCAGCTGGTACAGATGAGTTGGCCATTGCTGGGGGCCATCTAAACGGAAACAGGGCAAGCCATTCTCGATCTAGTCTGGATAGGTCAGGTAGTTTCAGGGAGAGCAGTGAAAACAGGATGTTCAACACCTTGACTAGTCTTTCTGGGGAGAATTCTACACCAAATGGGGACGTCCCTCCCATATCAGATTATCTAATGTTGGAACCTATTACAATGGGGGATCAGAAATACCAAAGATTGGGTGAGTTGCGGAGGATATTGGGAATTCCTTTTGGAAGCAATGCTGAAGATAGCCCTTCTGGGTCTGGTGTAGCCAAAGGTGCAGTTGAGGAGCTAAAGCGCTTCAAATCAAGTATTATGGTTACCACCCTTGAGGCAAGGTAGTGTCCGTTCCACAATACCAGTTATCTACATTGTCATTTTACCTCTGGAGAGATACTCTCTAGAAAATTTGCTACAATGAGCACACCATTGCACTTGTCCACTCGAAAGTTAAGCATGTAACTTCTTAATGAGGACAGCTCATGCTTATATGCCTCATTAACGTGTGGACACTCACATGCGCAAAGATCTTCATTGTATTTTCTGTTGAAACTGCTTTACTCTTGATCAGGAGGAGGGCACTAGAGTTAAAAGAGTCTTTATACAAGTTAAACAAGTATAAGCAAGTTTTGAATTCGAAAAAACATCAAAGGAATGGGACAACAGCTAATGAGAGATTAAGTGGGTCCAATCTGTCGAAGATGGCGGGTCAGAATCATCGAAATTCTTCGGAGCTGTTGACTCAAGGACTTGAAGATAGGAGTAAGCATGTTGTCCCGAATAAGCGAGTTCGTTCCTCAATGGCTGAACTTCGGGTTTGTATGAAAGATTAATTTTCCATGTAGACTTACCTTTTCCTTTCTTGCATTAAAATTTCATTTCTGGATATCTCTGTGTTCTCGGTCAACCTATATTTATTTGCCTACTCTTCACCCTCTATCTATCAACTTGCACGTGTCTTAAACTATGCGAATGGTGCCTACTACAAACTTCAGTGGGGTATGCAAAGTATTCTCCTGCCTTTCATGTTTTGTTGACCCTTGTCCTATTATGATTGCGTATTTCTTGTGCGGGCATTACAGGTAGGTTTCTTGAACTTTAGATTCTTTTCATGTTTATAAATCTAAAGATTTCAGATATACAAAGAGAAGTCCATCTTATCTCGTGGAGATATCATTATTAAGACCTAAAAGGGAATAGATTGTCTAAGCAGGTGTGCTAGAAAGATGTAGCTGGACATATAATATTTTTTAAGACAATCTAAAGGGAGAAATGGTAACAATAGCAAATATTAAATGGGTATGTTGATATATTATTGAGAATCCAAGTATGGGATACATCAATGTCCAAATCTTTTGGTGGAAGTACATGTAATAGCAGATTTAGCTGTTAATCAATATGATGTAAATTAACTGATCCAGTATTGAATATCAGCATGTTGACCTATCACTTCCCCTTTGAAGTCTTTTTGTATGGAGGCAATACGCCCTTGGTACCTTTTTTAATGGTATTCTGTTAACCTTTAAAAGAAAATGTTCCATCTTCTAGATTGACTGCAGCAACAAGTGATTATCATATGCTTATATTCCATGAAGAGAGTGGGTATGAGCTAAAGTTGGGGATAACAGTTTCCGAAGATGCATTAGGAGGACTTACTTTTCAAATTCTTTCATGAATTTATATATGGCCTATTTCTTATTTGCATAGTAACTTAGAATGTTACAAGTTTCACCTGATAAACTTTTGATTGGATCTGCACAAATCTCCGGGAGATAAATTCTCTTAGTTACTATGCTTTACTGTATGTGATCCTCCAGTGGCCTGTCTGTTAGAAAGAAGCACAAGTCTTCACAACTGTGTGCTTCTCATATATTTATGTCTGATGATGATTTAGATAATCTTGATGCTCATATGCATCAGAATGAATTCCGTGCAGATGATTCTGTTTTGTTTCTTTGTCATCCAATTAGTTAAAAGCTTGTATGTAAAGTTCCAAAAAGCCTCAATGAGACGGACTGCATGGCGTTCTGCAATATGGTTTGGTGCTAATTGATGCATACAATCTAGTGCTTTTTGCTTTTCGATTGAAAGATTGTATTAGAATTTCTTTGAGCATTATATGTTGCTTTATGTTTAGCTAACTGAGTCCTTAATTGGTTTTTCAGACGGACAGTCAGGGCCACACTCTAACAAAGCCGCCTATGGTCACCGGAAAAGATCGAGATATGACCAGAAATGTGGTTGAAGGTTCTGATTCAGCTGAAGATAAGAATCATAGATTACCTGCTGGAGGGGAAGGATGGGATAAAAAAATGAAAAGGAAAAGATCTATAGGCTCGGGTTTTTCCAGATCGATGCCTATGGATGGGGAGACAAAGCGACCAATGTTCCAAAAAGTTAAAACTGAGCCCAGTTTGCAATCCTCTGATGCCCAGGGGTCCAGGTATCTCATGATGTGATGGCATATTAAGCATCAATATATGTTACACTTTCTCAGTTATAAAACTTGTTACTTGCTGATGTTTGTAGAGTATTCACATGAAGAACAAATGATTGTATTTCATTGTCTTCAGATTGTTATGTCTGCTCCTAGGTTAAGATGCTTTCTCCAGAAATTTTAAGCTAACCTACTGGTTTGGGCTGTATGTTGCAGATTAAGTGTCCGTGAAGAAACGTCCACAGTGAGTCCTAGTCAGATGCCAAAATCAAAAGGGTCGAGGGCTCCCCGAAGTGGCTCTGTCGTGGCAGCAAGCTCACCTACTAATTTTTCTCGATCGTCTGGAACTTTTGAATCATGCGAACAGTCACCTAGTGCAAGCAAAGTTCCTATGATTGGTGGCCCTACTAATAACCGTAAACGTCCTTTACCCACTGAGTCATCCTCCCCTCCTATGGCTCATTGGGGTGGCCATAGACAAAAAATAATTCGCAACAGAAGAGCAAATATTGTATCTCCTGTCTCAAACCATAATGAAATCCATCCACCCTCTGAAGGATGTGCCTTGGATCCTGGTTTGAAAATGAGTTCTGTGGAGACAAGTAGTGCCCCCCTCATCTCAAGGGGTTTAGCTAATGGAATCCAACAGCTGAAGGTGAAATTGGAGAATGTTTCATCACCAGCGAGGTTACCTGAAAATGATGAATCTGGTGGTAGTCAAAATCGTGAAAGTAGGATGAAGGAGAAGAGAGCCGGTGCTGTTGAAGTAGATGAAATAGAAGGCGGAACCATCCGGGGTGTTAGCTCATCAATTGTACTGCCAAAGAAAAATAAAGCAGTCCCTAAAGATGATGTGGGAGATGGTGTCCAAAGACAAGGAAGGAGCGGTAGGTGCTCATCATTTACCAGAACTAACATTGCCTCAGCCAACGAAAAGATAGATAATGCAGCTTCTAAGCCACTGAGAAGTGCCAAGCCTGGTTCTGAGAAAAATGGGAGGTCAGTCATTAAATTTACTTGCCAATTGATTTAAATTGTTCTTCGCGGGATGATTTCCTTCATGCATATGTGTGCTTTTTGTGATCTCAGCAAGACTGGACGTCCTCCATTAAAAAAGGTGTCTGATCGGAAGGCTTTTGCTCGGCATGGGAAGTCACCAGCTGGCAGTACACCAGATATATCTGGTACCTTTTCTTTTGTAAAAACAATTTTATGCTCAAGGTTTTTCTTGAGACCCCCCACACTGTCAGAGTTGTTGTCCCTTCTCAGTTAGGCATCGTGCTGAAAGCAGCCTCCCAATGCTTCCTAATGCCTTTTGCAGATTTTCTAAATTTGGATTTAACTTCTAAAGCATGTTTGATGCAATAGGATTCTTAGCGACCTTTCATTCGCTAGAAGGTTATAGTATAATGACAACTCATCTATTAGGATTACTTGTGCTCTGCTAATTTCCATAGCTGGTTTCTCACATAAGTAATCTTGTGTGATTGTTTCCTACTTCAAGTGGAATACGTCTTGGATTAGAATTTCCTTATAGTACAAATATTTGTGAAAGTAGTTGCACTTGCCATCTCCTGTTTATAAGTTAATGGAAGTGATTGGGTTTTAGCAATTGGTTACTCGTGAAATCTGTTCAAGGGGAAGAACTTGTATCCCTCCAGGTTCTTTAAAAGGTTGTTTGGTTTTGCTCCAAAAGAACAAAAAAGATAACTTGCTTTCCATCCAGAATAAAAAATGAAGAAAATATTATGAGTTTTAATATGTTATTAGAAAATTATATAGGAATATACACATCAATTTTTTGTATGTTTAAAAGGTTTCAGGCATTCTATTCTATGTAAAAGTGAAGTATGAAAGCTCCCGAAAAGGAAAGCATAAAGGAAATCCTAAAAAAAACAACTGCAATAAGTTTTTAAATTTTCCTGAAACTTTGGGATTCTGATGATTTTGCTTATCCCATTCTAGGTGGATCAGATGATGACCGCGAAGAACTCTTGGAAGCTGCAAAATTTGCTTCTCATGCCAACCGTATGTGGACTGCTATTTTGAGATTGATTATGGAATTTCATCACGAATCCAATCTCTGTGCACTTATTATGAATTTCGGTTCTTTGATAGGTCAAGTCCATTCTGGAGCATTCTGGAAAAGGATGGAATCATTTTTTTCCCCTGTCAGCTTGGAGGACATTTCTTATCTGAAGCAACAGGTAGTAACTTACAAGCTCTTAAGATGTGATAATGAGCTTGGATATGTTTCTTCCTAATAATCCTTTTATTCCAAATCCCAATTGTTTTTTTTTTAATTATTAATTCTTCCTGTAAAAGCTATTTTGTATCAGATGAGATCCTTTGAGGAGTTACGTAAGAACTCTCTGGCAGCAATGCTATCCA
The DNA here is from genome assembly GCA_014182365.1 of Eucalyptus tenuipes. Lineage (NCBI taxonomy): Eukaryota > Viridiplantae > Streptophyta > Magnoliopsida > Myrtales > Myrtaceae > Eucalyptus > Eucalyptus tenuipes. The sequence continues at coordinate 27,008,497 of CM024543.1, read as the reverse complement.
GACAATGTTTAATAGTGGACAAAAGTACTGATTGAGAAAAAAATAAAATGTCTGATGCTACGTCCTTTGTTTAAAGCATTTTTTATTATTCAGGTTACATATTTATTGCATTGGGTAAATTAAGTTGTTATGTTACCATTTTCCTCAATCTCTAGCTGGAAATTTTATGCTACTGTTAGAAGGTTAAATCATACCACATGATTGAAATATTTATATAGAGCTAAGAACATCATGGAACCGAATATATATATATATATATATATATATATATATATATATATATTTTGGGTGATGGTGCTGTCTTTGGGCAAATTAACTGTCATTTTGTAGATAACTATTTATAACGACGTGACTACAACACGAGCATGCAAAACATTTTCTACCAATTCTCTTGGGGCAGTGTGTAATTCCAGAACTTTGCATGTGAAGCTTGACTTGGGAAATCATTCTACTGATCCTAACTCCAGAAAACTCTAGTTTCTTAAAAATTGTAGGAGTTCCACACTGCTTTTTCTGTCTCCCTGGTAGTGGGACAACTGACACTGGGGTTACTCTTCTCTTATTCATTTCAAATACTTGCAGTTGCTCAGCAGTTTTTCCCCTGGCCTTGTTATTTTGGCACGAATGTCAATAATTCTTTGCTCTTCAGGGTCCTTTGAGTTGACTTGAGTTCACAGATTGCGTAGAAACATACTTGAGTCTTCGAACTCCTGTGTTGTCATATCAACTATTTCTCAATTTTTTAAAGGTTTCACTCAGTCAAATTAAAACTATGGAGTGGCAAAATTAGCTTGCAAATTTTGTTGTTTGGTTCTTTGATAAATACGTTACACCATTGTTTTCTCAAATGTAGAGTGATCTCGTGCTCGAAGAAAGTATGAAACCTCACAAACATGTTTTTGGTGAAAGAGATGATGATAGCCAATGTCAATATGGATCGGGAGAATCAGGTGCCAGTGATGAGGTTATTCAACAAGTTGAAGACGAAGATGTTATATGTGGAAAGTTGAACCCAGGAGGGATGAATGTTCTTCCTCTGTACCAAAGATTATTGGCTTCTCTAATCATAGAAGAGGAAGCTACATTTGAAGAAGGTGGTGAAGGAAGAAGCTTGCTTTTTTCACACAACGAAGATGAAAATCCTGGGGCTAACTGCCTGGCTGTTGGAGTAAAATCAAGGAATGGAGATGGTTCTGTTTATGAAAATGATGTCATGCATGAGCTCCAAACTCCCATGCAGTACAATGTTACAAATTATTCTGGTAATGGGAGTATTAACAAAAGTATCCAGAGTGATCTTGACTTGATGCACAGAGATCAAGTATCGTGTGAGATATCCAAAAATGGTTTCCATGGCTTGGCAGCTGCATTTTCATGTGTTACTGGCATTTCATATCCTGAACAATACATGCATATGTCCATAGAAAGTAAATTACTGGTGGAGCTGCACAGTGTTGGCCTATATCCCGAGAATGTGGTAAATTTTAGTTTATGAAGTGCTTAATCATAGTCTTATTTTTCTTAAGCTTATAAAAATATCTTCAACTAATGTTTCGATGCATGGAGCGATTTCCCTTTCTGTGCTTCGCGACAGGAAAAGAAAAGGAGGGGGGGGCTGTGTTAGTATTCACATTCTGGACTTTATATACGCTATTCCTTTTTCTGATTTGATGATTGTTGCAGCCTGATCTGGTGAATGGAGAGGATGAAGTTATCAATAATGATATCTCTGACCTAAAGAAGCAACTCTCCAAGCAGGTTATTATTCTTGCACTCCATTTATTTTAGATCAATATTGGTTTGTAAGACATCTATGGCATGTCTAATGGATAGGGCCTGTTCTTGTACTTTCATCAGATTTGAACTCTTTTCTGGCTTTTAGACTTTCAAATATGTTTCTCACAAATCACAGACAAAATTTCAATGCTTAATGTTCAGGTTGGTGAAAAGAAAGTTCTCCTAGATAACTTACTCAAGGCAATTCCAGAAGATAGTGCAGATAACAGACGGTAAGTTTAGAAATTTGCTTCTGCCTCTTTGGTGAGGATTATTGTTAATTTGTTCACTAATCAAGTGATGAAACCTTAAGAGACGTGAAGATCTAACAATGAAATTATCTGCTCTGTAAAGCTGAAACGCGGAGAACTTTCTAGCTTTCTTCCATTTGTAAAATTCATCTAAGATGGCATATGGCAATCCTCTAAAGCTTCTCAATAGTTTTATCTTAAGAAAACACACCAAGTTACAGCTATGCTTCTAAAAATAGCAATCATTTGCTGGGTTATGATGCTCTATTATGCCCAAATGAAAGAGATTAAATTTACAAACCTAGAATAGTATGCGTCACACGTCAACAAGGGTTTTTGAAGTCCAGTTGGAGGGCTTGAGAGAGATGTATTTTCCTAGTGCTTGTTGAGAAGAAACAGTGGCCCTCTTATCATTGGCGAAAGCTTCTTAAATTAATAGCTGCATACAAACCATGTGGATGGAGTCAAAAAAATTTCAAATAGTACGATTGATATGTATATATACATACATGGACACAGTGATTGTAGGACTCTGCATATAAATGAGTGCCACTGCTTACAGTAGGTTGTAGAGACCTGTCCTTTTTTATCTTTCAAATATTATTTATTGAACTGGAAGGTTGGAAGAACTTTGAGGATTTTTTTAAGGGTATAGATCACCTCGACCGAATCATAATAAATCTAACGAAATCGTTGTGCTTCTTACTTCAAGATAGTTTCAGGTAAAGTTGAGCCCATTCATCAGCTCAATGCTGACTACTGGGAAGATAGTCACGGCCAGTGCAATTTGCCTATGTCTAACTGAAAATTGTTTGTACACTAAGAAAATTATATCATTACCATATCAATCACTAAATGTTGGTTGGCTTTTGTAATCTAAATAAATGGAGATCGTTATTGTCAATGTTTAAACTTGTCAACTCTTATGTTGTTTTTCCCAGTACAACAAAATTAAGATTATTGGGATTACAATTAGAACAAAGCTTTGCAATTGGGGATGAGTGTCTAGTTGTTTTTAATTAGTTGATAAATGTGTTTGATTTTCCAGGGATCTTGAGCGCACTGCAATGCAAAGACTTGTTGAGATGGCTTACAGAAAACAGCTGGTGATTTTTCTGTTCCTCTTATTTTATTTTTCTTAAGAGTGACAATTATTCCATGCATTTTTTTGTTTCTCATTTCTAAGCTCGAGAGCTTGTAACTGTCACATATGCTTGATATGTTGCTCATCCAGATGCTTCTGTTTTATCTAATTAATAAATTATCTGCACTGTGTTCAAGTTTTTCTAATGGGTTCAATAACATAGAAGTGGACAACTACTATGTGGAGAATATATCGGCAGATTTAATCAATCTCACAAACGAATGCCATGGTGGCAAAGGGGGAGGTTTCTTGTGCTTTTATGGTTACTACATTACGGTAATTAAAAGAAGTCAGTGGCGGTTTGTCTGTGGCGGACAAGTGAACGTGCTGCGGTTCTTTGATCTGAAATGACATCTAGCGTAGCCACTGTTTGTTTCTTATAAATTATAAAACCCATAGTTTTAGAAGGTCCATCGTCAGTGGTTATTCCATGGAATATCAAAGTTATTTCTCCTTCTTGATGTAAGGAGTTTTGGCATCAACAAGTGCTATCTGCCAGAGAACTAAGTATGCCAATGTATAGTTTTCCATGGTTGCCAGAAAAAGTAGCGATCAGCACATTTCTGTGAAAGGAGAAAAATCTGCAATCATAGTAATAATAGTTTAATGCCACTGCTGGATTTTTCCATGCACCGGGATGGTGCATTTCATTGAGTTTGATCACAGAAAATAACACTTTCAGCTTTTTCCAGAGTTACTAACTTCTTGCCTGAGTGAGGCATATAGATTTATCCTACCATTATATCTCGCTTATACATTGCATTAGTTTTATTTGGTGTATAAATACGCCATGAATGGAATAGAAATTTAAAATGCTCATCATTATATAAATGTAGTTTAAATATTGGCTATTAGTACAATAACACCTGCTATATTTGATCTTGAATTGTGACTTTAACCCTGAGAATTTTCTTATGCTCAGTTATTATCAGCTCGATAGAGTGCATTAACGAAATATTAATTGTGATTATGTGATCGATTACGTAGGGACTGGGGTTTGAGTTGTTTTGAGTAGTTTACTTGATATTGCACCAAATGACATGCCACTTTGCATGCTATTGACAGGCGACTCGACCAAGCATTGCTGCCCGCAAGGGGATCCCTAAGGTTCCAAAACATGTTGCAATGGCCTTCACTAAGAGGACTCTCGCTAGATGCAAGGAGTTTGAGGATAATGGCAAGAGTTGCTTTAGTGAGCCTACCCTCAGTGAAGTTCTGTTTGCTGCACCCCCTCGTGGTTGCGAAGAATCTGTACAATGTGATAGTCTCCATTCTTCACCCATGCCTGGGACATCAGGTCTCTCATTTTTCCTCTTCTTCGTTGCCTTTTCTCTTTCCCTGTGAAAAACACATTACTCATAAATTGGCGACTTGTCCAAGCGCTGTTCTCATTTTGTCTTTTTGGCACTCAACTGCAGGCTCCAACAGCAAGGTTAAGCAGTTTGATCTTCAGAATGATGATAGTGGCCCAGGTTCTTATGACAACAATAGAACTCTTTTACATTCCTCTGACCAGGCTTTCGGAAAAGCTGGACCATGGAACAGAGGCAAGAAGAAGGAACTGCGGCTTGACGATGTTGGTGCCATGAGAGTGGCATCAAGTCCTGCAAAAGGCAAGAGGAGTGAAAGGGACAGGGACCGAGAGATGGTCCTCAACAAAGGTGGCCGCCAGAATGCAGTCAGCGCTAAAGGTGAGCGTAAAGCAAAATCCAAGCCAAAACAAAGAACTGCTCAGCTGTCATCTTCAGGAAATGGATATATAAGCAAGTTCAATGAAATGATGCATCCTGTGAGCTCCTCAGCTCATGAATCTAATAAAGTCCTTACAATTAGCGCTGACAAGAAACAGGAACTTGAAAAAACAAATGGCAACGGGCCGCCTGTTTTAAAGGAAAAGAATGAATCTGAAGAGTTGGCAAACTTGGATCTGCTTGGAGACTTAGATGTACCATCGTGGTTGAACTTCGAAGGGGATGGTTTACAAGATCACGATTCAATGGGCCTTGAAATACCCATGGATGACCTCTCCGATGTGTTCCTATGACGACAGTGGCCTGTACATTCCTAGGGAACTTAGGTGTCCAGATACACATAGAGCCACCATTGTTGGGGACCAACTTGTAATTTAAAATCATGCCCCTGGCAAGTGGTGCTTGTAGTATAAGCATTCTTTCTGTATGTCAGCAAAAAATTTTCTGCAGAAGGTCAGATCTTTGTTTATATCAACGATTCCCTTCCGAATGATTGATAATGAGATTTCATCGAAGTCTTTCCTGCAGTACATCCTCGCCGGTGTCCATCGCATTCTCTTTTGTAGAAGTAGCGGGTCATGTTGTTCTGATATTCTCCTTGTGTTTCCATCATTTTCCGTTCCCACAGAGCATGTTGTGGGGCTGCACAAGCTGATCACGATCCTTCGGGGAAGTGGGGATTTTGCATTTGGATTTTCCAATACGCAGTGCTATACCTAAAATGATTTCAACAGTTTACTTGTTTATGGACGTAATGAAGTCTTTCTGGTGGGTGCTTTTGTTGGGTGTCACTGCTAATCAGGAATGCTGCTTGGTTTCTTTGACTGTTTTTATACATTGAAGACTGAGAAGATTGTCCACTTTGTCCTCAGCGCCCAGGAGTTTCATCATCTCTGTTTTTCCTGTTAGTGTTGTTGGCTTGTCGAATGAGACAGAAATGTATTGTGATGACCTCATGCCTTTATGGTAATATCTCGGTCCATTCGAGTTAGTTCATGTAGGAAAGCTAGATGCAATATAGCGGAATAAAGTTTTTTCCCATTAGTTAGCTAGCTGGTGTGCGGATGCTGGTGGAGAATTTGGTGCACTTGGGTGACCAAAGCATAAGCCGTAGAAACCCTCCTAAATAAAAACCAATTTCCAATAGTAGAATATTACTAAGCTTTCAACTTGAGGGCCACGCCAATTCATAGAGATTTAGCCCTTCATTGTTAATTTCAATTGCTTCCCGGAGGTTGGTTGTCCTAACCCGTGTCCTCTGTCTGCGAGTCTCACCCTCTCATCTAATTAAATAAAAAGGAAAATTATTGGATGAAGGTTGTGAAATGTTGACTTCATCTGTTTTGCGGAAGATGAATTTGGAAATATCGCTTGTAAGAATGAATAAAACGAAAGATATTTTTATCGTTCATGAAAATGTTTGGACATAAATTATTATCGATGAAGAAAATATTTTCTATGGATTACTTATTTCAAGTGATACAAACAATTATTTTTAAAACATTCAATTTTCGCGAAATTAAATAATCCTAAAGAAATAAATAGATGTAACTTCTTGGACATATAAGTAAAAAGGGAATGAATGTTTTTTTTTAAATCCATCCATGAATGATATTATTAAAGTGATGGAACTTACATATCCTAATTATGATGCTGGATTATCCCAAATACACGATATTTGAGATGATAATTTCTACAGGTTCTATTTAAGACATGATGGATTGCCATTTAATTGGTATATACATTTTGTCTAAGAAAAAACTTTTTTTGTAATTTTATTATTATTGGCATGTTGAATCGTATACATAATAAATGGGCTGGTTTAGATCGATCCTAACCGGATGATTATGAATTACTTCTCTATTTAATAGATGAATAGAATATTATTAAACCCGGTAAAGAGCACAGTACGATGAAAGTTGTAAGCTGTGTTCGGGGGGGAGTTATTGTCTATCGTTGGCCTCTATGGTAGAATCAGCCGGGGGGCCGGAGAGGCGGTGGTTTACCCTGTGGCGGATGTCAGCGGTTTGAAAACGGGGTTGTGGGAGAGCAATACAAGCGTCGTGCTGCTAGGCGAAGCAGTGGAATGCTGCACCCTAGATGGTGAGAGTCCAGTGAGCCGAAAGCATCACTAGCTTACGCTCCGACCCGAGTAGCATGGGGCACGTGGAATCCCGTGTGAATCAGCAAGGACCACCTTGCAAGGCTAAATACTCCTGGGTGACCCATAGCGAAGTAGTACCGTGAGGGAAGGGTGAAAAGAACCTCACCAATACATCGCAGGATTCATCATGACAGGGGCTTTTGCTCATGGGGCTATATTTTTCATTAGAGATTACAATCCGGAACAGAATGAGGATAATGTATTGGCAAGAATGTTAGACCATAAATCTTTTCCATCCTATTCTATATTCAATTCATTTTTGAATTGAATATTTTTTCATTGCATAAGAATCCATTCGAGAAACTCAACGCCACTATTCCACTATTCTTGAACAACTTGGAGCCGGGCCTTCGTTTCGCACTATTACGGATACGAAAATAATGAAAAAAATTGGATTCAAGACCTGGTCGAATTGGGAGAAGCTGTAGGTATTATTGCGGGTCAATCTATTGGAGAACCAGGGACTCAACTAACATTAAGAACTTTTCATACCGGCGGAGTATTCACAGGTGGTACTGCCGAACATGTACGAGCCCCCTCTAATGGAAAAATCAAATTCAATGACGATTTGGTTCATCCCACACGTACGCGTCATGGGCATATACGGGGTGAGTAAAATTTCATGCGATTCAGTAAACAAAATAGAAATTCCATCATTGCTAAATCAATCCATATGATTTGATGAAGAATGGATCAATAATGGAATTTTTTGAGAAAAGGGAAATTCAAAATGCTCGGGGATGGAAATGAGGGAATATTTTGATAGAAATAATAGGATGGTCCATACCAAAACGGGCGCAATAAAAAAAAGAACTCGTTTTTTTTTATTAGTTCGTTTATTCATAATCATTAACTAATTCATGATAGAACTGATTATACTCCATTCGAATAAAAGATATTTTTTTTTCTTTATCCTTTTTGTAGTGACGAATATTGTAAAATCAGTAGAATTTTCTCTTCGAGTGAAATCAATACCATTCCTGCTAGTTCTTATACTGGAGCTCCCCCTATCATTTATGTCGACCTATATTTGCAATAACTTGATTATCCTATTGCTATCGGACAAGTCGCATGCTTTCCAAACGCTCATGTTTCCATAAAAGTATCATTTAGATCTAGTCCGTGGATGGCACGGACGGTTCCCCATGCTTGTAGTATATGTAGTCCCTCGCCTATTCTGAAGTCATTGACAAAAACAGAACAAAAGGAAGAACACAGAGACTGAAATGAAGTACGTGAAGCTTCACAAGTGCGAGCTCCTTGAAGATCAATGGATTCCGTCTTCCGATGAGAACAGAGCACGAGACGAAACCCGACAGCACAGTCACGGCCATCACGTGGCGAGGCTAGCGGAAGCCATGCGAAAGGTCATCAACATGAGGGAGAAGAGTCGATCATCCTGGACCTCGAATTGTTCGAGTAAGCCAGATTTTCTGCGCGCACCGGAAGGTTTGTCGCAGCCCTCAGATGGTAAATAACTCGTGAAGGGCTTCATCAGGTTTATGTCGACATGTGTTTTCATATTTCCTGACGATCGAGTACGACGGATATCAATAAAAGATATGTAGCTTGCTACTTTGTAAAATAGAACGTATTGCTATCGGTTCGTTCTCGGTCGAGTAGCAATCAAGTTGAAGTGTCAACTGCGATTGGATTCGAGGTAAGCAAAGCAGACGAAAACTGGGAATAATCCTGGGATCACAAGAACCTGAAAATCTACTGCATACATAGTTGTTCAGACGACGCAGCGGACAGAGAACCCGAGCACGTTAATCTAATGAAACGAGTCTTAACAGTAAGTTCCTCTCGATTCTTTCTTATCTACTACGCGTTCTCTTTTCGAAGCGAGGGATCGGTTGTATCGAACCTTGTAGCTCTAGAAAACTACTCCTTTGAAACTACAAAAGCTGGAATTTTGACGGTTGAAAATGAAGACAATATACAAGGATTATGACTCAGTTAAACATGACCTCGCAGTTCCAGAAAAGTAGATGGAGAAACAGAGCGTGCAACCGGACATGATTCTGCTGTCATCATGGTAAACCTTAAACATGAAAAGAACATAGCGTATAAAGTTCTTCTTTAGACATGGCAAGGCCGCAAGAGCATATTTTTGCATACTCGAATTTATCGAACCGCTTTCGACTCGTTACCCGGTTTCAATTTCCATATGCATTTTCAAGTCAGCTTATTTTCGACCTTCCGAAAGGGTCAAGGGAAATGCACGTTGCAGCCACTTGGTTTTCTTTTAGAGCTGATTCAATGCAAAAATCGTTCTCTAAAATTATTGGATCGATCATGAACCTATTGCGGACAACGTTGCTTATGCGAACCTCATCATCGCCCTCTTGTTATACCACAGCGAGGCCCACGATCGGCTTCAACAGAACGATTTCAAAGCCACAGACGTCGCCTTTCATATTCAGCTCTCTTGTGGTATGGTTTTAGTAAATCCGAATTCAAAGCATCAACCAACGATACATATTTAACTCTAACAATCATCCTGATCTATGATTAGATACCTGGTGGTATAATGAAATGCATCTTATATACAATTCATTATTCAATAATGTACTTCACGAATGCACCTTTCTGGAAGAACTTCACAAGCCCTCTGGTACTCCCTATAAGATTTTGTCTCCTGACGAGATGGAGTCATCATGATTAAGCTACATACGTTGCGTTCATTCAGACAGGATTAAGCTTCCAGTAGTTGTTATATTTAAACCCATCCGCATCCTAAGTTCGCATGTGGTGTATGTTTACCTTCTTTAACTAAAAGATGTTGTTAGGGTGTAGGCATTCGCCTGTTAAAAAGCTAACGCATGTCACATTGCAGGTAAGATGATAAAGTGGTTTAACAACGTAACAGATATCCACCGAACCCTTCATGATGCATGTAATGGAACAAGATCTCCAATCCATCACTTCGTGATGCATCATCCAGCTGAAACAAGAAACAATTGAGACACGGTTTCTCTTGACCAGTTGTAAGAGCCGAATGTGGCAGAGATACCTCAAATTAGATGTTCGAATGGCTGATAGAATATCATTCCAGCACAGGAAAATGAAATAATAATCGACCAACACCCTAACTAAAATCAAGAACTCAAATGTACGCTACTGAAGCAACAATCAAAAATTTCAATGCGAAAAGCAAAACTGGTTCACCCTCGGCTAGCCCCACTAATTGGAAGCTAAAAGTCAAAACATGAAACTTTCAAGGCAATGTTTCTATATTAGGTGTTGGTAGCCCTTGTGTAGATCTGTTGGCTGGAGTGAGCACTTATCATCCTAATAAGACCTCTGGCCATTAAGTCCTTGATTGCTCTACGTGCCAGTGAACCATTGACCTGTAACACAACAAATGCCAGGACATCGAGATATTAATGACTAACGTTTTACATGTAACATAAACTTCAGATGTTCATCATGGCACGTGATCCATCAGCATGAGAACAAGAACTAGTCATGGTCTAACTGGCTGTAACCAATGATTGCAACAAGCAAAAGCAAGGAGCAACATATCTAAAGGAGAGAAGTGATGATAATAAAGAGAACGAAGAGAATTCAACCCCTAATGACTAAGCCTCCACAAGGAGAAACATTAAGCTAAAGAGTTGAAAAGATTCCATCGCAGACAACCACGCCAACAAACCACATAATGGCCCAATAGGAAATTGGTTAAACATTGCCATTCAACATCCTTGCAAAAGGGTATGGCACAAACAACTTGAGCGGAACTTGTGCTTAAGTATATCAAGCAAACGCAGGGCTCAATAGCAACGACAAAAACTTACAGCTACAAATGCCCAATATAATCCTAGAATAGCATATAAACTAAACAGAGGAAAGCCATTTTCCTAAGCCATTGAGCAACGAATCAAAGCAGCCGTGGCACGAAAAACATTTTATTTTACTACTATCATGAAAGATGCAGAGGGAAATGAGGCATAAGATTAAACGAGCGAGCTGACGTAAGCATACCCTCAATCTGTCGGATAAGATGGAAGGAGTGATAAGCTTGTACTTGGGAACTTCACTGACAAGTTTGTCATATGTTGCCTGATCAAAGAGCACCATGTTGTTTACCTTTTCCTTTTGCTTTCCTTTGCTCCATTTCTGCACAAAATGATCTTAAAAGGTTACACCAAGACAGCCAGTAACAACTTCAACCTGAAGCTGAAGCCAAACTACGTAAAGACGAGAAACATATATAGAAAGAACTCTTAACACCTTACAAAAATAAAGTAAATTAATCCATCATAATCAAAATGTAAGGTATCCAGTAAAGCCCCAGATATTCTGTGCTCAACTAGCAGAACCTATCTTCGCTTTGCCATGAAAGCAATCAGCCTTGCACTTTGATTAACAATATAAGAGCTAAAAACTTAAGTCATTGATTAGATTTGCAGATATAACAGAAGCCCTAGAATGCAGATTTGGTCCAACCTCACTGGTCACCCAACCAGAACAAACATCACACATTCTTCCTCTCGCCCGGCATTGAACTAAACAACTTAGAATGCCGAGTTCGGCATATCCTTTAACCGAATCGAGAGGCAATGACAATAGTTAGGCAACACCCGCGACGAGCTCCTTCAGAGAATAAAGCAACACCAAGCCAATTCATCCCACACTCAAACCACAGGCACCAATTGCGCACGGCAGAACCCCCCGAAAAACCCAGCCGAAACGAATGAGCTCCGAATGCGAATACCCAGATAGATAGAACCAAAGAAAGGAAGGAAATTCACCTTCTTTTTCTGTTTCCCTCCGCCGGATTTAGCTGGCTTCGACGACGGGGGAGGAGCCTTCTCCTTCTTCGGCGCCTATCCAAAAAAATAAAAAATAGCCATTAACCCAACAACGTCAGCGAACGCATCAAATCAAAAACCACGACCGGATCGCGCAGAAAATCGATATGAACTCAGACGAGCTACTCTTTTTCCCCCCGCGACGAATGCTTCGACGTCGGAAACTCACACATTACGAAGAACGGACGATTGGGTCGTCGCGCCTCGATCTTACCATGATGAACCGGAGCTGGTTTCTCGGGTCGAGATCGGAGGGAAGCGCGCGGCGGGAGCTCTCGGCGGTGATGGCTTGGAGGAAGAAGGGGTTGGTGATTTTCTCGTTTTATGCGGGGGAAAGGTCGGAGACGACTAGGGTTTCGGCGGGACGGGCGATCGGGCTGGGCCTGAGATTTTGGGCCCATCTATGAGTACTCGGCCCAACATGCCTCTTTTAAGCTCCGTGAACTGGGCCTAGGCATATGTTATTCTATTGTCCAGTGGGCCGCGGCCTGATGCCCGGGGATTATGCCGTGCTCGATCCGACGGCTGACGGCTCACACGGAATTGCTGATAGCTTGCCAGGTTATACTCGCCTTGACGGTTGGGAGCTAATCAAATTCAGCTTACCAAAAATGGGACTTAAATCTACAACAGCACCTTATAATATCCGTCTCTCAAGAAAATAGATTTGCAAAACATTACAAAAGCATAAGCCGAAGAAATATTTATTTTTCTTCCTTTTTTTTTTGTGATTATAATAGGCTGATGAATTTAAGAAACGCAATTCTACAAGCATTCTAGCTTAGAGATTGTCTACCAAATGAAGAGGCCATAAGGATATTCAATTTCTTTGAGAAAGCTTGCTGAGTTTGATTTTGATGTCCTGCCATCAAATTTTCAAAGTGGGAAGCTGCAGAAATAAAGCGGTGCTCAATTCCATTAAAATCTCAATCCCAGTACAACAACCACGACTGTTAATATGCTCAGGACACCGTTGAACACTACTATGTCCCCTGGAGATCCCAATCATAAGTGTTACACTGCCCATTCCTGTTCGAGGCAAATCGGGTTTTAGCTTAGAACGCTAATCTGCCGAATTTCCGGGAAAAAGAATTGACCCTTCAAGCTACACTTGAATAAGGATCCAAGAATTTCCCCAAGAGTTCATTCTTGGCACAAGGAATGAAGCTCCCAGAATTCTGAATCTTGACGAGGCACGACACCTTGCTGCTAGAGAGAGAACCGCATTGCTTAGTAATCAAGGCTTTCTTACTCCTTTTGACTCGCCGCTGAAAAATAAACATATCTAACCAAAGAAACCCCCGTCGTCCTCACGATAGTCATCAGCCTTCCTCAGAAGTGAGTGACTTGCTGGAGCTTTCGGCTTTGAAAGAATTTGCAGCGACCTCTGCCACTTGATTCTGTCTCTTCTATCTTCCTCTTCGATGTAAAACCGAGACTGCTCAGCTTCACCTGTCTCTTGCAACTACTTCCATCGAACTCATCTTCATCCACTTGATCAGATTCCCTATAGGGGGTGAAACATGACAGTGAGCATCGAGACTATGCATTTCCATTTTCATGGTTCTGAATAGGAATGGGAAATGTCATGCTTAGAGGTTTTCATAAGTGCAGTTACTTAACCAACAGAGAAGACTGAATAACTAAGTCCTACAGAAATACTGCCAAAAAAACAAGAACAGCTACTTGAGTCTTATTTAATTGGATGGAGTCAGCAGTATGGATCACTGCTGTGGGAGTCAAGCGTTGTACAAGAAATCAGCTTTAACAAATTTATCCAATTACGATGGTCCTACTGGTCTTAAAAATTGGGAGGTCTTAAAAAATTGGGCACCCACCCCAAATCAACAGTAATTTTGCAAATATTCAGCATTGCAGTTGTTCAGTGGTTTCAGAAAGGAAACAGTGCATAGCAGCAGATCCAGACCAATAGATGTGTACGGAATTGATGAGAGAGTCTAGAAAAAAGACTCACCATGCGACTTCAACAAAGTCCTTGTAGTATGCTGTGCATGTACCCCAACTGAAGCGGACGAGACTTGGGAACCCAAAAACCGAGTGTTTATGTTGTTCCAACCATGCCTTTGTTTCGGGGTCTGCGACAGACCAACCACAAGCAGATCTCTCAGAGAAGTCCATCTTGAGCATGAAGTTTTGGAGAAGTACAGACATGTCATATTTAGATCAGTAAAGAAAGCCTGCGTTTCTTTTTACCTCCTGGATATCCAGAACCAAACTCCTTATGCATGTTTTCAGCTGTTTCCTCAAGCACCCATCCACGCAAAGCTCTGTCTCTTGTGACCTTCATGTGTTAAAAGAGAAAAAGGAGTAATGATGCATCAAACGGCTTGAGATGAGTCTTGATTTGACAAACTGTAACATAGATTTACTCACTTTTGCGACTATGCTTGCTCCACTAACAACCGGATAAAGACTATCGGCCTTCTTTGCAACCACAAATTTGACCCCTGGAAATCTTTCAGAAAGCTTTACTCTATACTTTTCAGCATCTCCAACGGTATCCACATAAACCTGAAAGCATGCAGTTATAAGCTTCATGAAAACGTCACATCATGGTCACATTTAGTTGCTTCTAACCAGTTTTAAGCTACCATGCTTGGAAGGATCTGATTTCCCACTAGTGAAGTGAGGTCTATTTAGTGCCTGGGCTTCTACTTCACTAAGAACCTATGACCGTTGCTTAGAAGCATTCAAAGCAAAAGCCACCAAAAAGAACAGCACTTTTACACTCTCAAACACTGTGTGGCATTTTTTCCTTAAGCAAGTTTTTAAGTAAAGGTCAAGTATAAGCTTAACATTTGGTGGTCCGGAGCCAGTGGGGTGATTTTGAATAAATCTGGAGAACCACCTAGATAAAGTTTCGCAATTCACAAGCTAATTTCTCCCTGTCAATGAACATTTCGTGTTCAGTTGCAACTTGTAATTATATTAAGCAAAGATGATCCAGCAGAACAGTGCCTATAGTTTTACTAGAAGTTTGTTCCTGGATAATTGTCACATGACGATGGTTCCTTGCTAAGGACTGATGGGGAACATCTCTCAGTCATTATTGGAAACACATGTATAAGAAGGAAATCAAGGCAAGGGAGCATACATTCTGGTGTTATCAAAATTAAGGGAAAATGGAGAAAGATGCTCCACAAAGCATAAAAACCCACACAACTAGCTCTGTGTACGAATTTGCAAACTAATCTGAAAAACTACAGATATATTCTTTCCCAGTAGAATCATGAATTGCTGGTGTCTTTCTAGATGCTTCTTTTTATTTCTGTCTTTTATTTTCCCACTTATTCTCTCTTTAGTCCTCAACTCCTCATAACAAATGATTTGGCCGGACTGATGACTTTCAGATTCTGCTGTCCAGATCATCAGATGCTCATCAACCTTTAAATCAATAAGGACTGATAACCATTAGCACGGTAACATTGGAAGCAAAAAGCTTCTGAAGAATTTACCTCAGTTAGAAGAACACCCATATTGAGCACCCTGGAGACAAGTCCCATTGCAGAGTCATGCGATATTACATTGAGATTGATTTTATTTCTGCCACAGATCAAAAGGTTCAGGTCCCTCGTAGATAGCAGATTGGAACGAAAGAGAATAAATAAATCAGATACATATATATATATGCTGCTTACTTCCTCAGCATTTTAGATGAAAGCTCTCGTGGGTCTATGACATCAACAGCCCAGCCAATTGATTCATCAGCCTTTAGATTTTCAAATAATTCTTCCCTCTTTTCTTCTTTTAATGTCTTCGAATCTGCGGGTATACCAAAAAGAATTCTCAACCAGTTAAATTAGAAAGTGTCATGCTAAAGAACCTTTTCGATTATTTGTGACTAAGTAATTTCAGAAATGTATCGCAGAGTCAAGCAAGAGCATTCTTCCACGAACTATCAGATAATAAAGTATTCATGAGAAAACTGATTTACGATTTTCATAAAAGCATAGTCTAGATGGAATAAGCATTTCATAGAGCTAAAGTCTCTGCACCAAATGTTGAAAACTTATTTCATGGTCAAAGTTCAACAGCCAGTACCTAGAAGTTCGCTCAGCCAGTACTCAACCATCAAGTTTCTCAGGCAATAATACAAAAAAGATAGAAAAAATTGAGAAGTTCAATGAACATGAAATTAGGAATTTTTACTATCAAAGTTAAGATAGTACATACTAAGAATTTTGTCATCAGAATGAACTCATAAGCTATACAGAAAGCAAAGCATGAAACACCTGCAACTAAATTGAGGAAATTTGACCCCAAAAAAAATTGAGGAAAAAAAGAATGTAAAATGCGTTCTTCATATTCTATGAAAATTCAAATGTTAGGCAATGCCTAAACAATTTCAAACATCCATATATCTTTCCCTGGTGAAGAGTGATCTTGCCTTCATGTTTCTTACTTATAAAAGTCAAGCTGTCAACATTACAAAGAAAATCTTCTTGATTCGGTCTTTCAAAAATCTCAACCAAATCCAACCCGATAAACCACCGACGAGAGAACTCTCACATGTCTGGACAAAAAAGATGGAAGAAAGAAAATGAAGCAATGGTATTCACCTATGCAGGCTTTACGAAAAATCGATGAGACATCGAGTTACTTAGACTGAAGCTGACCACCTCAGTTACAAAATTCGAAAAATCATGTACTCCGCTTTACCGTATAAACGATTTTTCAACCAGATGATAGATTAATCAGACAAAAAAAAGAGCAGAAAAAGAGAAACTTTCCCTCTCCCCAAACCCATGTTTTTCAAAATATCCGTACAGAGATCAAAACAATAAGAGAAAAACAAACTCATTCTATATCAACCATTTCACACCACGGCCCGATGCCTGCACCAGGCAAAGCAGAAGAGCAATGACAAAAAGGAAGCATTCCAAGCGATCGACATTACCTGCGAAGTTCAGAGTGGAGAGCGTCTTCTGGTACGACCGAGCGCAGTACAAGCACCCGTACACCATGGGACCTGTCGACGCAACGCGTCAGCACAAAAAGAACACCAGACCATCGGGCACGGCATCGAACCGAAACCACAGAACATTTACAGAGAAAAGAAACAAGAACGGGCGAAAGCGAACCAAGAACGGGGCCGCGACCCGCCTCGTCGATGCCCATGATGCAAGGCTTCGAAGCCCATGCCGGCAGCGCAGCTTCGGATCCCATGCTCCCGCTTCCGGCGCCGCCTCCCCCCTCCTTCCCGCCAGAAACGAGCTCACGACTTCTCGGAGAGCGCGATGATGGAACGAAAAAGTTCGCTCCTTTGCTGCTTTCCCCTGTCGTGTTCTGCCTCGGATCCGGTTCGGGGAGAAAGCTCATTGGGTCAGGGAAAATGGAGGATCCGTTTGGGATGGGCCAGACCCATACCAGAAGAGGCCCAATTGATATTTACACGCGACGCCCTGCCATTTCGACCGGTTTGCATTTTCACCCCCTCCCTCAAGTTCTCCCTTATCCGGATAACGGGATAGGGGCAAAACTATTTTATATATTTTACCCCAAATAAAACTACACAGTTCGCCTTTTCCGTCCCTATCCGTTCAGCCGAATTGACCAAATACCCCGCAGCGCCCCCGAAAGCGGAACCGCCTCTCGGGGAGGGTAACACCGTACTTTCGCAGACGGTCACAGGATTCCCTGCAGCGCCGCCAGGACTTCGCTTCCGGTTTCTGGAGGAATCGCTTTCGGATGACGACCCGGATCCGACCCGATATCCGCGCGCGAGAGAGAGAGAGAGAGAGAGAGAGAGATATAATGCTGCGTTCGGGAGAGTTCGCCTTGGGCAGCACGCAGAGCAGGAGCTGAAACTGAGAAGGAGTCGACGTATAAAAGGAGGAAGGAAGGGAAGAAGATGGCGATGAGAGCGGCGGCGGCGAGGCGGGCGAGCTTGACTCTGTTCATGGACTCATCGCGAGGGGCGGCTCGGTACATGAGCTCCGGCCAGGGAAGGATCCTGAGCGAGGAGGAACGCGCTGCCGAGAACGTCTACATCCAGGTCCTTTTTCCTCCTCCTCTGTATCTCGAGCTTGAGTTGTCGCCGGTTGTGGTCGATGAATGATTCCGCCGCTAGCATTTGGATCGTGGGTCGTCCAGCGATTTCCCTTCTTGAATGCAAAATCCTTTCTTTTTG
Source organism: Eucalyptus tenuipes (assembly GCA_014182365.1). Lineage (NCBI taxonomy): Eukaryota > Viridiplantae > Streptophyta > Magnoliopsida > Myrtales > Myrtaceae > Eucalyptus > Eucalyptus tenuipes. The sequence goes on along the minus strand of CM024543.1, from coordinate 26,990,443 downwards.
TCTTTTTGCCGCCTGACTTGTGTGTTGCTCCGGCTTTGGCTCTGATGAATTTCTTCTTGTTGTTATTGTTGATGTCTGAAGAAAATGGAGAGGGAGAGGTTGGAGAAGCAGAGAAGGAAGGCGGAGAAAGAGAAGGCGGAGAAGGAGAAAGAGGCTGCTGAGCAGGTAACATGTCGAAGCATCCTTGGCGCCCTTCTGTTCTACAGACACGAGCAAAAATGAAGAAACAAAGTTAAAAAAAAAAAAAAAAAAAGAACAGAGAGAGAGTCGATAGGAATTGTCCATTATATTCAACCTGGGTTTTGGCCGCATGTCCGGTGGGATTGAGATGCAATATTTTGTGGTCAGTCGAGTGAAATATGAGATTGTGTTCTCTTTCTGTTGGCTACTTGATGTTGATAGGCCGGAAGCTGCTGATATTCCTCTGTATCGGAGGAGATCGTCGGCTTCTTGGTCTCGAAGTTGGAGGTCCTTGTTAGAATCGAGTCTAGACCCACATCAAATTCACATCATGAGTCTCTACAGGTCATCCAGTCAGTGTGAGTTTCGGCTATCTTGTCGCGAATATAGAATAGTTTGCAAATTGGATTCAGGAGATGGGTTGTTGTTTGATCACGAATCAGACCAACTCATGACCGGATTGAACACTTACTTGCACTGTTGCACATACCCCATCCACACCTTGAAGTCCAGTAAGTTAGTAGATGACTCAAATGGAATCATATAATTCAAACCATTTGGATGATGCAAACCCGAACCCTGTTTTCATCGCTGACAGTGCTCTATGGTGCATGAGATAGTTATAATTTCTCTTATCTGCAGAAACCTGAAGGGGCTCAGACTGCTTGAGAGGTCGAGCGTCAACTACTGAAGAAGCAAGGATGTTCGCAGGTGAATAGTAGTAAGTATGCAAATAAACTCCTCCCAGGAGTCGCTTCTTGTACAGAATAATCCTCTTGTTAATGTCTGATCTGGTCTACTAACAGTGATGCTGGCTATTAATAATAAGTATGCAAATAAACTCCTCCCAGGAGTGGCTTCTTGTACAGAATAATCGTCTTGTTAATATCTGATCTGGTCTACTAACGGTGATGCTATTTTTTGTGAGCTTCTAGTACTTAGAGCTGGTTGTTGGTCCGTTTCCTTTTGCTTCTCTTGGAAAATCACACATCTGGAATCAGTATGGCATCCCTCTATTTCGTCTTTATGTCGGAAGGGTTGATTTTTTATATGCTTCTTGCTATCTTTCGGCTTTTGGCCGAGGCGAAAGGGCACGGGCTTCGATTCAAATCTGTACTTTTTTTCATTTCACGTAAAAACATATTTGATCATCTTCGTCCCAGTGACGCATCATGGGAGGCTCTCGAGCTAGTGCAATGCCTGAAGCTCGGAAGTCCTTACACAGCAGCCTTTACTAAAACTCGGGTCACAGATTCCTCTAATTAATGGGGCAATACGCCATAAGTTTACTCCCATCTCGCAGGGGACGAACCTCCAATCTCCTAAACCAATGGCCTCGCTCTTGAAACTTTTAAGGCATGCACGATAATTATTATGTTTCTCTACTTTTCTATTTTTCTGTTGGCGAGAGCAGGTTTAGAATAAAAATTCGTTTGGTAATATAATTTTATTTTTCAATTTTTGAAATAAATTTTTACTCCAAAAATATGTTTGAAATAAAAATCAAAAGTTAAAATTTGATGGGTTTATTGTTATTGGGTCGCTCATGTTGGGCTAATCCAGTCCATAACTCAAAAAGGGCCCATAGCCCATAATTCAAAAGAAATAACCGTTTGAGGCAGTTATTTTGTAGCATCTTGAATAAGAACGTATTTTTCTAAAATTTAGAAGAAGGAAAAACAGATGAATGTAGAATTCTCTCCCACTCTTGAAGGCTGGATATCGAAGTGCTCTCTCTTTAACAACGTTGCGATAATTCTGTGGAAAATAAGTTATATTTCGTTGCATGATGTACTTTTCAATCGATAGTTTTAGGTTTTTCTAGGCTCGTTTTTCATATGTGTTTCTGTGATAATTGCTCGAGGCACGTTGTTCGAGGCATGTGTTTTAGGAATTCATTTTCTACAATAAAAGTGAGAAATGAAAAAAGTTTCATTGTTCACTCTCGTCACTGTCGGCTATCCATTGGCCACTAGTCGCCGCTAGCACGGCCTGGAGGCTGGTGGCCTCCCTGCCTATCGACCACATCCCATTATCACTTGGAAAGAAGACAATTTGTATCGTTATTTATTTTAAAAATAGAAATTTTGTATAGTTATCAAGAACATCTTTTTGCTCAAAAACTCATCCCAAAGATAGAAATAGAAAAATTAATTTCTAAATAAAAATTGATTTGTGGAACATAATGATTATCTTTCGCACCTTAACTGTCAAGCCGAGTATTGCTTTCAAGTTATAATGGCATACGAGCACGTCTCAACTTATCTTACATCTTGCAAAGTATGTATTTATTTCCATTGCTTCTGTTTCCTCCGGTCATATTATTCTCCAGGCATAACATTAAGCTTGCATGAAAACGGTACATGAAACAACGTTGATGGAATGTCCAAAAATGCACGTCGTCTTTGTGAAGTTTACGAGGACATTGGAGTTTGCAAGAGAATATAGCGCCGTCTCTCCGGCCTCGATGTTGTTTACATCACATCCCGAATCAGCATTAGAACTCTATAAAACCGTTCTCTCTTCTGACATCCGTCATACAAACATTTTGCATCTGCACCTTCAAGTTTTACCAATGGCCTCTCCTGCCTCCAAGCATGAGTTCTTCATCGCATTATTCCTGGCTCTGTCCGTCTTCCAGATGACGAGCGCGGGCGACCCGGACATCACAAGCGACTTTGTCGTCCCGCCGAACGTCACAGCAGTGGACGGGAACTTCTTCACCTTCACCGGAATGAGAGCTCTTATGTCGATGGATCTTCCCATGGCTTTCAAAGTGACGAAAGCGAGCGCGGCGGAATTCCCGGCTCTTATCGGCCAGAGTGTCTCAATGGCAGTTCTCAAGTTCTCAGCCGGCTAAGTCAACCCGCCACACACGCATCCCCGTGCTTCCGAGCTCCTCTTCCTCCTGCACGGGTCACTTGAGGTCGGAGTCGTCGACACGACCAACAAGCTCTTCACACAGACGCTCCAATCCGGGGACATGTTCGTACTTCCCAAAGGACTGGTTCACTACCAGTATAATGCTAATGAGACAGACATCGCTATAGCTATTTCCGCATTTGGCAGCGCGAGCGCTGGACTCGTCTCGCTTCCTGCGAGTGTATTCACCGCTGGCATCAACAGCGGGATCTTGGCCAAGTCATTCAAGACGAACGTCTCCGCCATTGAAGCTCTCAAGCTCGGGCTTACACCACCCAAGGCCTAAGCGAGGAGCGGAAGATAACAATCAAGTCGATTCATTGTCTTCTGATTGAATGTTTCATTTGGTCAGAATAAACTGACTTTTTTGTTGTTCACATTGCATTGCTTAATGTAGAATTTCTGTCATTACCCTACCAAACAAGCAATTCGAAGTTGACGGAGGCCATCGAGCAACAGTTTTGCACGATTCCATGCCGTTCTGTTGCTCCTGAACTTGAATACAAAGACCTTATCTCCCAAAGGAGACATGATGTTATCTTCTAAATACGAAGTATTCGCTTACCTACATTTTGCTGTCGGACTTTGAGATGAAGCCTCCATGTACTAACGGAAATACACTTCGCCAGCTACACGGTCTTCTCATTTCAAAGAGCTGCCTAGGTAAAATTCATTGCTTCCGGGTCAACTTCCCTTGTTCATGAATCGGTATACTTGTCGAGCAGATTTCAACTCCCGAAGCTTACAGCGTTTTAGGATTTGAGACAGTTGAGGAGTGATCTTTACGCAACACCATGGCATTCGCATTTAATCTATCGACAATGCCGTTGTTTGGTTCTCAAACCTGGTTGATTTTCACGGAAATTGATGAAACTTTTCATTTGTTGGCCCCTAGAATATAGAGACCATGCGTCTTAACATCTTCATCACATGAATTAGTTATATGAATCAAGTGCATCACGCAATTGATTCTTTGAGCGAGACCAGATGCTAAACCGAACACCAATTTTTTTTCCCAAGGGGCTTGGGGGGCCCAAAGCCCCTTTGGGAAAGCCAAACCAAACGGGGCCTTAGTCGATTATCTATAAAACCCTGCGGTTTATCTACCGTCACGTGTGCACAAACAGAGTTTCACATTAATTGATCAGACTCGCGTTAGAGGTACTATATTGTGTTTTCTTGGTAGCCTAGGGCCAATTTTTTTTCTCCTCTGCATTCCTCTACGTCTTACGGGCTCCCTGCTTCGCACGGCGCAAACTCAGAGTACGAACAAAAAAGAACTTAATGGTCTGTCTTCACGTTTGTGCCTCTAAATTATCAAAAACTTAAAGCTTAGGCCCCCGTGTTGAATTGAATCTATACTCGCTTCCAATTCGGCTTTCCAGTCCATATGATAGATATTTAGACATGTTTGCTCATTTGTGGGTTAGATAAAGTGCTATAGGATATGGATCTTGCAAGACTTGTGAATAAACAGTGACTGACTCGCTCTAATTGTCTATTGGATGATTTTAACAGCCATGAGCAGAACTCTATCATGCTGCTCAGCTCGATGCAATATGCAATTTTCTGTCCTTTTTGTTCTTTTGGCAGACAGCGAGTCGCTTAACAAGATCAGTGTTAAGAAATCTGAAGTATTTGGTTCGGTGCATCTGCTTCTGCTTCCGTCCTTCTGCTGCAGGCATGTGAAGGAGCCTTATTCCCTTGTTCACAATACACAAAATCACATTACATGAACAATCGAATTTGAGAGAGAGGCAGTCAAGCAGCAAGCGCTTGAATCAGAGGTCATTCTGCAACTATTGATGATAATCGCTGACGAAACAGCGTCCTACTTGTCAAGGTTTCTAACATGTCCAAAGGGGTCATTTAGCTTTTCTAGCTGATGTAAAGGAGCTTACCATTGCTCTTGCCTTTGGCTAATCCATTAGAGTACACCCATTCTGTGAATCCCACGAATTGCATTAGTCAAATTATCTACATGTTTTCCCTTATTGGCTGCGATGAATTTAGTCATTAGGTCTTGCCTCTATCGTTATAATTTGCAATAGTCTACTCTTGTAGCATCCAGAGATGGAAGTTCTGAAGAGGTCACAAGTTAAATAAACAGAAAGGAGATGCTGCACTGCACCACTGGGTATTACAGAACGGAGTGGCTGATATAAGGAGCCAACAAGAAGATCAAATACTGCATGTTGGCTACAATCAGAAACCCGTTCTCAGCGCGCCTACTTGTTTTTTCTATCATCTTTTTCCTGTCTGCTGAGCGAAAATATGTCAGGGTTTAAGAGGCGCAAAGTGCAATTATGAAGAATAATATGTAGAGAAACAGCATCTTCTGCGGGAGCAAGTACGAAGACATGAGTTTCACTGACGTGAAGAAACAATTCAAATTGATGCAGATGGTTCAATTTTCTTTAACCTCGTTCGCTATAATGGTCAAAGCACCGCAACTGAAGGTTTTATGAATTCCTACTGCGTTCTTCGGTTTCAGCTTGTTAAGAATATTCTAGAAGGGAAATGTTTAAACTAACAGTCACCATTATTATTGCAAGTAACAGTGGCATGTAATCCACGAGATGTAATTGACAGAAAAGGCAATTGGTGATATGCTAGCATTATGATGAAAAAATTTCCTTTCCTCCATTACCGTCGGTGTTATGCTAGCATTAATTGGTGGCTCACATGCCACCGTTACTTCCAACAGTAACAATGACCATTATGCTATCATCATGTACATTAGAATACCTTAATATCTCTATATGCTTAGATAGAGAAAATGAAATCAAAGGAAATCAAATCAGATATGCATAATCAAAACAGATATTGAAATAAGAGGAAATATCCTAAATATCTCTTAGAGATATCTAAATATTCTAATATTACTAAGGCAGCTTATTTATCAGCATACTACATTATGCTCTAGGGATATGCGTGAACCAAACTACCTTGTAAAGTTCACAAGGGCATAGTAGTTTCCATAAACAGTAGTCATCACTCCAGCTTGATGCAGTTCAGAGTCTCTTGTCCTCTCTCAGCTAACCCTATATAAAAAAGATGCTCTAGGCTGAAATTCATCATTCAAACTTACCCATCAGAACAAATCGCACAGAAACTCTACCTGCCGCTGCTGCCAGTTTTCTTACCATGGCCTCTCCAGTCCTCAAGCAAGGATTTTCCATTGTATTAGTTCTCACTTTGTCTGTCTTCCAGATGGTGAGCGCTAGCGATCCAGACATCTTAACTGATTTCGTAGTCCCACAGAACGTTACTCCAGATGGAAACTTCTTCACGTTTACCGGCATGAGAGCTGTTCTGCCGCTGGATGCTCCCGCAGCTTTCAAACTAACGAAAGTAAGCGCGGCAGAGTTCCCGGCTCTTGATGGGCAGAGTGTCTCGATTGCAGTTCTTGAGTACTCGGCCCTCTCAGTCAACCCGCTGCACACGCATCCTCGTGCATCCGAGCTCCTATTCCTTATTCATGGATCACTGGAGGTCGGATTGGTTGACACGACCAACAAGCTCTTCACTCAGACCCTTCAGGCCGGTGACATGTTCATATTTCCGAAAGGACTGGTTCACTACCAGTACAATGCTAATGCAACAGATTACGCAGTAGCCATTTCCGCATTTGGCAGTGCAAACGCTGGCACAGTCTCGCTTCCTACAACTTTATTCTCCACCGACATCAACAGCAGGATCTTGGCCAAGTCATTTAAGACGACCGTTCCCACCATTCACACCCTCAAACGTGGGCTCAAGCCACCCATGGCCTAAGAGAGGAAGGCAAAAAACACTGATTACTTCCATTCTCTTGCTATGGAATGTTTCATTGGATGAAGTAATAAAGCTAAAGCTGTTTGATCTGATCAGTCTTAACTGTTTTTTTTTTTTTTTTTTTGGTTTGCATTGGATTGATTAATGTAGAATTTCCTATGTAATCACCCATGATTTGAAGTTTATAAGGCCACATCAACAGTGTATCGCTCTTGGACTTGATATATACAGACCTCAACTCCACATGGAGCCATAATGTGATCTTTCAAATACAAAGTAATGGCTTAACAACGCATAAACTGTCGAAAAGGAAAAAAAAAATTATGTTCTTGCAATATATATCATTTGAGATGAGGTCACCCTAAAATGGGAGAAATGAACTTCACGAGGTAACTCACCTTTTTTCCCCCAAGGAGTTGCCTGATAGTTTTCAACTCTTGAAGACCGCAGCTTTCTGGATTCGAGCCAGCAATGGAGTGCTCTCTATGCAACACCCTGTGGAATCTGTGTCCTATCTAACATCTACCAACTCGTAGTGCTGTCAATGGGTTTGAAAATCTGGTTTATTTCGTAGAACCTGTTAGTAACTCTAGGTGTATTGGTGATTCTGGTTCCAATAAATCCCAGTTGTTGACCCCAAGAATACTAACAGGGACCAAATTATGCATCTTACTTATCGTGTAATCTATTTCACTGCACCAAGCTAAATCATCTAATGCTATAAAGTCCTCAAGGCTTCAATGGATGAGGAATAGATGCTTGATAGAATGAATTGGATTAGCACCTTCTTGTGAGTATACAAGATGATCTTTAAGATTGGTACATCCCGTCAAATGTCACTGCTGTTGACGGGAACTTCTTCACATACACGGGCATCAGAGCTATCTTTCCGTCAGATCCACCAACAGCAATTAAAATAACAATAGCAACTGCCTTGGAATTCCCAGCTCTGAACGAGCAAACGTTTGGTTGGCAGTGCTCGAATACTTGACCGGCTTTGTCAACCCTCTGCACAGGCGCCCGTGTGTCTGAGATCTTGTTCCTTGTATACAGATCCCTTGAGGTCTGATGCATCCACACGACCAACAGCTGTTCACTCAGACGCTCCAAGTAGGTGACATGTTCATATTCCCTGGAGGGCTTGTTCACTTCCAGTACAATGCTAATGAGACAGAATTTGCAATAGCCAATTTCTGCAGTCAGAAGCGCGAGTGTAGGAACCGTGTCGGTTGCCCTGATTGTTTTACCACCAGTATCAAGACAGGATTTTGGAAAAGTCATTCAAGACGGAAGTCTCCACCATTCAAGTCGCAAATGCGAGCTTACACAACCAAATGCCTAAGAGAGGAAGACTCTGCTAAGCAAGCTGTTTGATTATGTTGGATCATTGTCAAGCAACTTCATTTGATCAGCTATTGTTTACATTTTATCAACATTTCACTACTTTCTTCCTATTCTCTCTCTTATTTTTTACCAAATTCTTTTTACCATAATCAAATCAAATAGACACTATAATTTGAAAGAGTACTAGGGCTGAGGAATGATTGCTAGAGTGGTCAAGGCTCATCACAGAAGGTAAAACATAACATATATAACCTTCTTCATTCTAATCTCAATTAGATAAACCTAGAGTGCACATCAGTTTAGAAATACTGCACATCACAAATATTCATCTTCTTGATACCGGAAGCACAAATCAAGAATCATTTCAGATGAGCCCATAAAAACTTTGTGGCTATGGTGATAATGAACTGTGCAGGACTGATGATCTGAAGCTCGTAGGAACTTATCATAAGCAACATGTTACGAAGGAATTCCCGATTCACAAAAAAGAAGGGTAATTTCATTTAATCGTTGATTCTTAGAATACGAGAAACATATGGATCAGTGATCCGATATTTACATCTTGATTCAAAGGTGTCCAGAGAAAGAAAATGCCCAAAGTTGAGAGTTAAATATCTATCTATAATGTCGCAGTAGTGCAGCAATCTTGATCATTTTTCCATACAAAAAACATGGGATCATCCTGACTATGTTAATGTTACAATTGCAGTGTCGCATGTAGTTTCGTTCTATCGGATATATTGGTTCAATAAATAAACCGGCAGAGAGGATTCTCAGAAACCTCCAATTGGATGCATATTGATCAACTGAAACTTAAAGTCCTGATCGACATTAATACCTATCATCGTTAGAGAGCCACAAACTGCACGGCACATGCATGCCAACATCGCTGCGGAAGAAAAAAGTTAACTACATGTGCATTTCAGTGCAATGTCTCTGTATATTTAGAGTTTATGAGAAGTGAAATCTTGCCATCGGTGAGCAAAAGCTTATGCGACATCTAGTCATCTTGAGGTCCTAAGGGTAGTCAAAAGCTTATACGAAATTTGTCATCTTGAGCAAAAGCCAAAATTGTTCATTGATGAAGAGAAAATCAATGAACCATTCCAGCTTACAAGATCACCTAGAAGTTTCATACTAGAAGACAACCCATCGATAACCACAACAAGGAAAGAGAAATGGGGATTCAGCTATTCTTTAAGCCTATTACCTTCTTGTAAATGGTAACTAAGGTAAATGTGATGAACGTGTGTTGAATGGCAAGATAATCCTCTTTTTCGTCGACCGGCTGTCTTAATTTTCAAGGAGTTGAACTTGAAACCCAGATAAGTCAAAACGAGAAACAGGCAACAGCTTAACAAGTTCGAGATATGTTGCTTTTGGCCGATGATTAACGCGGATAACAGAGCTGTAACACGTCCTCGATGCGAATATCTCGGCATTATGCTCGAGCAAGACATAGCGAACGCATGGAACCAAGTTGCTGTCGTTACTCTTAAATTATTTGACCATGTCTTGAAAACATCGAGGGCATTGTCAACTTCAGCAAGCTACATTCAGCTCTCTTCTCTCTCAAAATCTTCCTATAAAACCGAGGCCATGTTAGAAAGCTAGAACTCAAGCCTGTCTCCACACAAAGAACGCAAAAGGAAGTCAAATTTTGAGGAGCTTCAAAGTGTCCATCATGGCCAAGTATGAGCTCGCCGTGGCATTAGTCCTTGCTTTGTCCCTTTTTGGCCTAACGAGCGCCGGCGATCCCGACATTCTCACCGACTTTGTGGTCCCCCCGAACGTCAACAACTCTAACCTCAATGGCAGCTTCTTCACGTACACCGGCATGAGGTCTCTCGTTGGGGCCAATCCCCCGACCGCATTTACAGTGACCAAAGCAAGCTTAAATGAGTTCCCTGCTCTCGATGGGCAGAGCGTCTCGTACGCGGTCCTCGAATTCCCGGCCGGCTCGGTGAACCCCCCGCACACGCACCCCCGCGGATTGGAGCTCCTGTTCCTCATATACGGGTCCCTCCAGGTCGGGTTCGTCGACACGACCAACAAGCTCTTCAATCAGACCCTCCAGACCGGCGACATGTTCATATTCCCCAAGGGGCTTGTCCACTTCCAGTACAATGCTAATCAGACCGACTTCACGGTGGCGGTCTCGGCATTCGGGAGCGCGAGCGCGGGATTGGTGTCAATCCCCGTGACCGTGTTCGGGACCGGCATCGACGACGGGATCCTGGCTGAATCTTTCAAGACTAATGTTACCATCATTGAAGAACTGAAGGCTGTCCTTACACCCTCACCCCCGAATGCATGAGAAAGAGAGAGCGTGGGAGACAGAGAGAGAAAGTGTCAACTCCTAATAAAACAATGTGATCTTTGTTCCTGAAGTTTATATTTAAGCGTGAAGTGTCGAAAAGCATTGAATAAAGCAAGCTCGATGATGTACTGATCTACTCCCATTTATCTTGTATAAGATTTGACTTTGCCAACAGAAATATACGAACACCAAGTGTTATATTCAAAGTCAATTGACTCACTATCTTTTCTTTCATCTTTCAAGCATATGCAGTTTCTTTTGCTCTGCATCTTATCGTCCCTTCTCTGAGAAAAAAATATTATTATTATTATTATTATTATTATTATTATTATTATTATTATTATTATCATTATTTGGATTGATTTCTAAATGCTTCATCAATATCAACAAAGTCACCATTAGTTTCTCAACTGTAAAACTAATAAGATCCCCAGTCTTGATGAGAGGCCCTCAACAATATTTGCAGACCACCGCATCCCTTAGGATGAGATAAAAAATAGAATAAGGGGTTGTTTAGTAATCATCCAAACAATACCCGATTTTGATTTTTTGTTTTCGGGAGTAGTTTTGGAATAAAATCACATTTTATAAAATTTTTGTTCACGGGAACGGATTTAGAATAGAATCAAGAATAAAAAAAAGTGTTGATTCTTTGCTCCCAGAACAATTCTAGAATCGAATCTACTTAATTTTTCCATTTTCCTTCTCTTTCTTCTTTTATTCTTTTTCCCTCTCTTGTTCTTCAAGTGTCGCCGCCGCCACCACCCCCCACCGAATGCCGCCGTCCGCCGCCCACTGCCGCCAACGAGCCTTGGCAAGCTTGCCGAAGGCTCGCCCAGCCACCGGCGAGCCTCGCCTGGCCGGGCGAGGCTCGACCTCACCTAGGTCTGGCAAGGTCGAGCCTCGCCGGCGGCTGGGCAAGGCCACTCGCCCAGCCAAGGCTCGACCAACAAGGCACGGCCTTGCCAAGGGCCGGCGACCGGCCACCTTGAAGAAGAAGAAGAAATAGGAAGAAAGGAAAAAAAAAAAAGGAAAAAATTAATAAAATTATTTAAAAATTAAAAAAAAAAAGATTTGAAGTATGAATGGAAATTTTACTATATATAGAATACATATTTAATTTTGTATTTTAATTTATTATTTAGTATTTATATTTCTAGTTTATACTATAGTTTAGTATTTACTATTTAATAAAAATTTGATTAGTTAATATGTTTATTACTTAGTATAAATATAATTAATTAATGGAATTTCTATGATTTGATAAAATTTTAGAATTGGAATAGAAATTTTATGTAGTTACCAAATGCATTTCTATTCTTTTTCTATTCCAGAATCAGAAATTTTGTGCAGTTCCCAAACGCGTTCTTTTACTCAAAAATTGTTCCCGGGAACAAAATAAAAAGAGTCATTTCGATCGAACGTTTTCTAACGTAATCGTTACCAAACGAGCTCTAAGTATACTGAAATTTCCAAAACTTGTCATAAAAGTCCGAAGAATATGGAATTAACCATAGGAACTTCAAACAAGCCACAAAATTTATTTCATGTTAAAGTTGAGATGAGCTTTTAAGTAAATTTACTTTCTCTTTTTTGAGAACTTTATTAGAGATTTGAAGTTTGGTTACGGTAGATACTCTCAAAAATAATCAAAATACAAAGAAACGAGTTCGGCCACCAAATCGAGCAATTTAGAATTGGGCCTTCTTTTCTTTTAGGCCAGGCCTACATATAGAGCCCATAAAAGACAATCCCGGAAAAAAAAGGGGGACCGAACCGGCTCGGGAGAGAAACCCTAGCGTCCCCTCATACTTATAAACTCAATCTACTTACCGAAGCTCATTCCTTGACGCAGTCGCCGAGTGCTCATTCCATCTCCATCTCCATCTCCATCTCCATCTTCGGTCTGCTCCTCCTCGGCAGGTAAGCGTCGTCTCGGGATCTTAACCTTGTCGTTCTTTGGCTATTCTGCTGCAAATTGCTGCGACAGAACCTGATATGGGATGGTGGGTTAGGGTTTATTCGGTTCTGTTAGCTTCTGATGTTTAGAAATCACTGGGCTCGATTGCGCTTCGAAGTTCGACTTGTCTGAAGCTTTCGTAGGTAGTGGTTTTTTTTTTCGCATTTTGGGTTAGTTTTTGCGGGGTTGGAGGTTTCTGATTCCGGCGACTTTGATTATGGATGTTCTTTTAGTTCAGCATAGCGTCGGTATTGGATCTTTGTTTGGGCGAAGTTTCATCGCCTTTAATGATGGGATTCGAATTTCTGTTGTAAATATCTGATTTTGACATTCTTCTGATGCGCGACTCAAAAGGTCGAGATTTTCTGCTGCGCTGATGTTGTACACGCTAGTTTGACGAGCTCCCCCCCCTTCTCCTCTTGATGCTGCAATCTGACAAGTGACTGTAACTGAGATATGGTGACGGCTGTTCTGTTCTTGTGGCGTTTGGTTGTTTATCTTTTGTGGGTTTTAGGTGGTTTTGCGCGTCGTGAACCTTAAATGTGGAAGTGAGGCGTGTTTTTGGAATGGTCGGATACGATAGTCATTTTTTGGTGGTTTCTCCGATGTTATGTAGGTAAAGGTAAGCCATCATGGGTCGTGTCCGCACCAAGACCGTGAAGAAGTCCTCTCGCCAGGTTATCGAGAGGTACTACTCTCGCATGACTCTGGACTTCCACACGAACAAGAAGATCCTGGAGGAAGTTGCCATCATCCCGTCGAAGAGGCTCCGAAACAAGATCGCCGGGTTCTCCACCCACTTGATGAAGCGCATTCAGAAGGGACCCGTCCGTGGGATCTCGTTGAAGCTGCAGGAGGAGGAGCGCGAGCGCCGCATGGACTTTGTGCCTGAAGAGTCAGCCATCAAGACCAACGAGATCAAGGTTGACAAGGAGACCCTTGACATGCTTGCTTCTCTTGGCATGTCCGACATTCCTGGGCTCGTTGAGGTCGAGCCGCAGGTTATGATGCCTCCCCAGGCTTTTGGCCGCGGTGGACCAAGGAGGTACTGATTTAGGCCATGCAATTGCTGTGAGAAGAATGGAGACGTTTTTGTGGTTGCCTGATTTTTCTTTCGATAGTGGGTTAGTATTTGTTAAGGACTATGTTGAATTAAACTAGTCAGCTGGGTGTGTTCAAGGTCTATGTTGACTTTGAAGCATGATATTTTGAATTTGGAGCTGCAATACAATTTCCTTTCGCGTTCACCAAGCCCATATGTTGTTGTGACTCTCTGCATGCTGAAGATTTTGGTGTTCTGTTTTGTGGAAATTTGTAACCTTCCCCTTGAAGTTTTGCTAGAGCAAGCGTATTTGCTCTTCCATACCTGCCCCCTGTGAAATTCTAATCGCTACGCAGAGGAGCTCATCTGGATTCCTAGTTTCTCTTTCCTTTATTTTTGGGGCTAAGACTGCCAGCGATGAAGGCAGTTCTCTACACTGCCTTGTAAATCACTTCTGTGATCGTCCGTAACCGAAAGAACGCATGGAAGAAATCAAGACAAAGGTAAAGCAATGTAAAAGGGTATGGTGGACGGTGCATATAGGAGGAAAACTGTACTAGAGAATAGTTTAAGGTCGAGGTGTATATGGAATGTCTTTTGTGGTTGCGGATCTCCAAGGGTTGCGCTCTGTCAAATTGAAGCTATGAAGTGGCAAAATCAGTGTGCAAATATTGCCCTTTGATTCTTTGTTAAGTACTTTCACACCGGCGTTTTCTCAAATGTAGAGTGATCTAAGAAAGTATGAAACCTCACGAACATGTATTTGGTGAAAGAGAGAGATGGTATCCAATGTCAATATGGATCGGGAGAATCAGGTGCCTGTGACGATGCTGTTCAACAAGTTGAAGACGAAGATGTCATTTGTGGAAAGTTGAACTCGGGAGGGATGAAAGTTCTTCCTCTGTACCAAAAGATTGTTGGCTTCTCTTCTAATAATAAAAGAGGAAGCTACATTTGAAAAAGGTGGGGAAGGAAGAAGCTTGCCTTTTTCCACACGACGAAGATGGATATTGTGGGGCTAACTGTCTGGCTGTTGGAGTAAAATCAAAGGAACGGAGATGGTTCTGTACATGAAAAAAGCGTCATGGACGAGCTCCAAACTTCCCATGTGGTGCGATGTTGCACATTATTCTGGTAATGGGAGGATCAACAAAAGCATCCAGAGTGATCTTGACTTGATGCACGAAGATACCCAAAGGGGTCTCCACGGCTCGGTAGCTGCATCCTCATGTGTTGCTGGCATTTCATATTGCGAACAATGCATGCCTATGTCCATAGAAAGTAAAATACTAGTTTGTGATATGGAAATTAGGTTGGGGTGCATATGGCACAAGTTGTACAAATTTGAGAGAAATGCGATGCGAGTATACTAATTTGAGAGTTTTTGCGATGCAAGAAGTAATTTGGAAAATATGTGACATAAGAATACTAATTTTAGATATTTGGTTGTATCAACTGTTTTTGGAATGTAATCTATTGGTACAAAAGTTGCGCAATATCAGAAATAACAAAAATACATTATAGAGCCAAACTATAGTAAAAGTTACTTCCGTAAAAAGTTTACTGGACATGCTTATCAAATAGGAATCGACCAACTTCAAAAATCCAAGAACCGACTGAGACTCTAACCAGGACAACGTTTTATCACGTTCGGGAGAAATCGTAACAACTTTGCAACGACCACAGTTGTTGTATTAACCGACATTTGACGAAGTTCCTAATGACTCCAAAAAGGGAAAAGATAAAAGAAATTTCATACCATTGCATCCCAAAATAAACCACTGTATCAACTTCCTGCGATTGTATCCTAAGCTTGATTTAGCTGAAAAGTTATAATGGGAAGCTACGCCTTAAGGCCGAAACCGCATAAAGATTAAAGAATGGTTGAATTTGGAGTCCGCTATTAAGCAAACAAGAACACCAATCACTCAAATCACTTCCGGCCATTAAATGAAATTTGTTAAGGGTGCACATGTAGAAACTTCATCGCAATAAACCGGAGAAAAATTATAACTTTCACCGTCCAAATTACCATCACATAATTTGGACCGACGAATTTTCCGAAATTCCAAAGTTTCAGCACGGTGTCCTGTTGTTTTCTTGTGGACAAGAAGACTGAAATAATCACCACCATCAACCGGTTAGATCTAAATGCTGCAATAAGCAAAGAATAGTGGCTAATTAAGGAAGTGACCGGAAATCAATTTTGACACGCTGATTAAAATTCCATTCACCAAACAATCTTTCAAGACACAGTTTAGGCGAAAGAAGTCGATAGAACAACAATGAACCCAGGAAAAGGGGATGGCTTTTTTAGGGCCATTCCCCTCCTCCGCGATCGTGACTTTAAAAGCATCGACATGGCATTACAAACTATATATCACGTGTGCCGAAAGCGCACATGCTCCCTTGATTTCTATGTCATATTCAAAGCTAGAAATAGGTGCCTTCAGGAGGCTGGACGAGCTTCCTGTTGTGTGGGGCTGCCATTTCCTTCTTCAGCTGAGTCAGTATGTCCTCCATGGTGTACTCCCTCTGCCAATTTGCGAGCAGACCAAATTTCTTCGGCTCAACCTGAAGAGAGCAGTAGTCATTAGGTCCTTCTATGTCAATATCCAGATATCATCAAATCCTCATATTGAATGTGTGACATCCAGGCTTTTATGCAGAACATAAGAGTTTCGAGGATCACAGAAATGATAGAACACTCAGTGGACTTTGATCGGAAGAAATGCAAAAGCCAATCCTTTTCTCAAGCAGGAACAAGTGATGGCTATATGATGTCATGAAGATGCTTCACTGATAGACACGGATATAGACAATGCAGCATGAAGTCATGATCGTGCACTAATAGAAACCACTACATTCCACAAGCATAGGAGCATGGGATCAATTACCACTCCAGTTTCATGGTTAACGCATGTCATGTTGATGCGTGAATGAAAACGAACAGTGGGTGGCTTTTCCGGGTAATCTTTATCGCAGAACAGCTTCAACTGGTAGATACGACCTTCATGTACAGTCTGGGAAAAAGAGAAAAATCTGCACCAGTAAGCAATCTAATAGACAGCAGTGAAAATGAACAAAAACAAATATGATACTTTGACTGATGATATCAAAACATAGTCCAAAACATATATTATTACAGCCAACATGGAACAAGAGTTCAGGCTACATCTTCATATTGTGTCAGGCAAATATGACCTCTGATTGGATGGATGAGAACTTCAAATTTCTTTGCAAAGTGAACTGGGATGGTGATCAGAGTTGATACTTTGTCATCAGCTTGATGTATTGCATGCTCTAAGCAACTACTGCCCTAGTTAAGCATGGAAAACATTTCCAGTCGCATCTAAACAACAAGAACAAATTTTTGAGTCTTAAATGTCTTATTGTTCTAATGGCGAAAGCATATGCTGACCACAAGCATCATATTTCTATAAGTTGCTATCAGTAATGAAAAGTGCAACATTAACCATGGGACCTGGTGTAGCTTTAAAAGACCAACTAAAGTTCCCCGAGATTGTAATATCACGACCGTAATCAATACAATCTAATTCAACCTTTCAAAAGTCAAAAATTTTCATCTAAGAAACCAAATCTACACGATACATTAAGAATTGCAACTCATATGAACAGATAAAAATGTTTAAGTACAAAACTCTTTTCACAAGTTGCGAAGCATAATAGATTATTTATCACAGAAAACCGCACATTGTGAGGACCAATGATCGTGCCAGTCCAAGATCGCATGTAAATGTCATCTCCATCGTCCATCCCATAGCTGACAGTGCCATCTCCAATTCCTTTTTCTCCACGCTCAAGTTCCTCCAATAATCTGAAATTTCGAGGAACTAAAGAAGACTCCAAAAGTTAGATGTCGTAGCAGCTTTGCAAAGTTAAACATGTAAATAAGCACCTACTCGCCATTATAGTCAATCAAGAGGTTCCCAATCCAAGAATAGAAGCTTCATCAGATGCAAGCATAACCGCATGCTCAAGGGAAAATGGTGATGAAGCAATCATTCCCACAGAACGAACAAAATGTTAATGTTTTTGTTATATTTGTCTTAGGATATTTGCAAATAAAGCTAGTAAAATAGTTTGGTTGATTAAGCGAAAGTGATAGCATTTTTTAATGAATTTCAGTACAAGCATGTATTATGCAATGTGATAGATACTAAAAAATTGTCATACTTTACTGACGCACACGCTCTAATATTTCGCTACGCCCACATACCAGCAATTTAAGACAATAATCGAAGCCAATGCCCTTAATGACTTAACCATGAAACTGTTCCCAAGCCTATGCGAAAATAAAATTATCGTGCAGTTGGACAAGCAAGACTTCCCACAAGACAGCATCCAATGATTCATTACCTCACTCGTCAATTCAGGATCTAAAACTTCACAATTTCAAACACTCCCCTTAAATTAATAGTCTAAATAAAAAAGAATGCTGCCACCAATTCCTACGAAGATATAAGCTGCTTTTCTAGATGAGCAACAATGAAGAAAACACAACCAACGAAATTTTTGCATTACTGAAAGTGGAATAACACCAGCAACTTAGACAGACTTTCAGCTCAATTGAAATTGTAACAACCGACTGACCGAAGATATTGAGCTCAAGTCACATCAAACCTATAATTTGCACCTGTATCAACTGAGTGCAAGAATTCAAGAGGAAAGTGGTTTTGTACAGGCACAGCGCAACAGCAAAACAAAACAATGTGCATGAGGCATCAAAACAGTTTTTCCTAAGCTATCTTTATCGATCTATGCATTTGCGAGTACTTCCTCATCGAATCAAACCCCGGAACATCATTTCAAAATCTCGCGCAAGCCAACAAAAACCTCAGACTAGTCCAAAAATCCAGCGCGTGAGCACGAAAGCATTTTCAATAACACGTCATTGACAAACACATCCAAAAGCCCTAACAAGGAAGAGCTAGCTAAGCACGACAGTCAAGTCAAAAAAGGCATACATACAAAGATCACGATCCCGCAACAGCCACGAGCCTCACGAACAAAAAGAACACATGCGGCAAGCATACGAAATTCGCCATCGAACAAAGATTAATACACAAAAGGCCAGCCTACATCATCCAAAGCACAGAACATCGCCGGCACTCCCCCTACACACTGCAGCGCACCTAACTCGAGAAAACATCGTCCCCAATTCTTCGCCGACGAGACGAAACCGCCATCGTCAAGCCAAAACAGACGCCTGAACACGCTAATACGGCGCGCTCGCCAATCCGCAGAATCGCCGGATCGATGAAGCGCCGAGCGAAAGCGAGCGACCGCGAAAAGCACGAGACTAAGAGGGGCCGAAGACCGGGTCGAACAACGAGGTCGGGAAGGGTTTTGAGGACTCACCGACGACCCCCGATCCTCCCGAGCCGAGCGTCATGGATGAGTCGAGCCGAGTGAATCGGAGTTTCCGCGGCGGGAGCTACCAGAGATCCGATCGGAGGAGAGAGAAAGGGAGAGAGGTAGAGAGAGAAATGGAGAGGGAGAGAGATGGTTGCAGAGACGAGGGATAGAGTCAAGAGATGAGAATCTAGGTAAAGGAAAGCAAAGCGTAGACGACGATGGCTTTAAGAGAGAGCTTTAAAATGATGGGAAGAAAAGAGGAATAATAAAAAGGAGGGGGCGAAAAAATAAAAAATGGTGGGGGCATTTTTTCGGTTTTTTTCTGGAGTGGGGGCTGAAATGAGGGGAAAAGGAAAAGGAAAAAGAAAAGTAAATTCTTCCATTTATTTAAAGGAAAATAGACGGTGTGAAAGTATTTTCGAAGACCCAACCTGAAAAAAAAAAGTATTTTTTAGAAACTTATTTTTTTTAAAGGTTAATACCCCGAAAAATCTCAAACTGGTACATCTGTGACAAAATTTTGAGTATAATTTCAAGCCCCGAGCTTGGCCATAGGGACCTAAGCTTGATTTCGCAGCACTTAAACTCCCTCTTGAGGGACTTGAGCCTGGCCGGATAGGGTCTTTGACATGAGTGCTAAGGACTTGGGCTCGGGTACTAAAGCTGAGGATCTAACCTCAATCTCAAAGGATCTAAGCCCTATGTCGGGGTGCCAGGCATAAGAGTTAGGATCCTAGTCTTAATTCTTGTCTCGAGAGATTTAAGTTAGATTGGAAGGAGCCTAGGCATGAGCACCTCTGACCCAAGCGCGAATGTTAATTACTTGAGTCCGACCATCGAGGTCCTAAGCGCAAGAGATGATGTCTCGATCCCAACCTCAAGGGACTCAGCCTTGGCTTTGGGCGTTCGATCCAAGATTCGAGCATGGGCGTTAAGAACTTGAGATGGCTATCGAGAACCCTAGCACGAGCACGAGAGTCCTTGGCTTGATTAGCAAGCTTAGTTGTGTTTTGTCAAATGATTTTTTAATTTTCAAAAGAAAATGATTTTGTTTAATATAAATGCATGTTTTCTATCGATTGCAAAAATGATTTTTCATTTACTCATTTTCTAAGTGATTTAAACGTCGAAAAAAAATGAGAGAATATGTTTTTTTTCTTTTCAAGGGGGAATTTTGCTCGACCAAACGGCCAAGAAAAAAGAGAAAAAGAACCAAAGGAACGCATATATCTTTTTCTTTTCTTTTTTTTGTTTGACTTGATTTTAGACATCTCCATAGGAGTTATCAATAATTACAAAATAGAGGTCTCCATGTAATTTGACATGGTAACAGACGTGTTCATAATTTAATGGGGAGAATCTTTCCCAACTGACGTATTGAGAATTAGTTTATTTATTTTCCAAGTACGGGACGGACATCCAAAATTAAATGTTGCGCGAATACGAGCCGGCGATCATTAGAAAAAAAAAAAAAAGAGGAAAAATGTGGAGTCGGGATATAAAATAAATAGTGGTTATTAAGTATTTGATTTAACCCCACTTAAATTTAAAAGGAAAAAAAAAAAAAAAAAAAGCCAAAAGGTATGGCGCTGGGATTCTGAGAATAAAGTGCGACTTTTTTGCCCTCAAAATTAAGCAAATATAATGCTGAAGAGAAGAACCTTGCCCCTCTGCCTCCTGAATAATTGTACATCAGTCATAACTTTTTTTAATTTTATTCAATCTAGTCCTTGAACTTTCAAGAATCTAATTAATATAGTTATTCCATTAAAAGTTTGACACCCGTCAACCGACATGACCATGATTTCCACGAAACTCATATGCATCTTTTGCGTCTTTATTTACGTATATGTCGTATAATTCTTTTGACCAAATAAACTCATGTGGCGGTCCACGCAAAAAAAAAAAAGAAAAAAAAGTGCACATGACGTGACTATAAACTTAATGGAAAGACTACATTAGTTAATATCTAAATGTTTAGGAACTACACTGAATAAAAAAAATAAAAAAAATAAAAAGAGGGTTAAGGGTATGCATGGTAATACTTTTGTTTTTTTTTTGTTTTTTTTTTTGTTTATCGGAATAGAAAAATAACATAAATCTATTTGATAGCGTCGGATAATTTTTCTATTCCTCGGAATAGAAAAGTGGTCGGGGAATAGATTTAAAACAGATTTAAGAAGTAGAAAAAAGTAACTTCTTATTATTGGGAACGATTTCTAGAAATAAGTATTTTTATTTTATTTTCTTCTTCTTCCTCTTCTAACTAATCGCTAGAGCCTCACCACCTATCGCCGGCCATCGCCATTGGTCATCGATCATCGCCATCGTCCACAACTACCGATGGTTGCCCACCACAACAACCGACCAGAGGATGAAGAAAAAGAGAGAAAAAAATCTAAAAAAAAAAAAAAAAAAAAAATAGAAGAAATTTTGCGTTGGAAAAAATTTGTGGTCGCATCAAACGGGAATAGAAATTTTGTGCGTTACCAAATACGTTGTTTTACTTAGAAACTATTTTATAAAATAAAATTAGAAAATATCTATTTCGAAAGGAAATTGTTCCCACTAACAAAAATGTTGTCAAGCGCACCCTAATGCCACGAATAACCCCTATTGGCACGTTTGTGCAATTTTACCTTAAATTAATTTTTTGACAACCAAAAATCTAAAACTAGTACACATATGACAAATTTACCGAAATTAATTTTTTGGCTATAAAAATCCCAAATTAATACATTTGTGATAAATTTACCATCCGTCCAAGAAAAACCATAAACTGGAACAGAATAAAATCCCAAATTAGTACACTCGTTAATTATCACATGTCATCTAACTCGGAAATTTGACGATAAAATATAACAAAACTAACACATGATAAATTTTTGACAAGTATACCAGTTTAATTTGAGATAAATTATGGACCTAGGCTTAGAACCAAAGAAGACGGAGTCAGTTTTCTACAGGTATGCCTTCCCACTATGGGCAAACATCTCGTTCAAGCCCTTTAGGGACAGCCTTTTAGTCAGAGCCTAAAGATGCTCAGAGATGTCAGGATTGTAATATTTCTAATTATCCAAGCTGCATTTCTCAAAGGATCATACTGGGCTGGAGAAGAAGTGTTTAGAAAGACATTGAAAGTTTAACAAAACACTCACTTTACTTCAAGGGACTCTGCCCAACACATTACATCCTCCTTGCCTTTTATAAGCATTAAGAAGTCACAAACAAATAAGGACCAAGCTCACGAGTCCTAAAATAGATAGAGGCTCCGGAAAATCCGGTCAATAATTATTTTCAGCAATATAAACAATGACAATGAACAGTGATTTTCCTAGCCTATGCTACAGTAACTTGCTACAGTAACTTACTACAGTCAGCGATCTCTTCTGTCATGGGTATTGTAGTCGTAGTCTGAGTCATCAGAATTATGCATTTCTGCCAAAAGTTGTTTTTCATGTTTTCGCTGAAGTTCTGCAAGTCGATCATAAGAGGGAGTTCGAGTATTCCACATGTTTGCTTCATTTGATGAATATGCTTCTTCATGATTTCTAGAGGATCCTGGAATGTCGGTATGCTTGTTTGGCTAAAGCCAGTTGGATGGTTGAGCATAGTAAGATGTATCCATCCCTAGAGATAAGGACATGGGTCCTTGATCACAGGGGTCTTGAGATAGAGGGTCCCCCATTGTGCTTAGGGGTTTTGAAATGATTGTGCAGGGTCATCTGTGTCTGTCATTTCTTGCTCATGTGATCATGGGGATGTTCTTGCAGTATGTCTGAGGGCTTCTTTGGCTTCTGGTGCAAGGCTATAATAATCCTATGCAATGGGTACATTATAATTTCATAAGTCTTTAGGGATGGTATTGTTTTCCTGGCACAAAACTCTTTGGAGTTCTTAGTACTGGTGTTCACAATAACCAACAGGCCTGGAAAAGATTTATAAATTCGAGCTTCCTTAAGGTACAGCTGAGGTTTATAAGGTGTAGTTCCTATGCTTTGTGGAGCATTGGTGATAATGCCATTATTTTTTACAAAAGTCCATGGTCTTCGAAAGAACAGAATAGTGTGGATCTGGTTTGGTCGAACAGTTCTCAGTTCTTGTTGTAGAATGTGCTTTTAGTAAGTAGGGGGATAAAACCAATTGAGAAAAGTTAAGAGGTTTTTGTCACTTTCCTTTTCAGTGTTTCGTTTGAACCCAAATAACCTAGTTAGATTGGCAATGAACCTTCTAGTTGGAAGTTCGATAACTATTAGGTATTTATTGATTAACTATCATAATAACCATCGAAGTTGATCAGGAAAGTCATCATCCTTCAAGATTAGAGGATGTATGGATGGATAGCTTGAGTTTAATCCAAAAAGATAAAAAATTGAACTTTCATGAAGTCTGAATAAATTTGTGTGGCATTGTCACATAAGGCCTTCTACATTTTTAGTAAAGCTATTATTCTGGATTTATTCAACAATTTCCTAGAGTATTGTCAGCTTGGCCAATCTTGTATTTTTTCGACCTTATACTTTTCATTTAGTTTAAGATTTTTCATGATATTAATTCTAGAAAACAAGATACAGGGATCACATTAGATATTAACAGAAAGTTCAGGGGCCTATCTGTAATAACATAAGGTTGAAGAGGATGGGATGGAGAGCCGGTACGAGCTGAGCTCCATGCTACGGAGTAAGGACTGGCCATTTCTAACCGTTCGTCACTTTCCCTCCACTCCACTGGCGATGCGATGATGGACACGCTCTCCCACCCGCCCCGGTTCTCCCCCTCCGCCGCCGCCGCCGCCGCCGCCGCCGCCGTCGCCGCCGCGAAACGCCGCGCCTCCTCCGTCTCCTTCTCCCTGCGTCCCCGCCGCGAAGCCGAGCCCGAGCCCCAGCCCGAGCCCGAGCCCGAGGACTCCGCCTCGAACCCCCTCCGGCGACCCCGAGTCCTCAAGACGCCTCCTGCCTCGTCTCCCTCCGCTAAGCCGAGCGTCAAAGTCCCCGGAAACCCGCTGAAGAGCCTCGCGAGTCCCTCTCACCGTCCCGATTCCGCCTCCGTCGCCGCCGCCGGCGCTGCAACTACCGCTTCTCTCTCCAACAAGCTCTGGCTCTCCAGCAAGCTCGCTCCGCCGCCGCCTCCTCCGCCGCCGCCGCCACCGCCGCCCGAGCTCCGTGAAAATGACGTTCGGGAGGGCGGAAGTCGAGTGTCTGGGGATTCGGATTCAGAGGACGACGCTCCGGTGGCTATTGATTACCGTCAGTTAGCCAAGATTTTCGTCGGCAATTTGCCTAACTGGATTAAGAAGCACGAGTTGGAGGAGTTTTTCCGCCAGTTCGGGCCGATCAGGAATGTGATCCTCATTAAGGGACACAATGAGACCGAGAGGAATGCCGGTTTCGGATTTGTTATCTATGGCGGTCCGACCGCAGCCAAGTCCGCGATGAAGGCCGTGGAGTTTGACGGAGTGGAGTTCCATGGAAGGGTTTTGACGGTGAAGCTGGATGATGGAAGGAGGCAAAAGGCGAAATCAGAGGAGAGGTCGCGGTACGTGGAGGGGAATGGTGGGGTGGAGTTTAGGACCAAGTGGCATGAAGAGAGGGAGACGTCAAGGAATGCGTTTAGGAGGGTTTTGGAGACGGAGCCGGAGAATTGGCAGGCAGTTGTTAGCACGTTTGAGCGGATAAAGAAGGTATAAGCTTGTGGATGTTTCGAATTGTTTGCATTGCTTGTTGAAATACTTTTAATAAGCATTGTCTTGTTTGTTGATGCACTGGATGATGTTAACGACTTCATGAAATATTCAGCAGAAAAGTGAGATTGGTGTAAAATAGTTGTGGATTAACTTGTTCGAGGTTACATTTATCTTTTGTAGAAGTGTAACTTGCAGGCATGGGTGATCACATACGGAACAACTAGAAATTGGAATAATTTGTATGTACCCTTTATTAGTTCTTGGAGGACATAGAAGAATTCTGGGTCAAATTTATGTAACTTGTGTGATAATTGTGATGCTCTCCAATTTGTGTCCTCTATTTATGGTTGAAGATTTGCTCTTAGCAGAAGTTTGACTGCTAAAGTATGCTTCATTCAACCTTGGGTCATTGAGTTAGTTCTTATATCATTGCTCTAAATGGTTGTCCTTCCTGGAGCACCTCCTACTCTAGGCCCTGCATTCTTTCACTGTAATATTACCAGATTTAATCAGATTGACATTCTTATTATTGCTCCTGGATATGGTGACTGCCTTTTGATGCTTCTCAACTTGACTTTGTCATTTATATGAAGATCTAATTCTTACAATGAAATGGCACTTTTACTTACTGAGAGGTTCCAGCTTTGTCTTATGAGTACCTCGTTTTGCTTATGCTATTCTTCTTGCTAGCCATCCAGAAGAGAGTTTGGCCTGATGGTAAACTATTATGCAAGAAGAGGTGATATGCACCGAGCACGAGAAACATTTGAGAGCATGCGAGCAAGGGGAATAGAGCCTACCTCACATGTTTACACCAAGTAATAACTTCTGCTTTTGTCTCCAGCTCACTAGAACTCATGCGACTGCTCTACTTAGCTTGATGTGTTATTGCATATTCTATGAGGTACACTTGCTAGTCTAGTGTGATGGTTCCAGGTGTTTATAATAAGTGAAAAGTTCAACTTGACATGAGAACACTGTTGTTTTCATGCATGACCTGTCTTGTGCATCTTTGTCAGGAGTAGAACACTTTCAGCGAGTTATATTCTACGTTCAACCTTTTTGATTAAAAAATCCACCATCTATGCTCACCTGATGTCTTTGCCTATACTCAAATAGATATACATGTGTAGCCCTCCTTTTTTCCTTAGTAAAAAGTTATATATAGGTATCCTTTTCCGTTAACTCACCAAGGTTTGTATACTTTATGCAGTCTTATTCATGCTTATGCTGTTGGTAGAGATATGGAAGAAGCATTATCTTGTGTAAGAAAGATGAAGGAAGAAGGTATCGAGATGAGCTTGGTGACTTATAGCATACTTGTGGGAGGATTTGCAAAAACTGGCAACGCTGAGTAAGTAAACCATACACTTGATGAATTACATGAGCATTTTAGTCCATCATCGTAAAATCAGTCATTCTCTTCGGTGGTGAAACAACAAAAAATTCATAATAACTATTAGTTTCTCTTGGAGAGTTGATAAGTCCATCTATATTTTGCTTTTGGAAAAGAATACTTTGGCTGCCTTTTGTGATAACAGACATGTATGAGAAGTCTCTTACTGTGCTTGCGCCACTAATTTCTTAAATCCATTCTAACTCATATCCACACTTGCACTCATTTGATATCTCTGTCAAACTTATTTTTTATTGAAGAGGTAAATTTTTGTTCCTATATACTCACAGTTCTTATTGCTGTTTTGGAAGAGCTGCAGAATACTGGTTCAAGGAGGCTAGGGAGACTCATGCAACGATAAATGCAAGAGTTTACGGGAATATTATATATGCTCACTGGTGAGTATCTGTGATTTCTACTGCGGGTAAAGAAGTTAAGCAATAAAGAAATTTAACATTTTTTAAACAACCTTCTTGATGGCACTTCATATATATGCACACACTTGCCCTTAGGTCTACATTTCTTTAGATTTGCATGTCTTGCTTTTTAGGTAAACAATTTTTTGTGTCCTATCCCTCTTCTTTTTTGGGTAAATTAAATGGATTTTTCTTTTATGTGAAAAATTATTTAATTTTGCTTCACATTTTTGCTTCTAACATTTTCATCCCGTGTATATTTTGATATGTGTTCTACCAGGTGAAATAGCGTACTTATAAAATTTTATTTCTTTTTTGGTCCTTTTTCCATCTATTAGTCAAACATGCAACATGGATCGAGCTGAAGCATTGGTAAGAGAGATGGAAGAAGAAGGAATAGATGCTCCCATTGACATCTATCACACCATGATGGATGGCTACACAATGGTGGGCAATGAGAATAAATGCCTTGTTGTTTTTGAAAGACTTAAGGTATGTTTTAAGTGCTTTGGTCTTTGCTAAGTTAGTCCTGGTTTGATTTTTCAGAGTTCGTTGCCAATTGCAGAACAAGGAACTCTTCTCAACTTTGTGAAAATTATGTCAGGTGGATAGTACTATCATGGCAAAAATTTGCCTTTATGTACAAGATTTGACTTTTCTTTATGTTCTGGTCAAGTATCATAGGTGTTATTTGTCTAGCTTTGGGTATCTTTTCAATGAGTAGGAGCATCGGAAACATTGGACTTCCACAACGTGCAGTGGGACTTATGGATTATATGGATATTTCTTTATCCTTTTGTGTTTTCATGACTATTTTTACTTCGAAGAGTGCAAATTGAAGCATTTTCCTGCCACATCTTACCATGTGTCTTCTGAAGTCATTAAACATGGCAATTGTATCAGAAAGGTACCTGAATGTTTTTTCCTTTTGATAGGAATGTGGCTTCACACCTTCCATAGTTACTTATGGATGTCTGATCAATCTCTACACCAAGGTGAAGCATTCTTTGCCTTTTCTTTCTATTTCATTAATCACTCTATATTGTGTGCCTCTGGACTTGAGACATTAATCGTGTTCTTTACTTAAATATGATGTGCCTTTCCTCTTAACTGATTTACTTACTTCCGGTTCCTTATTATATCAATCTTGAATACAGTGCTAGAGTGCGCATGCTACTTTTGGATAACATCACACTTTGTAATGGTTCATGGATCTGTAACTACGAAAGGCATGCGCATGTTGGGAAAAATTGATAGCGGGCCTTTTTTCATGGGTAGTAACCTACGTATACGTTGTCCTGAATGCTTTGTACAAAATACACATTTCTGTTTATAAACTGGTTAAACTTTGCAGTTCAACGATGTTGTGTTTGTTTAACTTATATATGTATGCATCTTCATTATCCCCAGACTTGGTTGCTTTTGTTGGTTCTGTTTCTTTCACCCAGTCGTGGGGCTAATTATCCACCAAGCAGTAGTGTATGACCCACAGCAGCAAGTTCCTTGCGTAGCTCTGCTAGCTTTCACTTTTTGGTGGTTAGTCTAGATTGTCTAGGTTCATGATAAAATGCGGCACGCCATGGTGTATGACTGTACCTGCCTACTATATTTATTTTAATATGATACACCTTGTGCACTGGATTAAGATAATGTTTTCTTCATATTAGATGGGAATTTTTTATGCATCGATCCATGTGGGAGACACAAATGAAGTTCTTCTTGTTTGTCTTCTCAGATTGGAAAGGTTTCTAAAGCACTGGAGATCAGCAAAATGATGGAAGGGGCGGGCATACAGCATAACATGAAGACCTATTCAATGTTGATCAATGGATTCCTAAAACTAAAGGATTGGGCTAATGCATTTGCAGTTTTTGAGGATGTAATCAGAAGTGGTTTGAAGCCTGATGTAGTGCTGTATAATAATATCGTCAGAGCATTTTGTGGGATGGGAAACATTGATCGTGCAATCAGCACTGTAAAGCAAATGCAGAAGGAGAGGCATAGACCTACCTCACGTACATTTATGCCCATCATACATCATCTTGCAAGAGCTGGGGAGATCAGAAGAGCTCTAGAGATGTTTGATACAATGAGGCGGAGTGGATGCATTCCTACCGTGCACACTTACAATGCTCTGATTCTTGGTCTCGTGGAGAAGCGTCAGGTATCTTGTTCTTAAGGGGAAAAAAAAAGTTGTGTTAACTTTCCATATTGGGGATAAAGAATTGGCCGTGAATGCAAATGATTTACCATGACCTTGCTGGTATTACTTGGATTGCTTTCATTTTCATCTTTTTAACTTTTGAGGCAAAGGTTTGGCTCCACGGATTAAGGATTGCCTTGTAAGGTCCAAGGTCCGCTCTTGAACCTATGCTTGATTCATGGGCTTGACTGTACTCATACGGGATTGCTCATGTGGACTGTCGAGTGGCTTTTGACTATTATGCTAGATTCAGTTTATTCTTGGCTGTTCATGGTCTTGGTCTTAGTTTTTGTGAAGATGCATATTCATCATGTACGTTATTATAGCTATTTACTGCATAAATTGACTACTTGACACTGCTAATATCATCTGATGCAGATGGAGAAGGCTGTTGAAATATTGAATGAAATGACCTTGGCAGGCATAAGTCCAAATGAACATACATACACAACCATCATGCATGGTTATGCATCACTTGGTGACACAGGAAAAGCTTTTGAATTATTTACTATGATGAGAAATGAAGGCCTGGAACTTGATGTGTATGCATATGAGGCATTATTGAAGGCATGTTGCAAGGCAGGAAGGATGCAAAGTGCGCTGGCAGTTACTAGGGAAATGAGTATGCAAAGGATTCCCAGAAACACATTTGTCTACAACATATTGATCGACGGGTATGAATGCTGCAATATGTGTTAGCATAACATTGCTAGGCTTAATCAGATGCAAGTATTTCACAAGAAAGATGGGGCGTGGGTGGGGGTGGGGGTTCATACATGTCTATCTTTGATGAATGCAAATATATGCTTTTATCCCCCGTTTGAGAAGCTCTATTTTGTTGTGTAGATGGGCTCGAAGAGGTGATGTCTGGGAGGCTGCCGACCTAATGCAACAAATGAAAAAGGAAGGAGTTAAACCTGATATCCACACCTACACATCCTTCATCAATGCTTGTTGCAAGGCTGGAGACCTGGCGGTACCTTCTCTTTCTTGGGATTATAATAACTTGTCTTTTTCTTGTGTTGTACATATTAAACTGTGTTCTGGTGGTCATGTGGAAGATCTGCATACAGTTTGGTTAGATGTTCGTTGATGTGTGGACTAATTATAGAGAAATCCATCTTCTGTGGTAGCTCTTTATCATGTTAATTGGAAGTTGGAATCCATCCTTCTCCTAATTCATATTATTGCTACCGATGACAGTGTGTCCTCGGGTAATTTGCAGCTAATGCTGCACATATGAACCTAAAAACAATTGCCTATCTTAAATATTAATAGTTTTCTGCTTTACACTGCTCCCCTGATCTCGGACTTCGTTTCTTTCTATGACTCTCTTCTTCTCAGAAAGCATCAAAGACAATGGAAGAAATGGAAGCTTTGGGGGTGAAACCAAATGTCAAAACCTACACGACCTTAATACATGGGTGGGCACGTGCATCTCACCCAGAGAAGGCCTTGAAATGCTTTGAAGAGATGAAGCATGTTGGTTTGAAGCCAGACAAAGCTGTGTATCACTGCTTGATGACATCGTTGTTATCAAGGGCAACTGTCGCAGAAGCTTACGTGTACTCTGGAGTTTTATCTACATGCAGAGAGATGATAGAGTGTGGGTTCACTGTTGACATGGGGACTGCTGTTCATTGGTCAAAGTGTTTGCGCAAGATTGAGAGGACTGGTGGGGAGCTCACCGAAGCGTTACAAAAGACTTTTCCTCCTGACTGGAATTCAATGCACACTCTTGATAATACTATGGATGGTGGGAGTGACAAGGAATCTGATGTTAGCGATGATGACTTATTTTATGCTGCTGCAACTGATGGTGACAACGATGACGAAGACGATGACGACAATCTCAGTCTGAGATTATGGTAATGATCTGGTATATGTCAGCATGCAAGAGTTTTTATGGATCCCTCAAAGCACTTCCGATCCTATTTGAAAAAGAGGTCCTATACGTTTTCCCCTGATGATCGAACAGTTGCTGTAAACTTCTGTTATAGGTGTAGGGACTATATCGGGACACCGACTGGGTTCGGAAGGGGGCAGAGAGAGAGAGAGAGCTGATGTTGCCTTTTTTCTACCCTATT
This sequence comes from Eucalyptus tenuipes, assembly GCA_014182365.1. NCBI lineage: Eukaryota > Viridiplantae > Streptophyta > Magnoliopsida > Myrtales > Myrtaceae > Eucalyptus > Eucalyptus tenuipes. Next base: position 26,959,734 of record CM024543.1, on the reverse strand, counting down.
TGTGCATAGGACAGCAGGGTCCTATGCTGTAAACTTCACAATGTAATTGTAGACGAGATGAGTAAATAAAGGATAGCCATCTTTCTACTCGTCAAACAAATAAAATGATTCATTGTTGCTTTTTCTGTGTGCTTCAGAACGGAGTTTTACCATACGATGCAGCCTCTCGACACCTTCTGTTTTGTTTCTACGAGTATTCTGTTTTGTGTCTACGAGTAACTCTAAATATGAGCACGGTGCTCCTGCTGTCCACTGCATGAAGTGAATGGTAAATAGATGGGCTGACACGCCCAAAGCATTTGCAACTTCTTTGTAACAACAGCAGAAAATAACAAACGGATTCACGTGAGAGCACAAGCTGAATTTGAGTTTGGAAACCTGTTCCTTTTTTCCCTCTTGTATCGTCGTTGCGACGGTTACTGTAAGTGCACGTTCTTTGCAATACCGGTGTCATTTCTCTCCATTTATCCTTTTAAATGTACAGATTTTGTTAACCAGTGACTATTAGCACTTGTTAAGTGACTAATTAAATGCGGTTTTCAATGTATTAGCATTTCTAGTAAAGTGTGCAATCATTATGCGGCATGCTTAACAAGTGTACAAAAACACTCGCCAACGAAGCTTTAAGATGCGTACACACATACGCATATATATATGTATTTTCCTCATCCCATGGTTTTTATGCCCTTAAATTTTTATAGACAATCGCATATTTTTCCGCAGAAAACACAAAACCAGAAAAGAAAAGAAAAGAACTAGTTCTACTGTTGTTTTTTCTGATTTTCCTCTGCAAATTCCAACCACTACTCATGATAATTTTTACCGGACCACCTATGTACGCTGTCAGCTATTTATTATCCAACACAGGTTCGAAAAAATCAAATTTAAAGTCGGGAAGATCGCAAGATAATCTCTAGATTAATTACCTATTTGGCTATTCAAGATAATCTTTTTTTCCCTTCATCTCTTATTTGAGATGCAACAAATGAGCACAACAATAAGATTTACAATGAACCTAGCCCACCTTTTTTTTTACAGTCCACATGCTGCCACTGGCTTTGAAAACCAAGCATGAAAAATCACGTTTCTGGGCTCGACTGCTGCCGGGCTATATATACATGCCCAGGATGAAGAGAGACAGTTTAAACTCTGTTTTCAAGTAAATGGCTCATGAGTGTGTTAATGCAGGCACTGCTAATAACTTCAGTGTATTCAACTTTAATGAGGGTGATGAAGATGTCAAGCAAGAAGAAGAGAGTGCACAACCACAGCAACTCAAGAGCGATTTTGATGTTAATTCTCAAATGAACAATCCAATTTCAACTCCGCTTGAGCAAGGTGACCTTCCTCGGTCGCACTCGGGAAGTTTGCATGCTTCATGTGAGGTGAATTGTTGCTTTCATTCTTATCCTTTGTATTCCTTAATGGTCAAGATGGTTTTCTTCCTTTTACTCTGATGGTTTTTCTTGCAGGGAAGTTGTCAAATTGTTCATATTTCTCCATTCTATTGATATGGTTTTTTTGTAGGATGGAGTGACAACAGTAATTAGAAGATGCACTGAAGAAACATGTCATGAAGATTCAAGGAGGCAAAGAGCAAAGCCTACTGTGACTAATGTGGACTTGACCCTAAAACTGTCACCTCCAGGCAGTGTTGTTCAAGAAGATCACATTATTCATGCCCCATCAATTCAATTAGAAGAGCCATCCCCAATGTCATCTCAGCACTCATGTATGTCGCTGGATCTTAATTTGAATGGGGTTTTCGATATTGATCGTGATCAACAGGAGGGACCATCATTGGTCTTGATGGGTTGTAGAGACTGTCACTTATATGTCATGGCGTCTGAGATCAATCCGAGTTGCCCCAGGTGCAAGAGCTGTGAATATTTGTTGGACATTTTCCGAGGAAATTTGCCTAAGAACATGACGAAGGGCTAACGAGAGTTCCTTTTTCTTTCAAAGGCATCGTCGGCCTTTCTTTTGTTATTTTTGTAGTTGAGCATTGTCAGACGTGTCGATTGAAGCAATTACCATTGTGCATTATCAGTTGAAGTTGTTGACATGTCAAGTCCAGAAAACTTTGTGACTCACATGCAGTTGATAATATGCTTGAACAGTTACATGTTTGAAATTCAGAAGAACGGATGGAACTGCTTTTATTATATCCTTCCATTGGAGTCCTTCATCAGTAGATTTCGTATGTCCAATCATCAGGCAAATGTATGATCTGAGTTGAAATCAGAGGAGAGTCTGGCACTTGCTTTCGCAAATCTTCCTTCTCGGTCATTCCATTGCCTTGATAGTAGCTTGGCCTATTTCTCCCACCTAGGGAAGAAAAACGAAAAAGAAATCATGTAGCGCAAGTGAGTCTGCAGTGCATATTGTGAGCAAGCCTTTCACAGAATCTAGCTACACAACCCCAAATTTCATCTTGGTAAGTGTCTGACAACCAGCTATCTCACAGTAACTTTGCACAGGATCAAACAAGAATTGCTTATAAAAAGATCTAGTCAGTCAATGATTTTGAATAATCATCCAACATGCAGAACAGGTACAGAGTCGTTTGATCTCTGAGGAGCATAAATAAGTTAGACATATTGAAGGAAACAAAACAATAAGGATGCCTCACCGTGTCCATTTTAAATACAGAATTTTACTTCTGCCCCATTTCATTTTAGGGGGAAATGACTCTTTTACTGTACTCCAAAGAACTACCGTGTTTTCAGAAATGGAAAGTAAATAATCTCCCGTGACACCTATTTTCACCAGTTTCTGTCAGGGAAAAAGTTCTTGAATCACAAGAATTACTGAGAAGACAAAGCTTATATGGAAGGGAAAAGGGAAACAGAAGAGAAAGAGAAAAGACCACTGTACAAGCTGAGGCCCAGAGGCAAATCTGCTGGTAACGGAAACGATCTGAAAACTTGATGATTGAGGAAAACATGAGTACCTTCGATCATTTTAACATCTGATTCCTTCCAAGCCTTGGTTGGTTTAGGGATAAAGACACCGGTGCCTCGATATTTCCCAGTGGAAATGTTCATTAGTCCTCTGTTCATACGCGATCCAGAAAAGTATGCCCATCCTCTTAAGTTCTTCAATCCGCTTTCCTACATTGTTCAAAGCAAAGCTTAAGCATGATTATCAGAGTGAAATTATTTATAAAGACTCCACCGGTAGTGTCATAATTTAGATTGAAATAGACAAACACAATTCACGTATTAGAAAATTCCTAGAAAGCAGAGAGAGACAACCTTGAAATTGATAGCAATGTTGGGGAAAGAATTGGCAGCACATATCCTTGGACCAAAAACAGCATGCACAGGATGACTATGAGCATTATTCATTGCATAATTTGACCTGTTCTCATGATGAGTATTTTTCGATTGAATCTCATGAAAAACATCAGATGGTAGCCAGAACTCTCCATCCTCTAGGTTTGGAGGAAATTCAGACATTTTGGCAGGAACTTGGAATGAATTAGGACAATTCTGTGTACATAACCGTACTATTGTCTATTGATTGACGCAGTGACCGTCCCGGGTCCATTTATGCATGTTTTTGGATCATTAATGGGGGGAGATTTATTGAGTGGCTTCACTTTCACTCATAAATCATGTAAGAGTAGCTTATGGTGAGTTCATTAGTGTTCTTTGTATCTTTCTGCACTTGCATCTTAAGAGGGCATGACACAACATGACGAGAACTTGGGAAAAGGGTGGATCGAGCTATGGCACATATAGTGTACCGTGTACCAAGTGTGTGAGCCTTGGATAACTCATTACCTTCCTTTTCCTTTATTCAGTGCTAATCCAACGGTCAAGATACCCCAATATACAGTACTACCATCTGTACCTCAGCCTCACTCGAAAAATACAAGCTGCGGCCTAATAAATGAGAATAAGCAAACCTAGAACAAATGGATTATTTAATGTTTTTCCTAATTTAAACTCTCCCCTATTAGCTGGAGCAAGGTTTGAAAAACTTGTCGTGTTTTTGGTATCCGTGTCCTGACATGTGAGCATTCAATTGTAACATGGACGTACTAAGACTTTGAACGGATGATAAAACATCTGCTTGTTTTCGCACCCAATTTGTAACTGTTGGTAGTCACAAACTCAAACTAGCATGACGTATTTTAAAGCCGTGTTTGCATTAGTGAGTCATGACCAAAGCAAATGATGTTGTGCTGGTAGTAGACCCTGCCAATGCCACCTGCATATCTTAATCCTAAAATTCAGTAGGTTATATGTTTTTAAGGAGAAGCATGGAATTTCTTTGTACAGAAAAACGGATGCCAAAATCCAAAATTACATGTTCATAAGTTTCCGGAGATCAAGCCTCCCAAGCTAATAAAAACTAGCGATGATTATTGAACTCAGTGAAAGGAAAAAACCATATGCTAATTTTTGGCCTCTCTTTTCTGGCCACATTACTAAATCAGAGGATATATGGTCGGGACAAAAGATATAAACACAGGTTAGCCTTCACCAATTAAACACAATCTCCGCACATGTCCGTCATCTCATCATGTTATGATGCAAAATTTCCTCATGCAACAGTTTACATTTTACAAGATTAACAGAAGGGAAGAATTGGCTTCCCGTAAGTTGCCACCTCAAGTCATTCAACTGAATAAGCAGACTCACAATGCTATCAGTTTTACGACACAAATATCCAAGAATATAAACAATACCTTTCTGCAGGTGTGACATGTTAGCACGCTTGATTTTCTCCAGTATATGTTCCAAGTGATCACCCACAATCTCCGCTGTGATCTCTGGTGCAAACCTATGCCTCATGTCTTCCCTGGCTTGTCTTCCTTTTGCCTCACCATCCGCAGGATTACTCACCACCTGCCTCATTGGCATCCTAAGCTTATTCACTGAATGTGCCCATAGATGCCCCTTGAATGGCCCTCCCAGCACTTTGCTCATTCACTCAATGGGCAAATGGTAGCTATGCTCATCTGTCAAGCTAGCCATGATTACTAAACTCAGTGAAAGGAAAACTCCATCAGATGCTAACTTTGGGCCTCTCTTTTCCGGGCTTTTGATTCTCAACATTACGAATCAGAGGATGCGTGGTCCAGAACAATATTATAAACACTGGTCAGCCTTCACAAATTATACACAATGTCAGCACGTCTGTCATCTGATCATGTTATGATGCAAAATTTCTTCGTGCAACAGTTTACATCCCTAAGATTACAGAAGGGAAGAATCGGCTTCTCGTAAGTTGCTGCCTCAAGTCATTCGACTGAATAAGCAGACTCACAATGCTACATATTTTACAAATCGAATATCTAAGAATATAAGCAACATCTTTGCAGGTGTGAAATGTTACCACACTCAAGTTATTTTCTCTAGTATATGTTCCAAGTGATCAGCTACAATCTCCGCCACAATTTCTGGAGCAAACCTACACCTCATGTCTTCCCTGGCTTGTCTTCCTTTTGCCTTACCATCTGCAGGATTACTCACCACGTGCCTCATTAGCATCCTAAGCTTATTCACTGAAGGTTCGGCCCATAGATGCCCCTTGAATGGCCCATCCAGCACTTCGCTCATTCGTTCAAAAGGCAAAGGGTAACTATTCTCATCTGTCAAGTACTCAGTTGGCCCTGACCAGTTTGTTGCAATCACAGGCAATGACATTGCCATGGCCTCCACAAGAGGCCTGCCCCATCCTTCCCCTCTTGATGGAAGCACAAATGCATCAGCTGCTTTATACATTCTGGGTAAATCCACTTGAGCAATGTGGCTGTCGATCACATATATTGGAGGCCAACCCTTGTTTGGTTCTTCTATTTTAGAGGCTTTCACGTACTCGACAATCTTGTTGCCAAAGTTTCTGTCTGTGTGATATGGGTTTGTCAGTAAGTACAGAGAAACCCCATCAATTCTAGAAAACTCATTTAAATATGCCTTCAACAACACATCCCAACCTTTCCTATACTCCCACTTAAAGATACTCAGGAACACAAACTCCTTTTTCTCCAAACCAAGAAGACCCTTTTGTTCTTCACCTAAGACCAAATTTCCAATAGAACCGAGATCAAGAAGCTCATACTTGGCCTGATCGAAAAACTCCACATCTATGGGCTGAACAACCTTAACTACCTTGGATGGATCAACCCCACTATCAACAAAGGTGCCCACATGGAAATCAGTAGGAACCCACACCTGATCCATCCTATTACATCTCTTGGCATGCTCAGGGTTGACTCTGTCAGACTCAAACATGGTCCTCCCAATCACAGACAAGTACTCACCATAACCAGATGGCGGACAAGGCAAGGTCTGAAACAACGGCGGGTACCAAGCACCAGGCTCACTGTGACATACCACAATGGTGTTGCTCGCTGCACATTCTGTCCGGTGAAGCTCGATAGCCACTCTCTGCATCTTCTCCGGCAAGCCCTTCCAGAACTCAAGGGACTGAAGATCACCATGTTGCTCAATGGCCAACCTGAATTTGGGGCTTTTCACGTGCTCCTGGAGGGACAGAATGTAGGACCAGGCCTCTGAGCTGTACCCACCACCGGAGAGGAAAGGAGCCATCCATAGGACACAGTACGGCGGTGCTGGGTCCGAGTCCGGGATCGGGTCTTGGTTGGGTTTTCGGATCTGAAGGACAAAGTTGGAAACTTTATGGACGATAGATCTTGGGTTTAGCGAAAGGAGCGTTTTCAAGTGATGGGTTTTGGAGAAGTTTGAGGCGGGGAGAGTGATCAAGATGGCTAGCGAGAGGATGAGGATAGCGGGTACGTAGAACAGGAAAGCTTTGGATTTTGAGGCAGCTCGGTTGGGATGTGTTTGGGAATCCATGAGCTATAATGGTGAATTGGTGGAGAGAGAGAGAGAGATTTCTTGCTTGCAGCTTTAGCTTTGCAGAGGAGATGGATCAAGAAATGAGAATCAAGAGAGCTGCCGCTGACCTCCCAATTTTTTTGCTTTACCAGAGCCTTTGACATTCCATTGACTCCATTGAAATGGGAAAAACGAAACAGAAAACGAACGACAGGGACGACAGTTCCTCGACGAAACGCTGGACTTTTTCAAAAAATTTCCAGCCAAGAAAGTAAGAATCTTTTCTGGCTTTCGATTGTCTAAATAAAAAATAAAAATTATTCTTACTTTTACCAAAAAAATAAAAAATAAAAAAAATTCCAATTAAAGACTCGAAATAATTCATTTTCTTAAATATGGACATGAAATGAATTTTATTTTAAATAAAAGTCCAAAGCGATTATATTAATCTCAAAAGAGGACTTGACATGATTATATCTATTTCAAATAAGGACCTAGTCTTATTGGTCGACAAAATATTCCAATCAATTAGGAATATTTTCGCCAAAATACAAATAAAATTACATTAAAAAAAGATGAACATGCACGGGGGAGGCTCCTTCCTGCCTATGGTCGTTGCCCTATTGCCAATAGGGCAATGACGATAGTTAATGGGGTCATCGGCGCCTAAGCGAGGACTAGCTTGAGGGCGCTGGGTGATGGCTGGCAACCCTTGTGCAGATTTGGGAGAGGGTCGTCGCCCTCTCTCATCTTTGGTGAGGGTTGTCAGCGACCTTGCCAACCATTGCTGTCGCCCCACCGGCGATAGGGTGGCGGCCATATGCAGGAGGGATTCTTTCGTGCGTATTCATTGTTTTTTTTTTTTTAATAGTTTTCTTGAAAGGAAAAAAATTGTATAAAGAAAGAAAAAGGAAAAACTTACGAAATTGCTATTTACTAAACAATGAGTTCAAACCCTTCTTCGAGACTGATATGACCATTTTAGGTACTTATTTGAAATAAGATTCATTTTAGACTCTTATTTAATAAAATAATGACACTCCGTGTTCTTTTTTGTAATTTGTCCTAAAAAATAGAAATCTTTTTATTTCTGTTCCTTGCAAAACAAGGTCGCAGATCTATTCTCTGATGTAATGGGTGACGTTCTTCTCCCTAACAAAGGAAACCAGCAGAGTTTCCGCATGTCACATGAAGCCGGTCATTCGTTGACCATACGAGGAGCGAACCCGAAATGGGCAGAAAACGTCACTGCCGACGAAGCTGCAATGCACGATCTAGAATGAAGGAGGGACAGGCAGCCACCAACGGAATCCCCACAAAAAAAAATGTACATCCTCGTTCGTGGGTCCTCCCAAATGTCAATCCTTAAACTAAGTCGAACTTGTTAGAACGAAGTCCCAAGAGAGAACGAAGAAGCAGCACGCAATCTTTTCGATTATGAGCCGCTTTCCCGGATTGCCCTTTCCGGTTATCTTAATACTTTCTAGAAATTTCCTTTGAGTACAGTTGCCTATATAAATTGGGTTGGTTCTTGTGTTCTTGCATTGTCTTCATTTAGAGTGCGAAATTCGAGATCTTGAAATTGTCGGAATCTGGGAGAGAGAGAGAGAGAGAGAGAGAGAGAGAGAGAGAACTGTGAAGCGAGTTGAATTCAAGAAATGGCGGTGAAAGAAGGAGCTAAAGCAGAGAAGAAGAAGGTGGTGGTGATTGGCGGCGGCGTCGGTGGCTCTCTCGTTGTTAAATCCCTGCAGTTCATTGCTGAAGTCGTTCTTATCGACCAGTAAGTCACAAATTTTCCCCTGCTCTTCTTTTTTCAAGGAACTCTGATTCCTCGTTCGCGGTTCTTTTTTCTGGCATTCTCTTCTTATTTTCCCGGTGAATCCCATCTTGAGCACAGCAAACAAGGTACTGAGCAATTCTCGATGTGAACATGACAGTTATGTTAGTTACTGAGAATGAGATTGGCTGTGACCTCGCTCCATCTCATTTTCGGAAACCCTTTGTACCGCGTAGCATGAAAAGTGTTTGCATGTGTAGAGTTTGAGTGACTGTCATTAGTTGCCAAAGGCGGAACGTAACTTCCCCTTTTCTTAGGAGCACGGCCTGATCTTTGGTTGTAGACTACTATATAAGATGATGAACTGTTGATGGCGTGCTGATGCTGGGGCTGTTTTAGCATCTTGAATTGATGATTGGCACTTCTTGAATTTCGAAATGTCGACAGGAAAGAGTACTATGAGATCCCCTGGGCAGCCTTAAGGGCGATGGTCGAGCCCTCTGTCGCTGAAAGATCCGTGATTTATCACAGAGATTATTTCACGCACGGACAGATTGTCACGTCTGCGGCGGTGGACATCACAGAAAGCGGAGTCTTGACTGCGGATGGCGATCTGTATTCGTACGATTACCTAGTTATTGCCACCGGACATGATGATCCTGTCCCAAGAGAGAGAGGCGAGAGGCTCGTCCACTACGAGGCCGGTGAGTAAAATGCTCACGAGACTTCATGGAGATCCTAACAGGAAATTTCAGTATTACAAAAATTAACGATGTTTTGGACATGTTTCGATGATAAAACGCGTCTCTGTGTCCCCTTATCTGCAGAATATGACAAGATCAAATCTGCAAATTCGATCCTTATCATCGGAGGAGGTCCCACGGGTGTCGAACTTGCCGGTGAGCTTGCCGTCGACTTCCCAGAAAAGAAGGTGACCCTGGTACACAGAGGTTCCAGATTGCTGGAATTCATAAGCCCCAAGGCTTCCAAAAAGACATTGGACTGGTTGGTTTCGAAGAAAGTTGAAGTGATCTTGGGCCAATCGGTCGATCTGGATTCTACGTCGGATGGCATTTATCGCACGTCCGGGGGCGAAACTGTCCGTGCCGATTGTCACTTCGTTTGTGTCGGGAAGCCAATCGGCTCGTCCTGGCTTCAACAGACTTTCCTGAAGGACAGCTTGGACAGGCAGGGGAGATTGATGGTCGACAAGCACCTGAGGGTCAAGAGCCGCGAGAATGCTTTCGGAATTGGCGATATCACCGATATCGAAGTAAGTAGAATCCGATGCCTGCCGTATATGTTAACTTGATTCGCTCGAGCGACCTCGGCCAATCCTTTCTCTCCGTGCCTTATATGCAGTCATCAACTTATCATACAAGGAATCGATCATGAAAGTTCAGGTCCTGATGAATAAGGATGTTTTCTCTGTGGCGAATTATGCAGGAAATCAAACAAGGCTATGCAGCCCATACGCACGCCGAGATCGCTGTGAAAAACCTGAAGTTGCTGATGAGCGGAGGACGAGCGAGCAAAATGTCTGCTTACAAGCCCGGACCGGCGCTCGCGATTGTTTCCCTCGGAAGAAAAGAGGCGGTTGCGCAGTTCCCTTTCATGATGGCGATCGGATGTTTTCCGGGAAAGATCAAATCTGGCGATCTTTTCGTGGGGATGACGAGGAAGCAGCTCGGGCTGAAACCGCTCTCTTCGAAACCAAAGTCGCCATCAACCGGGAAATGAGAGAACGCGGAGGGTCAAGAGGTGTTTGTTGGTAGGGGTGATCGGTTTTCCGTCCGGTCCTGTCCCATTTAGGAACCGGGAACCGGGAACCAGACCAAGCCTCCAGTCCAATCTAATTCGGGTGATTCCCGATTTAGGTGATCCGACATGCTCAGCCTCACTTGTTGGGCTTGTTCCTTGGTGTTGTATGAAATATATTGAAACAGGGGTGGAGTGGTCTGTGAATTTGTTGTGCGTTTGTTCAAGATTGAATTTTGTTGTTCAGTGGATTACTTCATTTGTTATGTAGAGTGCATGTAATTTTAAGTAATTAATAATTTTTCAGTCATTGACAGGACGAGTTATTCTCGACCTATTGATGACCGGTGAAATTATCGACATGGTTAGAAATTCACGCAATTTCTTATTGTGACATATCTTCTTAGTACTCGAAACAAGAGTATTGTATATACAACTAGTTTATATCTTTTCCAAATAATTAGGAGTTTTTTATGATAAAAAATCATTAGCTGTCATATAATATTTTTTGACCATCTCAAGAAGTCAAAGTCATGCAATAGAGGAAAGCAGCCCTTAATTTGACATTAGACAATACCATAAACACGAAATTTTACCGTGGAACATTGATATCTCAGTTTCCTTGTTTCATCCTGTCAATAATCCGAATTTGTATCGGTGAGTCAGAATTACTTTCCGTCATAGTTCAATGATCGTTTCAAATCCAATCTATGTTAATATTATAGACGGATCTATAGCGGAATGAATTTTGAATTGTGGATATGAATTTAGAGATATTAATTAATAAAACTAAAAAAGGAAGTTATAGGGATCGATATTCTGTGAATAAAAAAGTCTAAGTTAAAAGATAGGAGAGTAATATATGCTTAGGAAAGTTGTCCCTACTCAAAAAGAATTAATTTCCCATAATTGTCAATGATTTGACTTGGCACATAAGGTTAAAATGGCATGATCACAACTAATCAATGCATCATGCCTGTTATTTTGTGGGGATTTCTTTTTCTTTCATTTGCGGAAATTGAATCGGGGAGAAATTCTGCGGTAGCTTTCACTTTCCTCTTCCATGGCGCTGCTAGTGGAATAATAGTCTCCATCTTCCCTTCCCCCCGCTCCGCAGCCGCCGTGCAGCTTCGCTTCTCTCTCGGTCCTCGCCATTCCCCGACGCTTTCTTCCCGGTTTTTCCTCCCCTTCGTCCGGCGTAGAAACCCTCCGTTCTCGCTCCGTTCCGCCGGTTCCGCTCCAGCGAGGAAGAAGAAGAAGGAGAAGAAGGAGATGGAGAGAGCTTTCAGCGCCAAGAAGGAGAAGGAGCCTGCTTCTTCCTCCGTTCAGGACGCCTCCGATCGGGTCTCTTCTCTCTCTCTCTCTCTAACATAGGAACGCCCCCGGTCGCTCGCGCCTGGTCGTGTTTGAGCGCCGTACCGAATCGGAACTCCTTGTTCCGGTTCTCGGTTAAGGCTTTGCGATTTCGGATTTCCTTCCCTCGCTATTCCTCCGATTCGACAGTTAGCTGCTGCTGCTGCTGTTCGTATCGCTGCGTTGGTGTTCTCGCGGAGCTCGGCCGCTTTTCGTCGTGTGTGTTCGGACGGGAGTGCGACGGTGAAATGGTTGTGATTGCGCTCTGAGTTGCGGCTGAAGCGTAATCATAGACGTGCGCATTGTATCTGCCCATTAATGCTGTTGAATGCCGGATGCTGACTCGGCTTTTCTGTCGTCCAGATCACTAGGAGAGGCGAAACGATAGATGACAAGATCAAGAAGCTTGACGCCGAGCTGAGTAGATATAAAGAACAGATCAAGAAGATGCGGCCTGGGCCGGCACAGGAAGCTAAAAAGGCTCGAGCAATGAGGATGCTCAAACAAAAACGGACGTACGACCTTTTGGCAATTCATCTGACTTTAGTTTCTGATTGTTTTCTGGATAACTTGCTGCTTCGCTTCATTTCACCGAGGAATGTTATCGTCTTCTTATATGAGATAAATGTGGAACACCTTAAGTATTATCAGCTCTGTGGTTCATGATTATTGAGGGTGCTTCAGATGAGATAGTCCAGATGTTTGGGAGAACTACCTGTTATGCTTGCAAAAGAATCTGTTAGTGACTGTCGAAAAGTGACGCTTCCATTGGCCCCTGAATTTAAGATCTTGCATATTTTTATTCTATATATATATATATTGAGCTTGAACGAACATATTAACTTACTTCCAGATGACCTAAATTGAAACTGGTGATCTTTTTGCTCTGCTTTGGTTACATTTTGAAAGATTTAAATGGAATCTTTTGACAATTCTTCTCCTTCTATTGAACTTTAATGGAAACTTCAGCCAAAAAAGAAAAGAAAGAGAACTCAAATTGAAACTCCTACATGCCTTCTGGTAGCTTGTGCATCGCATTCACAGCGAACCATTTTCTCTTTCCAGCTTAAGTTTGGGCTGATCTGAGGTCCTCACTGCCACTGTTATCAGTCCATCTTAGGTTAACATGTCACACCCTGGGGCTGTGGTGAAGTGGTGTCTGGAACTATAGATTAACAGTACTAGTTTTTCTCACCCGAAGCTACTACACTCTAATGACGTTTGGACCATGGCTAGCTTGGCCAAAAGTAATTTATCTTTTGTCTGAAAGGAGAGTCCTGCTTACGATAATGTAGCATCGATAATAATTGCTTGTTGTATATGGACTTGGTTCTGAAAAAAGGATACATCTTCCCTTTGCAACTTGTAAAGAATGGGCATCATACTGTGCACATGGATTGACGCAGCTATTTTCCGTTTTTTATTTTATACCAGAATAAATTTTATGTTTGGGTTTTGTTTAAGTTGATACTTTAGACCGAATTATGTTTAATAATTTTGACAAATTGGAGCAACTTGGCATTTTGTGAGTCCCAAATTGCTGCTATGTGTTTTCTTAATTGAGAAAAGGGCATATTATGAGATCCCTGCACTTTTTCATATAAGTTCTCTTATCATGAAAGTCTGTAAACAGGTATGAAGGACAACGTGACATGCTGTGCAGTGAGAGTTTCAAACTTGATCAAGTTGCTTCTGCTGTGGAGGATATCAAAGACAAAGATGCGCAACAGAATGTATGTGCTACAATTTCCACTTTTCAAAATTTTGCTATCTACCACCTACCTCATGTGAATGGCAATATGAGGATGATGTATCTGGAGTGTTGATGTGTGATAATCTTTGTAGTTGTTTTTGTTCCCCTTGAAATTTAAATTGGAAAACTGTGTTAATAATTTGTTTGAGTTTCTTTTGAAGGGACTAGGTTGTCTAGACACGAATTTGTATCTAGCCTAAAAGAATCCTATCTCTTGACTAACATTCTAATTATCAGTGTAGATAATGCTCTGGAATGGGTATTTTGGACAAAAAAGAAAAGAAAAAGAAAAGTAACTGGAATAAACTTCCTGTCCCTCAACATTTTGAAAGTATAATGATTAAGGTTTCCTATCTAAGGATCTGATTAAAAACTTTTGAGACTACTTCCAAAGCCTGCATGGGATTTCAATAACTTGATATAGTGTCTCCAGGAGCAGTAATTTTATTAGTGCTACTTTTCTGATCGGCAAGGTTAGGATGGGGCTATTTGTTTGGCTGTTCTTTTGTACTGGAGGCTTGTCCACTAACAAGAAAATGTGTGTGCTTTGCCAGTGTTCCTGGCATGGCATAACAATCCTTGTAATATTTACAGCCGAGGTTTTGCTTGTTGGGAGTGTCCTTTTGTGTGCTTGATCTGACAGTTACAAGTCCATCTTCAGCAAAATTATGTTATTCATTAAATTATGGTCTCAATTCTCTGTAGTTCAATAGCTTATCTAATTAAATTAGATTCTAACTTATCTTTTTCCTAAACCATAATTGCTGAATCGTGTCAGTAGGAACCTGAGTTTTATTAACGTCCATTGTAAGATTCAATTCATGCTACCTCACATCTGTTTTTTTTTTTTTTTTTTTTTTTTTTTTAATTACAGTTCTAAAGTTACTGTTCATATTGTTTTGTTAGCGCCACAAGACGCATAACTCAAGACAGTGCAACCGAAGCTTTATGTCTACCCTGTTCGGAACATGCTTGCCCACCTCTTGAGAGGTAGGGATGAGCCATTTGCCACTAGCAAGGGATTTCTAAGTGATATACATTAATAATCTTTGCCGCCACATTACTTTGTTTTGCTATTCTTCGAGTCATTATTGCCAGGGTCCAATTTCATTTTGTCCTTCAGGACCTTACATAATTTGTATTAGAATAATGCTACACTTACAAAGACATTACTAAGAACTTCCTACTAAATGACCTGCTGGCCTATGTGCCATGTGCCATGTCGTTAAATAAGTGTTAAATCATTACCCAAATAAAGTTATTGAAAAAGGAAAAAACATTAATGGGGCAAGAACAATCAAAGGAAATTTAGTTTTCCATTTCACCATAATTTCTTCCCAAAATTCCACGAAGGTCCTTTCAAGCATTATTACAAGCTGCTACTGAAGTCTACCCAACAATATTTGAAGCTTTTGAAATGATTTATAACTTGTTTTATGAAAATGTCATCGTAATTATATTTTTCTAACATTGGTGTTATTATTACTTCACCAATGGTTAATCAATTGCTATTAATTGCAATGTTACTGCAGTTTATAAAACAAGCAAAAATGGAGGTGTGTCAAATAAAATCATTTCATAAGGAAACTTCTAGAGATATTTCAAAATATTTTACTAGAAGTAATATAGGATTTTTGGTCGGAGCTCCATTGTGCCAATAAAACTGAATCTTCTTTTCTAATCAATGAAACTAAAAGCATGATTTGAGATGTAGGAGCAATCCTTTGCCGATGTAGCGAAGAAAACTGAATATATATTTTAATCAATGAAACTAAAAGCATGATTTAAGTAGGATCTATCCTTTATTTACATAAAACGAATTCAAATTGAGAAAGGATCAAATCCTTTCATTCTGAAGTTTAATGGATTGTTGGACACCATCTAATGGGTGCATTAAGATACATATGAAAGTGAACCCCATGAATTATTTAGTGGTTGTATCATGTATGTAGATTGTCTTCAAATATCTTCGTTAGTGCATCCATAGCCTTTGTAGGAACCAATTTCCTTTACTTGTCGTGCTTGAATTCAGAAGATGTGAAGAGCTTCAACGATTGTCGAGCACACTTCAATGGCAAATAATGCTTGAGAGGAGATTTGTTGCGACTTTGGAAGAAAGGAAAATAGAATAAGAAACTAAAATTTCTTTGATTTTTCTTGCCCCAGTTATATTTTTCTTCTCCTTTTCTACAGCACAATCTTTATTTTTATTGTTGATTGTGCCCTATTAGGACACACGCTGCATAGGCTGTCGTATCATTTAGTAATTAACTTTTAGTAAAGATATACTACGTGTAGCTTTACCTCTTGGTATTATTTATGTGTTTCACTTGATACTGAATCTGTATTAGTCTTATGTTTCCAGCTGACATCTCTGAAGTATGCCAGTAAGGATTTGAAAGGCATGGTGAAAATCATCAAGATCCATGGCATTGATGTCTGTGATTTCTCCTTTACTCTTTTATTTCAGTCTTGATGCTGACTACTTTTGGATCAGCTGTTTCTTCGGCCGGATTTATAGAGCTTGCATTTGCAAGATGAGATGATGGACCTAATGGACGTAACTGATGAGTAGCGAGATACAAGAAACCTTTGGTGGGAGCTACAATGTACCTGATGACTTTAATGCTGAAGAACTCATAGTTGGTGAGCTTTAATTTAGTTTTCATTGTAAATGCACATGCCTCCAGTGACAAAAGGGGTACTCATGATTTTGGCAATTGCTAAAACACTGTTATTCATGCTGTTTATCTCACTACTGCACATAGTTGTGACCGCTTTGAAAGTCATCTGAAAAGTAGCATTTGAAATTTATTTGGAAGTTGATTATCTGATGGGGGGTATTTTGGGAGCTTGGCCCCGGAGCTGACACGTTTAGATCAAGTCAAATAAAATAAGTGGCACAAATCAAGAGAAAAGTTGTATTGTAAGTCTTGTCGTTTGCGGAAGATATATTTGAAGTCATAGGTTCAGAAATAAGATAGAAGAATATGTGAATCTTACTCTAAGGTCCTTTTCTTTCAGCTTCTTTTTTGGCCTCTTACGCAAGCAAATGTACTCCTAAGAAGCAGAACTTAATATTAGCTGAGGCACCATACTTACTGACTTTTGTTTGTAGAACTAAATGCTTTGTAAGCAGACAAGGGAATGCAAACAGAGACCAGAGGGCCTATGTATCTCCAGTTGCATGAGGGACTGGATTTGGATGCAGAGCTTGACTTGCCTTCAGCGCCAGCATCCAGCAGGACATGCTGCTGAACCTGCTGGCAGATCCGATGCCCAGGTAAATATTGTGTGCTTTTGCTTGTTGGTGGCAGCAACCACTAGACGTGCTGTAAAATCCTTCTAAATCTTGTTGCATGCATTTGTTTGAGAAAAAACTTCAATCATAATTTTTCCATATCACCCCTTCAATCTGTATCCTGTGCTCCCTACTGCTCTTAGCTTTTCTGTCATGCTTCAGAGGTACATATTCTGCAGACAAGCAAGCTGCTTTTTTGGGATGGTTACATCATTGAATTTTAGGATTCTTGATGTTTCTTGTCTTGTTTGCATTGGCTTGTTGTCGTTACATCTCAAGTGGAGTCGTTTGCGATTAGTTAGGGCAACAAATCTCATGGTACTTCTTTTCCGTAATCAGGTGGAGGATGACCTGGGTCTACCTGCCGTCCCTTATGAAAAAGAAATTAACCGCCTTCTTTCTTGATCACGTATCGGTGCCAAGGAAGTGGATGGAGACGCCTGCTGTAGAAGCGAGATGCAGAGTATTTGAATTTTTATGGTCATGTGGCTTCGTTTTACTCCTTTCCGCAGTGATAGCGATTCTTTCAACCAACTAATGACGGCAAGGGAGTGGATAAATGACTCCACTTGCCGAGTTTTTGTGTCTGTAAAGGAGAATGAATGATGATTACATTGTGGAATTGCCAATTGGTCTGCACTGCACTTTCCAATCAGTGGTTATTTTGCTGGGAATAAGTTTGCTTTCTTCAATAGCTCGAGGTTCTTTTTGGAGAGATTCTGAGATCCTGAGATCCTGAGTGGGAATATATGGGGGGCAATGTTAGCTTGCAGTGCCTGAATTTAGATAAATTTGTCTTAGGTATATCAATTTAGGATTTTTGGATGCATATGATAATCATTTTATTTTTGGTCAAATTTACCTTTCTATTCTCGGGAACATGTTTGGAATAAAAATTCATTTAGAGCGTGTTTGGTAACCATTATGTTATTGGAACAATTTCTGATCAGAAATGATTTATTTATTTATTTTGTTCTCGGGAACAATTCCTAAGTATTTTAAGCCGTTTGGTAACTATTCAAAATTTATATTCTCGGAATAGAATTGCGTTTGATCGTTTCGAAAATTCTTAATCCAAATAATTTTCTTTAAATTTTTAAATAATTTTATTACTTTTTTTTTTCTCTCTTCTTCTTCTTCTTCTTCTTCAAGTTTTGCTGGTCATCAACCTTAAGATGACCGGTGACTAGCCAGACGAGAGCCAACGACCTCGCCAAAAGCGTTGCCGGCCCTCTGTGAGGCCGTGACTCGTCGATCGAGGGTCAAGCCTCGTTGGCGCCTGGGTGAGCTCGGCCTCGCCCAGCCAGGTGAGCCTCGCCGGTGGTTGGGTGAGCCTAGCTCGGCCAGGTGAGGGTCACTGATGGCTAGGGGAGGCTTGGGCAAGGCCTACCTGGCCATCGGTGAGCCTTTGGCGACCTCGCCGAACCTCGCCCCATAAGAAAGAAGAGAAAAAAGAAAAATTAAGTTGGCTTGATTCTGGAACCATTTCCGGGAATAAAGAATCAACTTTTTTTTTACTTCTTGATTCCGTTCCAAATCTACTTCAGTAACAAAAAAATAGAAATTTGTTCCCAAAAACAAAAATTTTACCAAATGGATTTTTGTTCCAAATTTACTCTTAAGAACAAAAGAATGGAAATTTTCACTATTTGGCCAGTTGTTAAATGCGCCATTAGTAACGCAATATCATTTTTCTAGTTCTGGAACAATTTTTTAGTCCAGAAAATGAAAAATAAAAAATTTTCTTATTGCTCGCCCTTGCTACTTGCACTTTTCCCGGAGCGAGAAGTTTTGCGAATTTTTGTTCTTAATACGTATTTCTATTCAGAAACTTATCCAGAAAATTGAAATAGAGAATATAAAATTTATCTCCGGAAACGGAATGATTATCACTTGCACTTGGTGGTTAAAAAATTTATTTGGGATAAATTAATAACAAGTGCCTTATTTAGTGATATTTTTACTTTGGAAAACAAATGAGGCTGAATTTTCAACTTATGTTATTTCATAATTGCTTGAAATAAACTCGGAGCACTCCGTTTTTTACTAGGCCCGCTCCGCTCCTCGTCTCTCCTCTCAGAACGCCTTTCATGCTTCGCTCGACTCCGCGCGTTAAAGCTTCGGCCGACGGATCGAGACATTCGTGGCCGCTCGCCTACGTAGAATTTGCAGCAGTTCATCTCGATCCGCACTCGGAACACGCCCGGCGACTCGATCGTCGAATCGGAGATCTCCGATAGGTAAGTCGACGGCCGAATCGATTCCTCATTTCTTTGTTTGTGATCGGAGATCGATTGAAGATCTCGAGCTGGCTCCGATTGACGAAGACTTGCTCGCCTTGTCCCCTATTCAATTTGCTTGGAGATCAGTGGGCTCCGGTGCTGCCGTCGGCGCTAATCCAGGAGCAGATATGCGGGGATGAGGCGTGATGAAGGATTGCGGAGAGAAGGAAAGCGGGAAGTGAAGTGATTCTGCGCGCGGTGGGCGTTCCCACCGGGGGTTGGCTGGTCGAGCTGGAGACTGAGGACTTGCGTTCGCGATCAATTCGTGGCGCCATGGACAAGTCGAGTACTTTGGAGTACATCAACCAGATGTTCCCTACAGGTCCCTCTCGGGTCGAGCATTTCTCTTTTGATGCGATTGTGTGCTGCTCTGGTGTGTTAACGCTTCGAGAGACGCTTTCTTTGTTCCAGAGGCTTCGTTGTCCGGCGTCGAGCCCTTGATGCAGAAGATACACAGTGAGATTCGTCGTATTGATGCGGAAATCTTGGCAGCCGTTCGCCAGCAGGTCGCTCTTTTTTATCTTTTTTCTCTGAGTCCTCTTTGGCATATCGTGCAATTGATTCAACCGTGCCTTGTCATACTCGTTCCGTCCCTGAAGAATTTGTCGGCGAAGTTGCATGTAGTTTACCGGCACATTATGTAGATATTGGTTCGTGTAGGGTGCAGATTCTTCTGGACAAGATTGTGCGTTAGCTCTGTAGCATCATGAGTTTTTGCTCTTCACAACGCTAAAATTGCGAGAGTGGAAGAAGCCATACTTCTATTATCTTCTTCTTCTTTTTTTGTCTATTTTCGCTACCGAGTCATTGGCTTTCCTTGTGATTCTTAACGGATAAGTATCTGATTTCTGCTGTTATTTGTAAGGCGAAATTTTCTGGATGCATTTGAGAGAGGTTACATCTGGTACTTATTCAATGCTAAGTTTTGGATCTGTAATGGGTTTGTAGAGGTCTCTTACTTATTTCAAAGTGGTTAGTTAATAGCAGTTCTCTGTAAGACCGGAAACAAAAGCTTACATGACTACTGTTCGGCTGTCTTTGCTGTTACACCATCACTTGATTCTACGCAAGATGCAGGGAGAAAAAAAGATGTCAAAATCAATTGGAACCTTAATCATAATCTCATACTCATTATGAAATCCTGGTATGGTTCATTTTTTCTATTTGCGCTTTTGACAACTTCTCTCCGGCACATTCCTACAGAGTAATTCAGGGACAAAAGCTAAGGAAGATCTTGCTGCTGCTACACATGCTGTTGAGGTCTGTTAAAGAATAATCTTTAGTTGCTATTCATCTTTCATGCCATCTTGCAGAAAGGGAACTTCAACAGTGTTGAACACCCACCTTGTCAGTCTGCTATTTTAATGTTCATATGTTTTCCTTTCAAGCAGGAACTCACGTACAAGATTCGGGAAATAAAAACCAAAGCTGAGCAAAGTGAGACAATGGTTCAGGAAATTTGTCGTGATATAAAAAAGTTGGATTTTGCTAAGAAGCATATAACAACAACGATCACTGCTCTTCACCGTCTTACAATGCTTGGTTAGTGTCTTTGCAGTTTACATTATATCATTTTGGTATCATGCATGCCTCTTATTTTGCTCTACATGGTTGTGGATTCATTGTGCGAAAAAATCATTCCCTGAATTTTAATTAATATTGGTAAAATAAGGATTTGTTTCTTCATTGAACGTGTTTACTTTTAGTATTGTGGCTTTATTTGGGAGAATAAATGAATTGTCAACTTTTTGGAAATATTGATTTACATGTCTGAATAATCAATATTACACGTCTGAATAATCAATATTACACACACAGTATATTTTTCACCATGGAGACATTCTTATCTTGAATATGATGGCAGATTATTTCGAGCATTAGCATGTGTGCTTCTTGTTGCGTGGCAAATACACAACACAAGAAAATCAAACTATAATAAGACGAGGATCATTTTTTAGTTTCATTTCGTTTCTTTCCCCAATTTTCACCGGGGGCGTGTTATTGCTTGCTTGAAGCGTGATTTGTGCTGCCCCAGGTGTCCACTTTACTACTTTGAAGAAAATACGGTACATGATGGACCTCTAGATTCTGTTTTATACATATAGGGTTTTGCTCTGTGCTGTACAATATATCTGGCATATTTCATTAAAGTGAATAATAATTTTGGCATGATCAACTTACTTCAGTAATACCATTTGAGTTTCCGTACATTTAACTTTTGATGCTCCTCCTTCTATCACAGTCTCAGCCATCGAGCAACTCCAGATAATGGCTTCTAAAAGACAATATAAAGAGGCTGCTGCACAGCTGGAGGTACTGTGATTGCTCGTGAGTCATAGCTTGTTAGATTAAACATTTTTTTAGGGTTACATTATTGATAGAATTTCTTATTATAAGCTTCTTATGATGTTCACTCTGCATAAGTATTCCATGAAGGTGGTCAGCTCTTGATTCCTCCCAATCTATAGTTGCTTAGGTCACTCATTACCAAAGAAGGTTCTGGGCTTATGTAGCTCTATGGAATACATGATTCTTTGCATTGCGCTATATCTGTGTGAAATAGAGAGTGACATCCAAGTGCAATTGGCTTACCTGTAGGATTTCACAATTGCATTATTCAAGATTGTGCTTTTTCCTGCATGGACTTCTTAGATGACCTGGTTCCTCCTTCAGTCATTGTATGCCATGGAAGGCCTCATCGTGCTTTAACTTGATTTGTCATTCAGATCTTATCTCTGGGAAAATCTAGATTTTATTGGGCATAGTCGTGCAAAAAAGCATTGATTGAGTTATTTTCTGTCAATGCATTTCAGGCTGTGAACCAGCTGTGCAGTCATTTTGAAGCCTACAGGGATATTCCCAAAATAACAGAGCTTAGGGAGAAGTTTAAGAATATCAAACAAATACTCAAGTCACACGCGTTCTCTGATTTTTCGAGGTACATTTTTCTTCGAACGCATGAGTTCCTCTCGGTTTTGAATAGTCTGTTCTCTGTATGCACTTGGTTTGTCCTCTATTTGATTATTCTTGACTATTCGTCTGTAGTAGTAAGTGTCCAATTGAGCCGTACAAAGCACTCATGGGAAACTCAATAGGATAGACTAATGCAACTCTTCCTCTTTACATCTTTCTTATTTCTTCCTGGCTGAAATTGAAAAACTGATATGGCAGTTCTTTTGGTTTGCAATTTTAAAATTTATCACTGGAGACAGTTTTCGTCTTTTGGATAATCTAGATGGCATACTTGACTGGCCCCTTATTTCAGCTTAGGTACTGGAAAAGAGAGCGAAGAGACAAATCTGCTGCAACACTTATCCGATGCTTGCTTAGTGGTTGACGCGTTGGAGCCTTCTGTGAGGGAGGAGCTGGTGAATACATTTTGCAGCAGGGAGCTCACATCATATGAACAGATATTCGAAGGAGCTGGTCTGTCTGCCATTTTACCTACTTTGTATTGTGCATGTGATGATATACTCTTATTTTCCAACTTTCCAATTGCTTTTTCTGAGGTATTCAAGCTGATGCGTTTTTGTTTTCATAGAACTTGCTAAGCTGGATAAAACCGAACGGAGATATGCCTGGATAAAGCGTCGAATGAGAACTAATGAAGAGATATGGAAGATCTTTCCTCCCTCCTGGCATGTTCCTTATCGGCTTTGCATCCTATTCTGCAAGAAGACAAGGTATTTCTTAACTTACCTGCAAAATATACTGTTTCTTATGTTGAAAGAGTGTTCTCATGACCATCTCTAGCTATTAAACGGTCAGTCAACTAAGTTGGGTTATTGCAGTGAGACTTTTTGTTGTTGCCAATATGAAACCTCTTTAAGTTTGCTGTTTTTATTTAAAATATTCAAGAAACTAGTGACGAGGGTGGAACTAATTTAGATGAGCTTGTAATGTAAAAGTGACAAAGGAACAATGCAGAAACTGCTAAAAGAGTTATGTATTTTGTAATTGTGGAGTTTAGCTGGCCTTATAAACTTAGTCTGTCAATTTTGTGCCAAATATTTCATATAAGCTTATCCTGACGAACTTATCATATTCTTCAAGCATGCGTTATTTTTTAGCAACAGGTTTTACCCCCTTAAACTTGTGCATTCCAATGGAGGTGGAGTCCTTAATATGTGTTTCATCAGTACTCAGAAATTTTCTTACTTTTGAATTTACCACCAATAAGCAAGATCTTAGAAGGCTGACATTTGTGACATGGTCATTGCACTGCCGTTCATATGCTAAGCATCTGGGGGCAATAAAAACCTTACTTAGTTTGTGAGGGCTTGCAGTTTGCTCTCTTAGTCTTGATCTTGCAAGTATTGTAGAAGCTTCTCTGAAGTAGTATGAAGCAAAAAGATGTGACTTGTCTGCTTCTTGGGTATATCTTCAGGAAACAACTTGAAGAGATCCTCATCAATATGAAGGAAAAGCCAGATGTTGGTACTTTGTTATTGGTAAGTTTATGCTAACCCTCACGGACCTTTCATTTCTGCTGCATTCGCTATGTCTGGGGCATGGCTCATAAATTTTTTTGTAAGGCTGTGTTTCTAGGATGTTGCACCACATTGGTCTGAGAATCTATGTAGGTCTTCCTTAATTAAATACTTATACATGCACGTCATCTTTGAATTAGTTTTCAGAATGTCTTAAAGTAGGCTTCTGAGATGCTAATGCGTCATTAATCTCCATAAGATGATTGCGGATTAATTAGTTATCTATTGAGGAGTCTTCATGGTCAGATTCAACTCAAAAAGTCCCCTATAGCATTTTGTCATCACCATGTTGTAGAGTAAATTGAAGTTTTTAGCTTGATTATGAATAATGATGTGATAGGTTATCTATTCTGCTAGCCTGTCCTAATTTTTTTCCTGGTTAGTGTCAACTTGACTAGATTTTATCATGTGCATGTGCTATACCTTAGTGTGTTTTCATCATCACTTGTACTTGTTGAGATCCTAATAGAGGATCTTCCCTAATCCCTGCTAAACATGTAAGAGTAAGAGAGGGTAAAGAGGTTTTTGTGGCCTGCATAATCTCATATTTGCAATTATGCTCTTGTTGTTCATAGGCCTGTATCCTTTCACTGTTACCTATGCAGGATCCTCTAAGTGGAAACGTCATTTAACGTAATGTCATTTGGTGGCTTGATCTCATCAAATTTGAACATTTGGAAAGCTTTTCATTGCCTCTTATAAAACCTTATTTGTCCTGGATAATTAACTTTAGGCACTCCAACGAACCCTGGAATTTGAGGATGAATTGGCAGAGAAATTTGGAGGAGGAGCTAGGAGCAAAGAGATCATAAGTGAAGATGACATTGATAAAGATGAAAATAACAGTCAAATTGTTTCTGATATACGAAAGAAGTACGAACGGAAGCTTGCTGCACATCAAGGAACTGAGGATGAGGTAAATCTGTGGCTGTGCTTTAAGCGATTTCTAGTTTTACTGTGAAGTTCTGTAAGATTGCCTTTTCACCCTTCTGCCAATTCTTCTGATTTCAATTGACAGGAGAAGGATGGAAACAAGGATACGTCAGTGCATGGTGCTGGGGTAATTTTTTAATCTTGTATAGAAAACAAGAAATGAAGTTGGTACTTGTGTTGGTGCTTCTGAGATATGTCATCTGTTGCATGAATTATCTTGTTTGTGTGTGGAGATTTTATGTGATTTATCATCACGGGATTAAAATTCCTGCTTAAAGTTTGCATTAGATAGAATAAGAATTGTATTCTAAAAATTCTATATGACTTAAACAGTAGGATGGCATTGAACTATTTTTTCCATGAATTTTTCTTTTCTAAGGAGGAAATTGATTCGTGCAATGTAGGTGGGTTTTTACTTCTAGATCAGGGTCAACAAGTCTTGAGGATATGGACGGAGAAATTAGAGTGCTTGATCTAAGAATAAAGAATGAAAACTGTGGTTCCATTGTTGATGTTCGAGTGTCCTGGCGTGCTTACTGGATTACTTTAATTAAAGTTTGTGAACAGCATCTATTAACATCTTTCGACCTAAACAGTTCAGGAGAACTAATTCCATTCATTGGTTACAGTTCAACTTCCGTGGAATCATTTCATCTTGCTTTGAACCTCATTTAACGGTATATATAGAGCTAGAAGAGAAAACGCTGATGGAAAGTCTGGAAAAACTTGTCCAGGTAGTTTCATTTCTTTCTTATTGGACTTTGGCTCCCTCCATATTTTTAATTCAATGATTTATGGCTGACGTTGCCTGCTTATGATGTCCTCTATTAGGAGGAAACATGGGATATCGAGGAGGGGAGTCAGAACAATGTTTTAACCAGTAGCATGCAGGCAAGCAACTGAAATGTTGACTTCGGTTACAATTGCAAGTATTTGATGCATCTTTTGAGTTGGATTCGTTGATCAAATATAGCTCTGGACTTTTGTAGATGGTGATAGTGATTCAATTAGCTTAAAATCGACTCATGTAAATTTGGGTGGAGTGAGAACTTTAACGACTGCTCTTTCAGTTCTGCTGTCTTGACTCTGAACCATGATCTTGGTGAATTTGCCAATTTTGTGAATATATATATTTTATTGTAAATGCTCAACGGGATATTATGTGTGTATCCTGTGGTACTTTTCCAATTACCATCTATATAGAAAGATGCAGGACGAACTCTATCCAGTATATTTGATTGCAGCATCGCAAGTTTTTGAGCATTTGTGCTGACAGACCCTTCTTTTTATGTTGTCTTAGCTGTTTCTTATCATCAAGAGAAGCTTAAAGCGTTGCAGTGCTCTGACAAAGAATCAGACGTTATTCAATTTGTTCAAGGTGTGTTGATCGAATTTAATGGTTTAGATACCTTCCTTCATATTGGAATTGGTAATGGCACTTGTAAAGATTTGCTCAAGCTAGAGTTCCTATGAACTGGGCAACTAACGGAATGCCTTCATTGGAGTGATCTACTGTAGTTATGATGGGTCCAGTGACTGATCCATGTGGCCCATCAATAATAAGTTCATAGCTACATCATTCATTCTGTAAGTTAAGCAAAGTTTGGTGCATGTTAGGTGGCATAAGCTGTAGGAAAAAATTGTAGCATTACATAGTGTTTGCGCTGTGGAGGATAGGTGACTTTCCCCCTTTTTTCTTGCATTGTGGGGGCAGCTGTTTAGACACTTAGGGTTTTTTGAGTTTCAAATTGTCTTTGGATATAGATATTGAAAGTGGCCACAGTAGGGATCGAACCTTCACTAACCATTCAACTCTCTCTCTCTCTCTCTCTCTCTCTCTCTCTCTCTCTCGGTGTGAATATCTCTTACCTGAACATTTGATCATTCAATTATCAATATTGCGGTTCATTTGCAAGTTTTATGTTTAGTCCTGCTATATGAGAATCAGTATCTGGAGCAAAATCTCAAGATCTCATCCAGTTCACCATCACAAATTAAGATTTTGAAACCTGATAGAACTTGACTTTGAAACTATGATCAGGTATTTCAAAGAGTTCTTAAAGCATACGCCACAAAACTTTTTGCAAAACTACCTAAAGGTGGTATGGGGCTTGTTGCAGCGGCCACAGGTATAGATGGACAGATAAAGGTAGTCTATATTACAACTTTTTCTGGCTCTTTTTTGAAGTTCTTTTATGTTTGCTTTTTGAGCAACAATTGTAATCATGCAGACTTCAGACAGAGATGAAAGAGTGATCTGTTACATAGTGAATTCAGCTGAATACTGCCATAAGACGGTTAGTTATTAAATGCTTATTGTTTCCTTAACAATTATCGTGACTGCTGGGTTATTTTACCTTGTCATATTGTTAAAGCTATGGGAGAACAGTTTAAAGCAACATGGAAAGTTGGACTGTGTGCTTAATATTGTTGTTTAACATGTTATTCTTCCGGGAAGAACATAAAAACGTCATTGCTGAAATTATAGCAATGTCCCACCAGAAGGTTCTTTGGACTGTTTGTGCTTTGCTTGAGAGTGCATGACCAATTGCTATCCCATGATCAAATCTTCAACCTTTATAGTTAACTATTCACAAAAAACTTCAAAATGCATTAGGGTAAAATCAAATTTTTGGTTCTTGAGAGTTGTATCACGAGATTTTATTCTACTTGTTGTTAATGCTAAATCTCAGAATTTCAGAGTCAACCTCGCTATTCCTATTCCTTTACTGTTTTAGGCGATAGAATGCAATTAAGCAATGCTTTTTATAATGCTAGAGAAAATTGTTCCAAAATGGCATCATTAAAATGAGAAATTGTTTGTTGATGGTTGAGACCATATTTGCTGGTTACATAATACTTGATTTTTGAATTCCAGTCTGATTGGGCAAAATTGGTGTAAGTTTATCGTAACTGCAGTTTGACATTTTATAGGCTGGCGAACTGGCTGAAAGCGTGTCAAAGATAATCGATTCCCAATATGCTGATGGTGTGGATATGTCAGAAGTACAGGTATTGTTTGACATCAATTTGCATGCACTTGTGAGTTACTCATGCACGGTTCTCTTTGTCACTAGTTGCTAACTTATAAGCGGTATTGCAGGATGAATTTTCTGCAGTAATAACAAAAGCACTTGTGACTCTAGTGCACGGCCTAGAAACGAAATTTGATATAGAAATGGCCACCATGACACGCATCCCATGGAACACTCTAGAAAGTGTCGGTGACCAATCAGGGTGGGTTGATTTCTCCATTTCCAAAATGTATTTAATGGAGGTTATGGTTCGCTTCTATGACCACATTTTTCTTGCAGGTATGTTAACAACATAAATCTGATGCTGAATAATAGTATTCCTGTGCTTGGAAGCCTTCTGTCTCCTATTTATTTCCAGTTCTTTTTGGACAAGGTAACCTGAAGGATTTTTCTATTTCCTGATTTTATGCATTAACCTACATATTTTGTCATTTAGCAACAAAAAGAAATAAACTGAGGTGCAACACTTCCTACAGATCTTTTGCTGTTAGTATTTCTTATGTTGCAGAACAGTGACCTATCTTCTTAGGAGCCTCTTTCCACAGTTATGCTTAATTATACTCATTGTCAGCTGTAGAATAAGGCGAGTCTCAGTTTAGCCATCTTTCTGCTAGGCAAACGTTTTTACAAGCCAAATTAGTGCCCATGCATTTTGTTGCATAACTTCCAGCGAAGATCTACTTTCTTCAGTCCCTTTTTTCTCAACGTTGTTAACTTTGTTCTTGCAGCTTGCGTCATCTCTTGGTCCCCGCTTCTATGTCAACATATTTAAATGCAAACAGATATCTGAAACTGGAGCCCAACAAGTAATTGCTGCTTCTTTTTATTGTGTGTCATCCTTTTGAAAGATCTAACTACTTAGAAGGTTTTAATATTTTGCATTTGAGGCTTATGTGCTAAGACCAACTTTTGAAGCAATACCTGCTGACATATTGGAATCATATTGAAGCATCTCACTATTCAGATTATGCCTTAAATTCTTTGCACCTGAGCAAGAATCATATTGGAATTTTCTCCTTGAATGGAAATGTCATCTTGACTTATCTAAATAGCTACACGTGGTTCTAAGTGCTTTGATTTCTAAGCCACTGCATGGCATGAGAGCTCTCTACTTCCCACAATTATAGCACTTGTTTCAATGAGTAGTTTTTTTTAGATTATTTATGTAATTTTAGTTAAGGGACTCAATGTCTCTCATGTCTTCTATCTTTATGATTTCGAATGGTTTATTGTCAACAAAGTGAAACATGTATTACTTTTGATGTATATCTCTTGATGCATGTCCGTTGCTTTTCTCTTAAATGAACAGCCAAAGGACACATTCAACGCCCTATATTGGCATGATATGTTTACTTTTGCAATGGCTAGTATCATAAAAACCATAGCTGAAATAAAATAGTTCAATTTGGAGAGAGATTTTCTTCTGTGATTTCATTGATTGAACTTTCAATGAAAAGGACCTTGTCTATTGTTGTTGCTGATTCGAGTAGAAATTGCCTCTCTAGTTTGTGCAATCAATTTGATATCTTGGAATCATTTTAACTGTATCATACTTTTTGCAGATGCTGTTGGATACTCAAGCCATAAAGACAATCCTTCTAGATATTCCTTCCCTAGGCCGACAAGTAAGTTAGTACTTTTACTATAGTATTATTGCTTCGATGACATCCAAATATAGGCTCTTGAATTTCCTTTCACTTTTATCCTGTTGTTCATCTAAAGGTGCAAGTAACCTAGATCTTTGCTTTTAGCATTTTGTGGATGTGGTTAACCAATGATGACAAATTGTATATCGCTGACACTGGAACCAGTGAAATTGACTTTCAAGTATGGCCAACAATAGCTTGGAACCCCGCTCACATCTCTCTATTGATTGCGGTGCTTGCACCTTTGAGCACCGTCATTCATCCCAACCTATTTTTGGGACTTTTTAAGTTCCTGCTTCTGGTCATTCCTGACTTACTTATTGGCGAGCTTACCCAGTGTTGATTTAGATTATGATTCTTGCTTGGTGTTCATGAAGCCTTTTGCAATCAACAAATTTTTGCAGCTACATTACACCCTGCAATAGCTCTACAAGGAAACTTACAAAGTTATGTCATTACTCATAGCTGGTCTAGATAAAATGGCAGAAAATTATCGTAGGCCTAGAATTTCCCAGCTGTCTCAGTTGACTGGAGAAGCAATAGTAACTAGGGAGGCCCCAATCAAGCTGATTTGGTGCAATTGCCAGGGACTTGGAAGTCACAATGTTCGGTGGCAAAGGGACCGGTAATCAGTTTCCTGTAATATGAGAATAAAAGTCAATGCTTTTAGGCAAGCATAGATAAGTAGGCAGTCAAACAGTTTGGCTCACATTTTTGCTTCGATCTAGAGTCGGATGATCCTGTATCTGCAAATGTTACTGGAAATCACTTTAATTTGCATTGATGCAGTTACATGTTGCACGTTTGATTGGAATTCTTGGTCAATCCCTGTAGTTTTTAAAGAAATTCTTTTGTCTTCTCTTCCATTTGACAAACAAGCTCATGCATCCATTTTGTAACCTGTTTCTTCGGTGCAGACAACAACTGCGGCCAGCTATTCTAAGTTTGTAAGCCGAGAGATGAGCAAAGCTGAAGCACTTCTAAAGGTTCTCTTCTTTACTTAGTGCAGGCTGTTACTCTCAAGTACGTTGTCCTTCTCTGTCAAAACTCATGATTGTTTTCCCATCACAGGTCATTCTGTCTCCAGTTGATTCTGTGGCGGATACATATCGTGCATTGTTACCAGAAGGAACAACAATGGAGTTTCAGCGTGTTCTGGAGCTCAAGGTAGTTGACAGGATATTATCTCTCAGGCATATTTTGATAGAATATGATAAATAAAGAAAAAAATGATTTTATTTTCGTGACATGGCAAATTGGATGGAGTACATTGTCTTCTCTCGCGGTAAAGGAAAAACAGTCGTGATCTCTTTCTTGTTTACACAATGGAAAATTAAACAGCAAGCATTAATGCTTCATCATTTCTCCACGAGTTCTTTACATTTTATCTATCTTGTCCAGAGTTTTGTTTCTATGCTAGTTGTGACGTGGAATTGGCATGTGCAGGGGCTCAAGAAGGCTGATCAGCAAACTATATTGGATGACTTCAACAAACTTGGACCTGGGATCACGCAACCTCCTGTAGCGCCACCCGTTGTTCCTGCTGCCCCACTTCCCATAATGGCTCCTGCAATGTCCAACATTGCTCCAATTGGCTTGATCGCTTCCGGGGAGGATGTGCTCACAAGAGCTGCTGCCCTCGGGCGAGGTGCCGCCTCCACAGGTTTCAAGAGGTTTCTTGCTCTCACGGAAGCAGCTAAGGATAGGAAGGATGGACCTTTTCGGAAGCTTTTCAATGCTTGATCATATGAATCCTCCTCATCTTTGTGATTTCTCATTTTTGAATATGATTCAATTTTTTTGGTAATTCCGTATAGCTTACGCGTCATTTGTAATGCCTTCTCTAAGATTAAACAAAAATGAAAAAAAGAAGAGCTTTTCTCGAAGGACCATCGTCTGCTCTATTTGAAAAAAGCGGCAAGTTGACAGCCTAAAGAGAGATCTACTTTTCTAAGGTGTAAGAAACTTCAAAGATACGGCATAGCGCATGTCTTTTTCCGATTCTTCCCGACCTCGTGTGGATGGAGATCGGTCGCTGGTCGAGAAGGAATTAGTTGTTCGCAGAAACAGGGCGCAAATTGTTCCGGCTTCTTGAACAAATGAAACGAATACGATGCTTGCGTCAACTGATAAAGAACGGAATAACTTAGGAAAGCTGCGCGTCTACTTTCTCAACCTGTCCCCAAAAAGTGACATCTCGAGATGAGTATAATTCTTTGGCACAAGCATCGGCCGCTATCTCCAGAAAATCTTTACAATCTACCACCCCAGGCAAACTTTCAGACCGGTTCATTTGTCTAAATTTTCTCCGACGACAACAGAACCAGAAAACTGCTCCAATGGAAGTAACTCGGCACCACAAGACACTAGCTGTAGCTACCGTGGATGTCGACGTCGCAAAGTCAAGAGCCATGGGTTATTCTGCTCCTACGGAAGGAGAAGCATCCATATCGTTCGACCAGCTCCCACAACAGATGTTCTGGGAGACTCGGGAACTCTACAGGTGGAACGGCTTCTGGTACCGCCGCCGCTTTCTCGAGGCCACCCTGGCTCTTCGCTCACAGTTCCGGCCGCGAGATGACGACGTCCTCTTGGCATCTGCCATGAAAACCGGAAGCACGTGGCTCAAAGCGCTCTGTTTCTGCATCTTGACGAGCAAGAGACGTGAACGGAGTCAAGAGAACGACAACGTCGCGGTCGGCACCGATCGAGAAGATCAATCGGAAGACCCCCTCGCGGTTAACCACCCGGCGCATTACGTGAAGACCTTAGAGGTCCAGGTATTTACGGAGAACCCGCCTCCGGACCTCTCGGTCGTCGAGTCGCCGAGGTTGTTCCACACCCACTTGCCTTACAGCGCGCTTCCCGAATCCGTCAAGGCCTCTTCATGCAAAGTAAGTATTGCCTAACCCTGTACTCTATCATACGTAACCGATCATGAATTAAGAAGCTGTGAGGCTTGCTTTTGGTTCTCATAGAAAATGAAAATCCTCCAAAGTCTTAAACATTTTGCACTCATATTGTTTCAATCATAAACTTTTCAATTTTATCAATTAAATCCCAAACCTTTTGATTATTTGTCAATTAAGTCTAATCGACCAATTTTCATTGGAAATTGCTGACATGAATGTTGGTAATGCTACGTAGGACGACCAGAGCTTATGTGAATTATTTTTTAGAAAATATTTTGGATATTTATTCTTTTCTTTTCTTTTTCCTACCAAGTCCAACGAGAGTTGTGAGCCGATCCTCACTAGTCACAAGTGAGGGCCGACCAACCCTTGTCTACCACTTGGCAAAAGCTAGCAACCCTCTTTGGCCAATGAATGCCCTCGTTGGCTTGGAAGGAAAAAATAAATAAATAAATAAATAAATTTCCATATTAAGCGTCGGACGTGCCACATAAGATAGCTAGCATCCACGTCAATAGCCGGACAGACTCAATTGGCAAATTGTCAAAAAGTTTATGACTCAATTGACAAAGTTGAAAGATTTAGAACTGAATAAGTAAAAATACAATCCTTACCAAAAAATAAATAAATAAGTAAAAGTACAATAGGTTTAGAATTTTGAAGAATTTTCTTGCAGAAAAGCTGAGGGTCTTCATGTTGTTTCTGCACCATAAGCGATTAGGTTCGCACCTTTCTTATAGAACGAGCCTATAGCATTTATTTTTCCTCTCCATGCAAGATCGTCTACCTCACGCGCAACCCGAAAGACACCCTCGTCTCCCTGTGGCACTTCTTCAACCACTTCCGGACCGACGAGGAGGGCCCCTTCCCGTTCGAGCGCGCCTTCGAGAGCTTCTGCGACGGGGTCTGCAATTTCGGGCCTTTCTTCGAGCACGTGCTCGAGTACTACAGAGCGAGCTTAGCGATGCCGGAGAAGGTGCTGTTCCTGAAGTACGAGGACCTCAAGAGAGACCCGAGAGGGCAGGTGAAGAGGCTGAGCTCGTTCCTCGGGCGGCAGCTGGAGGAGGACGAAGAGGAGGTGGAGGACATCGTCTGGAGGTGCAGCTTGGAGAGGCTCAAGAACCTGGAGGTGAACAGGAGCGGGGTCGATCCGTGGGTGAGCATGCCGAACAGCGCCTTCTTCAGGAAGGGCGTCGTCGGGGACTGGAAGAGCTTGTTCACCGCGGAGATGGCCCGGCGTCTCGACGAGATCACGAGGACGAAGCTCGAAGGGTCGGGACTCGACCTTGGCATCGATACGTGATGAAGGCGGCTTGATCCGGGTTTTCAGGGAGGATCCAGTTCTTCATAAGATCATTCCAATAAAATCATCGAATGAATTTCGTTGCGTTTTTCGTTGCAACAATACAATGTTCAAATGATGGTTGATTAGCTATTTCGTTGGATACGTTATTAGCCTCTGACTAGCAGAGCCGTCCCTAAAAGCCCCCAAAAAAGGTCTCTCGTTTTCACTACTGACGGCTTGTTACCCATTGCTGGCCGGATCCTTTACACTGGCCGCTAAAGGAAATGGGTGACTGCTACCCATCGTATGTAGGGGTGTGCAATACGAGCTGCCCGGAATGGACTAAACTAGTTAATTTGGTCCGGTCTAGTTCCTCCTTGGAACTAGGAATCGGACTGGACTAATTATATATATATTGTATCTGAAAAGAAAAAGAAGAAGAAGAGAGTAACCATTTTCTTTTTTAAAATAAAAAATTCTGCATAAGATATAACATCAAGTATTGGGAAAAAAAAAATTGACCAGTTCCCCATCAAGGACCAATCGGTCCAGTCCCTAGATCACCCTTAATTTCAGGTGCTTTACGGAGGGTTTTATGCCATCTCTAAAAGCCCGGTATAGGGACGGGACGGGCCGCCTCTTAAAAAAGGGTATATAGACTAGATGGGGCCGTTGGACTGTAATAAATGGGCCAAGCCCAAAGCCCATCATTGACTTATAACTTCAACCCCTTCGAGCCCAAAGCCCATTAGAGACCTATAACTTCAACCCCTTTTAGTTCTAGCTTAATAAAAAAGGAAAAAGAAGGACGGAGCAACCGAAAATAAAAAGAAAGGGAAAAGGAAATGGAGCTCGTCCTTGAAGGGGAAAAGAAATCGCGGGAAAGAGAGATAATCTTTGCATGTAGACATTTTGAATGTCCTGACAAGCCAAATCAATTCTGTTCGGTAACCCTGATAAATATTATGCCCTTTAGTTCTCTTATCATTCTCCAACTTTATATGAGAGTTTCCTTCGTTATAATTAGCATGAGTGAAAATAAGACAAATTCTCCTAAGTCTTTAAAGGAAAAAAAATGCAATTGAGATATTTAAACGGCCATATACAGATCCAAATAAAGCAATAGCATGGACAATCAAGTCCAAAAGTACCCCCACAATAAAGGAAATGATCAGCTGAAACAAGCGAAGGGAAGACTTGACTTTGCTTTTGATTTTCTAATTCAAGTGGTCCTTTTCATTTGTTGTCTCTTCAACTAAAAACCCGAAAGAGAACAAATTGAAGACCATATCCACTCAGAGTCTCCCTCGCAAAACCCTCCTTACGTTGAAATTTACAGGTGGGAACGCTGTCCAATATGTACATAAAAATACAACATGCATTTATGATTTGATTGAATTGAAAGGGCGCCTGTCACTCTCTCTTTTGGATTTTCTGCAATTCTTCTCTGCTTATTGTAAGTATAAGAAAGGAAGGCACTGGGGAGAGAGAAGAAATATAGATTATAATTAATTTTGCCAATTCTCATGACAAAATTAACTAAATTGAGAGATTAATTACGGGGGATTATTTCTCCATAACACCTATTTTTTTATGGGTATGGTCCGATTATGATCTTGATTAAATATAGTGGGGAATTTCTCGACTCTCGTACTTTGTATGTATCAATACGCGAACAAAAACATGAATGTAATATGATCCGTGGGGCCCGGTTTGCGTCCTCGTGTAAGGGAAAGTTGGTAGTTAGTGATTAATAATAGTGCCGTGTTTTCTGCTCGAATATCAAGGTCTATGTCACCCTCATTTAGTCTTGCTTGACTTGTTCTTCAATGCTTGTTGCAAAATAATAAGCTGCGGTAGTGCCTATTGATCGAAATAAATAATGACTTGCGGGCAAAACTTCTAATGGCTGTTCCGATTAGTCCTACACCTCGCCTGGTCGGTTACCAGCCATGACCGAGTATCAGCCAATGGACAAAGTAAAAACAAAAGAAATTGAGAGAGAGAGGAAAAAACGAAAAAAGGGGAAAAAAATTTAAAATGTAAAATTTATTCAAGTTAACGCTGACCACACTATTTAGAATAACCAAAATAAGTAAATTGGCAAGTCATTGAAAGTTTTGAGATTAAACTGGTAAATGATCAAAATGTTTATGATTAAATTGAGAAGTTGTCAAAAGGTTTAGTACTAAATTGATATAATTGAAAATGTTTAAAACTATATTGATTGTTGTATAATAAGTTTAGGTCTTTTTGAATAATCATCCCACGATAGGAGTCCAAGATGAAACCTGGTACTTGGGATGTTAAGTAAAAGAGAATCTTTAATTAAGAATTTCTACCGTGCAACTTCCACATAATTTCCACCTTCGACATATCGTCATGGCGGCAATGGGAAGACGAAGACCTGCGAAGAGGAAAGGTGGTTTTCTTGATTGTGACTTTCTTGATTGCGAATTTCAAAGAGACTTCCTCAAGTTTCTTATCATGGAGATTCATGGCTTAGACACCATTAGGGAGTCAGATTTCAGCTCCCCTTTAGCTATCTCCTTCATCTTCCTTTCATATGCCACCGTCATTTTCTACAATGGACGGCGATTCCAAACATGGTATGGGAGCTGCCATCGGCGTCCTCGTCGTGGTCGTATTCGTGGCCGTCATGTCGTGCCTGTTCAGCCGCATGCGCGCGAACCCGCCACCTCCGAACCACCCTGTCCGCGACTCTTCGCCGGAGCGACATCCAGAAACAATCCTAGAGGTAGAAGGAGGTCGACCAGACACCGTCGGCAAAAGGAATGGCCTAAAGAAACCCATGCGCCCCAAATTGGCCAAGCTCCATGAGGGCGACTCGGGCTCGGACTCGACTCGTTCTTCTTGCTCCATTTGTTTGGGCGACTACAAGGACAGCGACGTGCAGAGGTCTTTGCCCGGTTGCCACCATGTCTTCCATAGTAAGTGTGTGGACCAGTGGCTGCAGATGCATCCGACTTGTCCAGTTTGTCGGAGCTCGCCGAACCTGACCCCTCTTGCGAAGGCCCATCGAGCGTCGACGGCACCAAGGGATCAGTTGAACCAGTGATGTGATGAACTTCAAGGTCCAGAGTATTGTCTTCCCCGAGTGGGAAAGTTGGAGTCCATGCACATCCATGAAGAACGTTCGAAACCTCGTTGTGATTGGCAGAATCAATTACAGAAAATGGAAAAACAAAACGGTGATGGTGGAGCTTGTCGATCATGTCGATTGGAGTGAATTTCTCATGTGTAACTGTGGATACACTTTATGCATACATCTTTGAATGGCTCTTGACTTATCACATGATCTCCCTTCTTTGGTAAGAAACCGAAGTGATGTATCATACATGCTTCGGCAGTCTTATGTTATTTGCTCCCCATTTTTCAGAAGAGCAACTTGCTGCAGCAGGAGAACATAAACTAGTGGCGAAGAATACGCGCTCAGAATTATAATTTGCATATGTACATGTGTGTGCGATTGATATATGTACAAATCAAAGCAGAGATCGGAAGTTTGGTCTCGGCGGCACTCGCCCATTCTACTTTGGTAACAACATTGTACTGGTACTTGACTCGGCATGTATCTTCTATCTTACAAAGCCTAAATGATGGACATGTGCCAGCTTTGGTGGACCTGTAGTTATCATCTAGTTCTTGATGACATAAGTTACATCCAACGAGTATGATTTCGGGTTCGTCAAATTTGAATACGCGTTCAAAGGGAGGGAAAGATGTTTAATGAGGCTTTTTGGATGATTGTCTAGCTTCTCAATTCTGCACACGAACATGAATCAACAACTTTCACCTGGTCGCTCTTCTTGATTCGCATGGAAAGAGATCAGCTCAGATTATATCGATGTTCCTTCTATGAATGATTAAAGCATCATTTACATCTTTCTGTAAATTTGCAGAATCATTAGTGAGTCTTTCGTTAACCGCACCCCGCTTTTATTAGCTATCTGGAGTGATGGAATGGTCAACGACAAAGGCGAAATTTTTCATTAGCTGCAACATTCCATCGCAAATTAGAATTCATGTTTAGTTGTTATCTGCTAAAATTCAGCATGATGTTGCACTTGCCCAATTGAGTAACATAGGGAGGTGACGAATCCCATATCTAATGAGAAGAAGAGGCCGTTTCTGTAACACTAGAGAGATATGAGTTTCACACCGTCATCCGATGCACCTTATGAACGTATTATCTACTGCCAAAAATCCATATATCATCTGGCAAAACAAACCGAAATTCCTACTTTATTCCAAGGGAAAGGGAAAAAAAAAAAGAAAAGGAAGTGGGATGACATAGAAAACTTCCGCATTCTGCTCCTCAACGTCGCCAGGAACAGAGCTGTTTCACTTGCTACAAGTAGACAAAATGGCATCCATCATAGCCTGCACAAAATAGTCCCAGAGAAAACGAGGCATTAACAACTGGTTTGAACGTAATTAGTTACTTGAGATTCTCAAATTGCAAAGCTGATGGGGTGTTCAAAGAGCAATTCTAGGATATGTTGCAGAGCACGGAGGTCAATTAATATATGCAGATGTACGCTTACTAGGATCGACGGTGACTAGTACGGCCGTGCCACCGAAGGAGCATGTGCCGCCGGCCACCTTGGTCCTCTGCCAGTAGCTGTTGAACGCGTACGAGGCATGGGCGAACAGCGTGTCGGGCTGGAAGCATGAGCCATTCGGCTCGATCGAGGCGCACTCAGCACCGGATCCGCAGGCGTAGTTCATGGCCTCCCGGATGATGGGCTCTGGCACTGAGGGCTTGGCCACGCACCACAAGGCTATGCTCGAACCGGAGTTAGGGGGTGGCGGCCCCGTGGGAGGAGGGTAGACGATCGGCGGGAGGAATGGGCTCGGGACAATGCCGCCTCCGCCTGGGGATGGGACAGAAGAGGGCGGGCTCGGAAAGGAGATTGGGATGCTGGGCACGTTGTAAGGCGGGTTGATCGCCGGCGGGGTAGGAGTTGGACCAGTTCCGGGGGCCGGGGGGACCGGGACAACTACAGGGCCCGGAGGGCTCAGGAATGACTCAGGAGGGCCCGGAATCACGACGTCCGGGCTGGGAGGCGGGTTTTGAACGGGTAGGATTGGCGGGATGTAGACATAGGGTGATGGTGTGATCCCTGCGGGAGGTGGGTTTGTGGTGGAAGCTGGGGGCTGTGGGGTCGATGGTGGGTATATGCAGTATGGAGGGCTGAGGTCAGGAAGAGGCATCGGGGGAAGCGAATCGTATGGCGGCAACGTGAACGGCGAGCTCACGTAAGGTTGGGCGTTCGACGGCAAATCCAGGTTTCTCGTCACCTGATTCTTTTCGTGGATCTCAGGGCCGGATTCTTCGGATGCGCTGTGCCCTTGGACCGTGCCGTCACCCTTCTAGCATCTACAAAGACGACAAAAAGCCCGAGTTTCAGGCGATACTAACCGAGGAAAATGACCCAGTTCAATACATTTCTTAGATCATCTGGTCATCAATCAGGTCACGCGTGTATCAGCAGGAGTTGTGATGAAAAGAAAACAGTGATTGACCAAGAACGACAGTGATTCAAGTTACGGCGAGACTAACTAAAGAACACCTGACTAAGAAACGTAAGATGCTCTGCAATGTGAAATGCTTCACGATTACGACAGTCTCTTACCGGTGTGGATGAAGATAATGCATAAGGAAAGTAGATGGAGGAGAATCCACAGCTTCAGGCAAGCTCTGCTTCTCTCCATCGTGTACTCTCTTCGAGTGATAATGCTCTGATCCTCAAGAGTATCAACGCGAAATCACAAGCCTCTCGCCGCAGGGAAGCAAGGACCAGATACTCAATGCATCCACTTATATAGACGGCACAGACAGGACGCATAGACGATACTAGATCATGCGAGTGCGAAGGTCTTTTTTCTTTTGTACATCT
The DNA here is from genome assembly GCA_014182365.1 of Eucalyptus tenuipes. NCBI lineage: Eukaryota > Viridiplantae > Streptophyta > Magnoliopsida > Myrtales > Myrtaceae > Eucalyptus > Eucalyptus tenuipes. The sequence goes on along the minus strand of CM024543.1, from coordinate 26,920,470 downwards.
GACAGGAACAAATTTGAGGAAGAAGCAAATGCTAAAGAGGAGGATTCTTTATGTGTAAGCCCCAACAATTGAAAAACAAAAGAGGATTCTTTATAAGATCACTTTGCAAAACAGCGACTTTGCTTCACTGATGTGCAAGTGATCGGGCTTAAGTAATGCAGACAAAGGCCAAAAGCGGGCTCCATATTTGCCGGCAAATTGTTTAATGTCTCTCTCTCTCTCTCCCTCTCTCTCTGTTCTTACTAGTATAGTATTTCAGTCGCCAGGACAAGAAGGCATATATTCTTGCTTGACATCGGGAAGGAATTGAAACTAGGTGGTTCTGTCTCTCTCTGCGCTTTTGTATTGCTTCCTTTCCACTCAAAGTCGTTCAACCCTCTCCCCCCTCCCTCCCTCAAATCTTCACAACAGATAGTAAAGGCAGACGCTATCAATCTTCGCTTAAGATTTATAAGTCTGGTCACCTTAATTGCAACAATGATACAGGGATGATCTTTTCAATTTCTATGAAAGAGAAATCGGGACATTAGCTCGTCCTATGAAGTAATGGGTTAAGTCCTGCACGACGAGACCTTGTTAATATGAGAACTAGTGTGTTTGGTAGTCCGGATTTGAGTATGATAGAATAACAAAATATCATATCCAGCATTTGGCGACGTCCTTTAAACTAGGTAACCTGGATGAGAAATGGGGGTCAGGGGTGAAATAAACTTGTATTGTATTAAAAAAATTTCACAAATAACTTTAACAATTTTCTTCCAATGATAGAGCGCTAGAGTGACGTATCTGGTGGCTTCGCCAACCATCGCGTAAGGACCATCTCCACAACATCATCGTCACTTTCCACCTATTTGCAATGGTCATCGCTTTCAACCACCACCAATCGGCATCACCGTCCAATAGATCATGTTTCGACGATTGAGGGTGAACAGGATAAGTTATACATCACATAGTCATCACCATCGAAGAACTATAATCTTTTCACGAATGCGCTAGCTCCTTTGAGATTGTTGTCCACAATGGAGGCGCGTCCGCCCTCGTTCTTGCTGTCCACTAGTGGATCTCCGTCCACCTCCTCTTCCCACCTCACTACCCCAAATCATCAAGCTTCGCGTGTGGCCTACACCACCTACCACCACCCTTCACCTCTACATCGGCTATTGCTGCCTTGTTTACTAGATCACCACAATCGCTACCTTCCCCGATCGTTCCGCGACACCTTCGACGACCCGAGGTTCGTCTCAAGCGCTGTTCAAATCGCTTGTAATACGGTGAACGGTGAAGCTAAGCGAGGACTATGATTTGAAGGTGGAGATGGAAATGGGTTTAGTGAAACTTGCGGCGACCTACTGGAGGGAGTTGAAGAGAGTGGGTTTGACATGCTAGTGAGGGAGCTCAAGCGGTGAGATTTTAATATCGCCGAATTCTAGGAACGTGAGATTCTCAAGAAAAAAAAAATTATCTTTTCTTGAATTGCACCAAATATGTAATGGAATTTTCTACAATCCAAAGGATATTTGGAGGATTTCTAATCTCACTTTATCCAATCCTATCACAATCCAAATGGTCGGTCCAAATCCGGACGATTCATTAGTTGCTTAAGATGGGGACTTGAGTCGTCACATAAAGTGTTGGATTCGAGTGTGGTACTTATTGAAGATCTCGATAAGAGAAATAATCCTCAAAGATGGAGGATCGTCCTTTTGATCCACTCGATTGCATTTTGGGATTCTCAAGTTATATAGCATGAGGATGCTTGTATCATATGTGTGGGGTTTGACTCCCGTTTCGCAAAAAAGCCAAAGAGAGAAAGAGAGGAGAGTTATAGATAGGATTGAGAAAAAAAAAAAAAAAAACAGAGAGAGAGAGGTTTTCTTTTGTGGGGTGTCCGAATAGGTTGCCAAGCACATGTTTAACGGCCTATTACCTTTAAAAATCATTAAATTTATGTACAGTCTCAATTTAATTTTTTGTTTTTGGTTAATACCCTAAAAACCCCCAAACTCATATACTTATAACAAATTTACCCAAAACTATTTCTTTTTTACCACCAAAACCCCCATATTGGTATACTTTTGACAAATTTACCCAAACTGGTATACTTGTGACAAATTTACCCTCTGTTAGTTTTTGTTAAATTTTACAGTCAAATTATTAAATTAAATTACACATGACAGTTGACTGGTATACCAATTTGGGATTTTACACTCCATTTGTCATAGTTTACAATTTTTGTAATTTTTTTTTTGCGGTATTAATCCAATTAAGCGGAGGATATATTTATCACAGATTTACCAGTTTGGGATTTTTTGCGGTCGAATAAATTAGTTTGGGGTAAATTTGTCATAAATGTACCAGTTTATGATTTTTTATGGTCAGTCAGGGTAAATTTGTCAAAGGTGTACTAGTTTTGAGTTTTTTCATGGTCAAAAAAATAGTTTTTGGTAAATTTGTCATAAGTGTATCAGTTTTGGGTTTTTAAGGGTATTAACCATTTTTTTTCTCATGAAAAAAATCTCAATTTTTACTTAAATCTTATATTTGTCCCTATAAACCCTCTATTGGAAATCACCGTTAGTGATCCTATGTGGTATTTATTATTATTTTTTGTCTCATGAAAAAATCCCAATTTTTACTTAAATCTTATATTTGTCCCTATAAAACCTCTATCGAAAATCACCGTTAGTGATGCTACGTGGCATTTCCATGCCATTGCTATAGTTTTCCCTAAATTTCAGATCTAAGAATATATCTTTGGCGATGAATTCCACCTTAGCCCAAATGGTGTCTTATTAGATTTGAAATTTGGGTGTAAACTAGAGCAATTTGTTAGCTTTGTTCAATTGCTCTTACTCTTAAGAGAGTCTTCCTTCCATCTCACTTAGGGATGTCCGATTTTGCACTCAATCTTCAAATTCTCGTGCTCAAGAGTCTCCCATCTCTCACAGTCAGAGAGCTCGTACCTGGGTTATTCAAATAGCTCGTGCTTGAGAATTTTCCATCTTTCGATTGTTGACGAGAAATTTTGAACGGATGATTAGATGGAGCGGATTTGGAACTCAAATAAAAATTTGTACTTTTTTTAATAAAACGAACAAAAAAGTCGCAAGAAGTTCAAAAAAGTTTCAATTGCTCTTACTCTCAAGGGAGTCATCCTTCCATCTTGCTAAAAGATATTTTATTTTACACTCAATCTTCAAATTCTCATGCTCGATTGTTTTCCATCTCTCACAGTCGGAGAGCTTGTGCTAGGGACAATTGAATAGCTCACGCTTGAGAGTTTTCCATCTCTCCATTGTTGACAAGGAATTTTGAACGGATGGTTGAACGGAGCAAATTTGAAATTCAAGTAAAAGTCTGTATTTTTTACAAGAAAAAAAAAAGTTTAAGGCAGAATTGGGATTGGACTTATAATTAGAGGATGTTTATGAGACAAAAAAGAAAAGTTTAGAGTATAATCAAGATCGGAACTAAAGTTGAGGGTTATTTAGGGTATTAGGCCCACGTTCGACGGGAGAATGCATGACGGAGTCCCTCTCGAAAGCAGCACGCCTGGCCCAATGGGCCTATCATGCGAAGGACATGAGAAGTCACGGCCCGAGCCCAACTCCCCGGAAGCACCTAGAATTTCACGAAAGTCACCGGCTCTCTTTCTCCGCTTCATTTTCCCACTTGCCCTGGCCGACTTACAAATTACAACGCTAGCGCCCCGCCGCTTTCTTTCCCAAAGCGCCGACTCTTTCTTCCTCCTCCTCCCCTCCAACGTCGGTTCCGTCTCTCTGCACGCGGTACCTTCGCATCTTCGAGCCGCTGTCTCGACCAGGGATTCTTCGATTCGACCCGGAATTCGCGTTCAGGTAAATGATTATGTCGTGGGTTCGTTCGTCTTCGATCTCGTCGGTGCAAGAAGGAATTTTCAGAGCCATGTTTTCTGATCTTTATGTGTTGATTCCGACCTCATTACTCTTGTGTGTGTGTGTTTTTTTTTTTTTTTTTAAATATCTTTTGGGCAGATCTTTGGTGGTGGGTGACTGCAAAAGAGGGAGAATCGTTGAGCTCAGATGCCGGCAGTCGCTGCTGCCGCCACCGTCCCAAAGGCGGCAATCCCTCCTCTGTACGTGCTTCTTGATTTTCGCTTTTGGATATACTAGCTTGGTAAAAGAATACAGTAAGATTGTTTCTCTTTTGTCTGGATCATTTTCTTTACTGGGAGAGCAGCCCGATGAACCGGCTCTGTTTTCTCCAGACTTCGAATAAATTGGGCTGTATTGGATCTGTTCTACCTAACGACTTAGATGCACTATCAACGCGTACATTAGATATTCTCAAAAACGTCACTTTCGCCTCTGAGCTGGATAGTATTAGCGGAGAATTTTATGATCAAGAACGTCACTTCGCTTGCCGGCCTGTGGAAAGTATTTACGTATGATGTAAAGGAATATTCTTTCTGTCTATGGATCCACGCATTTCCAGAATAGAGAACTGAGGCGTGTCCGGATTGACTTCGTGGTTTCAACTTTAGAGGAAACAAAGCAAAAGGATGGTGAGTGGTGCTAGATGTCTTGGGTTCTATGCGTTTGACCAAAGTTAAAGCGGTTGAATCATGATAGGGGAGATGGCTTTGCCTGGTTTATTTATTATACAGTTAGAACTGGGAACCTATTGAGGAGCTTTTTAGCTGTAAAAGGCAGGAGATATACATTTGGTTAGCTCTCAAAACTTGCTTTCAAGCAGAGACAGGCATATGATCTCATCTTCATTCGAATCAAATGTGAAGATATGGCTATGAATACATATAATATGCAATTAGTAGTGAGGCTATTTAGCTCCAAATAACTGGTATGATGGCAATATGAAAGAATGTGAGGAATGGTGGATTTCTGCAGCCAGTAGTGTCTTTTCTCAAAATTGGATGTGCGCCGATACAGCCAATATATTCTGATGCAATGGTATATCTGTTAATTTGCATACTCGGTCGAGCTGCTACTTGATTTTTTTCCAGCACCATTTGGCTGGTCATTGACTTGTCTATCATTCTTCTGGGCATTTCTGAGCCGACTTGATTGTTATACAGAGTCTTTTAGCAGCAGTTGGCACAGCCATCTCGCTAAACTGTAGTCTAAATCTTGTAATTTAAACAGGCACTCAAATGCTAGTCCGTGGGGATGGACCAAGACCTCCAGGACCATTGCTGTGCATCCCAAGGCCAGTAAATTCCCGACACGTAGCCTGGCGTCTACTTGTGACTATCATTGGCCAGTAAGACCTGTATTGTCAACCAAAGTCAAGCTGCAATCTCAGATATTCGAAGGTGCATATTTACTCTTCATACTTATTATGCTCCATTGCTTTGAACCGATTTCACCGATAATAAAGTAGACATGGTGAAGAATTAGTATTCTTACCCCAAATGCATGAGCTTTTCCAATCACCTTTATGCTTTCAAATTGTTTTTGATTCTCATTTTCTGCGGATGATGGTGAGGAAAGGACTGACTGTGAATAGCTTTTGCTTGTAACAATTAAGAAGATGTAAGATTGTATGATTTATAAAGCAAGATAATTGTTGAGTAATTTCTTGATACTTAGTCATGGTTATCAAAAATTTTGTTCTATTAAACTGCTAGAAATGATCATGTTAATATTACACATTCAAGGTTTAGCAGGTCGGCAGCCTCTTTCACGCCTGTCCTCTACATCGACTTCATTGTTCAGCAAGGACAGAAGTGTGTTACTGCCAAGAACCGGAAGGCACAAATGCCCGGCGCCTCCAAAAGTGTACCTGGACTATCCTTTCAGCATTCCTTACCCTAAGATCGTGAAGAAGCCGAAGTGGTGGTGGCGGACCCTATCATGCGTTCCATACCTGATGGCCCTGCAGATTTCCGACACGGCCTTCTACTTCCAGCCCCTGATGGAGCACTACGAGCAATTCGAGTTCCTGAGCTACTATGTCCCGGGAGCGATCCGGCGCCTCCCCACCTGGTTCCTGATGGTGTACTGCTTCGCCGTGTACCTTTGGGTCGTGCAGAACCGCAGGTGGCCTCACTTCTTCCGGTACCATGTGATGATGGGGCTGCTGTTGGAGAACGTGCTGCAGATCGTGTGGTATGCGAGCAACTTCGCGCCACTGATCCACTACGGGGGCCGGTTCGGCATGTACTACTGGGCAATTGTTGGGTCGGCCTTCATATTCCTGCTGATGGAGTGCGTGAGGTGTGCGGTGGCGGGGAATTACGCAAACATCCCTTTCATCAGCGACGCTGCGTACATACACACTCCATATGTAAAGGGAGATGATTGATGGGGAAAATTTTCAGCTGAATAGATTTGTTGGAAGATAGCCATTAATAGCAAATTCAATGAGCTTCTTGTGCTGGATCCTCCCCAGCTAAAATTGCCGAACTCCTGTTAATTATTTTCCAGAATATGGAAAATAGAATTGATTCATAAAATAACGGGATGGGTCGTTTTCAAATGATTATATTACTTGATAATTCGATTTCGTTGTAAATACGGTAGCTCCTTGTACTTGTTCAGCCTCATGACCCTCGCGTCTGCTCTTAGGAAACTGAAGCAAAACGTCTTTCTTCTCCCCTCTTGTTCTCGAACGCTCGCAGGAACATGAGCAGCGGGGGCGGCATCGGCCCGTACGGATACGACGTGGCGTTCGGAATCGGTATCTTCGCCCTCGTCGTCCTCATCACCCTCTCCTGCTGCTGCTGCCTCCGTGACAACCCCCGGGGGGTCATTTCGGCTCGGATAGCGCTCCAGCATCTCGACGCCTTGTCGGGACTGGGGCAGAGAGGGGGATCGATGAGGCCACGCTCCAGAGCTACCCGACGGTCCTATTCTCGAGCGGGAAGCACCTCGAGAAGAACAACTTCGCAGACTCGAGCGACGTTATCGGCGGTGGTTCTTGCTCGATATGCTTGGGAGAATACAAGGAGGGCGACTTGCTGCGGCTGCTGCCGGAGTGCGGGCACTTCTTCCATGTGAAGTGCGTCGACCCGTGGCTGAGACTGCACGCCACATGCCCCGTCTGCAGAAATTCGTCGGTGGGGCAGCTGTGCCAATCTAGACTTGAATCACAGCCCGTGGCCGTGCCGATCGACGGTGATCTTCACAGCGGAGACAGGTAAGATGGGTAGTTTTAAGAAACTGGGATTCAAGAGGCAAGTCCAATTGAAAAAGAAGTCTAGGAATCCCCCACTCAACGCAAACAAAGGGAGACTTTGTTCAATCTATTTCTTAGGGTATCATACATTTTGGCAGCATGGCCGAGCGATAAGACAGGGGACTGCAAATCCCTTCTCCCCAGTTCAAATCCGCGGTTCGAAAGGTGGTCGTCCGGAAAATGATTAGGTGGAAGAACGCGTCTGTAACATTTACCGAAAGAAAGCACTGATGGTCGTCTTGAATCCTCCATTTTTCAAACTACCCTCTATTTCTTTGGCTTCAACAGAGCCAAACTTCTTCTGATTTTCTCCTCTGTGTAAAAACTTGCAAATGTTTATGTGACGAAAAAAGGCTGCAATTGGTTTTTACCAAAAAAAAAAAAAAAAGGCTGCAATTGGAATTTCTTTCAAGAGAGTCCGGAAGACAACTTCTGAGGGAAAGAAAAGGAGTGCTAATTCCAAGGCTCGGATGAAGGAGATGATGATGATGATGATGCTGATGGTGGTGCAGAAGAAGTTGACCAAATTTGATTGGCCGTGTGATGAAAGGGGAGTCGTTGTCAAAACCCATTTCGATTCGTACTTTATAAAATCTGGCAGCACTCCTCATTTTGTCAAATTTGATTTTACACATACACGAATCATATTATTCAAACCTCGACCATCCTTCTCGCATAGAGAATGAGAGATGGATGATTTGAATCCTTACTTTTTTATGAGATTTGAGATAGAGTCGATTTAATTTCGAATGTAGATTTCGACTTTCACGTCTTAGAAATGAAGGAGACAAAGTCGAGAATAAAAACTAAAATACGAGTAAAGTAGAATTGATCGATCAAAAAAAAAAAAAACTCGAATTTGGGACTAATTCCCCAAAAACCTCAACCTTTAGATTTTGTCCTAATTCTACCAAAAACTTTTTTCATCTAAAAATAAAACCATAAACTTTAAGTTTAGTCTTAAATCTACCTTCTTTTTTTTTGTCTTAGAAAATATCCAAAAATTTACATTTAGTCTCAAATCTGCCTTGAACTATTCTTTTATTTCAGAAAAACCCAAAATTTTAGGTCTAATTTCAAATTTACTTTGATTTCTTTGAAACTTTTCACCCTAATTCTACCCAAAACTTTTATTTATCTAAAAAAACTACAAAATTTAAGTCAAATCCTAAATCTACCCTAAATCTTTTTGTCTTGGAAAAAATCCAAAACTTTATATTTAATCCCAAATCCGTCCTAACTTTTCTTTTGTCTCGGAAAAAAAACCCAAATTTTATGTCTAATCTCAAATATATTGCAATTTCTTTGAAACTTTTCGCCCGATTCTACCATAAAATTTTCTTATCTAAGAAAATCTCAAACTTTAATTCTAGTTTTAAATCTACCCTAAATTATTTTTATCTTAGAAAAAAATCCAAAATTTTAGGTTTAGTTCCAAATTTGCCTTGAACTTTTCTTTTGTCTAAGTAAAAATCTCAAACTTTATGTCTAATCTCAAATTTACTTCTATTTCTTTGAAACTTTTCGCCCTACTTCTACCGAAAACTTTTTTTATCTAAAAAAAAATCCCAAATTTTAAGTCTACTCCTTAATCAACGCTAAATTTTTTGCCTTAGAAAAAATCCAAAACTTTAGATTTAGTCTCAAATCTACCTTGAAATTTTCTTTGGTCATAGAGAAAATCTCAAACTTTAGGTCTAATCTCAAATCTACTCCGATTTTTTTGAAACTTTTTGCTTGAATAGCTTGTGCTCGAAAGAGAAGATTTCAGCAGGTGGTTGAACAAAGCGTATTTGAAACTCAAGTAAAAGTCTATATTTTTTTGTGAGACCAAAAAAAAAAAGTTTCAGGCAGAATCGGGACTGGACCTACAGTTGGAGGATGTTAATGAGACAAAGAAGAAAAGTTTAGAGTGTAATTGAAACTGGAACTAAATTTGAGGGTTATTTAGGGTATTAGGCCCACGGAGAATGCATGGAGTCTCCCCCGAAAGTTGTATGCCTAGCCCAATGGGCCCATCATGAGAAGGCTGTCCAAGCCCAACTCGTCAGAAGCACCTAGAATTTCACGAGTCACCGGCTCTCCCTCCCTCCCATTTTCTCACTTGCGATCGCCGACTTATAAATTACAACGCAAGGGCTCTATCATTTTCTTTGCCAAAGCACCGACTCTTTCTTCACTCCCCCTCCCCTCCAGCGTCGGTTCCTTCTCTTCGTGCGCGGTATCGTTGCATCTCCGTTCGCCGTCGGTTCAACCGGGAATTTGCGTTCAGGTAAATGATTATGTCGTGGGTTCATTCGTCTTTCATCTCTCATCGGTGCAAGAAGGAATCTCCAGGACCACGTTTTCTGGTACTTATGTGCTGCTGGTCAAATGAATTCCGGTTTTTTGGCAGATCTTTGGTGGTGGGTCACTGCAAAACAGGGAGAATCGTTGAGCTCAGATGCTGGCCACCACCGCCGCCGTCCAAAAGGAGGCACTTCCTCCTCTGTACGTGCTTCTTGATTTTCTCTTTTGGATATAATTTAGCTTGGTAAAAGAAGACAGAAAGGGATAAAGCGCCTCTATTTTCTCTGGAGTTCAGATAAATTGGGCTGTATTTGATTGGGAAAACTGTCTAAAAAGTTCTAAATATATTATTTTTTTCAATTAAATCCTAAATTTTTCAATTTTACTAATTGAGTCATAAACATTTTCACTTTTTATCATGAGTGCTGGAATTTACCAATGTGGACGTCGGCACTAACATGGATAATTTTATTAATTTTTTAATATTTTTTCAATTTTTTTATGCTTTTAATTTCTTTTTTTTTTTAATTTATTTCTTTCCTTTTTTTTTTTTTTTTTTGACCAGTCGCCCAACCTTCCATGACCAGCTAGAGACCATGATCAGTGCCAGAGGCCACCATCTAGCGAGAGGCAACCTAGCCAGCAGCAAGCAAGGCTTGGCCTTGCTAGGATCCAGTGAGGGGCGACCTTACCTGAGACCCGTAGAGCCAACCTCGTTAGCCTCTAGAGAGGGCAAGTCTCGCCTGAAGCCGGCGAAGCCGCTGGTTGTGGCTTTTATCCAGTCGCTAGAGGCTAGGCAACCGGCTAGAGAAAGAAAAGGAAAAAAAAAATTAGAGAAGAAATGAAAAAAAGAAATTAAAAATACAAAGAATAATTCAAAAAATTACAAATTTTTTAAAAATAATAAATTTTGTCCACATCAACACTGATCATGCTATGTAGAATGGTTGGCGTCCATGTTAGTGAATTCCAATCAAAATTAACCAGATATACTCAATTGGTAAATATTGAAAAGTTTGGAATTCAATTGGTAAAACTAAAAAGTTTATAACTAAATTGGTAAAAATGTAATAAATGTAGGATTTTTTGAACAATTTTCCCATATTTGATATGTTCTACCTAATGACTTAGATGTACTCTCCGCACATACATTAGATATACTTTACAACGTCGCTTTTGCCTCCGAGCTCCATAGTATTGGCCGCAAAGTTTATGATAAAAAACGCCACTTCACTTGAAGCCCTTTGGAAAGTATTTACATGCGATGTAAATGAATATTCTTTCTGTCTATGGATATACACATTTCCAGAATAGAGAATAAAGGCGTGTCCGAATTGACTTCGCGGTTTCAACTTTTGAGGAAACAAGGCGAAAGGATAGCGAGTGGTGCCAGGTGTTTTGGGTTTTATGCATTTGACCGAGTTAAAGCGATTGAATCATGGTAGGGGAGATGATTTTGCCCGGTTTATTTATTGTACAGTTAGAATTTAAAAACTATTGAGAAAGTTTTTAGCTGTAAAAGAGGGGGAGATCACTCTACATTTGATTAGCTCTCAAAACTTCCTTCCGACCAGAGACAGGCATATGATCTCATCTTCATTCGAATCAACTGTGGAGGTGTGGCTATGAATACATATAATATGCAACAAGTAGTGAGGCTATCTAGCTCCAAATAACTGGCATGACGGCAATATAAAAGAATGTAAAGAGAGGTAGATTATTGCAGCCATTAGTGTTTTTCTTAAAAATTAGATGTGCGTCGATATGATGTTATATTTTGATGTGATGGTATGTTTGTTAATTTGCATGCTCAATCGAGCTGCTATTTGATGTTTTCCAACACTGTCTGGCTGATCATTGTTATGCAGGCTTGTCTATCATTCTTTTGGGCATCTCTGAGCAGACATTAACAAAATGAGATTTTCATTAAATAGTTTCTTGATACTCAATCAAGGTTATCAAAATATTCTGTTCTGTTGGACTGCTGAAAGTGATCATGTTAACATTACATTTTCAAGGTTTAGCAGGTCAGCCTCTTTTGCGCCTGTCCTCTACATTCCCTGCATTGTTCGGCAAGGACCCAAGTATGTTACCGTCAAGAACCAGAAGGTGCAAATGCTCGGCGCCTCCAAAAGTGTCCCTGGACTATCCTTTCAGCATCCCTTATCCTAAGATCGTAAAGAAGCGAGAGTGGTCGTGGCGGACCTTGGCGTACATCCCATACCTGATGGCCCTGCAGATCTCTGACACGGCCTTCTACTTCCAGCCGTGATGATGGGACTTCTGCTGGAGAACATGCTGCAGATCGTATGGTACACGAGCAACTTCGCGCCGCTGATCCCCTACGGGGGCCGGTTCGGGATGTACTACTGGGCGATGGTCGGGTCGGCCTTCATAGTCCTGCTAATGGAGTGCGCGAGGTGCACGGTCGTGGGGATTTACGCAAGCATCCCTTTCATCAGCGACGCCACGTACATACGCACTCCATATGTAAAGGGAGATTATTGAATGGGAAAATTTTTCTTAGCTGAATAGATTTGTTGGAAGATAATAATAGTAAATTCAATGAGCTTCTTGTGCTGGATCCTTCTCCAGCTAAAATTGCCAAATTCCCTTTAATTATTTTCCATGATATGGAAAATAGAATTGATTTTATAATAACGAGAGGGGTCGTTTTCAAATTATTATATCGCTTGATAATTCGATTTCGATGCTAATACGATAGCTCCTTGTACTTGTTCAGCCTTATGACCCTCACGTCCGCCATTACAACTGAAGTAAAGCCAATCTTTCTTCTCCCCTCTTGTTCTCGAACGCTCGCAAGAACATGAGCAGCAGCAGTTCAAGCAGCGGCAGTGGAAGCCTGAATGGCAATGGCAGCCCGTTCGTGTACGAGGTGATGTTCACAATCGGTGTCGTCGTCCTCATCGTCGTCATCACCGTCTCCTGCTACCGCTGCATCCGTGCCAGCCGGGAGGTGGGAAGGGGGATCGTCGAGGCCACGCTCCAGACCTACCCGACGGTCCTGTTCTCGAGCGTGAAGGACCATGAGGAGATTGGCGGTGGTTCTTGCTCCATATGCTTGGGAGAATACAAGGAGAGCGATGTTCTGCGGCCGCTGCCGGAGTGCAGGCACTTCTTCCATATGGAGTGCATCGACCCGTGGCTGAGACTGCACGCCACGTGCCCCATCTGCACGAAGTCGCCGGTGCCGGAGCTGGGCCATCCTGGACTTGAACCAGAGACCGTGGCCGTGCCGGTCGACAGTGATCTTCACAGCGGAGACAGGTAAGGTAGGTGGTTCCAAAAGGTGGTCCGCCGGAAAATGATTAGATGGAAGAACGCCTCTGTAACATTTACCGAAAGAAAGCATTGATGGTATTCTTGAATCCTCCATTTTTTAAACTACCCTCTATTTCTTTGGCTTCAACAGAGCCAAACCTCTTCTGATTTTCTTCTCTGTGTATCCATTTCCAAACTTTCATGTGACGAAAAAAGGCTGCAATTGGAATTTCTTTCAAGAGTGTCTGTAGGACAACTTCTTCTTAGGGAAAGAAAAGAGGTGCTAATTCAATGGAAGAGATAGAGAAGGAAAAGATGATGATGGTGGAGAAGAAACAGACAGGCGTTGACCAAATTTGATTGGCCGTGTGATGACAAGGGAGTCGTCATCAACACGCATTTCGATTCGTACTTTATGAAATCTGGCAGGGCTGGTTTTGTCAAATTTGATTTTATACATATGCAAAGCACATTATTCAAACTCTGGACACACTTCTCACATGGAAAAGGAGAGGTGAGAGTTTGAATCCTCGCATTTTCATACAATTTGGGGTGGAGAGTATTTAGCTTGAGATGTGAATATTAACTTTCATGTAAATCTAAAAGTGAGGATTAAAGTAGGAGTACCGATTAAAAAAAAAAAACACCTTGAATTTGGGATTCATAACTGAAACTCTAGGTTCAATCTTAATTCTAGCAAAACAATTTTTTATCTCGAAAGAACCTTAAACTTTAGGTCTAGTCCTAAATCTGGCCTAACTTTTTTTTGTTATAAGAAAAACCCAAAACTTTAGGTTTAATCTTAAATTTGCTCTGAACTTTTTTCATCTCAGAAAAATCCCAAACTTTAGGTCTAATTTCAAAACTAGCCTAATTTTTTTTTGTTGAAAAGAAATTCATTAATTTTTAATCTAGTCTTAAATTTTCTCTCGTTGGCCATCTGTCCAAAAATCACGGATGGTCTTCTTTTATATCCTCAATTTCCATGTCGCGTGGGTTATTTAGGGTGTTAGGCCCGCGTTCGACGGAGATTGCATGGAGTCCATCTCAAGAGTAGTGTGCCTGGGTCCAATGGGCCCATCATGCGAAGGACAACAGAAGTCACGGCCCAAGCCCTACTCCTCGGAAGCACATAGAATTCCACGAAAGTCACCGGTTCTCTTTCTCCCTTCCATTTTCGCACTTGCGTTCGCCGTTACAACTCTGGCTCGCTATCGTTTTCTTTCCCAAAGCGCCGACTCTTTCTTCCTCCTTCTTCCCTCCAACGTCGGTTCCTTCTCCCCGCGTGCAGTACCTCTGCATCTCCGTGCCGCTGGCTCGACCCAGGATTCTTCTATTCGACTAGGAATTCGCGTTCAGGTAAAATGACTATGTCGTGGGTTCATTCGTCTTTCATCTCATCGGTGCAAGAAGGAATCTCCAGAACCATGTCTTCTGATCTTTATGTGCTGCTGGTCAAATGAATTCCAGTTTTTTGGCAGATCTTTGGTGGAGGGTCATTGCAGAAGAGGAAGAACCGTTCAGCTCAGATGCCGGCAGCCACGGCAGCCGCCGTCCAAAAGGTGGCAATTCCTCCTCTGAACGTGCTTCTTGATTTTCGCTTTTGGATATACTATAGCTTGGTAAAAGAAGACAGACAAAGATAAACGGGCTCTGTTTTCTCCGGACTTAAGGTAAATTGGGCTTTATTGGATTTGTTCCGCCTATCGACTTAGATGCACTCTCTACGCATACATTAGATATACTCATAAACATTGCTTTCGCCTCCGGGCTCGATAGTATTGGTGGCAAAGTTCGTGATCAAGAAGGTTACTTCGCCCGAAGCCTTTTGGAAAGTATTTACCATTAGTCGCGAAAAACGCAATCCCATGATCTCCATAATTAGAACAAGAAGACATATAATTCAGTAGAAAAATTAATGTGCTTGTTTTGGAATTCATTATTCTTGATGCGAAAAAATAACTATCCAAGCACAATACTTCTCTTCTATTACCCTTTGTATTACTGGCTCAATGAGATGCCCCTCCTCACTCTTAGCGTTTAGTAAATGCTCATTTGTGAGGATAGTTATGTGTGTTAGGGTAAAGAAAAGATTTAAGCACTATTTATAGAATTCCCAGCCACGCCCTTTCATTAAAGGTTGAGCTCAACTCAGCCCACCCTAGCCAGCTTATATTAGACTAATTAGAAACATTTTATCTCACTTTAAACCAATCTCGTAAAACGGTAAATTACAATATCAATTAATGTAGCACATATTAGAAAAATTCTTACATTCTCCTACTTGAGCTATATTAATTGAATTGTACTGTATATGCGCACTTTGATATAATGATAATTCTTAATAATCAATCATATTTTAAAACTAAATCATGGCGGTAATTACATGTATACACATAAAGTTTTTCATGGTTACGAGTGCTTTTGATTTTATTGATATTGATTTAATATGGTAATGTGACAAATGAATAACACATCTCATAGAAAGTAATATATTATGTGTTATTTTCTTTGTTAGTCAACATTCTCTTACCTTAAATATCACAAAATCTGCATCACTAGAAAATATGTTTATGGTTCAATGAACTCGCATTTATCTTATCCTTACGGTTAACATTTATTTATATGTAACAAAATATATACTTAAGATTAATAACCGAATGCCCCTAGCCTTCACTCTAGGTTTTTATAATACATTAAGATCTTTATCATTATGTATTCAGCAAAATAACAAAACATTCATTAATACTTCATTAAATGTAAAAGTTGATACATATCAAAAAGTTATTAAATTTAATAAACACATATATAAATTTTATTAGAGAAAAAATAAAAACAACTCCCACTAAATAACAACATCCAATGATGCTTTTAAATCCATGCCAATAACATGCCGCTCAAACACACAAGAGAGTGGGTCTTTAGTTAATGGATCTACAATCATATCATTTACAGAAACATGATATACCATAATGTCATCATTTTATTTTGTCTCATTTATAGTAAAAAATTTGACTGTTGTGCATAGATCTCTTGAGACCTCTGTTATTGTTAATAAATAACACTACAGAGTTATTGACATAATATAACTGTATGTGTCTATCTATAAAATCAAGAAAGGTTAATTTTTCTCTATTTTATCCAGGTTAATTTTTTAAGGATCATCTTTTAAGAGTTTGATCATTAAGGTCATCTAAAAGGAATTTATTTCCCAAACGAAGACTTGTGGAAGGCAAGAAAAGGGTAACATCCATCATGAGATGGCAAAGCATTTTAGTTGGAAGAGAAACTTTAGAATTAGAGATAAAATGGATGGTGGGGGACGGAAAGTCTATTTGAATATGAGAAGACAAATGGCTCACATCAGGAGTGATCAGAGGTCCAATGAATAAAGATGACCCTGTGATGGTGGCTGAACTAATTAATGAAGAAATATGGGGTTAGAACGAAATTGGGATTCAGAATCTTTTCAAAGATCGGAGTGGTCAATGAAATCCTAGCTATTCCAAACAGCCCTAACCCAAAGGAAGATAGTCTAGTGTGGACTGGCAACAAATCAGGGATTTACACAGCAAGAGCAGTTATAACAAGGTTTGTTCCTAGAGTACAAAAACAGAACCAAACAGACTAAAATTTAGAATTTGTCTGTCCCCCCGAAAATGCGGACTTTTCTTTGGAGCCTCTGTCAAAATAAAGGAAAATCTATACAAGAGGGAGGTATTATCCGACCCCATTTGCCTGCTCTGTGCTACCCATCCAAAGACAACCGAACATCTGTTTTTGCTTTGCAATTGGACAAAACAAATATGGTCAGAGTCACGAATTAACCTCGGCTAGAATGCCTTCACTATAACTAGATTTGACAAGGGGCTCACGGAAGTCTTTGAAGAGGGAAGAGAATCACCTGAAGATGAGATGGTCGTGGCTGTGCTCTGGACGATCTGGAAGTCCCACAGCAACAGCATCTTCTGAGCCAAGCGACGAGATCCATGACCCCTCGTTGACATAGCTCACGCACAAATGAAGAACTTCAGTCGATGGCAGAGGAAGAAAGGGTCGAAGAAACTGAGCAAACCGAACCAACCTATCAAGTGAAAACCGCCAGAGGGTTGATCGGTGAAACTGAACGTCGATTACTCGTGGGAGCAAGGAGAATTGTTGAGCTTAATCGCCAGGATCTTGTGCAATTCAAATGGAAGAGTCATCAATGGATTAGTGCGTGAGTTTCGAGCATCATCCTCCTCTCTACAATCAGAATCCCTAGCTCTATTGCACAAGCTGGAGTACTTGAGGCACAAGAAGGAAGTGCATGTGGGAACAGAACAGGTACAGATTGAGAAGTGGGAGTGTGAAAGTGATAGCTTGTCTCTGGTGGAAATCATCATAGGCTGGGGCAAGGATCCATGGAATTTAAGGGACATAATCGACCAATGCAAAGGGATTTTAGCCCAAATGGACTCAACGAAGCTGGTCCACTATCCAAGGCAGGCCAACCAAACCGCAAATTAGATAGCCAAAGTTCACCATATCAAAACTCTCCCTCTAAGTTGGGTGTCTTTTCCCAAAAAAATTTATATTTGGAAACTTATCTATCGTATTTCTACAGTTCTCTTTTTTTATGAATGAATGAAAGAATCATCTTCGACCCAAAAAAAAAAATGATTATATTACTTGATAATTCAACTACGTGGTTAATACGGTAGCTCCTTGTGCTTGTTCAGCCTTATGACCCTCACGTCTGCTATTACAAAACTTAAGTAAAACCAATCTTTCTTCTCCTCTCTTGTTCTCGAACGCTCGCAAGAACATGAACAGCAGCAGTTCAAGCGGCGGCGGTGGAAGCTCGGTTGGCAGCGACATTAACCCATTAACAGACGGCATGACGTTCGTGATCGGTAGCATCGTCCTCGTCCTCGTCATCACACTCTCCTCCTACTACTGCATCCGTGCCAACCACCGGGCAGGCATCCAGCCTCGGATCACACGCTGGCACCTCGATGCCTTGTCGATGACCGGGGCGGGCGGAGGGATCGATGAGGCCATGCTCCAGAGCTACCCAACAATCCTATTCTCGAGCGTGAAGCACCACGAGAAGATTGGCGGTTGTTCTTGCTCGATATGCTTGGGAGAATACGAGGAGAGCGATGTTCTGCGGCTGCTGCCGGAGTGCGAGCACTTCTTCCATATGGAGTGTATCGACCCGTGGCTCAGACTGCACGCCACGTGCCCCGTCTGCAGGAAGTCGCCGGTGTCGCAGCTGGGCCATCCTGGACTTGAACGAGAGACCGTGGCCGTGCGGGTTGATGGTGATCTTCACAGCGGAGACAGGTAAAGATAAGTAGTTGGTTCGAAAGGTGGTCCGCCGGGAAATGATTAAAGGGAAGAACGCGTCTGTAACATTTACCGAAAGAAAGCACTGAAAGTCTTGAATCCTCAATTCTTGAAACTGCCCTCTATTTCTTTGGCTTCAACAGAGCCAAATCACCTCTCATTTTCTCCTGTGTGTTTCCATTTCCAAATTTTCATGCGACGAAAAAAGGCTGCAATTGGAATTTCTTTCAAGAGGGTCTGTAAGACAACTTCTGAGGGAAAGAAAAGGAGTGCTAATTCATAGGATCAGATGAAGGAGATGATGATGATGGTGGTGGAGAAGAAGACAGACGGGTTGACCAAATTTGATTGGCCATGTGATGAAAGCGAAGTCGTTATCAAACCCATTTCGATTCGTACTTTATGAAATCTGGCGGCGCTGCTGGTTTTGTCAAATTTGATTTTATACATATGTAAAGCACACTATTCAAACCCTCGGATTTGATAATCCATTTCTAATCCGTTGACCCCGCCTTGTGGACAAGCATTGTTCGTTACTTTGTCATAATCAGTCCCAAGGAAAAAGGACAGATGACCATGGGAAAAGAATTGAAGAAGCAGAGCGTGAAGACTCTGTACACACAAAATTTTAAGGACTTAGGACCAAGAATACCGATGTGTCACTACATTACCAACGTTCAACATGGCATAGGGTCTACCAATTAAATCTCGTCAGGTCACCTTCACGATTCATCTCAGGACTCACGCCGAGGTGAGCCCTGTAATTCAGCAGCAGAAGATACAATCTCATCTTTCTACTGGGTCCAATAATCATCTTACTATGACATATTTCCGCCTCAAAGTTAAACGCCCGAATGAATTAACCAAAAGGGTCAGCTGTAGTCAAGTAGCTTCAGCTGGAAGAAGCTGAGAGGCAAGCTCCAGCACCCCCAACATGGGAGCATCATTCTGTGAAATAAAAGTGTAAAAGACATTTTATGCAATGAGAATCACAAGACAATCAAGATCACGAAAAGAACGAGGAAATTTTTAGGGAGTTAGTCTGACTAACCAGATAAACCACATCAAATGCTTTGCGGTAGCTATTGATGGAACCATCAATATTGTCATTCCTACAAAAGATGTTCACACAGTCAACGAAGTAGATAAATTCACAGAGAACAGAGTTATCTAGCAATAGCCGCTTTTTAAACAAGGAAAGTGAAAACATAGAGCCATCAACATGGAAACATCAGATCAGTCATTTCACCTCTACATTGACAGTTTTAACTGTTTCCATCATCGACGGCAAAGCTATAAATATAGCAAAAAATTGCATGAACTTCCCAGAAGATTATCGTGAAATACATTCGGTAGACCCTTCTGCTACAGACCACTGCAAAAAGTCTGTGTGGTGCAAGAAGTTTCTTCTTTCTTTTTTATAATTCCTTTTTTGGTTAAGGTGGAGCCTTAAAATTTGATGTAAACACTCAGAACTCCTGCACATGACAAAGGGAAATAGACTTACAAGAATCCCAGTGATATTCGCGTTTCATAGTTCAGACCATCAGACATCCCCAAGTCCCCAATATGGTCCCCGAGAAGCAAGACATTGGTTCTCATCTTCACTGAGACACTATCATCAACTGGTCCATTAGCATCCCCTAATCGCTCGTGAAGCGGAGCAGCCATGTCAAGTGCATGCTCATTTTTGTTTAGACTGTGAATTGTCCTCCCTGGACATGTCAACATATACACAGAAAAGTAAAGCTGGATTCATCTATTGGTAAGCACATACTCAAGCAAACTGAAACATTCACATCACAGGAGACAACAGTGATGTAATCCATAAGTACCCCTAGGGCATTGGTTAACCATGCTTAATAAAGAAATGTTTTTCATTTCCAATGTACTAATTACACGTAACCTGAGAAAGACAACGCATTGGCAATGACAAACTTTCTTTACCAAGGTGTTTAAGTGATTGCAGGGTACTTAGTAACAAAATCCATATAAATAGCAAAGGTCATATGAAAACTGATGATGACATCTGTAGAATAAGCAGCAAAAGAAGAAAATTCTACTCCCAGTCCACCAAGTTACATTACCACATCCCAAATGCATCAAATAACCACCATGTAATATAAGTAATCCATTAAGCTTAAAAGTAAGAAGCTAATCCTAGTAGAAGTTCTATCAGCTTCAGTAGAGTGGTCAACAACAAGAAGTCAATTACTCTCCACCATAGAGATAATATCATAAAAAAGAAGATGGCCAAAAAAACCAACCACAAGTGCATGCAGAAGTAGGTCATTAGATAAGAATTATAATAACACAAAAAGGATTCAAGAAAGAAGCACAATATTTAGCTAACAGGATCTTCCGGAAATCAGGGAAGTACTGTCATATGAATATTTAATTCCAAGTAATGCATAACATCTGACATTTCTCTGCAGCATGAAATTGTTTAACTGATACCTTTGAAAGATATAAGGCGACCATCATTGTCAAACTCCATCCGGTTTGAGACAATCCTAATGTTTCTGAAAGATCTGTGGAGCTTCTGCCTCAAGACCTAGTGTCAACATAGAAAAAAGAACCAAATTATACTAGAAAGATGCTTACTTAGAAAATAGTACCATAACTGTTTTTCTCTTTCAGTATTAACCTCCTCTATAATATCTGCCAGCCCTGCAGAAAATATAAGGATGGGAATGCCTCTTTCCTGCAACCAACAGAGAGAATACTGAGACATAACTAGCGTAATTGCACTCAAGGCACTAATACCTATAACAAGATGCTGAAAAAATAATTATTTGCACTGATCCTTTGATGACATCAACTCCACTGGAAAAGAAGAATATAAGCACTTCACACACTCTAGGAGGCCTGTTACAGCTAGATGCAGTGGTCATTCCATGAAAGTTGAAATTTACCTCCAAAAACTCAAAGAGTTCCACTACACCCTCCCTAAAAGCAATGTTAGCGCTAGCGACAGACTTCTTTATATCATCATATGAGAGGCCACCCTCAACAAGAAGAGCATGAGTCTTCTCCCACCTGTGTTGATTACAGTAATTCAGAGAGAGCTAATACCATACTGCAGCATTTTGGTGCACTAATTTGCAACTCAAAAATGAGTGTTTTACTTCATGCAAGGATACTCAAAACCCACGTTACTTGATGTCAACAGTACTTACAAACTTAAAACACAACAAGCATAAATAGTACCATGAAGAGCAGAGACATAGCTTACCACTCTTCCATGAGCTTTGTCTTTTCATCAATCGGAATTGTTGGAGAGAACTCTAGTGGATGGTAATATTCATATAGTTGCTGCCTCTTAGCATCGTATTCCGGATTCCCCTGTTGCAAAAGGCCATGACTGCCTACCAATATTATTAGACATGACAACCAGGGAAAGCACCGACAATGAAGCAGGATATAACAGAACATAATCCAAAACAATCAACGGGGACTTACTTTGGCCCCGGCGGCCATTAACCCGGTACCTAGTCAGTGTCGCATCAAAATCTGCAATCACCTGCCACTAATACCCGTTACGACCCAAAATCTACATCTGATGCCGCATAAATCGATTACATGAATGCAGGGGAAACTTCCATGTGCCGAAAAAGAAATTTCAAAAAACCAGATATGAATTCCACCAGCAGTGTATCAAAGTCAAAAGCATTACAAGATAGATATCACAATTCCCACGTACCCACATTCCTAGATAAGGTTGTGCCAAAATACAGTTGCACGCCCTACCATTTAATCTACATTGACTATCTTAAAAAAAAATTGGCTCAAAACCTGTTTACTTGTATGCCATGCGTCGACGAATTGCGGACAACTGATACTACTTTATCAGCAGAAGTGCGTAATTCGACATCACCGGCAAGGGATCATAGTACGGACTTCACCAAGTGCAAAATCTTCATCAGTTTTTTTGCAGTAGCACCACAATATTTGA
This sequence comes from Eucalyptus tenuipes, assembly GCA_014182365.1. Lineage (NCBI taxonomy): Eukaryota > Viridiplantae > Streptophyta > Magnoliopsida > Myrtales > Myrtaceae > Eucalyptus > Eucalyptus tenuipes. The sequence goes on along the minus strand of CM024543.1, from coordinate 26,898,437 downwards.
CTACAACTTCTCGAGGAGTTTTAGGTCGACAAATTCCGCACATCAAACAACGAGCACGAATTAATTAAAAAAAAAAAAGATTTTTCTTATTAAAAAAAAAAAAGGACCTGGAGCTTCTGAGGCCCGGCCTTCCAGATCGCGTCGATCTTCCGATCAAGCGACTGCCGATCGTCGACGACCACCTCCGAACCCTTCGACGGACCGTCGTCGCCCATTTCCCCGCGATCTCTAGAGCTGCAACCGCCGCAGGAAACTCCACATTACCGTCCTATTCGCACTCGCGATAGAGCATCAGGCGGAAGATGACGAACGCAGGACGCAGGACGCAGGACGCAGGACGCAGGACGCAGGACGCACGCCGAACGGACCGGAAAGCGACTGGTTCCGTTCCATTCGAGGACGGCGAAGCCGCAGCGACGGTGCAGGCGAAAGAGGAAGAGAGGCGGAGAAGAGAAAACCGTACCTCGAAACGAGGGAGGAGAAGAAGGCGACGAGGCGGGGTGCCGGAGCGCGAGCTCGGCCGCGTCCGCGGCCGCTGCAGCGACCTGGAACGGTGGCGGCGGTGGTGGCGGTGGCGGTGGCGATGAAGCTGGGCTGGAGCCGTGCACACACCATCACCAGAATCACAGCTTTTATTATTTTAATTACCGATACTGCCACGCTGGTGATATCATGCCTTTACGCTTTGCTGAGCTGTACCCTCCTTTTCTGGGAAAAAACCAAAAAAGCTCAAAAAATCATAACCCGACCGCTAATTCAATATTAAATATTTCTAGGGACGAGCATAATTTCAAAATAAAATTGGTTTTCGAGGGAATTGAATTGAGAACCAAACCGGAAGAATCAAGAAATGAATGCAGAACAAACATCAATCTGTTTGTTGCGATATAAATATGTAAAGTATATTAAGAGTGACATTCAAAATGAGTATGCTGAGTAATGTAGTATACTATTGATTCGGTATACCAAGTTTGGAAACCATCTCAATAGACTCGTTACCAAGTATCATTCAACTAAGAAATTAGGATATCTTTGATCTTGAAATAAAGTGCCAAAGTGTCCTCTACAAAAACCCGCAAAACAAGGAATGGGCCTTCCTTAAGATTGCTGTACAGATATGCTTCTTTTACTTTACCATCTTCCAAAATGAATATTTTCCGATGGTATTAGTCAGAGTAGGTCTTCAAAGTGAACGTCAACATGATTAGCGGCTAAATCTCGTTTCCTTTTTTAAATTTGAAGTGGCCGGGGATGACTTAACCTTGGAAAAAAGTGACAAGACCAGCATACATTTATGTTTTTACTATCGGCAAGTGGGAAATTTTCATTTTTATTAAGAAAAAGACTACAAAAAACCTCAAACTTTACCTAAAGTGACATATTTGTCCGCCGCCGGCGAGGGCGGCCCTAGCCAACCCAAGCAAGGGCAACCCTCGCCCGACGCCGGTGAGGGCAGCCCTCGCCGGACGTCAGCCTCCCTCCGCTGACTAGACATGGCCGACGGAGGGAAGAAGAAGAAAAAAAGAAAAAATTTAAAAGTAAAAGGACGAAAATGCCCTATAATTTTGGGGTAAATATATCACACGATAGAAGTTCAGAGTTTTTTGTGTTACAAAAAAAAAGTTTAGGGTAAATGTGTCACGGCTGGCAAAGTTTAAGGTTTTTCACGTCACAAAAAAAAGTTTGGAATAAATCTGTTACTTTGGGCAAAGTCTGGGGTTTTTCATGGTTTTTTTCCTTTTTATTAATACACTCACTTTCATTTTATTTAACTAAAAGAAAAAAACAATAGGGAATTGGTTTATTTCTAGGTAAATTCTAGAGGAGACAAGGTAAGTTCTTTATTCTATAATATATAAGGTAGGTTTCAAGTTTCAAAAAATGAAGAATCAGTTCTGACAAATAGTACTACTCACCACTAGAAATTTTCATTGTGTCAATTTCATTTTAAACATTTTGACAAATTATCAAATTAATTCCAAATATTAACATTTGAAAGATTTGCCAAGCCTTTAATCAAAAAATAATGAAAAATCTTATTGCTTCATATGGATTATCGTATGGGTTTAAACCTTTCGGATTGCAATTCAATGGACTTCCTCCGCATGGACTATCCTAACAAAATGCCTTCGATTGGATTTTAATTATTAAGAAGAAAAAATAGTAAAGAAATTCAACTATTTTATGAGACTTGAGAACATTTTAACCTGCTACCGGTCCTTCCGGTTTCCCCTGCGACTTGTAAAGTAACGACCTTTCCATCTTCTCTCCGCCGTCTGAAATCCCTTCCATTGCAGCTCCCAACCTCCGTCGGTCTTTCTTGCCTCCATCCCTTTCCTTTTTCTTGGAGTCTAGGAAGGTTTCTTGGCGTGAATCCGTGTTGAAGTTTGCACCTTTTTGGGCGTTGTCGAGCTCTGGTCACGTCAAGTTCCTCGCTTTCAATGGTAAGGTGCGTCCTCTTCGCTCTCATCTGCTTCAACGAGCTCGTGGGTATGCTTTGTCCTTGCTTGATCGAGGGCTTCGCTCACGCCCTCTTCTAAGAGTCCCACGGACTCGGAAAGCAATGAAAATGGCCGACCCATCATCAGATACAGCGGCTGGATTGAGTTTCGTACCGTCGATTCTCTTTGGCCGTGGCTTGATTGTCGTTCGGGCGGTGTATGATTTCCCGATGACGTCTGCCGATCTTATCGACTGCCGAGACGAGCTTGATTCCTGCGATTTTGACCCGCTAAATTTTTGAATTCGACTAGAATAATGTCTGCCCTGTTGTGCTTTTGATCACGTCTAGCTTAGATGTATTGTTAGTGTATTTCATTGCATTGAAGATATTGAAATCGGCATGTCGTCTTTAGATGCTGTCATGGATCGGTGTTTGAAATTAGAGCTAAACTCCAAATGTTGTGGGAAAAAAAAATTTATTCATAACTTGCTGCGCCGATGCTTGGATTTGGTCTAGTGTGCTAGGGGTTGTTAGGTTAGAGAATGTTGTGCCCTCGTGGAATGCAGTGAAGCATGAAGGTTACCTTCTGTCTACCGAGGGAGATTACTTGTTGTGGTTTATTTACTTTTCTGTTTTCTTTTTCTATAAGCTAGCCAATTCTGTATACATGTTTTAAGGGGGAGCTTGTGTATTTCCGTGTTAAGTGGTATACCTAGAAAAATTTTCAGGGACATAATGCCAGTTTCAAGGGATATGAATTGCTAGACAGATATGATCATGGAATAAAATGGAGTTATCAGGGAATCTGTTGCGTTGTTAATGTTTGCATCCAAGCGGCGTCTCTCCAATTGCCAAGCAACTTTATCCAAAGGACTCTGGTTTTTTCCATATCCAAGTAAAAAAAGGAAAGGCTTATTTGGATGTCTTTGTGCCATAAACGCAAAAGTACTATTGGATGTGAGAACCTGATTCTTTTATAACCCAAAACTTGTTTTTCCCATCTGCTTTCAGATGTCAATGATGGATGTCTTTCGGAGGATCTTGGATGTCTTTTGTCAGTTTCAAGGTTCAGCACGGCATCGCTTCCAGGTCTGAAGTTATCCGAGAAGATTACTAATCCCATAGCTGAATCCTCCAGTCCCAGAGGACTACATTGAAGACTGTAAATTGATGCACCTTGATTGATCAAATAATGGCAGAGATATATAGTTACACAGCCTGCAGACAGTTGTCCCAATTACTCTTGTCAATTATCTTCTTTCATGGGTCTGAGTATATCCTTGCAGTGGCCTTTCATGGACGATCAAATGTAACTCTTAAATCCCTCTTGATCAGCCGAAATTATCTTCTTGCAATGTTCTTTTCACTGGTGGAGTATTTTGTTGAAGTTTCTCTATTTCCATCTTGGAAAGAATGCTGGTGGATCAGCAATTTCGGCTTAGCCCTGATTGTAGTTGGGGAGATCATTAGGAAGATGGCGATTATAACTGCTGGGCGGGCATTCACGCATTTGATCAAAATCTATCATGAGGATCATCACGAGCTGATAACTCATGGAATCTATCAGTTTATTCGTCATCCTGGATATTGCGGATTTTTCATCTGGTCGGTTGGGACTCAAATAATGCTGTGCAATCCCGTGTCTATGTTTGCATTTGCAGCAGTTGCTTGGCATTTCTTTGCAAAACGGATACCATATGAAGAGTTTTTTCTGAGACAGTTCTTTGGGCGACAGTATGAGAAATATGCCCAAACTGTCCCCTCAGGGGTTCCATTTGTGAAGTGACTTCTACATCTCAAGTTCTTGGGAGAGAGTGTAGCATCCTATGCAGCTACTTGGATTGGATCCAACAATGGCTTCTATACGTTAGATGAAACTCTTTGAACCCTCCAGGTACAGATTAGACTTTTTATCAGTTGTAGGCACAATTTTACATATTGCAAAATCTTCTTTGCTCAGCATATTTGTTTTAAAAATTATTGTGCAGACTTGACAACTTGCTACTCAAAGGCTCGTCATGCTTGTCCTTGTGTTATGCTTGTGTTGCATTTACGACGTGTCAAAATGGTTTTTCTGCATAGTTGACCTTTTCACCCCTCGGTGGTGGAATGGAGTTGTAAATGTACTAAGTTCCAAAAATCAATCTTCTGTTACAAGATTTTGTTGCTATTCAATGATGTCAGTTGACTCTACAATATTCGCATAGTTGTTATTTGTGTTTCTTTTTGTTTTCTTGCTTATGTGGAGGAAGTAGGAACTATGTGGCACAGTCATCCTGTTCAACCTACCAATCACAAAATGAAGTTTCGTTATTTTATTTCTTTTCAAGGCATTATTTGAATTTTCTAGCTATTTTCGTCACTTCTTAGAAAACCCAATGTGATGCCATTGTACGCTTTTCGGTCGGTACAGCAACTAGCCAGTAGCCATGTGCTAGTGGCTTTATGAATTACACTTTGAACTGTTCAATTGTTTCATGTCTGAAACTGGCAACTGTTCCATTGTCCACTGAATTCATACCAATTTTATCTCTAGCATGCACTCAGGGCAAACTATTCTGTATATAGAAATATGTCATCTGGGATAGCAAACTATTTCATAGTTGAAGGGAAAATCTATTCAAAAGATCAGTAACCAAGCTGGAATATGCACATGAAAGTTGCCAGTAACTCGAGTCAACAACCTCCAACAAAAGAAAATAGTTCAAGCTGATGATGACTTCGCGCGATGCACTTGACGAAGAGCAATGAACTTCGGGCTCAGCTTGTCATGGGGTGGCCAACGATCTTTGATTATTGGAGCATCTGAGAACTCTTTTAACCATGCAAATAGGGGTGGAAACCTCTCACCATCAACCACTTTGAGGCTGGATATCTCCTCAAAGACCCCATAGTGGATTGGCCAACCATCCAAGCACAATGTCCAGATATCCGATGTTGTCTCCACCAGAGAATTTCTTCCCTTCAAGCTGCTCTTCCAGCTTCTGCAGGTGCTCACTTGCCTCTGTAGGAGCTGCTTCTTGTTTGCCTTCACTTATAAAAGCAGTCCATATTGATGGCATAATCTGCAGAATTCCAAACACACACCCCCCCCAAAAACAAACCCAAAAAGATTATATAAGAGATACGCCATTTGGATAGTATGTTTGCATTTAGATCTTAACATTGTCTCTGACTTCTCTAAAACCACATAATCTGATAAAGTCAATGGACCCGACTCGTTCTTGTGATTTAATCCATGTGCAAGATGCATTTAGAGAAACAAACACTGTACGGCACATAATCACTTACCTTGTCATCGCCGAACTTAGCCCAGAATCGCGCCATGCCCTTGCATGAGGATCCTGTGGGAGAAGCGGGCATTGGTTCCATGTCTCTCGTTGACAGTGTTTGAGAATTACCAGGGACTTCGAGATCGCTCTCCCTTTGTAAAGAAGCACCGGTACCTTTTTATAAGTGGGCTATGATGAAGGAGGAGGTCGCTTTTGCCGGAGAGATCTTCCAGGACGGATTTGTATCGAATGCCCTTGAGCTGCAGTGCCCAGACGACCCTCAAAGCACATGCGCTCGACCATGCCTTGAGCAGTGTCACCTCCTCAGCCATGTGATTGGCTTGATCGTATGATTCACTTCAACCTTCCAAGGAACCTATAAACAAAACACGCCTTCTTGTACTCTCAGTCATCTTTGGCTTATCCTTCTCTTACCTGGTCTTGCGACGTGTCTCTTCTTTTCCCGATTCTCTGCATGGGAACCACCTGGATGTCTAGCTTTGTATATTTATGACTTTCGTGGATGCCTTGATATTATATTAGTGTCACCTCGAGTTTGTACAGAAATGTAGCAGGGAGATCATAATTTATGAATTTGAAGACCCATTTTTGTACTCATTTACTTGGATGGTTTGACATGGTCGAAAAAGGCCAAATTCCGAAAACAGCCCACAAATTTTTACTGAAGTGATAAAATTTCCCCCATGAACTTTTATTTAGGTGCTGTTTGGTAATGTTTTGGGGAATACTTGTTTCTATTCTTTTATTCCCAAATAGAATAGAAACGCGTTTAGTAATTTTTTTGTTCCTGAGAATAAATTTGAAATAGAAATAAGAAACATAAACAAAATTGTTTCCTGTTCCCAGGAACATTTTTCTTTTCTCTTCCTTTCTTTCCTTTCTTCCCTTTCTTTTTCTCTTCCTTTATTTTCCCTTAGCCGTCGTCGGCCTTGGCAATGGTCGACAACCGGCCGACGAGGCCCGACAACCTCGCTGAAGCCTTGCCGGCCCCCGGCGAGGTCACCCCAAGCTCGCCGCCCATCGGCGAGTCCCCTCTGCGCCTCGCCATGGTCAAGCGAGACTCGACCTAGCTCAAATCTGGCAAGGTCAAGAGAAAGGAGAAGAAAAAGAAAAAAGAAAAGCAAAAAAGAAAATTGTAATAAAATTATTAATAAATTAAAAGAAATTTTAAGTTACAAAAATATTTGGAGTCGTACCAAATATATTTCTATTTCAAGAACATAAATTTTATATAATTACCAAACGCCTTAAAAAATTAAAAACTATTTTCGATAATAGAAATAGAAAAAAAGTTTCTGAAAAGAAATTTTCCCAGGAACAGAGATGAAATGAAATGCATCCTTAGTGTCCCCTCTAGATAAATGTTCTATTTATGCAAATCTAACGTGACACATGACACATGATATGACTAACACATTGACCTTTACAAAAGACACATTAGTTAAAGTAAAAGACGAGGTAGATACATCAACAAAAACCAGTCGTTTCGACCAATAGCACACTAGACCATATATAAGCACCGGCACGCAAGTTAAAGTTAAGTCATCGTTTTGTCTACCAGGGGAGATTGCTGTTGCATTTTGTTTTATATTCTATTTTCTATCTCTATAAGCTAGCCAATGTAACATACATGTTGTGAGGGAATTTGTACATTTCCTTGTTAAGTAGTGTGCTTAGAAAAAATTCAGGGACAGAATGCTAGTTTCAAAGAATTCGAATTACCAGACAGATGTGATCACGTGAAATGGAGTTATCGGGTGATTTTTTGCATCGTAAGCGTTTGCATCCGAGCACGAGCAATGCGTCTGCAAATGCCAAGCAACTCTATCAAAAGGACTCTGGTTTTATCAATAGTTCCGAGTAGAAAGGGAAAGAGTTATTTGGATGTCTTTGCGCCATAAACACAAAAGTTGGATGCTAGCATCTGATTAGACTCGTTTTTCCCATCTCCTTTCAGATGTCATTGTGGAAATGTCTTCCGGAGTATCTGGGATGTTTTCTTAGTTTTGAGGTTCAGCCTGGCATTGCTTTCGGGTCTGAAGTTATCCTGAGAAGATTCCCGATGCCAAAGTTTCACAGCTGAAATCTCTAGGTCTCAGAAAATTAAATGTCCGACGAGTCCGATGGGCAACATCGCAGCGTCAAACAACGGTAGAGCTCTTATGCTTGTTTTCTCTCCATCAATCCGTCTTTTGATTCATATTGTTCTTTTCTTTTAATCCATCTTAATTCCGGGTATATCCCACTTCCTAGGTGGGATTTTTATATCCAGTATGCAGACATATCCAGATTTCGCGTCCCAACAAACACCAGATAGGATATAAGTCGTCCTATTTGGAGTTAAACCCAGTCCACCAAACATAGCCTCAATGAAAATGGAAACGTTCCCAATCCTGGCAATGGTGAGGTTCAAATTTCAAACCAAAATTGAGCAGGTAGATCGCAGAGAATGTCCTGGGTAACAAGAAGAACCTCAAGTAATTATTTGATGGCAAAACAATGGCACATTAAACTGGTGAAAAATAAAATTACAAACCAAAATATAACATTAGACCATCCCATGTAACATCTGCCAACTAACGAATAAGTACCCAAATCTGAGAATCTCTTGTTCCTAATCAGCCAAAGTGAATCGCAACTGAAAAATGCCCTCCACTAGCACTTCTTAGCTTCACCAAGCAATCTGCATGGCGACAAAACAGTAGCAGCTCAATCACCAAGCTTTCTGCGGGCCATAGAACTTCCTCTCCAATAAGCTTGGAACAAAAAGCAGCGAAAACCAGCCCTTTCACTTATGGATGGTACTCACTGAAATTAAGCATCTTTTGCAGACTTATCTTTGCTGATAAATGAACCCACTGATTTAAACCAACGCATCAGACCCCTATGATCCTTGACATAAAGCCATGCTTGAAGAAATGGGAAGAGACTCTCATTCACCCCCCGTTCCTCAATGTAACTGTGAAGCGCATCCCTCACCTTTTCATCAAGGTCTCTGCACGTTCGTAAAAACTACTTGCATCAAACTCAGCACATAAATAAAATGATAGCAACAATTGGTGAAAGGTTGAAAGCACCCAGAAACAAATCCGGAGCACATTTTAACCATCAAACTGTATGCACATATAACTTTTCCCTCTAAAAATTGAGACAGTAGAGTCGCCACCTTTTGTCATGCAATACTATGATTTCTCAAATTCTCTCAATATCTTCTAACATCAAGCTATTTAGGACAAGATAGTGGCTAGCAAGCTCATGTATCTGTTTTAACAGCTCAAACTGCAGTCACATCTCATCTGAAGCTCTACTTTTTTTAGGAAGTCACACGGCAATTTTCTGACTGAATTATGAGTCTTTGCTAATATGTACACACCATAAAAAACGTATATCCTCTCACAAAACAACAAAAGATGCACATTCAAATTGAACATTATCATTTTACATGATTGTCATGATATAAGTTTTCTAAACATTATAAAGATTCAACGAAAAGTCATAGAACCATCAATCCATCGTAACCCAACTAGACTAGGAGAGATCATTAGATAGATTTCAAAGAGGCTACTAAAGTTCTACCACTCATCATTTCACAAACATACTCATTCATTCACCTGCCAACTGAAATTTCCCTCAAACTGTCTGATCAAAAATGTGTAGAGCAGACTGATTCTTTCACCTCAGAAGAATAACAAGACTCCCTCAATTTCCTGCTCTGATGGTCAATATGTGGAGCTGTCATTAGTCTTGGCACAATGTCAAAGAATCTCGCAACTAATCATCTTGGCGACGGAAAGAATGTCTCCTTCACCTCAGTCTAAATAACTAACCTTAATTTTAACACTCCTACCTCTTACCGCATTTCTACACCGAAGAAACTAGAACTTAAGGGCACCTCCATACAAAACCAATGCATATAAAAATGAAATGATCAGAAACTTCAACCTCTCCATCTTATTATAATTGGCCTTCTTTCAAACAACTCTATGCCACACCTGAACCAAGAAGTGCATAAACAGAAAGAAATGCCAACACCCACTTACTCGAAAATGGGGCCATTGTATTTCTTCGGTACCACGAGGAAACCCGTCGTCTCGAGCTTCGGCCTCATCGAAACAGAGTGAATCCCCAGCGCGTCCGGATACAACCCGCACAGGAAATGCAGGGCCTCCTCCTGGCCAGGCTTCGCGATGCTCACGTGAAGGAACAGCTGATTGATGTCGTCCTCGCCGTCGTCCTCTCGGCCGCCGCCGGGGACCAGATTCGCCAGCCGCATGACGTAGAGGCTGATCTCTTCGTCGTTGTAAGTCCGCCGGAGGACCGGACCGTCGGCGTCGAGCGCGCCCTTCACGATCGTGAACGGCGACGGGGGATTCACCTTCTGCAGTTCGCAAGAGCAGTAACGATTAGGCTAAAACCCTATCGACTGCGACCCTCTGCAGAACCTCTTCCGAGGGTTTAAGGAGTGGAGAAAAAGCGGAGAGGTGGGAGAGGAAGAGGGCGTACGGGAGGAGGAGTCATCTTGGAGACTTCGAGGTAGTGCTCCTTGAGGGAGCGGAGGAGGATGGAGTTGACGGCGGAGGCGACGGTGGGGTTCGCGGCGGCGGCGGAGGCCGCGGCGGAGCGATGCGGGATGGAGCGGCGAGGGAGGGGGAGGCGCAGGTGGCCGCCGGAGACGAGCCTCCGCCACATGTTGCGGTCAGAGTCGACGGAGATTCGCCGCTTTGTCGTAATTCGTTACGAGCTCTCTCTCTCTCTCGCCGGCGATTGATACGGTGAAGTGCTTCTTATTTGCGGGCGGCGGCGGGTTCAAATAATCGGCGACTTTTTTGTGGGCTTGGTGCTGGGAGTGGCGGGTTTAAATGCGCTTTATTACGTTGCTTTCATTTGTTTTTCACTTTTTTTCTGTATTTCTAATCAACTTCTTGTTCTTTTAATTTGGAAAAATCTCAAATAGAGACCTATAATACCATCATTTTCTCAAAAAAGACTTGAAGTAGAGTTTATCTCAAATAATAATGGGTTAATACCTTGAAAAACTTCAAACCAGTACATTTGTGACAAATTTACCTGAAACTATTTTTTTGACAATAAAAACCTCAAATTAGTACAATTGTGACAAATTTACCCCGACTGACCATAAAAAACCATAAACCGGTACTTTTATGACAAATTTATCTCAAATAATTTATTCGACCGCAAAAAACCCCAAACTGATAAATTTGTGACAAATATATCCTACGCTAAATTTGATTAATGCCACAAAAAAATCACAAAAATTGTAAACTGTGACAAATGGAGCGTAAAATCCAAAATTGGTATACCAGTCAAATGGAGCGTATCATTTAACTTAATAATTTGACAGTAAAATTTAACAAAAACTAACAGAGGGTAAATTTGTCACAAGTGCACCAGTTTATGGTAAATTTGTCAAAAGTATACCAGTTTATGGTTTTTGGTGGTCAAAAAAATAATTTGGGGTAATGTCACAGGTGTACTAGTTTGGGATTTTCAGGATATTAACCCAATAATAATCAAACCCAATAATAATCAAAGTAGTCATTTAGTCTCAAAGAATGACTTGACTCGCCGATCGGCAAACAAACTCATAGTAGTCATTTAACCTCAAAGAAAGACCTGAGAATAAATGTATCTCTAATACGTATTCGGGTGGCCTAATTAGGGGTATTTTCATCCAAAAGGTATTCTTTTTTCATTTTCCTTTTTCCCTATTCATCTTCTTCCATGGTTGTCCCTATTCATCATCTTCTTCATCAATGTTGAAGATTGATCAAGAACACCACAATTGGAGAAGGATAGGCGAGGGCTCGATGACCCTCTCCGACTACTGGTAAGGGCCGATGAGAGGTCGACGCCCATCGTCAGCAGTGGGTAGGGGCCGTGGAGCCCTCGCCAGCGTCGAGCCCTCGCTAGTTGTGAACGAGGGCTTGTAGACCTTCATTGGCCCTTACCAGTGGTCAGCAAGGTCGGTGAGCCCTCGCCTGCCACGGGTGAGGCTACCCTGGCCAGATTTGGCGAGGGTTGGCTTGCAAGCCCTTGCCCGCTATCGGTGATGGGTGTCGAGCCATCACCTGCCCTAACCAATGGCTGTTGAGGATCGCGAAGCCCTCCCCAGCCCTTCCCCAATTCCGATTTTCTTGATCTATCTTCAACATTGACAAAGAAGATGATGAACGGGGACAACCATGGTGGGATCAAGAAGAAGATGAACATGGAAAAAGGAAAATGCTGAAAATATATATGTATTGGATGAAAATACCCCTGATTAGAAATACGTATCGAAAATGCATCTATTCGTTGACGAAATCCTTCTTTGAAACTAAATGACTATTTTGAATTCTTATTTATGTCCACTTTAGATCTTCTTTTGAGAAAAGGATAACACTTTGGGTCCCTATTTGAGATTTTCCTTTTTAATTTAAGATTGATACCACAAAAAAGTCAAATTAGTACATGTATGACAAATTTACCAAATTAATATTTTGACTACAAAAAATCTATAATTGGTAAACATATGATAAATTTACCCTTCATTAATTTTCATTAAATTTTACAGTCCATTTGTCAAGTTAGATGACACGGTGACAGATGTACCAATAGTGTACTAGTTTATGATTTTTCATTATATTAATCCAATTTAACGAAAACTAATTAAAAGAGAATCACGAAAATACCAATTTGAGATTTTTAATAGTCTAAAAATTAGTTTAGGATAAATTTATTTCATGTATACTAGTTTATGATTTTTTGTGATCAAAAAGTTAGTTTTTGATAAATTTATCACTAGGATGCTAGGTTGGAATTTTTCGTCATATTAACTGTTTAATTTATAAGATCAAGTTATTCCACTTCAACAAACTTTTTAACCAAATTCGACTAGAGTTCAGGCAACGTGGCCATCCGACAACAACATAGTATGACACGTCTAAAATATTTTGATGTTCATGCAAACGTGGTGAAGCGACGCCGGAGTTTAACATGGGTTAAGGTTCAAGTATTGCGAATGCCCACATGGGTGTCTATATTGGAAAATTTTATGCACGTCTAGCACCTGTTCGGCCGCTAGGTCAGTTGGATTTGTTCGGATTTGATGTTGGAGAAACTTCATTAGAAAAATTGAGAAAATAAAATGGCTAGATCAGAAGATGCAAGAACTTAAATTAGAAAAAAGGCAAGAAAATATAGAGACAAAAAGGTAGAATTTTAGCTTATGAATATTAAGACCCGCTTAGAAAAGGAACAATCCGGCGACAGGTGCCGCACGAGACTGCGAGTCGAACCCCGACGTCGACAAGGAAAGGGAAAAGATCACTGACCACGTACCGGACACCAGCGAAGTGTATAAACTTGCAGCACACAATCTTTTTGTTCCTCATTTCCAGAACTCGGATCTTGAATAATTCATCTCCTTCGCCAGTCCTGTTTTCGCCCGAACAGTTTGTGTTCCAACGGTAGCATGAAGCTACCACCGCCGGGATTGAGACGTGACAAACCACTGTATTGAGATGAGCTTGATGTAGGTGTACAAGCACGATCATATTCGTGTTCCGACATAGCATGAAGCTACCGCCGGGACCAAGACTTGACAGGCCACTGCATTCAGATTAGCTTGATGTAGGTACAAGCACGATCATGTTATCAATACTAGAATGATGGATTCCGACCTGGAGACATGGTTATCCAAGAGTTAGCCTGGAACGATGATGTGCCGGGGACGACTTCGATTGATCCGCATACGAACAGGTGCACGATCGCAAGAACATGAACCCACCGAGACTGATGTGACTCAAACATGCCTCCAGTGTCTTTGGTCAATGCCTTAGGATCTTCTGAAAGCCGATCGATGGAGATTCGCGGGCATTTGTGTATGCTAGAACTGAGACCTCAGTCATCATGTTTCACGTTAAACTAATCAATGTCGCTAAGAGACCACTGGAATGCATAAACCTTATGGATGACTTCTTAAGATTGGATTAGACTGTTTATTATCACATTACTCAGGATAACCCACTTAATGTTGTTGCAAAGTGGAACACATTAGGTACATCTTTACGACAGACGATCCAACGCTTGAATTTTGGAGGATTGGATTAGTAGTTCGATGGTTCAGCTCGCCACCGAAAGGATAGAGATTAGCCCAAGACGGAGCGGAGGCTCCATCCAGCTCGTCGCTTGGTCGAAGCAGCTGCAGCTGCGGCTGTGCCAAGATGGATAGTGGGACTAGGGCTGATGAAGAAACTTGAGCCCAGTTTTCCGCATTTGCCGTAGCAGCGGTGGCAAAGGCGAAGCAAGCGTGTATGGCGGATCAGGGTCTTGAAAGACAGGCGTGAATTTAGTGCCGAAAAGGCGGGATTGGAGGAGGAAGTGGTAGAAGTGGATGATGAGCTGGTGATCCCTCCCGAGCTTAGCAGGGGTTATAAGTTATGCAAAGCCAGATGATGGAAGCGAATGAACTTAACTCTGATGCAAGATGGTTTTTTGGATCGGTAGGCGTTTACGTGAATCCCACGCACAAGCAACTCCACGTCACCTAAAAATAACTCCTTTTCGACCAAATGTTGACAATTATGATAAGTTTTTGGCAGCCACCTAGTCTTTCTGTTCCCCCTTTTCCTTGTTGTCTTGGTGGTTCCGACAACATGAAATAGTGCAAAAGATAATGTAGAAAGGAGGAAAAGAAGAAAAGAGAGGATTCAAGAATTCGTGTTAAAAGTCATATCAGCAAAACTTTTCCTAGAATACCTGCAAAATAGGATAGTTAAAATAACAGAAAACCAGTTAAAGCTTCAAGGGCCACTGATCCAATGCATTTGCATGGTCTAATGTATGTATATGAGCCAAAAACAGAGCCGGACAGAAGGAAATTATAAGCTGTATCATGGGGGAAAAAACCAATAACTTGACCGACAAATACAACCATTCTATTTCTTTAAAACAACAAAGAACTATCCTGAACTGGAAAAACACAATACAGCCAGTTACGGAAGTCTTCCAACATTGTGTGGAAAAAAGAAACAAGGAAGGAAAAAAGGTTTGGGTGTGAAAAACGGGGTGAAAAATCAATCTCTATGTCCCAAGAGTAAGGACATGAAACAGGCCTTCCCAGCGCTGGTTCCACGAGTTCTTGATAACTCTAGTTCTCATCAAGGGGAAAAATTGTGAAATGAATAGGAAAGATTACATATTTAAGAGAAGGATACCAAGGAAGAATGTCGACGCTGCTTGTGCCACTGAAGTTTTATATAGCTTATCTAAGTGCGATGCTGAAACTACTTTCTAGGCTTTTCCTGCCGAAAGCAGCTGCATTTGCAAACACCGCATTTCCTTGTTGCATCATCGCCACAAACTCATTGTAGTCTATCCGTCCATCCTGCAAAATCAGCAGGCACCTAGTCAATACGCATTGGAACTGCCGAACATCAACCTTTAGGACAAAAAAACACCATAAAGGATATCACCGAAAGAAATTATAAGACTTCTCAAGTGTTACCGAAGAAACCCATGGTTAATGTTGTAATCTGACCTTGATGACCATTGAAAGCAACTTACTGGAGTCATAATAGGCCAATAGCAGACGGAATGCAGCATCGCACAGGTGACTCAGCTAGACTCTTTTGTTATTGTCAGCAAATTAGGTCTATGCATACCTAGTATATGTTTTCTGTTACCTGTCCCTCGCTTATTGAGCTGAGGGTAAAATTTACTATATTAGAGACATGACTTACGTTGTCCTGATCGATTTCCTTGATCATTTCTTCCAGGCGTACATCCTCGATGCCAAACTCCTCGCAAGCTTGTTGAAGCTCATCCTGGGTGATGTAGCCACTCCCGTCCTTGTCGAAGTAGTTAAAAGCAGCGAATAGATGATCTTCTCGCTCGATTTTGTTTAAATGCAACATGGCAGCAATGAATTCCCCATAGTCAATCGTCCCGCTGTTATCTACGTCCGCCTACAAATTTCAAGACCAGCTGTCTGATCAGTCATCTACCAGAAGGGAGATCCACTGGCATTGCCATTCTTTGATCGAGTGTTTAAATTATGTGTTCACGGTAACCATGATTATCAAAAGAGTAACTCCTCAAGAGGCGGGTCAGCATCAACACCAACTTCACACAATTTTACAGAATAATCCAAATATTCCTTTTCTTCATCTAGTCTGAAGCTAACAGATAACTTGATAGGATGAAGTATGATGTAGAGAAATAGCAGGCAAAAGGATAGAGTAACCATTAGACCAACAAATCCAGATGATACAGAAGGCACCACAATAAAGAGCTCGCTTGTCCTAATAATACCAAGAACCAGCTCTCTAAGAAATATGGCTTAAGTCATCTAGGCCTGTGAACTTTGTTCCCACGGCAACATAAGATGTAGTCAGGCATGTAAAACTGAAAGGTTTGACACTTCAAAAACAAACATGTAAACACAATTCAGGCTATTCGTAAAGAAGATGTTACACTTTTCACTGGGACATTGACATCCGATAGTGAAAGTAAATGCCAGATGAGGTTTTGCATGCTCTTCTCTTCTTTCTTCATTTTTTCTTGTGTGTTTGCCTATTGATAACAGTCCAACAAGCTAAGTCTTTCAAGTAAGCTGGGGTCTACTGCAGTATGACACTGTCTTACCGGACAGGAGCCTAAAGAGAGAAGCACGAGTGAGGATGGGTTTAAAATGTTCATTCATTAGCCAACACTTACCGCTTGCATTAAGTCATAAATTTCTGACTCCTTTAGATTGGCTCCCGCTCTTTTCAATCCTGCCTTAAGCTCTTCGAAGGTAATCTGGCCACTATTATCTGCATCTATCATCTTGAACATTTCTTTCAGGCCAGCGATTTCTTCTTCAGATAAGCTCTCTGCTATAACCTGCACAGGTATCAACTATGTGAAGACACATTGCAGTATCAAATTGGACGTGCCAAGCCTATCAAAGGTGTTCAGAAGCCTACCTAGTAGGCTCTTTATCTTAATGATATGTTAGTATCCTTGCATCTTACTAGCTTAAGAAACTTATCTTTTGAATCCAGAGACTTACTCGAAGAGCCATTTTCTTCAGCTTGTTCATTGCTGAAAATTGCTTCAAGCGAGACAATACTGCAGAATCAAGAGGCCTGTCGGGAGCAACACCATCAACCTGGATCCATGGGTGGCCTATGGGAAATAGAATTCTCATCAGCAGCTAAGCAAATGCTCGATCTTCATTTCCCAGTTCATGTAGTCTGAGTTCGAAATAAAGGCCATAAAAGGCAAAAACTCACATTGCTTTACGACTCAAAATAAAAAGGAAGCAACTCACACAAAACTTCATGAGCAGTAAGCCGCCTTCTAGGATCTCGAACAAGCATCCTCCTCACCAAGTCTTTAGCACTTTCTGTGACACTAGGCCACGGGTCTGACGAAAAGTCAAGATCCCCTTGCAGGACTTGTTCAAATATCCCTTGCTCAGTCTCTTCGTGATTGGTGGAACAAAAAAGGATCATAAAAGATGTGGTTGACAATGTCAGGATCGCAAACAGGTTAAGAACATGCAAACACAGGAATCGTAATCTTGAAAAAGGAAAAAAAACAAATCTCACCAGCCCAAAAGGGAGGAACTCCACTCAACAGTATGTAGAGGATAACCCCTGCACTCCAAACATCAGCTTCTTGTCCATAACGCTTTTTGAGAACTTCTGGTGCAACATAATAAGGGCTGCCAACCACATCTGTGAACTTGTCACCTGGAAGAAACATCATTCGTTGTCACTCATGAGAAATGTTTATAGCATTGCTCATGAGCAAAGACTTAAAGAGAGTAACGCGTACTACAATTTACACTCTACACTTCTTGCCAAGCCTGTTGCTGTTTTTTCAACCTTCCAATAGATGAGTAATAACTCTACACATGATCCTAGTATTCACATTTTAGGAAAGGAATAACAAGCATGTGATTTAGACCACCTACAATTTACTCAAGTTCTATATATCAAATATACTTGAAATAGGTATGGGTGTTCGATGCAGATTTTTAGGACTTTCCTACTTGTTCTTCCTGGATACAAGTTTCCCTATTATATCTACAAGCAAAGAGCATTCTGAGCAACACAAAAACAGCCGATCCCAAGAAAACTTGAGAGGAGCAAAAACCGGTCGAACACACCTGGTTTGAAGAATACTGACAATCCAAAGTCAATTGTCTTCAGCAAGGAATCCTCCTCCTTACTAACAAAGAGAAAATTCTCAGGCTTAAGATCGCGATGCATCACGCCCAGAGAATGACAAGCCTCAACTACACCAACTATAGTCCTAGTAAGCTCAGCGGCCTTTCTTTCAGTATAATGCCCACGTTGAATGATCCGATCAAAGAGCTCACCACCTGCACAGCACTCCATGACCACATGGACGGCCACCGCATCCTCATAAGCCCCCTTGATCGATATAACATTTGGATGCCCTGCCAAGTGGTGCATTATCTGAACTTCTCTTCGCACATCCTCGACATCCTCTTCAGAGATCAGCTTCCTTTTGGCTATAGATTTGCAAGCGAATTCTTTTCCTGTGGCTTTCTCTACACACAAGAAGGTAGTTCCGAATTGCCCTTGCCCTAACTTCTTCCCCAACCTATAGAACTCCTTGAAATTGCCGGTTCTCCTTTGCAAAACCGAATCAGTCTTCAGTCCTGCACTAGACACCCTCTTCATCTGAGGCTTTTCTTGGACTTGGGGGGACTTTCCGGTTTGGGCTCCGACTTCGGCATTGTTACTGGCTCGGGAGGCTTATTTTGCACCGGCAAAGGCGATTCGGGCTCTTTGGCTGCCTCCTCATTCACAGTCTCCGCATTCGTGTGCACCGAATCTTCTGGTAGTCGAGTCCGCCACATCGCGGCGGAGACTGATTGGAAAACCCAGTCTTCGTAATGCTCGGTCCCACACAGGTATTGCCCATTAATATATCTACTGTGTAGTCTCTAGTAAATCAGTCGATTACCCTTGAACATGAAGATCAAATCACCTCAAACGCTACTAACTACACTCTACGCAAGAACCCGATGTCGGACAACTAAACAGATAGATCAAGTCGATTCCCACTAGAGCTACCCGGGGTTGACTCTGAATGCGGCGGGCGAAACCCAAGACCAGAAGCTTGAGAAGGTTTCGAAAACGCGGCTCACAACCACGATCCAGAGTCAATCAAGAAGAAACCATCGGTTCAGCTGCATGTATCCAACTCTTCGGTATTGACAAACGAATAACGGGTCCCTCTATTGACAGAACATGAGCAGAACGATTGATCCAAGAAGTGGGTTTGACCAAAGGACGGCAGATAAGGAAGCTCAACTTCCAAGGAAGACAACAGCAGCCAGTAGACAAACGATCAGAGAACGTGTAGTAAGACCTTCAAGCTCATGGAAAAAAACCGGAAATCGGACCCGAAAATTACCAAGCGAGCAATCCAGAGCCTCAGATCTCGGCCATTCGAAATGGGTACCCAGGAAAGAGGGAGGTTAGCTCGGAAGTTCGGGCCTTTTACCGAGTCGCTCCGTTGAAGATGGGGAAGACGAAGCAGAGGCTGGTTTCTTCGGGTTTTTTTTTTTCTTTATTAGCCAACGAAGGAGTCAAAAGCTGAGCAGAAGAAGACAGAAAGAGAAGTCGAATGACAAGAAACTCAGAGTAAAAAAAGAAGAGAAGAAATTCTTTTACGATTTTCTCTTTGCACTTTCTGTGGATAAATTAATGGCCAAAAAGGCCTGCTGATGCCGCTCTCGGACAGGCCGCTCCGTGCAGGTAGTGGCCGCTCTCGGACAAAGACGGGCACGGGCCAACGCGTTTCCGCCGGACACGTCGATCCTGGGACAGGGCGTTCTCGAGGGAGTCGCGTTCTTGTTCGCTCCGCACGACGTGTGTTCCCACTGCGGTCGCACTATGTGGCTTACGTATGAATCTCCAGGTCATCGATCTAGGAATTTTTCGAGATTTGTAATGTGTTTCGCATTGAATTGGATTGAAATAATGCGGGTCGAGTTATCGACCGTGATAAGGATGTCGGTTGAGTTGGTTGTTGGGCCACGATACGATGGACTTCCAAGGTCAATTTCGGTGCATAGGTTTTGTTATGAAATAAATTGGATTTAAAAAGTTTGAAAAAGTTTGAACATTCGATGGTGTGTAGATATTTAATGGATCAAAAAAAAGTAAACTCATTTTATATGCGTCGATTCATTCGCGCTCCAACGAACCTTTGATCAAAAAAAAAAAAAAAAATCGATGGTTAGTAGATGTTTAATGGAAAAAAATTCAACCCTTTGAATCCCAATCGTTGAAGGTAAATTTATTTCGTGGAAAATTTTACTATTGTAAAAACATTTTCTTTATTTCCCAAAATTTAGATCATTTCTAAATAAGTTGATAGAAATTATCTTTTTACGGGAAGTGGAAATTGACGCTTAAAATCTAGAAAGTGACTTATGGTTTTAAAAATTAATAATCATTTTTCAAGGTGACTTGGTTGATAACTATAGCAACGTTGACTTAAAGATTCGATTAAGTCATCAAATAACTTTTTAGGGTGAGTAGGAGAACGATTTATTTTCCTATAAGTAGAAACAATAATTGACTGCAAGAGTAAAGCTAGGATGATGGCACCATTATTCTCTAGCATTAATAACAGTGCTTGTTAAATCACAAAGTCCCTTTCAATACACTAAAAAAGGACTTTCTTAATGTATTCGAATTGGGTCAAGTCGAGATCAATCAAGCATATATCTTTCAAATTGTATTGCATCAAAATCAACTTGAGCAAAACATATCAATTCGGTCCACTCAAATATGAGCCACACAAAATTTGATTACTTTCCAGTTCTCGCAGCCACTAGTCAAATAAAATTTGAAAGTCCCTTGATTTATTTTTACTTTTGGAGCTGGTGTGACATCATATAAGTACAACCAATTTAGGGACCAAAGTGTCAATTTCCTAATATTATATATATTTACAAAATTAACCAAAATTTAATACGGTGCAATTGTGGAGGTAATTTCCTTCATATCGTCGAAAGTATATAGGGCAACATTGATCGTGGATATACAGCATTGAATTCGAGATTATCTCCCTAATCAATGCACCTGGATATATGCCCTCGGTTGCATAAATACGAGATTGTCTCCCTAATTAAGCCATAAAAAATCATCGTATGCTCAATTTTAGCAACAAGCTCAGTAAAGGAGATCCGGAAAGAAAAGAGACTCCCGAGCAGTATTCTTGACCGCAGTTTAGAATCTAGCCAATTGCATTGATAAAACCTGCCAACAATGATCACAATATTCAGTGATCGATTTCCAATTACAATCAAATAACCTTTCTTTTTCATTTTTAGCGCTTAAAATTAAATTGAGCCCATCAAAGAAAACTCAAACCGGAAGTAATGACACAACTAGTCTCTAACTTTGATCTAATGTGCAATGTTGTCCCTGAACATTCAATTTATCAAATATGATTTCCGAACTTTGATTCGATATTCAATATAATCTCTACACTTTTAAACATTTACATGTAGTCTAGGAACAATATCGAATATTTATCAATAGTTTGGGGACTATATTAAATAAATAAAAAATCCAGAAATAAAATTATATATTGGAGTCCAAAGTTTACGGATCATGTTGCACAAATTAAAAGATGGGCATGACATGATATATTTGATCAATGTTTGGGGACTAGGGACGCCGTTACCCCTTGTTTTTTACTTTTTGCTCTTATCCGTACAGGGGTTTATTTCTTTATACCAAATCCACTGCTGGACAAGATTTCCACCCACTTTTGTTTCGCTGGGTGTCGCCTGGTGCCGTATCCTTTGAAATTCCACGCGGTTTCGCTTTCTCCTCCGTCAGTGTGCGTCTGTCGCGGCGGGAAATGGGACTCATGCACGCTCGCATGCATCGAATGAACATTGAAGAAATTGTTTGAATGCGGAAACTCATCTTGAGTTTTGCAGAGCGCCCGGCAACATTGGAACCCTTGCATTATTTCTATTCCTAAACTATGCCGTCTACCAAGCGTGTCGGCTCGAGCGATTTCAAAATCATTTAATAACATAGGAGGCATAATCAACTACATCGAACATGGAAAGGAGGGACGAGACCATCTACTCAGCGTGTCGATTTTGTCACATGCACCCATGCCATTGATCCGTGTGATTTAAGGGGGTTTTAAAACTTATGATTGACTTGTCGATGATTAAGATTTATTAAGGTATTAAATGGGTTAGAGGATCATTGTGCCCTTAAGAGCAAAGGGTGCTTATGGTTTAGTTTGATTTGGTTCGGAGGCATTTTAACTCATCGATTTCCAAAGAATCTCAACCGAAACTCAAGTCAACCCAATAAAATCATGACTCAAATCACATCAATAATTTTAAATGGTAATGAGTTATGATATTGTTAAACAAAAAGTTCGATACTACTTGCGCTATCTATGAGTAGAAAACAAAATAAAACACGACATTTTAAAATAACATTAAAAAGAGCACCATTATTGTTGAAGCGATTAATTCTTCATAACATATTAAATTACAGTTAATTTCAACTATATATATATGTGTGTGCATATATACACACACATATAGGCTTGAAAAAAAAGGCTTTGAAAGATGGGATTTGAGCATATGAATGGGCTTGTGACAATATGGGCAAGAAAAGGCCATGGACAAGTGGAAGCCTAACAATAATAAGAATCCAATTTTTTGGGCCATATGATTCAAAACACCAGCTACATGGGCCAAATTAGAGCATAAGCACGACTCATAAGATTTTCTGTGATCGATTAAAATAACGATTAGTTATATCTCTTCAAAAAATTAATCAATAGAAGGCGTTTTAACCATATACAATGATTTATGCATAGATGGTTTCATAGATGATAAAAATATTTTTCATTCACATCATTATATAAGCAACGCAAGCAATTCGTTTTTTTTCCTGTGAAATTGTACTCCAAATTATGGGTTTCGAAGATGCACCAATGATCTATATATCATTATTCTTAATTTATAATGAAATGGAATATCCTTTTTTTGCAAATTACATACTTTCATCTATATGCCATTAATTTTCAATGTACTATCGACATGGCAATCACATTGCATCCTCTAGCTGCAGAGATGATATAAGCACGTTACAAAGTGTCGTTTTTATTGTCTCTCATTTTTTCAGTATTTGCAAATCCACGCTATAAGGCATCATTTGCTTATTCATGGAAGATGGTTTTGTGTCACGACCGTGAATAAAGAAATATTCTTATAAAAGAAACTAAGGAGTGTTCTCTCTCTATATCTATATATATGTATGTATGTATATTCCCACGTATCATTCAATGAATTTAGTTATCTAATCATCGATAATCTATCATGGCTAACCATAAATATATATGCACTCGCCATAGGCACAAAGAAAATGCATTGATACGTCACAAATTGTTCGCGTCACCAATCACAAATTGTAAATGCGATATCTTGATCGACAATTGTGGGACACATTTCGCGGAGAAAGTTTACGACGAGTCATGGAATTGGTCTAATTAGACACGGCTACATGGCGCCATGCTCGTGATCTTAGTATCAAATTAAACAATAAAATAAAGTAAAATTAAATGATAACTAGAGCGCTTATTGCTAAACCCTATATTCGTTTATATTTTCTCCATTGCTCGTGCCTTTCGGGTTTCGATCCCGGGTCGGATTGGTATCAAAATTAGCCATGAACGTGTAAAGGGGAGAAGGAAAAGTACCTTGTATTCATTCATCAAAAGCATAGTCCTCGAATGAGGTGGAGTTACACCATTGTCTGCTAATACTATTGCAACCTTTTTGACTTTAAATAAAGCAAGACCGAATAAAAAATAAAAAATTAGAAAAATAATAAAATATTCAAAAGAAAGGAAAAAGAACCTTACGAGCTAAGCTTAGTCGACTGAGATTGGGAGAAGACAAACTGATGGTGGAGCCATGGCAAAAGTAAAATTTCCGTTTTATCTCATCCTGTTATTATAATAATATTGTTATCACATAGTCTTTTATAAATTTCAGGAGAGACCGTGGGTACCTTTATAAGTATTATGCGGAAATAAAAAGGCTACCCAGAGCTTTTTTTTTTAAATTAAAGGTAACTCAAGCTGCCTTATATTGGGTAGGCAACAGAGCAAATAACACTATTCAATCCGAAAAATTGGGAAACTTTCGAGTATGTCAGGGTGATTTTTACCTATTTGAATCAATTGTCCCTCTTCAAGATTCCATCCTTCGCCTCTGGCCATTTCAGAGGCGTGGATATAGATGGGATGGACTTGTAATTTTTCGAATAATACAATGGTTTGTATTCAATGATCCAAATGAATGAATCGACTATAGATATACTTTGAAAGCACTTAGCATTTTTCTATATATATAAGTTATTTCATACCAAGTATCTACAATAGTGAATCACACCTCACGTTACTTGGATTTTGGAGCGATTGTGTCCACAGTCGCTTTCGTCACATAAATATAATTTATTTCTTTTTAACTTTAATCCTACATGCAATTTGCATAATTTTTATTGAAACTTTCGGAATAACATTTTGCTCTGATACCAATGAGGGGATCTATGCCTAGAATCAGCGAAAATTGAGTAAGCTACAGTAGATATGTTATCTCATAATAGGTGAACCTTATGTTCAAGTCTTTTAGAGATTGCCTTTTAATTGCAAACTACTCAAATATTTAATTCAGAGCATAACATTTCTAACTAGTTGAGCTGCATTTGTTAAAGGATTTTATCAAGTTGGAGAAAATGAGATGTTTAGAGAGACATGAGGTAATTTTCATAAGCACGTTTGCATATTGTACAACTTATTTGATCAAGCAAACGACTGAGTGACTAAATTTCATATACTAGGTAGGCACAAAAATTTATCCATTTGAATAAATATTTTTTGTAATCTATTGATCATCAAAAGGATCGTGATGAAAATCTAGTAATTCATTTTTAAATGGATTGCTTCACTCGACCAAATTGAGGAAAAAAATTCAAAGTCAATAACCTTTTTCCTTTTATTCCTCGTACGTGACGTGACGAGTAAGTACATAATTTTCGGAAATGAACCGCCGACAATGTCCTGTGAGGGAGAAATTAATCGTCCCCCCTCATTTTGGGAAATTTATCGAATATTTCAAATTTTCCGAAGAAATAAGAAAAAAAAGGTAAAAAGAGAGAAAAAGAAAAATGGCTCTGGAGTCTACGCCGAGCTTGCGAATCACGGCAAGAAACGGAAAAATCGAACCCCCCCAAAAAAAAAAAAAGAAAAATCGAAAGAAAATGAAAGTGCCCTGGTGAAATACCAAAAACGCCCCTCGCGGAAAAACAAAACCCGGGGCCTCGCTTACTCGCTCGGATTCATCGTGTCCGTGTTTACGTTGCAGAGCTTCTCTCTACCCTCTTCATCATACTTCGGTCCGTACATCACCACCTCTCTTCGCTCTCCAGATTCAGCCCGATCGGCGATTCCGGAGACGCCCGATCGCCGCCGCCCTCCGGCTGATGACTCTGATGACTCCTCCGCCGTTAGATGTAATCGCCGTCCTCCTCCCCTCTCTCTCTCTCTCTCTCTCTCTCTCTGTCTCTCTCTATCCTTCTCCGATTTCGTCACTGGTCGCGACTGCCAATTCGCCCCCCTTCGATCTCTCCCGCGATTCGTTCCCCTTCGCGATCGACGCCTCCCTCTAGCTGCTCGCTGCTTGCCTAGGGCTCGCGTAATCCGATCCGTGGTCTCACGCTTCACTTCTCGTGTGGTGCTTGTCTCTTTTGCAGCAGGAGGACGACGAGATGCTGGTCCCGAACACCGAGTTCACCGAGGGTCCTCAGCCCATGGAAGGTACTGTTCCCGGTCTCTTTTTCTTTTTTTCTCCTTTTTTTCGTCCGTTTTTTGGTTCGGTTGGCAGCGAATGCGTGGGAATTCTGTTCCCTCTTCCGGTCGGTTTGCGCTCGGCGCATCGAGGCGAGGGATTTGCATGCTTTCGAGGCTAGCTGCTCGGATGAGGTTTTCTGGAAAGTGAGGGATCGGTGTTCGTTTCTCTCGGAGCATTTCGGGAAGGTTGATTATATGGATACTGGACCTGTTCCTAATTATAGTTTTGGGAGCTGCATTGAGTGGCTCCGTACATGCTTCATTTTTCTTCTCGGTAGCCTAGGAATCTGAGGAAAGAGTGGTGAGCGGAAGGTTTGATTAGTCTGTCGCTTGTTGTGCTTGCAGTTTCGTAGAGTTTGGAGCTTGCTTACTGTGACATGTAGTTGTAATGCTCTTGGAGGCTGAGTGCTTTGTCCTCATTTTAGTGGCATATCGGCTTGAGATTTTCATGTTATATATTGTGCGTTATTTCTTGTTTTTGGAGTTGCGTCGTTAATGTTTGGTATTGGTTTTGTAGCTCAAGCAGATGCTGCAGGTACGGTCGAAACACAAATTGCTGATGATCCCCCGTCAGGGAGGTTCACTTGGACTATAGAGAACTTCTCAAGGCTTAACACCAAGAAGCTCTATTCTGAAATCTTTTATGTTGGCGGATACAAGTGGTATTTAGTTTTCTCCAAGTTTCCTTGAAGTTCTATTTTAAACAATCAGCAGTTACTTCGGTTTCTTTAGTTGGTAAGATTTCATTTAATCTTATATTTGGTAGGCGAATTCTTATTTTCCCAAAAGGGAATAATGTGGACCATTTGTCAATATATCTGGATGTTGCGGATTCGGCGGCCTTGCCATATGGTTGGAGTAGATATGCTCAGTTCAGCTTAACTGTTATTAATCAGATTCACAACAAATACCCTGTGAGAAAAGGTACTAGCTACATTGACTTCCTTTGGAGTAATTTCCTTTTGCCAACTTAGTTCTTGCGCTTCACTTTGATGCAATAAAGGATTTTTCATTTTCGCATCTGCGTATTAGATTTGCATTCCTATGGATTCCAAAATTGCACTGTATTTGGACTAAGTATCTGATTTAATTCAGTCTGTGCTAAAGAGTTAGTTGATAAGTAGTCCTCTGCCCGAAGTAACACCTGTGATTGGGGATCTTGTGCTCATAAGCTGTGCTTAATAGTACTAAATGTCATTAAATGCTGAGGTTAAGTGGCATTGTCTTTCCATGGTTCTCATATTGGAGTCCTCATATTGTTCTTGTTCTGAATTGAGAAAATATTCTTGAGCTTCATTTTGCAGTCTTTTGATTCTGCAGAGACACAGCACCAGTTCAATGCACGGGAGAGCGATTGGGGTTTTACTTCCTTCATGCATCTTAGTGAATTGTATAATCCTAGCAGAGGTTATCTGGCGAACGACACGTGTATTGTTGAAGCTGATGTCGAAGTTCGTAGAATAGTCGATTACTGGTCACATGACTCTAAAAAGGAGACTGGTTATGTTGGTCTTAAGAACCAAGGAGCTACCTGTTACATGAATTCCCTTCTTCAGACGTTGTATCATATACCTTACTTCAAAAAGGTAGCAAATGCACTCTCATTTATCTCCTTTTAAAATCATAATTTGGGAGATATTCATCTGGACCTGTGGTTTCAGGCGGTGTATCATATGCCGACGACAGAGAATGATATGCCTTCAGGAAGCATACCGCTTGCTTTGCAAAGTTTATTCTATAAGCTCCAGTATAGTGATACCAGTGTAGCGACAAAAGAGTTGACAAAATCCTTTGGGTGGGACACTTATGATTCATTCATGCAGCATGATGTGCAAGAGCTTAACCGGGTTCTCTGTGAAAAGCTCGAAGACAAGATGAAGGTATGAGTTTTGGTATGAAAAATCTTTGCTTTTATTGTTATTTATTTGCTGTTCTGGGTAAAAAGGCCCAAGAGAGGACCGAAGGAAATAGTGAAAGGAGGAAGACATGATAGCAAGCAACTTTTTGTTTCTTGGCAGAGGAAAATAAACGAAATAACTGCATGAAATTCACTAAGTAATCTATCTTTATTATCTTTGCAAAAGCTTAAAAAAGTCAAAGTCTCTCCCTTCTTTCCTTGAACTGGTAGTGAGAACCAAGAATGGGACTTTTTCAATTTGTAATTTTTTTTCTGGTATTTCCTGACCTTTTTATTACATTTTATAAAGATGGACCAGCCTATATTTGTCCCTAGCTTCAAGTATGCAGACCTGTCCTTTCATCTGTTTAGGGAACTGTTGTGGAGGGTACAATTCAGCAGCTGTTTGAAGGTCACAACATGAACTATATTGAATGCATAAATGTGGACTACACATCAACGAGGAAGGAGTCCTTTTACGGTATGTATTCTTAACTCGTAGTCTCTGAAAACATGGGGAAATTTTGATAATGGAAAGAAATTTATATATAGAAATCAGAGTACATATAGCGTGCCGCAAAAAGATGTTCTTGCTAAAATTATCGCTGGGCATTTGATTTTTTTTTTCCCCTAATACAATTTGCTTGTGTGAAAATAGATCTTCAGCTTGATGTAAAAGGCTGTCGAGATGTATATGCTTCTTTTGACAAGTACGTGGAAGTGGAGAGACTTGAAGGTGATAATCGATATCATGCTGAACAACATGGTTTACAGGTGAGACAGCATCAATTATGGTTGCTTCAATTTTCATCTTCTTTTAACTTGTTTATAAAAAAACTGTGAATGAATGAAGCGGAGTATAGTTTCTTAGAAGTTCCATGCAGCAATCATAGTTGCAGCCTTCTGATGGTTTTTATGATTAATATTAAAGGGTCATGTTTGTGGTTTTTATTTGTTAGTGGTATTTGTTAGATAGTTGTATGTGTTTTGACTGGTGTCGAGAATCACTTCTCTTCCATCCTCTCTTATTTTTCCTTTTACCTGGCAATAGCTGTTCTGATGATTACGGAATATGTCGCTTATGCTTGACTGAATGAGTATTGTTGTGATGAACATGTAACCTTTGAATTTGCATGGGTACTTGCTTGTACATATGTCAGGATGCGAAGAAGGGTGTACTATTCATAGACTTCCCCCCCGTTCTTCAACTTCAGCTAAAAAGGTTCGAGTACGATTTTA
Organism: Eucalyptus tenuipes; assembly: GCA_014182365.1. Taxonomy (NCBI): domain Eukaryota; kingdom Viridiplantae; phylum Streptophyta; class Magnoliopsida; order Myrtales; family Myrtaceae; genus Eucalyptus; species Eucalyptus tenuipes. The sequence continues at coordinate 26,869,633 of CM024543.1, read as the reverse complement.
TGCGGGATACTATGGTTAAGGTTAGTCCTCAAACTTTTGTTGCCTTGAGCGAAGACTGATGCTGTGTGTATCTTTTATCATATTGGTAGATAAGAATGTCAGACAGAAATCTATAAGACAGAGAGTTCAGTTTGATGCTTTTCTCTTGTGAACCATGTAGATTCAGAAAATGGTGCCAAGGGGGTGCTGGCTAATTTAAGTCATATAAATGCTACATCATTGACAGGACCTGTTATTGATGAAGACCATTGTAAATGAGCATTTACATCGACTAACTGAGAGATGCAGATAATCACCTTTAATCAAGTGTGTCCTTGTCCTCACAGCCCGGGGAAAATATATTTTTTGGGGGTTCATTCAAGACTGATCAAAAGAAAGATAAGAAGTAACTACCTCATAATGAGGGTAGTCCACCAAGAATAGATTTCAGAGGTTTTTGCACAATTTTATGAAATTACTTCTGATTAAGTCAAGATTTTGTATGGCTTATCTTGTCAGTGAAAAGCGTCGAGAGTCGAGAAGATGCATTTCTAACATTAAATTTTATGAAGGAGATTTTAAGCTTCACATAAGCAACATTCTTGTACTTATACTTTGGCTATAGTGAATAAGCTTCACATTTGCGACTTTTTCGTGCTTTTATTTTGGCTGTTCTGAATAGTTGAGTCCAAATCAGGACTCTGCATGTTACTCAAAAATTTAAATCCATTGATTGCATGAAGTTAGCCCCTATTGTCAATGACATGGAAAATGAGATATCTGTCCTTGGTTTCCTAAGGTTGGAGAAAGCTAATGTGATATCTAACTGTTAATAAATTAAGACAAGAACAGTAATAGTACAGCTTCTGAATTGCTGATTTGGTTTTTTTTAAATCTAGGAATTATGGTGATAGCAAATAGTAAATCTTATTTTGCTCAATGTCTCTTTTTGCATAAAGACATCTTCCGTTGCAGAGTAGTTGGGTTAGAACATTTTTTTAAGTTCCATTGATCCATAAATTGAACTTTTACAAAGTGTATATTCATATGAAGAACTTTTCTGTTTATGTGGGATCAGCTTTACATTCGTATGCAGCATGACATGCTTTGGGTTGACTCGCATAGCTTTTAGCTTCAACGTTCTGTTTTTGCCACACTGTTGAAGTCACCAGTATTGGGAAATGACTGAAGCATTCAGCTTTAATCTTGCTGTATCAGCTGTAGCTATTGTGTCTGGCCTTTCTGACATGAGAGAATCTGAAACTTTATTTATAAATTTTTTTTATCTGATTGAATGAGGAAGAAAATTTCCTGTCTAGAAGTGATCCATTCAGCATTGTGATTTTGAAAGTTGGAAAGTTGGTTGCTTGTAAAAGCTTATCATCATTGTTATCATCATTGAAGGTTGAATCTGATGTGCTTTTATATTTAGTTTGTATGGAGGTCAATTGGCTTTCTCCTGTTTTTTGGAATCTAAATTTTATCTTGGTGTTCATTGATTGACAGTAAGTATGACAAGGTATTTGCATTTTGTGACCGGTTATAGTGACCACTGGATATCGAGTGGAGGGTCTATAATCATGCAGCTCTCTATTCTCATGTTTATAGCTCTGTGGAGGATAGCTGACTGTTCTTATGTTCGACAATAAACAGATAAACGATCGTTATGAGTTTCCTTTGCAACTTGATCTCGATAGAGAGAATGGAAAGTATTTGTCACCTGAGGCTGATCGGAGTGTCCGCAACCTGTACACACTTCACAGGTATTACTAACATTTTGTTTCAGGCTACCTTGTCGATGGCTGCTTGCAATATTTGTAGCTCCTTTATACGAGATATCAAATGCTATACCTGGTTGAATTATCCGAGCATACTCTGCTGATTGAAGAAAAATTCCTGTTTGAGCTACTTACAGATAGAAGAAAACATTTGTGTTACTTACTCTTTGTGTTATCATGATTCAACAACAGTAGCTAATTTTTTTTTTTTTTTTTTTTTTTTAATAAATATATTGGTGGCAGTGTTTTGGTTCACAGTGGCGGTGTGCATGGGGGACACTATTATGCTTACATTAGGCCAACCCTCTCAGACCAGTGGTATGCATCACAGTTTTTGAACTTCTAAGTTGCTGTTGTCAATATGACCATTTTATTACTGATTGTCTGTGTGGAAAAAGATTGTTGTATTCTGATTGGCAAAACATGGAATGTGCAGCCACATGCACTTTATTTGTCTTTGTCTTCATTTTGGCAATCATTTAACTGCAATTTTGTTATCTGAGGTTCCTTAATGTACATGTTGAAGGTAATGCCTCTTGAGTCGTACCTGCATGGTGCAACCATGTAATTGATTATTTGCTTTCTTATTTTTCTTCAGATGGCATATTTTACCTTTGATAACTTGGCAAGGTTTGCTTTTTGTAGGTTCAAGTTTGATGATGAACGGGTGACAAAGGAAGATATGAAGAGGGTGTTGGAGGAACAATACGGGGGAGAGGAAGAGGTATTTCATTCTGGACATTTATTTGATCCCTTCATTTACTTGTTGTTTTGTTCTTGATAGCTTCCTGCTCCACTTATTGCATTCAACAGTTACCACAAACAAATCCTGGGTTCAACAGTTCTCCATTCAAGTTCACAAAATACTCAAATGCGTATATGCTAGTATATATACGTGAAAGTGACAAGGACAAAATTGTTTGTAGTGTGGATGAGAAGGACATTGCTGAGCACCTTAGGGTAAGGCGTTTGCCATCTATTAAAAATGGGGTAACTGAATAGTTATGATGCCAATGAAGCCAAAATATGCTTTGTCTCCAGATAAGATTGAAGAAAGAGCAAGAAGAGAAGGAAAAGAAGAGAAAAGAAAAAGCCGAGGCACATCTATATACCATCATAAAGGTAAATGTCTGCTGGAGAAATTGCATTTTCTTGTAATATGGTCCCTTGCCTTGACTGCGTTCAATGAATGTACTACACCGGCAATGCTAGGTTGCTCGTGATGGGGACCTACACGAGCAGATTGGCAGAGACATATATTTTGATCTTGTGGATCATGATAAAGTACGAAGTTTTCGTATTGAGAAGCAGAAGTTATTTCAGGTGTTCAAGGTACTCACTGTCTCTACTTTTTGCTCGTAAAAATTGTGAATGAACTCTCCACTTTTTGATTGTAAATTGCGAATCATCTATTTGCAATGTTATCATTACTAGCTTTCTGCCTTTTGAGGATGGTGTGCCCTCGTATGTTTGGAATGACGTAGGGTAGAACCATTGCATAAGCATGATATAAAGACATAATATTTCTTGCTGAAGGAATTTCTGTACCCTCCATGCTTAAATTTCTTGTTCATCAAGATCCGCCCTTACCCAACACAAACCAGTATTCTATGTTGTTGATCCTCAATTTCAAGTTTTAGTTTGTAGTTGAAATGATATCAATTGATTCAATGAATATATCTTTTCTGCATTTGTTTATTTCATAGGTCAGTCAAAATGGCGTAAAAGGTTATTTATTTATTTTAATTTCCATTAGATTAGAATTTTTCATGAAGCCGTAGATATTATGCTCTATTAGTCTTGTCATGACAGTAACTATGAGGTGGATTTGAAGTCATTTATTCCTAATTACAAGGGAAGCTGGTATTTTTAGGAAGGCTTTGAACTTGAAGTGGACTAATAAATGATTTGAAGTCACTTAATGTTCTAAATAAATGCTAAGCAGGATAAGGGTTCCTTATTTTTCGACTCATCAATTGTCCTCCTATGTTTATACATCCGTTTACTATGGCTGAAGAGATAGCACAAGAAGAAAGCAGAAAGATGGGTGGATTGAAGTATCTGCTTTTCCATCTCTTCTCAAAGAGGGTATAACCAATATTCTGCAATATAGCAAATCTGTTGGTGGTCCCAATTAATAGCATGTGGTCAACTACTTACTGGTTTGTGGCACTTTGATGGTTCTGGTTACTGAAGTGGATTGCACAGTTTCCATATGAGTGCATGGAGATGTTTGCAAATCTGCCTATCTTTAGTTTTCGTTGTGGATGTAAATTGCACCTTGAGCATTTTAGTTGAAATCCTTCTGCTTGTTTTTGTTATTCTTTCTACGTTTCTTGAATACATTCATGCATGTTAATTTGTAGGCATCGAGTCTGGTTGACTTAGGATTCTCCAGTGCTTGTCGTATCTACATTTTGCTGTGGTGATGGCATGTAAATTTGGGTGTTGATATGCTGAGAGTCTGTGACAGATCTGTCTCATGTTTACTCCAAAATAGGTGATCGTGGATATCCTTACTTTTACTCGCCCTTCTCCTTAGTTCTGTTAGATGACCACTTGCTGCAGGTGTTCATATGCGGCATCCTCTTAAGGTCGAACTGCATGGCATTCTGGCATCCTGACTTTTAATATACCTTTTTGTTCTCCTCTTTTTGTTCTATTATCTAATTTATGTTTCTTCTCAGGAGGAAGTTGCTAAAGAGTTTGGCATACCTATTCAATGTCAACGGTTCTGGTTGTGGGCAAAGCGGCAAAACCATACATATCGTCCTAATCGGCCACTGACACCTCAGGAACAAGGACAAACTGTGAGCATTTTATTTAGATTTTAAGCCATTTTTTCCTCACTTCTTTAGGTCATTCTCCTTTCTAGCTGGCCTCTATTTTTTTTGCCGTGATTGCAATTTATATACTTATCACTTCAATTTAATTGGTTTGCTTTGTGTAGAACTTCTTTTAGTCATGCTGGGGCTTAATAGGAGGTTGATAGAAACTAGAAATGCTGAATTAACACTTCATTTAACACTTTTGAGTTGTGTTGCGACATCTATATTTTGGTGGGCACAGGTTCTGTCAGATTGAGTCAATCTTTTTCTTGTCAAGGTGAAATATCATATTTTTGTTTTGGCTGCTCCTCTTATGGCCGTGTATACCATCATAGTTTGTGCTCTTAGGTGATTTTTTAACTGTCACTTGTGTTGGAAGTTAGTGGGCTGATTTAGAGCGTACCTTTTAGTTGGGTGAAATGTCCAGCTCTCTTCTGAGTGTTATTACTAAGCAATATGATTTGTAGGATGACATTATATTTAAATGCGGTGCACCTCTTCTATTAACAAGGTAAGTCTGGGCTGCTGTAGGTTGGGCAATTGAGAGAAGTATCCAACAAGACAAGCACTGCTGAATTGAAACTGTTTCTGGAGGTAGAATTGGGGCAGGTAATCTCATCTTGTCTACTGCACTGTACTTCTCTTGAGGTTGGGTAGCGATTATTTTTTTTTAGTTATTCTTTTAAGCAGTGAATCCATAGTTATTATTGACTTGACTCACTCATATAGATCCTCATAGATGGAACTTCACTGATTTTGTAAATTATTCAGGACTTGCGCCCTGTGCCGCTGCCGGAGAAGCCTAAAGAGGATATTCTTCTCTTCTTCAAGCACTATGACCCTTTGAAAGAGGAACTTCGGTACTGAAAATTTCTGGAATGTTATTTATATGAATTAAGGACGGACGCTTATGCTTTCTCTTGATGTTTAGGTATGTGGGAAGGCTCTTTGTAAAAATAAATAGTAAGCCAGCTGAAATACTTACAAAACTAAATGAAATGGCTGGTTTCTCTCCGGATGAAGAGATTGACCTTTTTGAGGTTTGTTTGTCCTTATTGATTATCTGCATTCTCTTTGTACTTGGTTGTATAGTTGGTGACTGTTTCATAACCGTGTTCAGGAGATCAAATTTGAGCCTAATGTCATGTGCGAACATGTTGATAAGAAGCTCACTTTCCGTGCTAGTCAGGTATGTCTTGGATGCACTGAATTATCTCCTTTTTGGACTCTTAATTAAATCAAAACTTTCCTACTTTGGTTATGTAGTTAAAGTCATTGTTTATCTGATTCATTCTTCACATCTCTCTCTATAGCTTGAAGATGGAGATATAGTTTGTTATCAGAAGTCTAAAGCTAGCAGTGCTGAACAATATCGCTATCCTGATGTTCCGGCATTCATGGAATATGTGCACAATCGTCAGGTGGATAAAGATTCTTCTCATTCTTCTTTTTTACTTCCTCTTTTTTAATCATCTAATGAGAACTTCCATCAATGGTCACCTGGTCATGCCGGCTAATTTTGTTTTCAAGGACTAATTGAACTATGGTAACTGGCCCAGTTTATGTTTCTTGTTTCTCTTGTTGCCAGAGGGCATTAATTCGTGATTTGGTAATGATTGATTTTACTATTGAGTTGACAATGGTTCGGAGTAACAGTGTGAAGCCTTTGAATTTGACTATTTTAAGGAATTTTCAATAGCACAGAGTCAATGTCAAATCTACTCCAATGGTTGTGATTTCTTGGCTTAATTTTGTACTCTGTTTTACATATATTTTATAAGTTTGACACAAGGAAGTGCATTACCGGGTGGTGCTAGTTACTAATGTGTTGTGACATTCATTCATCCAATCCCAGGTTGTTCGTTTCCGATCATTGGAGAAACCCAAAGAGGATGAGTTCTCGCTTGAATTGTAAGTTCGTGAATTGAATATATTTGATCTATGATAGTTGCCCAAGGAAGGGGTAGGCAGCTTGAATGGCAGATGACTGATACAAACGTACATAACCTTCTTCTGAAAATCATGGGTTTATTTTGAGAAGGCAAAAGATGTAAAATTTTACAAAATGGAGTCAAATGCTAAATGATTGGTACACTTAATTTATTAGGACGCAAATGGGAACTGATAAAATCTCATTGTGATAATATACTTACATTATAGAAGGAGATTTTATTTGAAGTGCCAAACACTAATATATGATTAAAACTTAGGGTAGTTTTGGTACTCAATAAATTCTTGTGATGAATTAAATGAGTTGAAGACAATAAAAAACTAATGTTATTTTTGTGTCATTTGTCATAACAACTTAGTTAGAATTGAATGTATTCAGACAAGTGAAACTAAAACTGAACACGAAATTATCTTGATTCTATATATGCATGTGCAGTTATTTTTGAGGACAATGGGTGTTACTTTGATTGGTCTGTCGCCCTCACTTTCGCACAATTTTCTTCATGCATCAGCTCTATAATCATTTCTCAAATGAAGAAGCTTCACAATGAACAAACTTTAGAACACTTATAAAGCTTCTTGTCAAACAGTATTGAGATTTATGTTAGCTTATCAGAGACTTCTAACTTTTCTAATATTCTACTTTCACATAGCATTACTAGAATGCAGTTTTTACGAAGAAAATATTATGGAGTGTTTGGTTCATCCTTATCATGAGCCAGAAAGCGCATTTGGCCTTTTCATGAGTTTCTACATGAGTTTCTACGTATATTATTACAAAAGAAACTGATGTTGCTTTAAATGTTAATTTTGTCACGTTTCAAAAGATTTGAGGTGCCCCATTTAAAAATCTGTTTCCTATTCTAAAAGTTAGGGGAAAGCTGTACAAACACCTTGTTTTGGGTAAACCCCACTCTCTCTCTTTTGAGCCAGGTACGTCTTGTCTGCATGGACAGGGCCATAAAAGTGGGTTCAGGGGCTGGGATAATATTTTCAGAATTTTTTCCACTTATGTATATATACATATACATATTTTTTTAATTTTGTAGGTCAAAGCTTCATAACTATGATGATGTCGTGGAAAGAGTGGCCCACCATCTTGGTTTAAATGATCCATCCAAAATTAGGCTAACGCCTCATAATTGCTACTCCCAACAACCTAAACCTCAACCAATCAAGTATCGAGGAGCGGAGCACTTGTGTGACATGCTTGTTCACTATAATCAGGTTTCCTTAAGACTGGCATAGCTTTTGGGAGTTCTTTCAGACCTATTTGTTATTCTGTAGCCCTTTGTGTTGTGGGAGCTGAAAGGGACTTTCCTTGTCTTTTATGTTGCTAGACTTCAGATATCCTTTATTATGAAGTCTTGGATATCCCCCTGCCTGAACTGCAAGGTTTGAAAACTCTGAAGGTGGCTTTTCATCATGCAACTAAAGATGAAGTAAGTGCTGTCTTCAAGATTTACATTTCTATGTTTACTTTGTATGTCTGTTTCCCTTGCTTGGTCCTCTATTAAAAGTGATCCCCCTAATAGGACCCTGTATTTTCAGGTTGTTATTCATTCCATAAGGTTGCCAAAACAATGCACTGTTGGCGATGTTATAAATGACCTTAAGACAAAGGTAATCCAAGAATTCCTTTTCTAAATATTTCTGCTTTTAAAGTCATAAATGTCGTGCTTGATCAGTTCTAACTTCAAATCCCCATCATGTTTATATTTGCAAGCATGAAGAGTATTTCCAGTCTACATTACTTATCTAATTCATGTCTGCAAGATCCATAATTCTTTCTTGCACATGTTCAGGAGGATTTTGGCTCATTTTACTAATTTCTCATTCATGCAGGTGGATTTATCCCATCCGAGTGCTGAACTGAGGTTGCTTGAAGTTTTTTATCACAAGATCTACAAGGTCATTAATGGGACTCTGTCAAAGTGTTTGCGGTTGGAGTTGATTCTAATCTTTGTGTGCTATTTAATTTTCTTTTCCTCATTGAGAATTGCAATTATGTTGCTTGCAGATTTTCCCACTTAATGAAAAGATCGAGAATATAAATGACCAATACTGGACTTTGCGTGCAGAGGAGGTAACTTGCAAATTATGTTCATAAGCATATCCCTTCTGCTATTAAACTGCTCGTCTCCTCACGCAAAGAATTTGTTGTATGTCCATCTGGTTTTTAACTTTTTGCTTAATCTAAATTTTGTTTTAATCAGTGGAACTTTGGAAGGTAGTTAGAAAAGCATATTAGATTGAGTTTTTTTTTTTTTTTTTTTTTTTTTTGGTGACAAGAGATCTTGTGTTATTTTGCACATTGTTGATTCTGTTGATGGTCGCCCTTGCTCATGAGATCAGTCGCCGGTTTATCTGGGTGGTTATTTGGTTCCTGTAGCATGTTAACATCACACTTGATCTCTGCAGATTCCCGAAGAGGACAAGAACCTTGGTCCTCATGATCGTCTTATTCACGTTTATCATTTTATGAAGGATACTACTCAAAACCAGGTGATGACTGGAAAGGCATATTCTTCATTTGGACACTACTCAGATTTTTGATCTCATGCGGTTCTTCTGCATTGTGCCTTGTAATGCTTGGTATTGAATCATTTTTTATTTTTTAATAGGTTCAGAATTTTGGGGAACCCTTTTTTCTGGTTATCCATGAAGGCGAGACCCTGTCGGATATTAAAGTTCGTATACAGAAAAAACTGCAGGTTCCAGATGAAGAATTTGCAAAGGTATAGTGTGTTGAGGTTAAGGTAAACTGGCTCATAATGTGCTCGACTGATGAGCTGAGATTTACTGTCAGGGTCGGCGCTCTTGATGGATAGTAAATAACGCATGTCATGCCTTTCTACTCTTTTTTTCATGATTCATCTCTATCTCTGGCCATCGCATGATTCTCTCTTTTTCTTCTATAATGTGTCAGTGGAGGTTTGCATTTCTGTCACTGGGTCGTCCGGAGTATCTTGAAGACACTGATGTTCTTTCTACTCGTTTTCAGGTTTTTCTCTCTCTCTCTCTCTCTCTCACACACACACACACAAAAGGAAATCCGACCATTTGTCTTTATGCTTTCTTTAATTAAATGCAACTTTTGGAGTCATTTAATGACCACTGCTCTGTGATTTCCTAGAGGAGGGATGTCTATGGGGCTTGGGAGCAGTATCTTGGACTGGAGCATACTGATAATGCTCCAAAAAGGTCATATGCGGTCAATCAGGTAGTTTTTCACGAGCTCTCTCTCTCTCTCTCTCTCTCTCTGTTTTCTTTGGTAAAGGTATTAGGATATGGGTGATGAAATGATAAGCAAAGGACATATCTTCGAGGATCTATTCTCCCTTGCTTAGGTACTAGATGCTTTTTCCAAAATAGTCTATTGTCCATGATCCAATTCTGACCAGTGCAATGAACATCGAGAAAATGGCTGTTTTCTCTTGGGGACTTAAAAGGTGGGTAATGGCATGTTTGATCCGGTTCCTCCCCCCCCCTCTCCCTCCTCTTCCTCTTTCATGTGCTGTTATTTGATAGCTGGGAGTGATACCGATGAACCTTGGTGGCTTTTACTGAAAGGGAACATGTTATAGATACAACCCGGTGGGGTTGCATTGATGGTTCAAGGAGCAGATTTTTTTTTTTTTTTTTTTTTTTGGGAACAGATTTGAGTTGTGTGGTTTAGGTGTGCATAGAATGAGTTCATATTCCGTCTAACACCAAGTGCAAGCAACCTTACAACTACCACTCGCCTGGTCCAATCCGCCTAAAGTGGGTTCCCCTTATTTTGCTCAAAGCTTCAACACTGGCTGTCAGATTGGCTTCACACTTATCCTTGTCATCCTAAGTTCTTGCACTATACTTGAATTGGTCTGCCTCATTGCCCTTTTCTGTTATCATACTGCTTTAGTTTGCTCGTCTTATCGTGTAGGATCTGCCCTTTCTACCTTTGATAGCCACGCTGATTCTCCATTGACCTGCCACTCTAACCCTACTTCAACAATTTCCTAAGATTTTAAAATTTGCAATGGAGACTAATGGCATTGTCGATTACTTCTACATGATGGAATTATTTGGGCTAGATAAACAAAAACTCGATTCGTGTGACCTCTATGCAATAGCAGCGGATTGAGAATCTCCTTTTCCCTCTGGCAATTGAAGAAAACTCATCTGATAAAAAAATGAAAAGAAAAGAAGCTTCTGAGAATGTTCAATTTTGCAGAATCGTCACACGTTTGAGAAGCCTGTGAGAATCTACAACTAGAAGCCAAGCCTCCACTAGTTCATTGGATGTGTTGAGGGCAGTGACATCTCACGCTGTCAGGAAGGAGCTCCACACGTTCCATTGGAAGAGCTAGTGGTGTATTATGGCAAGGTGCTAAAAGGACGTGATTGATGGATTGTGATAATCTCGATACTGGGCCTTCTTTTGCTGACCTTTAGGCATCCCTCTCTGAGAGGAGGTTGGTGGGGTTGGTTTACTCCATTGTAATCAATGAATACCAATTTTGGGGTGGGTGTTGTATAGAGGGTATAGGTGTGTGTTCTTAAATTTTCAATTTGATTCTTTGTTTGTGTCTATACCCCGAATGTATTAGTGTATGGGGGGTTTTGTAAAATTGTTGATGTAGGATGCTGGTTCTTGTCTTCCAAGAAAAGCTTTACAGTCGGCCTGCAGAATTTGCCCCACCACCGATCCTCTCGACAGTTGGCTTGTTGTAAAAGAGGTGGTTTGGTCATTCACACTGCTTAAGAATTCTTACTGTCATCATGCCATACTCAGATAGCAATTCTCCAGCATGTTCAGTAGTCTTGAATTTTTAGTCTGCTGCTTTTAGATCTTTTGTGCATTTGAATTTGATACAATGGCGCAGGTAGATCTATTCGGACCTTGGTCATCTTGAATCGAAGAGGATCGAAGGTGACCATGGGTCGACTATTTTTTTGAGGATAGCAAATCTATGTGTCGTCCAAGTTCAAATTTGATCCCCTTAGTTGCTAGATGCGGTTCCGCGGGAGTGAAATCATTACCGTAGACCATGAAGCATTTTTATGCAGAATTAGGTTCAAGAAGACGGCAGGTAGGCCTCAAGTCGACTGTCGATTGACCGGGAATGTTCTCGTCGTCAGCAGTTCTAATTTGTCGTTTTACGTAACCATGATCACCGGCAAATTAGGTTGGTGCAGTGAGAAGGATGACGAGGCCTATGGAATGGTGTTGCGTTCGTCGGGGTGGTACCATTTTTCGAGGTTCCGGTTGATGGTTGAGAGACGTATCAATATCGCCGAGCATCCTCGAGAGCCGATTAGGCCTTACAGTCGAACCATTACGTGCTGTGTCTCCACCCACTTATAAGAACAGATTTTTCACACGACATTGCATGTGAACTCGAGTTGAAATTTCGCATCCGAACGCAAGCAAAAGAATTGCACATATAGTCATTACACCTTCTACTACTACCGACTTATCCCGTTCGTGAACGTTTTGTTGACTATGTTGTTGGGGTAGTTGAGTTCTAATTTATTAGGAAAAAAGTCATCAAAAATTTTAAATTTTATTCAATATGACAAATTTATTTCGAGTTTTTTTGTGATACAAAAAACTTTAAACTTTATCAATCACAATATATTTACCCCAACTCTATGGCTAAAGGGCATTTTCGTCTTTTAATTTAATTAAAAATTTCTTTTTATTTCCTTTTTTTTTTTTTTGGCTTCTTCGCTCTTCTCTTTGCCGCCAACGGAGGGAAGCTGGCTTAGGTGAGGGCGGCCCTCATTGGTGTCGGGGGAGGGTCACCCTCGCCCCACCATGGCCGGCGGAGGACAGATAAGAAAAAAAAGAGAAAAAGAAAAAAAAAGAAAAGAAAAATTAAAAGATGAAAATACCCTATAGTTTTGAGTAAATGTATAAGTTTGGGATTTTCTGTGTCACAAAAATATGTCACATTTGGGGTTTTTTGGGTCATAAAAAAATTTAAGGTAAATTTGTCACATTAGGTAAAGTTTAGGATTTTTTTCTTGGCATTTTCCTATTTATTATCCACCAATAAATTTCAGCCTACGTGCACTTCTGGATCACCACACACCCAATTCCAATTGAAAGCAGACTCACCACCCGGCTATCAAAGAGTCAGTCATCTCGGCCGCCGCGGAGAAACACGCTAGAGAAGGGATGGTTATATCGACGGTACTGAATTTCATATACCCGCCGCCTCCGTCGCTGTTCACGACGGCCATGTCGGTGGTGACCGCGGCCTCGATGGCGAATGCGGGCTTGTCGGAGGTGAGAGGAGTTCACCTGCAGTACTCCAAGTTCACCCTCGCTACCAACAAGAAAGTCCCGAGCAGGACCGGGATGTTGGTCCTCTACTCGCCAGCTTTCCTCGCAGGCCTCGCTTCCTTCGCGATCTTCCCCGGCGGGGGCCTCAGGTTCCTGGTCCTCCAATCGGCCATCTCCCTCCATTTCTTCAAGAGAATCCTCGAGGTAAAGCTACAACTTTCTCTCTCTCTCTTTTCTATTGCTTCTCCAAAGCAACCTTCAAGGCCGTTTTGGTTTTGGACAGACATGATTATGTCTTTGGTTTTTGCACTCTAGAGGGATTTATTCGTTGAGCATACAAGTGCCTTGAGGCACCCTTCAAGGATAGGAAACCCTTCCTTCTTTAAAATATGTTAGCACTAGAGAGTTATGAGATATGTGGAATTCAGATTTGAAAACCCTTTTGAAAGCGTTGCAAAATGCATTTCTAGGACAACTCTTTTCAGTTCTCAAATGAAAACGAAGCGGGGAATCCGGCAACTTGTATAACTTCTCGAGCAAATTCATTTCAACTATAAAACTTCTCCTCAGGTCTTGTTTGTTCACAAGTTTAGTGGAGGAATGGGTGTGGACTCCATGGTGCTCATCTCTTTCAGCTACTTCCTCTCAACCGCGACATTGATCTACTCGCAGCACCTGTCCCAGGGTCTTCCCAACCCACCGGTCGACCTGGTTTATCCGGGAATAGCGCTATTCCTGGTCGGGATGGCTGGCAACTTGTACCACCATATACTCCTCTCCAGGCTTAGGCGAGAGGGCGACAGAGAGTACAGGATCCCCACGGTTGGTCTGTTTGGCCGGGTCATTTGCCCGCACTACTTCTTTGAAGCCATAGAATTTGTGGGGATTTCGTTCATTGCCCAGACGGTTTATTCTTGCTCCTGGACTCTGGGCATACTTCTCTACTTCCTGGGCAGGAGTTATGCCACCAGGAGGTGGTACACTTCCAAGTTTGAGGATTTTCCTGAAGATGTCAAGGCTCTTATTCCATACATTTTCTGAACTGGTGAGAGTGGTGATTGGAAGGAAACTGATCCAGTGGATTTCCGTTTGCAGCAAGAGTCATACGCAAGCTTATACCTGATGTTTCATTCTGAGTAAGATTGACATATAACGAATCTTGGAGTTGCTAGGGATATTGATATGACATCTTGCACCTTATTAAGAATCTACTCAATTACTGAAAAATTTTACTGATGTGGTCCATCATTGCTTGAAAAAACCAAATTACAAAGTAAAACAGGCTTTCGATTAATCTTTTTTGACCTTTTATTTTTTGGTTTGCATCGTGTATGCAAGTAGAACGCAATTAGAACAGTGTGAGGAAGTTTATTTTTGTGATATATGTATATAGAATCGTATAAAAATTCTCGTAGATTCAAAACATTAACTAACTCGTCGATATCCATAGTTTAATTACCGTTAAGAAAATAAAGGATAATTACTTAAAACCCCCACAGATTTGGGCATCGTTGCACAATAGCAACTGCATTTTTAAAAGTTTTAAAGTACCATTCTCAACTGGGCCACCATAATACAATAGTCCAAAACGTTTTAAAGTTATGAATTACCCCGCTAAATTTTGTCTTTCATTGTAGTCGTTAGTTTTTCTATCTGCATAGCCATCAAATATCTCCTGAAAATGGAGCTATTCAATTTTCTTGACAAAAAAGCGCCTCTATTACATGATTAATAAAGTTAAAAGAACAGAGAGGATGCATGGCTCATGAAATTAAGCATATTTAAGAGATGTTATTTTAGCAAAAGAAATTGAAGGGGCGAGATTTTACTACTATAAGACAAGGCAGATAATGGATTAAAGAATGTTCATTTTCTAACTAAGAAAGCCTAAAATAAGAAGAACGAAGAAGGGCTTCCACTACACGGTCAGTAATAGAAGAAGGAGCAAAGAGTCTGCTGTAGCAAATCTACTTTCATGTAATAATTAACAGCTAAGCTGACGAAAAATTAGAGACTATAATACAAGTCAAAGCTTAGAGGGGGAAATCAGTAGTTTGTCAAAGTTATAGGACAATAATGCAATGGCACCAAAATCGAGGGAGATAGTAATGTAACTTTTCAAAGTTCGGGAACAATTGTACAACCATACTAAAAATTTAGGGACATTTTTGAGCATTTAGCCCCAAAACATATTCCCTTTTAAGTTAAATCAAGCTGAGTAAAACATGTGAATGATATCCAGTATGGATCTCATTTTGTCTAGTCTAAGTGGTGTCCACCGACCGGCAAGCGGGTGTGCACCATACTTCAATGTTCCGTCTTCAATGCCCCGTCTTCAATAATACTCTCATGCCTATCGCTTTCCATCTCTAATCTCATAATAGTATCATAAAATCGTCTGGTTTTAATTGTTCTAATATTCGAAGAATCTCAATTACATGTCGATGCTCTTTCGCTTTTTCTGATCTCGGTTTTTTGATGTTCTGCACAGAGGTCGCTAAGGAAGAGCTGAGAACGGTTCATTTGCATTTTAGTACGGGAAGCTACGCTATAGATTGGTTCATTTGCAATTTATCCACGACTTAAGTCTATCGCCACATGAGATAAGGAATTGAATTATATAAAAGTAGGTGGTAGGAGCATTTTAGTAGAAGGGTGTAGAATTGCATGGCTAATAGATTGGTCATAAGAATTATATAGGAAGATGGATTTTTCTATGATTGTCTAGAGTGGTAGCGACATTTTGCTCTTGATTATGACAGATCGTCGTATCCCTTTATAAATCGTTACAATATAAAACAATTGAAATTTAGATGTTCTAATCCAAGTTACGACTTAAAGTCATGCATTTAAATCAACGATTGAAGAGAGCATCCAGCTGAGCTTTGGCTTATTTTTGTTCTTCCAATGCAACAAGCTATTCATGATTACGTACCGTGATATCGGTTGTGCTATTCGAGTACTTCATGAATCGATGGTATCATGGTGGTAGTTGGGGCGTAGCTTTGTGTCTTGAGTTTTGTGGGTGAGAATTAAAGGACAGCTGACCATGACAGCTACATCGGATCGAAAACGACGGTAAGTGTCCTGGCTGGCCGATCGGGCGTCCGAGTATTTATGACATGCTTAAGAATGAAAGCAAAATAATGACACGGATAGGAAAATCCGTTTACTAGAGAAGGTGACATTTTCTACATATGGAAACTACAGATGTGGGCATAAAAAGGGAAGCCTCGGACACAGTGGCCAAGTTAACCAGCTTTTTCTTGGGGTTTTTCTGCTGCAGACTATCCTATTCATGCGTGTTCTGTTGTTGTTGACTTCTTGCTGCTGCTTTTTTGGTTGAGTGGTCGTTGTGGTTGTCTTTGTTGCCGTGATCGTGATCATCGTTGTCGTGGTGGTGGGGGGAGAAAATATTGGCTACAGCTATGAAGCCAACTTAGCAAAAAATAAATCCATTTATTTTAGGACACAGTGTGGTTCACGGCCCCACAGGTCAATTTCTGTCTCTACTTCTCGCTCCCCCACCCTCTCTTCCCTCTCTTCCCTCTCTTCACTTCTTTCTTTTTCTCTCTCCTTCGCCTAACCCCTTCTCCCTTCTCCGACCTTGACCTTGAGCCTGACCTCAAACACACCGCCATTGCTTGCCTCCATCTTTGCGCGCTTCTTCTCTGACCTTTAGTGCCGCCGCCCCCTGTTCAACTCCTCTCACATCCTCTACATTCACACCAGCGTTGATCAGGAGGTTGAGGTCCTACATGCATCGATGAACCACGCCATTGTCTCCACCTCACCGTTGACCTTGAACCAACCCGATTTGAGGTCGAGCAGATCTAAAATATGAGGCTTAAGTTTGCTGGCCGAGCTCGAGCTCGACAATGGAGGATTGAGACAGCGACGAGGTGGTGGATTGAGACGGGCAATGAGGAGGTGGTGGTTATGTCTGTGGTTGTCTTGTCACACCCTGAACCCAAGTGCGCGAACATTCCTCGGCGGTCAATTAAATTGCGACGTCCTAGGTCGCGTCACCGATCCTTTCTTTTTATCGTTCGATTAAACGCATGCGGAAGCGACTTAAGTAAATACCCAATCTAACAACAAAACATGATAGTAAAACACAACAAATGATTTCAAAAAACCGCATCTTTATTTATCCACTTGTTAACCCAAGAAGTTTAACATTTACAGATCTATAACAAAAGATGACTCCAATACGACCTATGAGCAAAAATGGGTCAAAAAGGTCATGGTTAACTTTAGCTTCCTAATAGTAAAGCTAGCCAAAAAGTGTTGCATCTCGCACTCACCACATATGCACTTAATAGATTTCCACGCTACGGCCTTGAAAATGGTTAACAACAACGGGGTGAGATAAAATCTCAGCGAGTCAACTTCCTAAACCTCGATTATGATGCAAATTCGTACGGAGGCAGCCTAATCATGCAACGACATACAATCTTACCTCGCCTTAGCACACCATTGCATATTAATATGTTACATGGCGATACAATAAGCATAATCAATAATCAAAATACATGACTCTCATACACCAAGCATTCACACAGGTCCCGATTATAAGGTAAAATCCGTTTTGGCACGTTCCGATTATTACGACCTCTCGAGCCACGGCCAACACATGAGTTGGCGGTCTTCTGGCATGGCCGAGCATTGTCCCACCCCATTGGGCACGGCATTGTCTAGAACCTCCGCCTAGATGGCATTCCATAAAGGAGCATCGGTCCGGCCTCAACTCCGACTCGGCATCCGAACTCCCGCCGGGCATCCAATAAACATCGGGTATCGTCCCAAACTCCCGTTAGATGATGGGTTCAATTAAATGACCACACAAGCACGCCAACACTTAAGCGATTTTTTAATCTACCATCAATTAGCCTAGTGTAAAAGAGTTCGTGCTTAAACAACAAACCTCAAAAAATCTTTACCTTTAAAATTTTGGTAAAATAATCGCATGTGGTCACGTATTTAAAATCAATTCATCAAACTTTGTACACTTTCAGTTTAAGACATCATTGCCCCTTTTATCACCTAAAATACAGTGTCCAAACACGACATCTCACAGTTTGCTATTTTCTTAACAATAAACCATATTTGAAAAATAGCATTTAAAATACATGATATGACAATCAAACATCATGGCATTACATGCTCAAATGATCAGAATTAAGTGTAAATTCATCCAGTAGAACGAGCATAAAATTCTAATTAACATCTAATCTGTCATTAATGGCACTAATCGTGATTAATTAAGCTAATAACAATTAATTAAACTAAACTCGATTAATTAGCCTAACTTTAATTAATTAAAATTAATCAACGTTAATTAAAATAATTACTATTAAAAAATAAATTACAATTAATTAAACTAAGCTCAATTAATTAATCTAATTGTAATTACTTAAACTAACCGTCATTAATATTAAACTAACCACCCTTAAAGAAATTAAGCCCTAATCCACGATTAGGAGGTTAACTCAGATTTTCGGCGATGGCGAGCTTGCGGCGACGGCAGACGCCGGTGACTCAACTGGAGGCTCAACGGTGGCGGCGGTGACGGCGGCTATTGAAGCTCACGGCCAAAGGGGGGAAGGAGGCTCGGTTCAGGCGGTGGCCTACGGCGGCTCGGGATGAGAACAACGGTGACGGCACGGCGAACGGCGTGAGGGACGCGAGTGGCGGCTTGCGGTGACGAGCAAGCGGCGGCGCGACGGCCCTTGGAGCTCGGCGGTGGAGATGGCGGTTCGGTGGTGAGGATGGTGAACGGCGCGGCGGACGGAGGTGGCGTGGTGGTGAGTTGGGCGTGGGCAGTGGTCAGGTTGTGAGTGAAGCGGCAACCAGCAGAGGAATGAAGGAAGAAGAAGAAGGGGGGGGGGAGTTGGGGAGAGAGAGGGGGAAAGAAGAGAGGGAGAGAGAAAGGAAAAAAAGAGACAAAAAAAGAAAAGGAGAGAAGGGGGAAGTCACAGCCCCCGTCGGAGTGATAGGGAGAAGGAATAAAAAAAAAAAGAAATGCTCATAAGAGATCTTAAAATTTATTATAAAAAAGTAATGAAGTTTAAAATTTATAAAAAATGTAATTAAGTTCTAAAACTTATTAAATTGATTTAATTAAATTTTAAAGTTAATACTGTCCATTTAGATTAATGAAAAATGCTGACGTGATTTTTTTTTAATATTTTTTTCTCTTACATCATGATAACATGGCTTAAATTCTAATTTATTTGATCAAAATATTAATTCAATAAAATATTTTTTTCAAATTAAAAAAAAATGAAACTATGGAAAAGGACGATAGGCCCTTGCCGTCGCCACCCCCGTCGCCAGAAAGGGCTGGTGGGGGTCATCGGGGCCTTGGGGGGGCCAGTAGCCCTTGCTGACAATAGGCGAGGGCCCCTAGGCAAGGGTCACCACCCCCAGCTAAGGCTTTGGCTGACCCCTATAGGCCCTTTTTGGCAACAGGGGTAGCGGCAACAAGGGCTTGCCGCCCATGCCCATGGTGGCCAGTGCAACCACGATCCTTGCAACTTTTTTTTTTTGTTTCCAATTTTTAAAAATTATTTAACTTTTTTTTTTTTTTTTTTATTTAAATAAAATTTAAAGCAAAACATGATTAAAAAATGTCACGTATGAAAATAATTTAATTTAAAAAGGTCATTAGTATTTTCCTTTAGATAAATTGACGGTGCTATTAAAGAACTCGATTATATTAATTTGATAAATTTTAGGATTTGATTGCACTTTTTATAAGTTTTAGGACTCATGGTGTATAAAAAAAAAAAAAAAAAAAGAAGAAGAGAAAAGAGGTCAGGCGGAGGAAAGAGAGAGAGCAAGACATGAGGAGGAAGAGAGGGTGAGGGAAGAAGACATTGACTTGTGGCGCCGTGTACGTGCCGCAGATTTAATGGATTTTTTTTTTTTTTTTTGGCTGAGTTCGCCTCAGAGCTGTAGCCACGAGAAAACTCTGAGTTCTCATAATCCACTTACGTATTTCAGTTCACTTGTTAATTCCCGTTCCATCACATGCCGCAATTCCAACCCAAATCACCACCCGCTTATTAAAGTGTCATAATCGCAGCTGCAGAAGAACACACTAGAGAGGGGATGGCGATATCGACCATACTGAATTTCTTATACCCACCGCCTCCATCGGTGTTCACGACGGCTGCGTCGGTGACGATCGTGGCCTCGCTGGCCATTGTGGGCTTGTCGGAGGCGAAAGGAGTTCACCTGCAGTACTCCAAGTTCGCCCTCGCTCCCAACAGGAAAGTCCCCAGCAGGACCGGGATGTTGCTCTTCTACTCGCCGGCTTTCCTCGCGGGCCTCGCTTCTTTCTTGATCTTCCCCGATGGGGACCTCAGGTTCCTGGTCCTACGATCAGCGATCTCCCTCCATTTCTTCAAGAGAATCCTCGAGGTAAAGCTGCACTTCTCTCTTTTCGATTACTTCTTCCAAAGCAACCGTCAAGGCCGTTTGCCTTTTGATATGTTTGCCTTTGGTTTTCGTATTCCCAAGAAGGTCATGTCAACGGGCACTCCAGAGAAATACTCGTTGAGCATGCCAGTGTGTCAGACATTCTTCAACGTTGCGAAACCCTTCCTTCTTAAAGTATATTTGGTACAAGAAAATGAGATACGTCGTTCGAAATTGTAAGACATAAAATTGTTTCATCACTCTGCAGTTTAAAGCTTTAATTCCGATTTGGAAACCCTTCTTGAAATGTTGCGAAATGTAACTTTAGGACGACTGTTTTCGGTTCTCAAATGAAAATAAAAAGGCGAATCCTGAAGAACTAAACGGGCCTAAGATTCTGTTTCGCCCCTGTAGTTTCTCGAGCAAATTCATTTCAACCTAGACCTTTTCTCAGGTGTTGTTCATTCACAAGTTCAGTGGACGAATGGGCATGAACTCCATGGTGGTCATCTCTCTCATCTACTTCCTCTCAACCGTGTCGCTGATCTACTCGCAACACCTATCCCAGGGTCTTCCAGAGCCACCGGTGGACCTGCTCTATCCGGGAATAGCGCTTTTCCTGATCGGGATAACCGGCAACTTGTACCACCATATCCTCCTCTCCAAGCTGAGGAAAGAGGGTGAGGGAGAGTACAAGATTCCCAAGGGTGGACTGTTTGGCTGGGTCATTTGTCCACATTACTTGTTTGAGGTCATAGATTTTGTGGGGATTTCATTCATTTCCCAGTCAGTATTTTCTTGTTCCTGGACTCTGGCCACATTTTTCTACCTTCTGGGCAGGAGTCATGCCTCCAGGAGGTGGTACACTTCCAAGTTTGAGGATTTTCCTGGAGATGTCAAGGCTCTTATTCCATTCATTTTCTGAATTGATGAGAGTGGTGATTGGAGGACGCTGGTTCAATGGATTTTCGTTTACAGAAAGAGTCATGTAATGTTTCATTCTAAATAAAATTGACACATGGAATTTTCCAAGTTGCTAGGGACATTGATATGACATCATGTATCTTATTAATGATCCACTCAATTACAGAAAAAAAAGTTTACTAGTGTGGTCCATCATTGGTATGAAAAAAACAAATTACAAAGAAAAACAGACTTTCCATTAATCTTCTTTGTCCTCTTATTTTTTTTATTTGCGTCCTGTATGCAAGTAGAACGTAAGTAGGACAATGTGATAGGAAATTTATTTTTGTTATACGTGTATCTGGAATCATATAAAACATCTCCCGGCCTCAAAAGTAGTTATTAACTCTTCGATATCCATAGTTTAATTTCCCATGAAGAAAATAAAGGATCATTACTTAAAATCTCCATAGAGGGAAAAGTATAAAAAAAGTCATAAATCTATAGCATTAATATTAATGCAGTTTTAAATCTTTCAATTAGATCAATTTAGGCCTTAACCTTTTTACATTAGTACCAATTCAATTTATCCAGCCAATTATAGCCAGCCAATGCTAACGTGGATGCCGGCCGTCTGGCTAACGCTGATGTGGCAATTTTAAATAATTTTTTTATTATTTTTTTTCTTTTTCCTCTTCCTCCTCCTTGGATTTCTTGCAATGGCCAACGAGCCTTGTATTCCTTGCAGTGGTCGACGAGCCTTTGGCGAGGTTCGTCGGCCACTAGGTGAGGGCCGCCAAGCCCTCGCTAACCACTAGGCTAGGGTTGCAGGCGAGGCTGGCCTTGCCTAGATCTAGGTGAAGCCGCCTTACCCATGGCCCTAGGTGAGGCCGAGTGAGGGCCGCAAAGCCTTTGCCAATGGAAGGTGAGGGCTGTGACCCTCGTTGGAGGCTTACTGGCCATTGTCGAAGAAGAAGGCCAAGAGGAAGAAGAAGAAAAAGAAAAGGAAAAAGAAAAGAAAAGAAGAAAGCAAAAAAATTAATAAAAATTTTGAAAAAAAATCATTTAAAAATTGTTAGCGTTCATCGGTTGGCCGGCGTCCATGTTTGTGCCGATTGGCCAAATTTGGCCGGATGACTGAATTTGTACTAATCTGAAAAGATTTAGAACTAAATTGGTTTAATTGAAAGGTTTATGATTGAATCGGTATCAATACCATAGGTTTATGACTTTTTTGATACTCTTCCTCCCCCAAAGATTTAACCATGGTTGCACAATAACCCTTGAATTTTGAATAGTTTTAAATGACCGTCCTCAACTTGGCCACCATAATACAATAGTCCTGAATGTTGATCGTGGGCAGAAGTAATGCCACCCGGAGGTGGTACACCTCCAAATTTGAGGATTTTCCTGGAGATGTCAAGGCTCTTATTCCATTCATTTTCTGAATTAATGAGAGTAGTGATCGGAAAGACACTAACACTCTCTTTTCTCATTTGGGGGAGGTGGGGGGCTTTTGTTATTGGGAATTTGTATCATGCTGCGACTATTTTTTTTTTTCAAATTTTTCATAGATGCGTAATATTGCTTGCTGATCTGATTCGATCAATTTCTATCTTATGGAAGAGTTATATACAAATACTTGATATTCCGTGGTAGTCAGATTGACTCATATGAATGTTCCAAGCCCTTAATGATAAGCAGTAAAAAAGAACCGTCCGAACCGAAACCTAAATTGAACAAAAACTTTCAGATTCTTCTGGTCAAGTTTCCCTTCAGTCCTGTAGTAAGTGAAACAACGAGCTTCCGACGGCGCAGTTCAGTTTTGGATCATAAACCCCAGCCAACCCGAAACACATTGTTGAATTTGTTTCGAAATTAAAAACCATAAGAGTCTTGTCAACGTCCTAACGCACGGCCTTGAAGCCCAACTACGGAGCGTCCACGGCCAAGAGCAAGCATTTCGTCTGTTAAACTAGTTACTTTCCCCCGTTAGCAATTGCCCACTTGATTATTCATGATGACTAGAAGCAAAGATTTCACCTATTAAACCTGTTGCTTGTCTGTGTAAATTACATTTATGCATCTTCAGTCTGCTTTTCCGAAGGTGCAAGAATTGAAGATAACATGTCGCCATTCGTCATGGTTGGTCGGCCAACATAACAAGGAATGAGCCGTGAAGTTTGAATTGAAATGCATCATTGAAGAGCGAAGCAAATACGGGAGAGTTGCAGGTTGTTGTTTGCCTTCTTCCTTGAACAAGGACAGGACAGGAGCTTCAGAGACAACAAATTTTTCACATCATGTGTTTGCATTTTGTCATCCGATTTTCACCATTCATTCGTTGTTTGGTGGAGATCCAAGTCCCAAAAATGGGTACAGAAGTCACATCTGAGTTGCAATCAACCAGTGGGGATGTTATTGAATGGTGTTTTAACTCTCTAAATTTGGGTTGAGATGACAAAAAAAAAAAAAAATGAATATACTATTCAAAAAGAAGAAAAAGAAGAAGAAGAGAACCCGACTCGATCGAAGCCGTTTCTTTTTTTTTTTTTTTTTTTTTCAGTTGGGATTCCATGCAAATCGGTGACAAAGATAAATACCCTTTGTATCCGAGTCAAGCCAACCATAAGAGGGAACCCAACAAAACCGACCTTTTGACACATTTAGTTAGCAATAGACCAATATGGAATGTTGACTACTGGAATTGGTGTGTTACGAACATTGTAACTAGTGACATTCATGACATGACGTATCTTATTTAGGATTTAGGCAATTTTAGAAAAAAAGATTTATTGGTGTGGTCTGTCATTGGTGGAAAAAAGAATTTTTATTGCGTGGTTAATAAAGTTAAGGGATATGTACAATCGAAGTCTTCAAACTTGTCACGAAAGTGATTAAGTCACAAAATTTATAAAAAATATAATCAACTTTTAAAACTTGTCAAATTGAATCCTAAAGTTAACACCGTCAAACTTACTAACGTAAAATGATGATATGGTATTTTAAATGAATTTCTATTTTCCATAAGGTTTTTTCAAAATTATTTTTTATTCAAAATCTTTAAAAATTAGATTTAAAAACTAAAAAGGAGAAACTAAATTTTATTTAAAAAAAAAATCTATTAAAAAAAAAATGGCATCGGCGGGCATTTCCTCCGCAGCCACCACCCATCGCCGGAGGGTCGGCGACGGTTGCGCGCCCGGGCGAGGGTCGCCCACCCCGCCGGGTTGGGTGAGGACGCCTAGATCTAGGCATGCCGGCCCTCATAGGGGCCGGTGACCATTGCCGGCCCTTGCCCGGGGTCGGTGAGGCTTGCTAGATCGGGCGAGGCCTTGCCCCTTCGCCTAGATTTGGGCGAGCATCACCGACCCCGGGTGAGGGTTGGTGAGGCCTCGCCCTCCTTGCCCCTATCCGGCGAGCCTCGCCGACCCCAAGTGAGGGTTGGCCACCCCCGCCTAGGGCCAACAATCGTCGCCGGCCCCTCTAGCGAAGGGTGGCGGTGGAAGCTCCATCGATGCCTTTTTTTTTTTAGAATAGTTTTTTTAAAATAAATTTAAAATTTTCCTTTTTAGTTTTTAAATCTAATTTAAACAAGAATAAAAATAATGTCAAAAGCCACGTGAAAAATATAAATTCATTTAAAATGTCACGTTAGCGCCACGTCAGCGTTTTCCGTTAGTAAGTTTGACGGTATTAATTTTAGGACTCAATTAAATCAATTTGACAAGTTTTATGACTTGATTGCACTTTTTTTTTAAGTTTTAAGATTCAGTTGCACTTTTCCAATAAATTTTAAGACTTCTATAGCATGTATATCTAAAGTTAAAAGAACGGAGATAGTTAAAAGATAAGAAAATTCAGGAGACGTGACTCAGGTAAAGGCCTAAAAAGGCGTAAATCCAATTTCAGCTAATTTAATACTTTTAACTTTTACGTAGACGAAAAACCAAGGACTATAACGAAAAGTCAAAATTTAGGGAGAGGCAAATCTGTAATTTTCCAAAGCTCTGGAATTATTTGTGTAATAATGGCGTCAAAAGTCGAAAGAATAATCACTGAGCAGCAAGCAGGTGTATTCCACCAACCATGTTCAGGATTCTCTCGTTGCCCAACGCTTTCCATCTCCGATCTTATCCTCGTTCGATTCCTTCGTCGCTCCCCCCATTTGCATTCTCCTCTTCGTTCGACTCGTCTGGCATCGCGGGTCGTCGTCCCCTGATAATTCCCGGACCGTTCTCCGGAAGCACAAATTCCGGAAGAAAACAGGTGGGTATCCGTGAGTAAGCCCGTGTTTTTGGTTGACATTCGCAAAGAGTTCCGTCCGGTGTCGGTTGTTTCGATCTTTGGAGGATCTTGATCCCCCCTTTCGATGCTCTTTTGGGTTCTTCTGGTTTCGGTTATAGAGTATAATTATGCGTGGAAGTTGCAGAGGAAGAACCAAGAACATGTTATTTGCATTTTAGTACTGGGAAGTACGGTGTACTTGGGAGTTATCCCCATAAAGAAAGGGTCTTTTCTTTTTCTTTGTTCTGCGAATGTATTTTCCTATGAAACCCAGCTGGGGTTGCCTTTGAGGGAAATTCTAGTCGAAGTGGCTGTGCGTTCTGTTCAAAATATAGCTTAATGCGCCGAGCGCACTTGATGGATTCTCTGAGGAGTGGCGTTGTTGGAAATGCGCTCAGCGATTGATTAACCATCGCGTGGCTTACTAGTTGCTCTGTTGCTGCAAATTTCGGTTAAGCCAGGCTGGACTTTATATCTGGGAATGGGGCGATCGAGTTTGGTTGCGCACAGTCAGATTATAAGTTGCGTGTAGGATAGTATTCTACTACAAGCGTATGTTTTTCTCGTCATGGGATATCTGAGAACTTAGCTGATGAAATTGGGTAGTTGTCGAGAGTAAATTCAATTGTTCACGAATGGTTGCATCGTCGAAAAACCATGCATCTCCTACATAAGACGTTCATGGTGTGCTTGAAGTTTGAAACAATGAAGATTTGATCATAGTTTGTAACCAATGGATATAGAACATGGCAGTCGCTTCCTCGAGGATAACCTGTTTTATTTTGAATTTCCAATCTTTAGGAAGTATGCATCAGTTTATGTTAGTTTACAGTTATGGAGAGCTTTTGTCCTGTTTAGGCTTCAGATTTGCTTACTAATTCCACTAGCAGTTGCTTCTGTTGCCTACTTGTAGAGTTTGTGCATGAAAGTAATGGATCGGCTTGATGGTGCTGCACGCCTCATGATAGTATCGGATTTGGACTCTACCATGGTAGGTAGCTTTTCTGTCAGTTGCACATCAATTTCATTTTCCTTCTTGTTGCAGAATTGAGATACTTTGTTGCAGGTTGATCATCTTGATCCAGAGAACCTCTCTCTTCTTAGGTTTAATGCACTGTGGGAAGCTTTTTACCGTGATAATTCTCTGCTAGTCTTCTCCACTGGAAGGTCACCAACAAGTTACAAGCAGTTGAAAATCAAAAGGCCCTTACTGACTCCTGATGTCACGATTATGTCTGTGGGAACTGAAATCATGTATGGTGAGGCAATGGTAACGGATGCTGAGTGGGAGTGTTATCTGAATCAGAAATGGAACCGCGATATAGTCACAGGAGAGACAGCTAGGTTTCCTGAACTTACTCCTCAGGTATGTATTCTAGCTTGAGATTGCTTTCTGGTTTACTGGATAGGTTCCTGAGCTTCATGAGCTGCATACTGTATGTGTTTCTCCACAATCACAGTTGGCGACATCCAACTTAAAGTCAGAAAGTGTTGTCCGTGATTGAGATTAACCTTTCTTCTAATTTTGACAATGGTGGGACTGAAATTCAGCCAGAAATAGACCAACGGCCTCACAAGGTCAGCTTTTATGTGGAGAAGGACAAAGCCATGAAAGTGATAAAAGATCTTCCAAAATGTCTAGAGAAATATGGGGTAAGAATGGAAATATAGTCATATCTGCAATATGAGAAATCCAATGTCATAACAACGTTGCTCTGAATTTTGTTTCATTACCTAGAATCTTATTAGTTTGGTATTGTATTTGATTGACAGCTAGATGTGAAAATAATTTACAGCAGTGGAATTGCTTTAGATGTATTGCCTCGACGTGCTGGAAAGGGACAGGCACTTGCTTATTTGCTTAAGAAGTTTGAAGCTAAGGGATGTGTCCCTTCTAATACTCTTGTTTGTGGTGACTCTGGAAATGATGCTGAGCTATTCACTGTCCCTGCAGTACATGGTGTGATGGTTCGTAGCATTTACTAGTTTTAGTCTAAAATCAGAGTCCTACTAGTGAATTGCATGGTGTAACTCCTACCACATGCAGGTCAGCAATGCACAGGAGGAATTATTGGAGTGGTACTCAGAAAATGCTAAAAAAAACCATCAAATTATTCATGCAACTGAAAGATGTGCTGCTGGAATCATCCAAGCGATTGGGACTTTCAGTCTCGGTCCAAATGTTTCTCCAAGGGACATACGGGACTCTCTCAAATGCACAGTAGAACTATGCAATCCTGGTCATGAAGTAGTGAAATTTTATCTGTTCTATGAGAGATGGCGACGTGGTGAAGTTGAGAGGTCCGACCATTATATTAATAAATTAATATTACACTTTGTAAGTTTGATCCACCTTTCCCCCCATATCCTGTGTCCACTGAATTTGTTGGGCTTCACTCAGCACAAGTCTAAGCTTGTGTATCCACAGTCTTAGCTTCTTTTTTCAAAGCTAATTAATTAATGAAATTTGAAGGAATTGTGGCAGTAGAAAACACATGATTTTAAGTTCTTGGTATAGGAATTACGCATTGTCCTGCATATATTAAGACTTCAAATGGAAAGAATAAACACATCCTTCATGTATATCATGCTACATCAACCAAATCTGGAAAAGTGAGCTTTAGTTGTCAATTATTGGTCTAGCATCATAGTCAATTCCACTTACTGCAATTTAGAAAAAATGCCTTTTCTCCTATAGATCAAAATTTTTCTTGATTCTACAGTAATTTCATGATGCTGAGGCTTGTCAATGCAAAAGCTACATGTTCTATGTTTTTAGCTCATGTGGCATCTCATATTGCATGTTGCGGGCCTATGATCTCATTTTATCTGTAAATTCAAGAAATCTTGCCATTTTACTTGGTGAAAGAAAATTTTACTAATTTTCTGTGCAGAATTCAATGGGTACTTTTGTACATCCTTCTGGAATAGAGATTCCTTTCTCTCAGTGCATAGATGAGTTGGCCAACTCATATGGAGATCAGCTAGGAAAGCAGTTTCGAGTATGGGTTGATAGAGTCTCTGTAGCTCAGATATGTGCAGACACATGGCTGGTGAAATTTGATAAGTGTGAATTATGTGGTATGATACTCATTTCTAACCATTCTTCCGTCTGCATATTGTTATTTATTCTCATCCAATACCAGTCAACACGATCTGGACTCAGGACCAATGTAGTGCCCGGGGAAGCATAATATCCAAAAGCTAGATAGGGGTAGCAGTTACTTAATTGGAGCTTGACTACACTGAACTCAAATTCTGACCTTAAATTTTCTCTCTAAATCACCTGACATTGATACTTCGTCCACAATTGGACGCACTCGTCATATGCATGAAATATGCTTGGCATGACCTTGAAGTCTGCAGTTTACCTAAAATAGAGCATTGACTCTTGATTTATGTCATTTTGTACCTAAGCACACTGTCAGCTGGAAATTGAGCTTGTATTTTAGCTTCATTTTAGTATGCAAAATGGTGAGTAGGTGTGTTTCAATTAGGATTGATATCGGTTACAGCCGGGAAAGAATTGCAGCTTCATTCAATCTGACTGATCATGTACTGGTGAAGCTTTTTAAACCAAATTGACCCCTAAAAAGCTGATGGTATAGACGATTACCATAATATTCAGTTCTAGGCTTGAAGAAATGGTTTTGGAATGTAATGTTCTTGAAGATCACAGAATAAATAAATTCAAGACACTAATACAATTAGATCTGCTCTTCCTAGACAAAGTTGGGATTTGCAATTTCTGGTAACATCTGTTTAGAATCATGGGATCCTTTTTTATCAGATAGGAAGGGCCGTTGCACAAAATGTACTTCGTTCCTTATGATATGTAGTTTGTTCCCAAATCTAAGGGGGTACTGTAACTCCATTTGTTTCAGGGTAGTATAAGTCTGATAAGGTACTTGATTAAATTGCTCTTATTTATTAGAACAATTATTTGGATACGTTCTCCAAGGTCAGTTCTGCAAAATAATATTAATGAGAACTCATGTGACTAGAGTCTATAAAATGACGACAATTTCGTGGTTGGTTGGAAGTATAGTAGTTGGTTAAGCCACCAAGATGAATAAGTAGATGGTAGTGACATGTGATAGCGGCAATTCTATCCCGTCAAATGTGATGCTTTTGGGAAGAAATACGCTCAGTAACTCTACCTGAAATTTTATTCTTAGATATGGTTCTGAGTTCAATCGTTCTGCAGGTAAAGATAGAGAATGCCGCGTGACAGCAGTCTTGCTCAGTTCAAGGGTATGGCTGAATAAATACCATTGATTTGTGTTTCATCGTCTCATGATCTTATTATCTTAACAATGATCATGATTCTATTTATACTCTAGCAGATACTAAGCCCTCTCTTTCATGAAATTCAGCATGCCAAACTTCCAGGTGAATTTATGTGGATCTACATGCATCAGACTTGGTCGGACGGCTTGTTCTCAGGAGAGGAGGACCAAAGACCAAGGCTTTTCTGAACGCCCGGCCCATTTACAGAGCAGATCCATCAATTTGAGATTGGTCGGACGGCTTGTCTCTACTTTGTTGTACAAATTAATCTGCTGCAGAGCTCTTAAGCAGATAGGCCGGAGGCATATATTATTATTACCCACGAATAAGCAGCCTCCGTTTTATCCATGAAATTGTGGTTATCCGTGAGAATTCGGGAGGATATCAGAATGAAATTTTAAATGAGATTAATGCTTGCAAGAAAAAGATGAAGTGAGTATAAAATCTAATATGCACGAGGCAATACGTATTTATTGGTGAATATTGAATTTTTCTTATCGGTGAATATCGATTTTTTCTCATCCACAAAATAAAGGAGGAATGGAAAATTAGTAAAATAGATAAAAAAAGGCCAAAAAAGTCAGGTGTCAAGTGGGTGAGATCTCAAAATGCTGTCCTATCTCAGAATGCTGCACATTAATTGATAAATTTTTAGGAATTGAAGAATTTCCGCAAGAAGTCATGAAAACCAACTGGTCTGAAAACCAACTTCAAGTAGAAGGAGAGTACAAAGACTAAGCAAATCACGGTCTTCATTTGAATCTTATCACATCATTAAAAAACTCAATATAGAAGCAAACCGAGGTTTGCGCCCGCCAGATCAAAAAAGTCCTCACAATCAATCATATACATCCCCTGAAACCATAGATTCAGTTACCCTCTACCTCACCCACAGCCATTTGGTTTTCTGACAGCACTCGCAAAGCCGGTCTTGCACTCCCCAGTTGTTGCTGCTGCAGTTAAACATTTGTGAAACAGTTAATTGTTGCTCGACGTTTAGCAGACGTAATGATACATTGTTACCAAACCACAAAGCAAGTGGAAAACATCAAGATGTCAAAAATCAGGATACCTCATCAGTAGCATCTTTCTTCCTTTCGGTTTCGGGCTCCGCTAATTTTTCCTTGAACATTTTCTTCAACTGCCTGAGGCTTTTCTTTTGCAAGGATCCCAGCACTCTATCCTCATCTGTAGTCTTCTCTGTATTTGGCTCAACTTTTCTGCCACTCTTCTGCATATTCTCTTTAACATCACCTAGCAAAGGGGTCATCTTTCTCAGTGCAGACTGCTTCTTGCTTGACGATTTCACTTGGCCGGGGAGTAGCTGGTCAGCTGCTACGGCTAATGGGGAGGATGGAATATCCATGTTTTCTTTGTTGTTGTCCAGCTTATTAGCCATCTTTCTGACCGTGGACTGCTTCTTACCGGACGACTTCACTAGCGCAGGAGACTTTGGCAGTCGGTCAGCTGTCAACGGGGAAAGCGCAACTTCACCTTTCACAGCAAGAGGAGAACGTGAGCTTATTTTGCTAACAAGAATTGGAGTCTTGTCTGCGATGGCAGATGAAAGCAATTCGCTAGCTCCTTCGACAAACTCCACTTCTGTCATCACATGAACATCAACTAGCTCTTGGAGATCAGCATATTCTTGAATGTTTGGTGCATTCACTTCTGATGATTTTGCAGCCGCAGAAGTTTCAAACAATGATTTGTGCCACTCACGGACTTCCATGGCAAACTCTTCACATTCGAACACGTCGACTTTAACCAATTGCTCATCCTCATGCTTCTCTGTCTGAATTATTGGACTAACAAGACAAGGAGACATCAACTGGTCAAGCTTGATGCTTTCTTCTTCCTCAGCTGGAGCACTGTCCTGAATTTCCAAATCATTGTCCCCAACTGGCTCCTGAATATCATCGCAGTGAGGGACTACTCGATCTGAGTTGGCCATGATAGGAGGAACTAGTTGATCTGAATCATCAGAGGTACAGATGATTGTCTCAGGAATTAGAACTCCTCCATTATTTTCCACAATCTGCTGAGCAGAGTTCTGCTCTTCGGAAAGTAGCAGCTTCTCTTCTGTCTCGCATTTCATATCAACATCAATATCATCACTTTGGTTGTCCTCTCCAATAGCTAAGTCTTCTGAAATCTCACGGTCAGTTGTCTTTTCTACATGATGATCCTCAATCTCAGTAAAAGCATTGTGACCATCAACTTGCACAGCCAAAGTGTCTACTGGTGGCGCATCTTGTTTCAGCGTCGACACTAGAAAGAAATTTGTGTCGATTAGCATGATGATACTCGTGATTGCAGAAAATAATGTACCAGAAAATAGGCGATAACTCGACTTACCAAGAAGGTGATCATCCAACTGATCTGACTTCTCATCAAGGACATCGTCTTTCAAATCATAATCAGAAAGGGCACTCAGGCAATCAGATTTGCCACATTCAGCTTCGAGCAGTACCTCAGAGCCGAGAGCTTCAACGCAACTGCTCTTCACATTCGCATTCGCATCACTTTCAAGTTCTCTTTCCTTCTCCTCCATTCCAGTTGACTTCTCAACATTGGCTTTCTCTGAACTCTCCTCTTCTGCAGCCTGGGAATCAGCATCTGCATTTATGGTATGAAGCATTAATCAGAACTACCGTTCATTTGAATCTATGACACTAAGTGACTGCTTTTACAAAGATGACCAAAAGTATACCTAACATGTGTCAACAACAAAGAATAAACCATGATGAATAAAAAGTGCATATAATTCCTAGCTCTTTCCGACCGTAACTCCTAAATCAACTTCCTCTGTAAATTAGAACACCTACCAGGTGAATCCTTGTTCTCTTCAATTTCTTCTAGGACTTCTTCTGATTCTTCTTTCAAACCCAGGTCATCCATTTTGATTGGCTCCAATTCTGAGGATCTTTCCTCTGACACCTTCAGCTCAGACATGGACTTCCCCAACAACCTCACCGACCTCCTTGTGCTGTATGCCCTTGGCGCTGCAGATGCTCGGGCCTTCCTCTGTGTGCTCTTCACTGCTGAAGCCTTTGGCACATCCCGATTTTCTTCCTCATTCTTCTCATCTATCTTCACAGACTCCGGTTTTCTCTGAGCCGAGGCAAGCCCGGCTCTTTTTCCAGTCATCGGCACAGTGGTAGTATCCGGCAGATTGACTTCTTTGTTCTCCTGATCCGCAGCACGCCTACTGCTCATTGTGCTGCGGCGAGCACGAGACACGACCTGCGAGCTGTCGGGATCCTTTGTAGTTTTGGCTCTAGCCGAGGCTCGAGTTGCAGTTCGAGGAGCCGCTGGATTTTTGGGTGGTGCTTTCTCTGGCGATTGCATCTCAACGGTAGGTTCGGATGGATTTAGGAATTCTTCCAACCCCTCGACCTGTTGCATAAATTTCGAGAATATGAGCAAACCAATTAGATGAAATAGGAGAAAAACAATAAGAAAAATCATCTCTTCACTCAGATTTTCAAGCAACTTCATTTTATCGAAAACGACTAAACCATATTCAATACTAAATCCCATTTAAATCATTCTCCATTAAAGACATTCTACTTTGGAAAATAAGATCTTGACCCATTATAGATAGATCTGAACTGGATATGAATCAATTCATTCTCTTTCGAGTCAGTTCAACCCTAATTGAAACCACAGAGCCATCTGAAAAATTCCCTGATTCATCTTTTCAAAACGTTCATTCTCTAATCTCGTGATTCATCGAATCAACCGGCGGCGAAATCGATGGCGATACACCATCAAACCGTCATCGGAATCACTGATAATGGCGAAATCGATGGCTATACGCCATCGGAATCACAATGAAGGAGAGGGGATCGTCAATTACATGTTGGAGGGCAGCAAGGGCATCGGCCATGGCGACATTGGTCATGTTGGCAGCGATCTTGTTCTTCTTGGACAGAACCTGGAGCTCCCTCCTTGACAGCGTGTGGAAGTCCATTTCCACCCTCAGAAATTGCGACCGAGATTCGGCGTTAAGACGAGGGAGGGAGGGGGAGAGATCGGAGAAGATCGGAGAGAGAGAGGGTTTTGAACGAAATGAAAATCGATTTGGGTTTGTCAAAACAAGACGTTTTGGGCAATCTGCCAAAACCAGGACGGTGAAGAGAGTATTTGTAGTCATTGAGGGGGAGGGAGACGTTGGAAACCTAGGGGAAAAAATATGACCGTTGGAGCGTGATTTGAAATTTGAAAATCGTCGGGAAAATAAGGAAAGAAATCAATTTTCAGTCGTGGACCTGCAGGAGACTGCCGCGTGTCACGTGCCCCACCAAGGATCGTCCGTGGGTTATTTTCCTTTGTGTCTCGGAACGAGGGCTTGGGCCTTCCATCTGGCATGGCTGTGAAGATATTCGGCCCAATTCAGGAAAAATTGTGTAGAATAGTGCATCAATTGTTGAAGTAAGAAGGGTTAATACCACAATTTTGTTATGAAATACATGAATGAATCTTCATTATATTTATCTTATCTAATGTACTTATTATGGTACATCTTCCTATACAATGAATGTTCATCTCCCCATCCAATACATGTATAATTCGAAATATTGATGTTAATGATAAGTACATCCTTGTTTCTTTATAAATAAGAGTTTAGTTTTTGTCATAGACATACTATGATATGCTAGAAATAAAATTCTCTCATTTGATTTTCTCTACGATCTTTAGTGTCTGATTTTCTCTACTCAATCTCTCTATTCTCTCTATTATATATTTGCAACGCAATATTTTCAATTTTTGTTTGTCATGAAAAACCTTAAATTTGCCAATTGTGATATATATATATATATATATATATATATATATATATATATATTATTGTCTCATAAAAAAACTCGAACTTATACCGGCGCGACAAATAAGACCTTGGATCAAATTGTAATATAAGGTATACATATCATGCATATGTAGGCTTAGGGTTTTTAGTGACAAAAAAAAAATTAGGAATATTTTTGTCGTAGTGGCAAGTTTTAGGTTTTTGGCGACACAAGAAAAAGGTGTCACGATGAAATAATTTGGGGCTTTTGATGATATTTGTCCAAGTAAGAAATTAAGAATTTGCTACTTATTTACAAATAATTCAAAAACCCCATAAACTGAAATCACCGACTTTTCAAACATGGTCGGTAGTTTTCAAATAAATGATAGTAGTTTTTCAAAGGTGTTAGTTATTTCTAGTATTACATTAGTAATTTTGTAAGCGCGCGAGCATGTAAAAACCATCTGAGCTAGGACAATCATCGCTATTTTGTAAACTCTTTAAGATGATACGTGCAATAATAAAACAGTGCCGTTTTGCAGTGATCAAGGCTCCTTTTTGTTTATGTACGGCTATCGAGCTAGAAAACCCGAAATGCCGAGGTACGTACAGTATGAGCTTTTAAGAATCCGATATGTCCTATTATCCTCAGTGACCTCCGGTCGGTCATTAGGACGAACGATTTTAATATCACAGGCTCGACACACTTCGTCAAATCAAACGACATCAATGGACAGCCTGTCGCCGCAATTTTTTCAAGGATTATCGTGAAATTCCAATGATCGACACAGAACTCAATTACAGGAATTTGAGGAGTTTCGAGTCGAACTGTACCGATATAACTGCACTTGTGCTCAGAACTCTGGCTGTTGAGAGCGGGGAAGAATGTATAGATACTCAAAGCACAGAAGATCCCATCAAGTGCTCCAAAATATAGTTCTGGAAACCCGAGTCATTACAGGGTCAGACTGCAAAGTTGGGGAGGGAGAAGCTATTTTGCTCTCATGAATCAAATAAGACTAATAGAAGATACAAGGAGATGAATCATTTTCCCCCCGGCGAACATACAAATGAACTACGGAAGCTACATCTTTTACCATATCAATTAGAACTTCGACGCCCGCCACCTATAACCTACCAACATCAGAAAACAGAGGACAACGAAATCAACCGATTGAAAGCGAAGTCGAGCAACATGCCACAGAAGCTTTGTATGGACAGTTAGAATTCATGTCAACATACCTGTGGCATATAGGCTGATAGCTAAGCAGGCTGTGACCATTAGGAGGCGTGGTCCCCCATCAGCACCGTGTGAGGTCGCTCTGTATAGAGAAATTAAATTCAGCACAGAAGAACCAGGTAACAGCTATTACTTGCACTTCAGGATTGCATATTGGTAGATAAATCATCGTCATCGATAATCATCATTGTGATAAATTCAGCTCAAGCATATCACCAACACTCTATCATAGAGCAACTTCTTCAAACAAAAAAATTATCAGATACCACATAAATGTTGTGATAAAAGAATTGAATGATTCACGTGGCAATTCAAAAAGATCTCAAGTAGTCAAGTCTCCAGTAAGTATGCAACCACATTTGTCAATTGCCAACACAAATTAAATGAAAGACAGCATAAGCCAATCAATATAATCTTAATGCCAAAGCAGTTTTAATTTTGGAGCTCGCTCTAGATCGAATTCAGCCATAGTAGTTACCTTGCTACAAGGCCTGAGACAGACTCAGTTTTAAGTCCAAAATTAAAAGGAAAGAGTGGATCGTAGTGCAAATCCCCAAAATTCATTGGGAGTTGATCCACAGATTTGAACCATGTCCTTGGAAGCTTTCCACTGAACCCATAGTCCCCAAAAAGAACATCAGCCACTCCCTGACCTTCAGTGCCCGGTAACCATGCTGCCACTAGGGCATCAATTGAAGATATATATGGTTCAATTACGAGAGGTCTTCCTGAAACTACGATGACCACACACTTCATAGCCTCACAGACATTGGTAATGGTGGTGGGACCGGGGTCTGCCATTGTAAGTGTCGTGCTATCTCCGGCAGTCTCTGCATAAGGGTGCTCACCCACAACAACAATAGCATAATCGAAATCAGTGGACTTAACAAAATCCTTATCAGGGTTTTCTTGGTAGACTACTTCTGTGCTCAAATCAACTGTAGAGTTTATGGCACTGAGGATTGTAGTTCCTGCAGCAGCATAAAAAAAAAACCATCAATACAAAGTTTCCCTTTTGTTGACTTCAAAGGAACCTGAAAGATTGTACTTCATGTATCCTTAGTAACTGAAAACCAAAAGGCCCAGAACAACAGTGCGTAACATCACCAGAGGAGATCAAGGCAGGACAAGGATTGTGCTCCAATAGTATGTAAACTCTGGACTAAACCAAAGAGTTTTCTTAATTTAACTTTAGGCAAAGATTAGACGACACAGTTATTAGTGTTCAAGTCTGCACAGAAGTGAACAATGCTAAATGCCCTCCTCAGCAAGTTCAGGCTTCAGTGATTATTTCTTTCTCCTTTCCCAAGAAGCCTAATGCCACCATTACCTTTTCCAACAGAACAAGGAAACAAAACCAAGGTATTTAAACAAATGAACTAGATCTTCACTTTACCATAATGCATAACTAGTCTGTCCAAATAAATCATCCACAAACTTTTTAAGCTTTCTTCATTGCAAAGCTAGCTGTTTAGATGCTTATCGTGCTGTCTCATTTCAAAAATAAAAGAAAAGACTTTAATTGTTCAAAAAGACGAAATGCCATGATGTTCTACAACCCTTATAGGTCAATATTGCATGAGAGAATATTTGAACCAATATGTGCAATTAGTCCTCAAATAGAACTGAAGAAGACACGAAGTAGTAGCAGTAGTACCTCGGGTGTAGTTATTTCCACTAAATCCTTGCCAGGTGATTGTCCATCCACCACACTGATAACCCAAATTATCAGCATGACTACCTGCAACTAGGATCTTCTTTGGCTTCTTTGGAAGTGGCAGTAAAGGATCAGTCTCATTTTTCCCATTCTTCAGCAGCACAAGAGATTTTCTCACAGCTTCCCTCGCCAACTCTCTGTGTGCCTGGTAAACTAACAGGACAAGTAATTATCCATGGTGATGTAAGTTAGCTTACTTACAATAGCAGTGGGAGCAAACAAAGAAATTTAAGCATATACAACTGAAAAAAGACAGTGGTTCATAGAATATGCCAAGTAAAATGCCCGATCCTTCGTAAAGTGTTTTTCATTTGCCTTAGCACCAAGCCACCCGCAGGTATATCTAGTACAGAAATTTGGAATGTTCATATGGAATAATAACTTCACTGACCTGGCTTCCAAGTTCGTTCACCAGACTAAGATCAGCCAGAGGATTTTCAAAGAGGCCCATGGTGAACTTGACAAACAATATTCTCTCCACTGCATCATCAATTCGATCCATAGGGATAACCTTCTCTTTAACTAGGTAAGTTAGATCATTAATAAATTCTGTAAAATTGAAAGGAACCATAACCTGTTGAAGACAAAACCAAGACTAGGTATTAACTACATTTGCTTTGATCTGAATATGAATTGTCAAATGACAGAGCCATCTCTAAAATGACAGTTGAGAAAATATCAAATAGCAGAAGAGAACCTAACCATGTCGATTCCAGCTAAAATTCCAGCTTCAACAGAATAGGTATAGTTTGCATGAGGGGGAGAAGTGATCCTGTCTATGCCTTGCCAATCTGAGATAACAAAGCCCTAAGATTCATCGAAATATCCAAGAGTAAGTGCTCGATATTCTGTGATGTAAATATTTTAAAATGAATTAATACACAACACCCGAGATTTAACCACCTTCAAAGGGATCGACTTTATATATTTTTTTTTAATAGCTGGGATCCACTGTCAACTACATCTCAATAAAGTAGGTCTTCCAAAAGGTAATGATGTGTAAATAACATGTCGCAGAGCTAGTTTGTGGCAGAATATGGGTGTTAATGAAGATATTTGGCAGAAAGGCATCTTGTCGGATAACTGCGATCAAGTGCATGGCAGTTTATGTTGTTCAGCGACCAAGAAGTTAACCATTCAAATATTTTATATATACAAGGTTTTGATGTTAGATGAGTAGCACTGATGGAACTAGAACATAAATAGATAGAACACAGGAGATATAGATGATGATTAGGCCATACATAGAAACAGATTGCTAGGCCATATACTTCTTAAGCATCAAGTTTGCACCGAGCTTGAAATATTTTTTTCAAGCAAATTAGTATATGATGGCTTAATTTCATATGAACAGAGCATGAAGAATGTAGGTTGGTGAGTCTAAAAGATGAGTACTGGAAAAATGAATTTTAATCGGACATGCCAATTTGATGGAGGATCAGCATTGAAAAGAACTTGCACAAACACTACAATGCTAGGAATAACAAAAGCAGAACTCTTTATGCACATCATGTGACCACCTAATGCCATATATAAACCTTTGTTCCCATCTCAGGACTCTTAAAATCCTTCGCCTGAGGACACAATCTGTTGAGCAGCACAAAATGCTGCTGTGTTGTGCTAATTATGTATATAGCTGAAACAATGCAGAGTGGATCCAACCTTGAATTTGAGGGTGTCCTTGAGGAAACCAGTAACTAGGTCACGATTAGCATGCATCTTTTCTCCATTCCAGCTAGAGTAAGAGACCATGACCGTTGAAACACCCTTAATTACTGCATCCATATAAGCAGGCATGTGGACGCTAAGCAAACCATGCATGTCAACAACAGTGTTGTTCTCATTGATCCCCTTGGTAGTTCCTCCATCACCCACAAAGTGCTTTGCACATGCTGCAACCTTGTTCCTGTGGAAATTTTGAAGTAAAAATCAAAGAGGAAACTCTTCCAAGAAAGACGATTTAATATTGACAACTGACAACAATAAACAAGAAAAGAGCAAAGTTGATGAGACTTCAATACTAAAGACAGCATTTCTTAGTAAAGATGGTGCCAGAAGATCAGTAGCGATTGACAAAGCGAGGAACTAATCACAGAGAAACATGACACCAGTTTTGGCAGATCAGAAAGAATGCACTTTTCAAGTTGCCCGGCGTGTCACTTATGGCATATCAGGTAAGCATCGGAAAATGTTGAACTGCTGAAAGAATATATCGCAATAACTCCATTGAAAAAAAGGTACCACCTAGACATATTAACTTAGCACATTACAATTTGAATCTGCAGTCTACACTAGAAAGTCATAGAGTCCATACTTTCCACCAACATATGGAACTCCTTTGCGAGAGCCAGAAGGAATATCTCCTTGTAATCCAGGTATAATCTCAGTCATTTGTCGCACAACTTCCTCATTTTCACTATAGCTTTCATAACACCTGCCCCACCTTGGATCTCTGCAAACCTATCACAATAGTTTCAAGAAATAAAATTCTGAAAGTCCTCTAAAGATGCTCTGAAAAGGCATATAGGACAACTTTAGAAGCATATATCGGATATGTTTTTGCTTAATTCTGTCAACATTTAGTTTAAGCTGCTTACAGCAATGCAGGGGGCAAAGACATAAGGAATCCCTGTGGCTCTGACTTCAAGGGCTGTGGCAGCACCAATCTTTCTCACCAATTCGGGGTCTCTGCACATGAGGTAATAATCGATGAAAAATTCCACTTAGATAGATCCAGAGAACCATTTTCAATGTTCTGGAGTAAATTGCATATCAGGTAAATATTTTGCCCTGACAGGAGTACAGGCAAGCAAGTTCGAACCGAATGATAGTGATTCAGATTACTAAACCTATTAAGTCAGAAGCTGGTATTTCAGAAATTGATATAACATTGATGCAGTACAAAATTGGGCAGGACACTATCTCAGAACTCTATACCACATCAGAAGCAATTTTTAAAGCTAAAACATTACAATACATGCAAGAAGCAACATTTTCTTTACCTTGTTGCACCAAGACCAATATTATGCGGAAAAATTGTGGCATTGTACACATTATTGTGCCCATGAACAGCATCTATTCCATATATCATTGGGATACCCAATCTACTGGACAAAGCACCTTTCTGATAGTCATTTATCATATTGACCCAATCCTCTGCACTTGCCTCTGGAAGTGGGGCGCTCCCACCACCACTCAGGACACTCCCTGCAACATGCCAAATGACATTTCAAGAGTCTGCCAATTGAACCTGTCAGTTTTATGGGACCCTTTCTTGATGTTAAGATGATGTCTCTGTGAAAGCTATAAATAGATACAAGTTATTGCATTAGTTATTTGCAAACTTCTCAGAGTTTAAATGCGAAAAAATATAGGTGGGGGGCCATGGAGTCAGTAACACATCATAATCACATCAACCAAAGAATTCAGTAGATGTTCTAGGTTATTGATGCCTCTAAAGCATCTAGAGTAGCATGACTTTAGGAGGCAGGGTCTTTGATGTACAAAATGCATGAAGTATGTGTAATTGGTGTAGCTTTATCTATGGTAACATCACATACAGATTTACTACAGAGAAACCATATCATGTGACTTCGAGGGATGTAAACTTCTGAAGAAAAAGATAAGAGGATTTTTATATTCCTATTCCTGATTGTCGTACTTATAACAAGGATTGCATGAGTGACAGTGGAAGGACAATTGTGCTTTTTTTCAACTCCAAGACAGAAGTCCTGCTTCTTTTATAACATTGAAATGAATTCAATTAATATGAGAGTCTAACTTATGGCTAGAACCCAGATTGTACATTCATATGTGAAAGAGGTTGATCACCCCTTGCGTCTCTTGTAGTAAAATAGAGACTTTGTGATCCCTTGCAAAATGAAACCAAAATGAA
Source organism: Eucalyptus tenuipes (assembly GCA_014182365.1). Lineage (NCBI taxonomy): Eukaryota > Viridiplantae > Streptophyta > Magnoliopsida > Myrtales > Myrtaceae > Eucalyptus > Eucalyptus tenuipes. Next base: position 26,828,272 of record CM024543.1, on the reverse strand, counting down.
TCATGTCCATGGCCGCATACATGAGTTGATACCGCTAGGATTTCTACCTGGACTAAAAGAATCAGAAAAAGATAAATACTCATTCACCACAAAATATTATCTCTATGACGGTCAGGTGGCCACCTATACACTGCACTGGATAACTGGAAATGAACGATTATTGTGACATAAACAAATTAAACTTCTAGATCATGTGCCCCTCACTCACATAACAGTAGGTCCAACATGCATGGAGCCCAGACATGAAATATATTGACACCTGATAAACTTTGCAATGGTAGGTCATTACTTAACGACCAAACTATTGCACCTTAAAAAAATGCAAACTTTATGGAACATATAGTAATCCAAAAACAAACCCACATACCAAGTGCCCCAAAAAGAAACACAAGAAATAAATAAAATAAAATAAAATAAAACGCACAAGCATAAGCAACGTTGAACTGTTCTATATACCAATCGAGTAGGTTTTCATGAAGTCGTAAGTCGCCACCACGCGATCGATCTGTGTCATCTGACCAATCTTCTCTTCCAGCGTCATTCCACTCAAGAGGTCCTTCACCCTTGCGGCCACCGGCTGCTTTGGGTCCTTGTACGCAACGTACTCCGCGGATTGAGCCATTACCGATGCCACAAACCACCATAGTGTGAGCACCCCAAGTGTTCGAAGAAAAGTCCCGCCCATCTCTCAGCCCACACCGCCCGATCCACTAGAGCCCTGGTTCAGTCCTACGTCACCCAAAACGGGAACCTCCCATCAGTTTCATTTCGAGGGAAACTGCCCTGTCCGGCTGCGCTGAGAGCAAATAGGCAAGAACACCTCAACAGCTCGCGACGGTATGCATCTCCCATCTCTCGTTAAGCTACCGTGCGCGAGTGAAAAAGGAAACATCTTTTCATAGCCCTTCTCGCCTAATCATGCTAAAGAAAAGCTTGAAGAATCCAAAAGGGTCGATCTACTATCCTATCCCCTGTTCTCGAGTACTATAAGCGAGAGCTAAAAAGACCACTTTCCAGATTCTTTCATCAGAGCAAAAAGCCACATTTGAGAGAGAGAGAGAGAGAGAGAGAGAGAGCTTACAGTGCAAAAGAAGAAGCAGAGAGAGAGAGATGCTTACAGCTGACTGAATGTGACCGAAAGGGAGAAGTGATGGGAAGGCACGTACAGCAAAAAAACGAGCAAAAGAAGTTAAACAAAAAGATGATGGTGAAGTGAACGCGTCGGATGCGACGAGAAAAGGAGAAATGGCCAGTGGAGAGAAAATGGTGACGGAAGTCTAGTCAAGTGAAGTGAAGTGAAGTGCGGGACGATATTGTTGTCCAAGTCTTTTCCGTGTTGGGTGGAAGTCTAGTCAAGTGAAGTGAAGTGAAGTGCGGGACGATGTTGTTGTCCAAGTCTTTTCCGTGTTGGGTGTGTTAGACTATACATATAATATTTTGATGCGGAAATTCAATAGAAAATAGTGATCTTTTGAACCACCGCCTGCGGTAGCTTAGCTGGATAAGAGCCCCCATAAAGTCTACCTTGGACAGGGGGTTCAAATCCCGCGGGATGCACGGGATCTTAAGCGCGACGTCGGGGTGGTGGGTCCTCCGCTAGCGTCGCTTCAGGGTTTACCCGCCGGCTGCCAGCTGTTCGGGGTTCCCTGGGCATAAAAAAAAATAGTGATATTTTGATCTTCATGATTTTCACAAATAGATGAAGACATACTTTTATCCATAGCATTACCCTTGATGATAATCGTTGTAGAAAATCGAAGAACTCGAAACAAAAGAAGAAATCCGATTTCTCTCCCTTAACCCACTATTCTTTAATGTATTTTATCGATGGAGGAGAGAATACCCAATTCCTTTATGTTATTGTTATTCATATGGGTGGAGAGAGGACTTGACTCTATTTGTACGTTCTTTGAAAAGGTGCCTTTTCAACTTTCATATAAGTCGCACCTCTTCGTTTTATTAGAGTCGCAACTTCACATAACCAATATTTAATTTACTTTATAGCATTTCAATAATTATTAAACCATATAATAAATCATATGATGTGGGCCACAATAATTCTTACAGGGTGGGCTACTCTGCCGACAATTCGTGGGAACGTGGTCGCGGCGAGCGGGAGGCCCTTTACTGTTCTATTCCAGTCCTCTATTTCTTCTGAATTCTCATTTTGGGCCCCCTCAACATCTAAGAATCCTATTTCCAAAAAGGGTCTTGAGCCATATGATATCGAACGCAAACACCACTTGACGTGCCCAAAAAAAAAATATATTTCTTTATTAAATCGAAGTCCTCTCCCGACTTTGAAAGAAAAACATAACAACCACATCATTGGATGTTTGTATTGCGTGGAAAGTTCTCTTCCAGGTCAATTGCTTAGGGTGTGTTTGTTTACAATTGTTTTTATTCCTCGAAACATAAATTTTTGTTCTTTTGTTCCAAATAACAAAAAAAGAACAGAAACGCGTTTGTTTACACTTTTGTTTCCGGGAACAGATTTGGAACAGAAATAAGAAATAGAAAAAACTTGTTTCTTGTTCTCGGGAACACTTCCGAGAAACACTTCCGAAAAACACTTTTTTCTTCTTATTTTCTTTTTCTTCTTCTTCTTCCTTTTGCCGATCACCGGCCTTGGCCATGGCCGGCGCCGGCGACCGGCCAAACGAGGGCCGGCGACCTGCCAAACGAGGGCCGGCGACCTCACCGAAGTGTCGCTAGCCCCCAGAGAGGCTAAGCTCGCCCAGCCATCGGCGAGGCTCGGCCCTGCTGGGCCACCTCCAAGATGGTGTCGCATGGCGGTGGCCCGGTGAGGCCAAGCCTCTCGCGTCGCCTGGGCGAGGCCGACCCTCGCCTAGCCAGCGGCGATCTCGCCAGGCCACTAGTGAGGCTCGGCCTCGCCCAGATCTGGCGAGGCCGAGGCTCGTCGGGGCCAGGTTGCCTCCGACGAGCTCGCCAGACATCGCCCGTTGTGGCCGGCGACCGGCCAAAGAGAAAAAGAAAAAAGGAAAAAGAAAGAAGAAAAAAGGGAAAATAAAATAAAATGTTAAAAAGTTAAAAGAAACAAAAAAAAATATACAAGTTTACTAAACGTGTTTCTGTTCGTTTTCAATTCTAAGAACAGAAATTTTGTGCAGTTACCAAACGCGTTCTTCTGTTCAAAAATTGTTCCTCGGAATAGAAATAATTTTTTCTATTTCTGTTTCTGAGAACAATTTTTGAACAAAAACGTTACCAAACGCGCCCTTTATTTCCGATTTGAACGCGAGAGTCGCAATTGCTCTAACATTTAAGCGATGCCACATGAAAAAGTGCAAGCCTTCTATGTTCAAGAACCTAGCGGCAAAATAAGTAATTACTTGTAACATGTGACACTACGATAGTAAAAGGTGAGCATGGTTTCAGTTAGAATACTAAACCGGTGGGAGTTGGTCCAATTATAGTTTCCAAGGTATGCAGATTATGTTCTAAATTCCAAAAATTATGGAATTTATTCTGACAGGTAGGTTCTAGGTTTTAGGTAAGTGGAACTTGAAACCTTAAACCTAGAACTTGAAACTTAGAACAAGTTTTGTGTTTTTTTCGTCTATGCTTCATATAATCCCATGTGCGATGATGAGTGTATAATCCGAAACCACTAATCTAAGTTTTCATTTTATAATCGAGACTTTTACTTTATTAATATTTAATATTTTTCGTGTGTCTAAATATAAGTTGTAAACAGTGGATTATAACAAGTAGTGATTATTAAATGTGATGATTTACTGTAATTTTTTAATTAATAATACAAGCGGAACCTAGGTAGATCCTAGAACTAATCATAGACACTGTGACAGGATAGGTTCCAAATTCTAGCTTTTGAAAAATGAGGAACTTGTTCTATGATCTAGATTCTAGGTTTTAAGTGGAATTTAAATGGAATGTGGAACTGGTCACATCTAACAAAACTATTTGGAAAAAGGAAAGCGAGTTCAGCCTTGTGCAGTCTATGTCTCACTACTATGTTATTGTCTAGTTAAGTGCCACGCGTGCCATCCTCCAAAATCACCCAATAACTTCTCAACGAGTTGGATTGGTGTTCATCACATTCCGGTTGTCATCGAGACGAGAATTGTCTATATATTTTAATGTTGGGTTCAGCTTTTGTTTATGGATTCTCTAATTCCCAAAGACTCGTGCAAAAAGCATGAGAGGAGTCATCCTCAAGTAGGGAATTTAAAATGGGAGGGATGGGATTGGCTTAGAGCACCAAAATGGGACATGTTGCATCGCCTCTCACGTAGGCGAGGCGTAGAGGCTAAATAAGGAACTTTGGGCTTTGTTTCTCGCAGAAGCAACGCATTGCCTTGTTGAATTTGACTCCAGAAAGCCATCACCGAAGAGACCGACCGAAGCAATCGACAGGGACGAACGCACGAAACCTATGTACGCCACAAGCATTACCGACATCGTCGAAAGAAGTATTTATACGGACCAACAGCGCCGAGCTAAATGTCTATCTTACGATCAAGCAAAGAGACGCACTACACAGATAACGATATTGATCGATAATCTTGGAGGGGAAGGAAATATAGGATACGTCAATGGCGACGAGGCCGAGAACGTCCGGGACTGTTGCTGGCAGGGTGGCGCAAGCCGTGGGAATTCCTGTGTATGAGGATTTCGAGCCCAGGTTCGAGTGGCAGGAGGAACCGACCGCGAATTTCTTGAGCATTTCTCTTCCAGGTTCTGCATATTACTTCCTTCTTCCTTTTCTGTATCTATCCTTGTTCTGCCATCAGTGGTTGTCCCCTCCCTTTCCTTGCTTTGCCCAATCCTGGAATCAAAGTCGAATTACATTTATGGTTCAATTTAGTCTAGTACGTGTGTCTTGATTTCTCGATTTCAAGGACGTGTCCTGAGATAATGAGATTCCATCGAGTGCAATTGGTTCGACCGACTGTGATGAAATCGAAATTTGTATGCGAATATGTTTGTACGCAGGTTTTGTGAAGGAGCAAGTTAGGGTCACATATAATGAGCGACCGCGAACTGTGAAAGTCCGCGGAGAGCGTCCTCTCGAGGCCAACAGATTCAGCCGTTTCAGCAAGGATTTCGAGGTCCCGGAGAATTGCAAGCCGGGGGAGATCAGAGGCAAGTTTGACGGCGGCGCTCTCGTCTTAACTCTGCCAAAGAAAACAATCACGCGAGTCCCTCCTAAAGCAGCACCGCCCCCAGTGACGGCGACCCAGAAACAATCTCCGAGCACTGAAAAAGAGCCAAAATCTCCTAAGGTTGATCAACAAAGTGTTCCCCCAAAGACCGCTTCAAGCGAAGACGTCGGGAAGAAGAAGAGCAGCGATGAGGTGGTCGCCGGCGCAAAGGGAGCCGTTGATCTGCCGAAACATCAAAAGGGTCAGGAAGATGCCCCTCCGAAAGCCACCTCAAGCAACGCCAGCGACCCAAATGCGAGCCGGGTCAAGCCTCAAGAAGCTGCATCAGATGCGAGGCCTGACCGTGCTGCTTATAGAGTTGATGTAGGCTTGCGAATTGTAGCAAAGGAGAAGGGCGACGGACCTATCGACAAATCGCCCAAAACCGAGAAACCCAAAGATCAACCGATTCCACGTGATACTAGGGGCAAAACATCCTCGCAGAACGAGGACAACGCGCAGAGAAACGGAGCGATATTGGTTTTGAGGAAGAACAACAGCGAGGCCAGATTGGATGATGATAGGCAAAGGCTCAGCACTGCAGAAGCCGTCTCAGGCAAGAAAGCGAATGAAACCGAGGATCTGGTGGGTGCTGTGAAGAGGGCAGTGAAGGGACTGACCGCAGGTTTGAACGAAGATAGGCAACTGGTCGTCAACATGGGGATGGCAGTTGTGGTGATTGTAGCTCTCGGGGCCTATCTGTCCTACAGATACGGATCTTCCCCAAGAGCCAAGAACTAGCTTCTATCGACAGCATATCGTCCTCAAATAAGAGAAAGTTACTCAAATGTCATCATCGGGTTCCTCATGAAATGAAATCCATCGTCCAGTCTCTGTGAATAAATCTCATGTTCAGTGAATTTTTAGTGAATTTAAACGAAGAAAGTGACATTGAACGACCTACATCAGCCATCTCTTTCGTTTAATCTTAACTGAGGATGAGCAAAAGCAAGACTACGGAAATCTCAAAATTTGAAATAATGAGAGTCACCACTCCAGATGGATCATAAGCACTGGATCGACATGAGGCACTTGCTCAAATTTCCCTGGTTTCACCTCGATCGAGCATTTCTAACATTTCTAACTTTTAGTTATCTAGACGATTCCAACATCATTTCTCTACTTCATACAATGGGAAAATTGGAAAGTAAACCAAAACAGTGGCACTGGTGCTAAGACCGATGAAATCCTTGCCCCGATCGACCGCATTGACTTCATTTCATGGTGAATAGACGGTGACTGCCATCTTCTGGTTAGCGAAGTCGCAGTGATACGAGCAGATTAAGTACCATGTGCCGGCGCTTCTCAATGTTATCTCGTCATTGCCACTTGTAAAAACCCCGTAGTTCGAATTTGTAGAGCATGTGTTGTACCCATTTGCATCGACAGAGACCACGTTATGAGAGGTGTTGTCATAGTGGAAAACTGTCCAATTACATGAATGCTTAGAACCAGTTCAGTCGAAGCCATAAGTAAGGAAAAAAATAGAACGAAGCTCCTATTCATACCATTGCCGTTATTCAATTTAGAAAATGACTATCTCATTTATCCAAATCTCAATCAAAGTACAATCTCAACAAACCATACATGATAACCGACATGCACTTGTCATTCGGCATTAGTAAGTGATGTCCATGCAGATTATATATGGAAACATGCCGCTTTAGCGAATTCGTGCTCCCATGCATTTCTGCTCTTATAATGACAACAGTAAAATCAATTACCTAAAACATCATTGACATAGAAAGTTTTGTCGGCGACCCATGACTCAGCAGCATAATCATAAGACCAGCCAGAATCGTCCCCTACATAATACGTAGCGGCATGGCTGAGGGACGGAAGAATCAACACCGACATCATCACTGCCGCCGCGACATTGAGAAAGCACTTTCCGAGGCGTGCCATTTCCGGGCTATTGTGTAAAGTGAAGTGTTTTTCTATGGAGACAAGGTGTTTCTTGTGCGTCTGTGTCTGTGAGGCTTGCTCATACATATACTATACGAGAGGGCAGTTCATTGTGCTTGGTGATTCCATGCATGGAGTGATTACGCATTGGAAAATGCTTTGGTTTACTCACCACGGCGATGAGATAAACAATGCAGAAATTGGCTCCAAGTGAGTCATCCTTTCTGTGGAAGGCGGTTGAGTCCCAAATCATAATTTGAAACAGTCAAATTCGAACTCTTTCAGTCTATAATGCGATCTAGGGACATGAGTCCAACTTCATTAAACACAAAGGGCAGGCATTGACGAATCTACGTACAGTGAGCTTACTAAAACTTGGCTCGATCAGTTTTCGTCAAGTCGATTCGGGAATGAGCCAACCTCAGTGCTGTAATGCTTCAACACAAGCTGTGCTTGCTCAAACCTTGCGGAGAAGTAAAAGAAACATGAAAACCGGGGCATTTGTGATGTCATATATTTGAGGTCAAGGCGAGTTTAAATTTATAGCTTAAAACTTGAGCATCAATTATGAAAGACCCTAAGTATCATGGTAGGACGAAACCTATTGATATAAAAAATAACTTCATCAAACATAAAATGGCATTGAACAAAGTGGTCCTATAATATATTTCAACCAATACGATGGTTATCAATCCATTCACGAAAGCTATTACTAGAGACGTATTCTTGACCTATAAAATGTCTCTAGGATTACGTAGAATATGACATGTAATATTGTTGAGGATCACTAGATTATGTTCATATACATTTATGTATTGTTTTTGTTTCTTTATAATGAATTGATGATTCATCAACTAGTAAAATTTGTCATGAGACTAGCACAAACACACATATTGCTGAAAGGTATGTTACCATGCAATGATTGGCTCACTGATACAAGTAATTACCTCAAGTGATATACTAAGCAATTTGAGAAAATATGTAGTATAGATGCTAGAAGAGCAAATTTAATACATACTATAATTTTGTGGCGTCTCGATTAGAATCAAGATAAGGTTTGTGATTTATATGTGATAAGACCGAATATGATAGTTCCACAATCGTGTATGCTTGATAAAAGCCGGATGAGTGTACTTAATTGGACGTTGTAGAAAGCGAGCTAAGATAATACTCGAGCTAAACATGTGTAGCAACTATTTTTAGGCTAAGTTCCATATAGTGAATATGTTTAATAAATGATATATGCTCTTATAGAAAGAGAAATCCACTACAGCGTGTAATTCATAGTACATGTGTTCTTCATTTGACCGATAAGGAAGGTGCGTAAAATTATCTCTATTTACTCATCATGTGAGTTTTTGAGGTAATTTATGAATTAGGGTGTGTTTGTTTGTGTTCTTTATTTCTGTTTATGAACAAAAATTCTGATTTTTTGTTCCTGGGAAAAAAAAAAAAAAAAAACAGAAACGCGTTTGTTTGCGTTTTTGTTCCAAATCTATTTTTGTTCCCGAGAACAAAATTGGAACAGAAATAAGAAACAAGAAAAACTTGTTTCTTGTTTCTGGAACAATTTTTAAGAACAAAATTTCTCTCTTCTTTCTTTTCTTTCTTTTTTTTTTTCTTCTTTTTTCTTTGGCCGGTCACTAGCCTCAGCCATGGCCGGCGACGTCGTCAAGGGCCGGCGACCTCGCCGGAGCGTCACCGACCCTCAGCGAGGCCGAGTGTGGCCGGCCCTTGGCGAGACCGCTGGCCCTCGTTGGCCGGTTGCCGGCCATGGCCGAGGCCGGCGACCGGCCACAAGCAAGAAAAAAATAAAAAATAAAAAGAAAGAAAAAATAAAAAAAAAAAAAAATATTTAAAAATTAAAAGAAATAAAAAAGAACACAAATTTACCAAACATGTTTCTGTTCTTTTTTTATTTCAGAACAAGTTTACCAAATGTGTTCTTTCGGTCAAAAATTGTTCCCCGAAACAGAAATAGTTTTTTCTATTTCTGTTCCGGGGAACAATTTTTGAAACGAAACACAAACTGTTGTACTTTAGCTGGTACGTCCATGATGGGGTGCGATTGGAACGCACCGTTTCGTCTTGATGCGTTACAATGGAAAGACACCAATGGAGGGATACGAAGGGAGACGTATAAAAGCCTCCCGAACACAACCGTTGGACTAGTTGGCAAAACATTCGCACCAAATTTCCTCTCCATTTCCATCAAGGCGTTCCACTTCATCTTTGCAAGAACAATTGGCATTTACGCTGTGGAAATCGGGTGTTTTTCTTGTGATTGCATCCAGACTAACGTGAGGGAGTGTTGTTCGTGTTTCATCGGCAATTCAACGTTCGTTCCGGGGCTATTTGCTGTTTGTGCATCGGAATCAGGTAAGTCGTCTTCCGCCGACTTGAATTCCAACATTGGTATCAGAGCCCGGTCGTGATTTATGCCTTGTTTTTCATTGAATTTTCCCGTTTACCATTTGATATTGAGATCAAGAGTATGAAATCTACACTTTGTTTGGATCTCTCGATAGTCGGAATTGCCATATGAAAAACTCGAAATCGAACCGGAGCGAAGAACGGGTTCGGGTCGCGTGCATCCGTGAGGTTTTGGCCGTTTTCGAATTATTTTCTTGGCCAAAATCAACTTTTGAATATACAGGATGAAAGTACTCGTCGAGACGAGTCCGACAGTGGTTCGAGCGTGACCGGAGAACGCTTGACGCGCCTACACGCGCGGCCAGAAGCCACTGCGCGTGGACCTCACGCGCCTGAGGCGCTGGGGACGCCAGCGCGTGCGCAACACGCGCCGGTCGGTGAACCGACGCGTGCGCGTCACGCGCGCGTTGCGCGGTGCGACGCGACGCTTGATGACGCCACGATGGCGTCGCGATGACGTCATCCAACGGTCGGTAACCGCTTGGATGACGTCATCGATGACGTCAGCGCGCTCTGGCCGGCCGCGGCGACCCGCCCGACCCGACCCGGACCCGAACCGACCCGAGATCCGACCCGATTGACCCGACCGTTGACCGGTCAACCGGTCCAGCGGTCAAACCGGTCGGACCGGTCAACGGTCGGACCGGTCACCGGTCGGTCCGGTCACCGGTCGGACCGGTCGGGAGCCGTTTGGCTCGGCAGCGCGTGCGCCACACGCGCCGCGCACTCAGGCGGCGCGTGGGGGCGCGTGTGAGGTCCGATTGGAGCGTGGTTGGAGGCGTTGGGTTCGTATGGATGTGCTCTACACTGTGGTATAGTTATTTTTTAATTTTTAATTTTATAAATGTACGAAAATGCGTAGGAAACCCTAAGTACGCGTATTTTTTGGGGTTTAATTCAGTCTATTCATTTGTAGCTTGTATTTTCTTGTGATTTAGGAAATACAGTAGCTAGCTTGTGTGCAAATGATGTTATATATACTGTGTAGAGCTTGGTTCAATGATATGATGTATATATTTTAATATACTTGCAATTTTCTAGTTGCTGGAAAATTAAAACAATGGTAGGAAATCCATTACATGTTAAATTGCATTTTTGATTATAGTTAAAGCATGATTGTTGTTTACACGTTGGTTATTATCATGCTATGTTTTTGTGTTAATGAAAAATATAGAAATTACACAAGGTCATGTAATTATTTTTCCTAGTGGGAGTTCATAGGTTGGTAGAATTTGAGAGAGTTCTCACCTAGAACTTAAAATTTGCGCAAATTAAACTAATTAATGATAATAGAACAATTGTACATAGAAGTTGATTGGGAACATAATGAACTTTTGCCTCTGTGTCTTTTGTTGAATTATCATTAATTTAGTTTGTCTTTGCTGCAAATTAAATATGTGTGTTACTCGTAATGTGTGCTAGTATTGATTCTGCGTTTATTATGTCAATGTGATATAGCAATTGATTATGGCATCGGCATCCAAGACCATTGTGGCTGACCTCAATAAGGGTGAGAAGCTGAACGGTGACAATTATGATATTTGGCACCGAAAGGTTCAGTATATCCTTGAGGAGCAAGAGGTTTTGGAAACCCTCAACCACACCATGGATGAACCCGAGCATGGAACTTCAGCTCAACACGGGAGAGATCTAGAAGCTTATCAAGCTTGGAAAAAGAAAAATAGCATTGCTCGCATTACATTCGAGCTGTATGCAAGATGATCTCATGTGTGAGTTTGAAAGTTATGATAAAGCTCAAGCTATGTGGGTTGCCTTGAAGGATAAGTTTGGGGGTACATCGCCACTAAGGCGAGGAGACTCACCATCAAGTTTGACACATTCCGAAAGCGCCCAAATGTAACGATGAGGCAGCATCTTCGGGAGATGTCAAACATGATTCGTGAGCTGAGGACGGCAGGTCACTCTCTTACTGATGAACAGCAAGTTCAGGCTGTTATAAGGTCTCTTCTTGACAATTGGGAGCATATGAAGATCAATATGACGCATAATGAGAATATTGTCACTTTTGATGATATAGCGCGTCATTTGGAATTAGAGGATGAGCGCCTAGAGGCTGCGAGATCCTCTACCCATGCTTATGTTGCTGAATCGAGTTCGCGCAAAGTTTCGGGCTTTAAGCGCAAAAGGAATTCTCAATTCAACAACAAAGGGAAGAAGGCGATCAGGCACCTAAGAGGGCTAAGACCTTCCGATGCAAGAAGCGTGGTGGGAAGAAGGACAAGGCCAAGATTGAGTGCTACAATTGTGGCAAGATGGGTCACTTTGCTCGTGAATGCACCGAGCCGAAAAAGGTACCCTATTACTCCATTACTTTGTGTAATGCTTTTGTTTCTAGTCTTGTAATGCTTGCTGAATCTCATCTAATATGGACTGTAGACTCGGGAGCAACGGACCACGTAGCTAGAGACCGAGAAGCATTTGTGGAGTATCGTCGGATACCGTCTGGAAGAAGATGGATATATGTTGGGAATAACTCAAGAGTTGAAGTGAAGGGTATCGGCACATGTAAATTAATCTTACGTGGTGGTCGAAGCCTATTCCTGCATGATGTCCTCTATGCTCCGGATATTCGACGAAACTTGGTCTCCGTAGTTGTTCTTCTTAGCTTAGGTTATGTATTGAATTTTCATGGTGATTGTGTTGACATTTTGTATGGAACAGTCTATTATGATTCAGGTCATGTATCGAATGGTTTTATGGTGTTAGACATTGACTATGATCAATACAATATTAATGTCGATGGTTGTTTTTCTCTAATTGCATCTTCTAGTAATGTTGAGATTGATGCAAATACTTGGCATGCTAGATTAGGTCACATTGGGTTGCAAAGAATGCAAAGATTAGCTAGAGAAGGCCTTTTAGGGTCACTCACTAATGTTGATCTACCCGTATGTGAACATTGTCTAGCGGGAAAAGCAACTAGAAAACCATTCGGTAAAGGGACTAGAGCTGAATTTCCATTGCATCTCATACATTCGACATTTGTGGTCCTTTGAATGTGAGGGCGAGGCATGGAGCCTCATATTTCATCACTTTCATAGATGACTTCACAAGTTTCGGTTATGTCTTTCGATCTCCCATAAGTCGAAGCATTAGACTGCTTTAGACGATATATAGCGATGGTAGAGAATCGTTGAACAAAACAATAAAGGCATTGAGAACCGATCGTGGACGTGAGTATCTATCGGAGCAATTCAAGGCTCTTTGTGATGAAAAGGGAATTGTACGACAATTGACTATTCGGTACTCCACAACAAAATGGGGTAGCCGAGAGAAGGAATAGAACCCTATTGGAAATGGTTAGGTCTATGATGGCGCAAGCAAATTTACCTATCTCCTATTGGGGAGATGCGTTAATGGCTGCTGCCTATATACTTAACCGAGTGCCCTCAAAATCGGTCACTTCCACCCCTTATGAATTATGGACTGGTAGGAAACCAGACTTGAGTAGTCTACGTCCATGGGGATGTGCAGCTTATGTTCATGATTCTTCCCATAAACATGGCAAATTAGGCCCTAGAGGGAAGAAATGTATCTTTATAAGATATTCGAGCACTCCAAAGGGTATGTGTTTATAGGTGAACAAGCTGATGGAAGTGTGACCGAAATGGAGTCACAAGATGTCACGTTTTGGAGAACGACTTTCCTAGTAGAGGTGAGATTGATAAGGACTTCCAATTATATGAGATGGAAGATCCCGATAACACACCCACGATGTTGTAGAGGGAAATGAAGATTTACCTCAACACACAAGACCTAGTGGGAGTCTTTGCATCGCCCGATGAATTGAATTCAAGAGAAATTCAATTGCATAAAAGTAATCGTAAAAGTATTCCCCGTCGTCGTTTTGAGATTGAAGGGGAAGCATTTATGATTGCTCAAAAGGACGATGTTGAGCCTAAGACTGTTCAAGAGGCTCTCTCATCCCTCGATAAGGAAGAATGGAGAAAAGCTTTGGAAGATGAGATGGAGTCAATGAGGGCAAACCATGTCCGGGACTTGGTTGATCTACCACCCAATCGTAAGGCCATTGGAAACAAATGGATCTTCAAGATTAAGCATAGGGCGGATGGATCCATTGAAAAGTATAAGGCTCGCCTTGTGGCAAAAGGTTATACTCAACAAGAGGGTATAGACTATGATGAAACTTTTTCACCGGTTGTAAGGTTTGCCTCAATACGCCTTATTCTAGCCATCGTTGCACATTTGGACCTTGAATTACATCAAATGGATGTAAAGACGGCATTTCTCAATGGAGAACTAGATGAGAAAATTTATATGAAACAACCAATAGGTTTCATAGCTAAAGGTCAAGAGCATAAAGTTTGCAAGCTTCATCGCTCAATATATGGCCTTAAGCAATCATCTAGACAGTGGTATCTTCGTTTTCATCGAGCAATAATAACTTTTGGTTTTACGATGATCGAAGAAGATCACTGTGTATATGTCAAGCGGTCCAAAGATAAATTTGTGATTTTATCACTTTATGTGGACGATATTCTGTTGGCTGGAAATGACAAGGTTTTGGTTATCACCATAAAAGAATGGTTGTCCTCCAATTTTGAGATGAAGGACATGGGAGAAGCTGCTTATATATTAGGAGTTAAGATCGAAATAGATCGATCAAGGAAACTCCTTACTTTATCACAAGTCTTATATTATGAAGATTCTTGAGCGTTTCAATATGCAGCATTGTAATCCCATTGATACCCCTGTCATGCAAGGTGAAGGCCTAAGTCGAGCTGTGTCCTAAGACTCCGAAGAAATTAAAGTGATGGAAACTGTTCCTTACGCTAGTGCGGTCGGAAGTTTGATGTATGCTATGATGTGTACTCGACCCGACATATGTTACGCCGTGGGATTGGTGAGCCGATATCAATCAAATCCCGGTCAAGCACACCGGAAAGCAAAGTGAAGAGGATCCTGAGATACTTGAAGGGCACCATGGACTATCGACTTTGTTACCAAGGGAATGATTTACGTCTATTAGGCTATTCAGATGCCGATTGGGGTGGAGACTGGATGAGCGTAAATCGACTTACGGATATGCGTTCTTGCTCAATGGAGGTGCGATTTCTTGGAATAGCAAGAAACAGACATGCACGGCCTTGTCTACGATGGAGGCAGAATTTATTGCATGTTCTGCGCCGGTGCAAAGCAAGAAGCAAGTATGGCTAAAACGTTTCTTGGAAAATTTAGCCACCTTGTCACCTTTGAAGTTCCAAGACCGGTGACGGAGTTTATTGCGATAGTCAAGCAGCCATTGCCTATGTGAAAGATCCCAAGTATCATGGAAGGACGAAACACATTGACATAAAGAACAATTTCATCAGAGATATTATAGCGCAAAAAGAAATGATCTTACAATACATTTCAACCAATAGAATGGTTGCTGATCCATTTACGAAGGCTATTCCTAGAGACATATTCTTGACCCACGAGATGTCACTAGGATTACGTAGAATGTGATGTGTTATTGTAGAGGATCATTGGTTTATGTATTTGTGGACATATGTATTGTACTTGTTTATTTATTAGTGATTTGATGTTTTATCAATAAGTACAAATCCACTATGAGACTAGTACAAACACACATGTATTATTGAAAAGTATGTCAGCAGACAATGATTGGCTCACTCACACGAGCAATCGCCTCAAGTGCTTTAGAGAGCACGTTGAGATGAGACGTTATGTACAAATAAATGCTGAAAAGCAAGTCTGGTACATAAAATTTGTCGCCTTGATTGGGGTCAAGATGAGGTCTGTGATTTGTTTATAACAAGACCGAACATGATATTCCCACAATCATGTATGCCTGAAAGATGCCGGATGTGAGTACTTAATTGGGCGCTATAGAAAGCGAGCTGATATAGCACTCGGGCTAAACATGAGTACGTGAGAATCACGTGACTATGTTTAGGCTAAGATCCGTATAGTGGATATATTTGATAAATGACATACGCTCTTATAGAAAGAGTAATCCACTATAGCATGTAATTCATACTACATGTGCATTGTACGACCAATAAGGGAAGATGAGTAAAATTATCCCTATTTACTCATCGTGTGAGCCCTTGAGGTAATTTATAATTTACCTCAATTTTTGTGCCCTATGTTACTTCTGACTATGTTCTCAAAGTGAAAGATCAATGTTGCTACTTTATCATGTTACGGGCGGTCATGAATAGATATGGCCTATGGGACGTGTCTAGGAAAGCAGTTGTTCTGAAATTGAGAGAGACATGAGTGCGAAGGAAGACTATTGTTGTTTTACATCTATCACATGTATTTACTGGTCGACCAATTATATCGCCCTATGTGGTTGTGGATGTAATTGTAAATACCTGGTGTTTTTGAGAATAGTCAAGTATAGCCTTTAAGGGATAGATATACTTGGACCTGATGTAACAAAATATGTCAGGGGGCCTTTGTGAGACATCGATTGTTTATTTCTTTTCGAGGTTGTAGCCATTATGTCATCCCTAACGGGTGCATAATTTGAGCTCCCAAGTGCAGGTGTACTCACCGGTCGCACGGCTTATTTGCCGTATAAATTGTTTTGTAAAGTTGATAAATGTTGAATGCCTTATATTCTTGATAGAGCGCTATCAAGCCCATCATGTCCGAGTGGGAGATGTTGTACTTTAGCTGGTACGTCCATGATGGGGTGCGATTGGAACGCACCGTTTCGTTTTGATGCGTTACAATGGAAAGACACCAATGGAGGGGTACGAAGGGAGATGTATAAAAGCCTCCCGAACACAACCGTTGGACTAGTTGGCAAAACATTCGCACCAAATTTCCTCTCCATTTCCATCAAGGCGTTCCACTTCATCTTTGCAAGAACAATTGGCATTTACGCTGTGGAAATCGGGTGTTTTTCTTGTGATTGCATCCAGACTAACGTGAGGGAGTGTTGTTCGTGTTTCATCGGCAATTCAACGTTCGTTCCGGGGCTATTTGCTGTTTGCGCATCGGAATCAGGTAAGTCGTCTTCCGCCGACTTGAATTCCAACACAAACAAACGCACCCTTAATTACCTCATTTTTGTGCCATATGTGACTTGTGACTATGTTTTCGAAGTAAAATATTAATGTTGCTATTTTCACGAGTTATTGGAAGTCATGAATACATATGGCTTTTTGGGACGATTTTGGAAAAGGAGTTGTTCTAAAATGGAGAGAGACGTGAGTGCGAAAGAAGATTATTGTGATTTTACATCAATCACATGTATTTGTTGGTCAACCAATTATATTGCATTATGTGGCTTTGGATATAATGGTGAATACATGATATTTTGAGGATGGTCAAGTATAGTCCTTAATGGATAAGTATATTTGACTAATGTAACAAAATATGTCCGGTCCACTATGAGACATTATTTATTTATTTCTTTTTGGAATTTTAATTGTTATGTTATTCTTAATTGGTGCATAGTTTGAGCTCCCAAGTATAGGTGTACTCATTAGTCGCACGGCTTTTTTGCCATTATAAATTTTTTTCAAAATAGATGAATGATGAGTGCATTATATTCTTGATAGAACATCATCAAGCTCATCATATTCAAGTGGGAGATGTTATGTTTTGACAGTTCGTGCATAAATGTTTGTGTCCAAGAGGCACCATTTGCCCTGTTGGGGTGTGTTTGAGAGACACCCTCTGAAGAGGTGGGGGGATTTATCTCATAAATAAATAAGGCAAGTTAAAATAACTTCTCCTAACTCTATCCAAAAAAGGAGAAATGAACGAATAGAGAAACTTACGTTCTCTTCTCCATTAGAAAACACATGAAAGGCTTCCATTATCATTTTGGGAAGGCTATCGACATTAACGTTGTGGAATAAGAATATTTTTCTTGTGATTATATTTGGACAATTATGAAGTTGTAGATTCGTACCTTGCTTGCTAGTGATTCAACCTATAATCTCAGGGAATTCTCTTGTGTGCATCAAAGGTTAGTCGATTTCTTCTCTGACAATATCTTACAGTTTCAAAGGAGATCGATTACATTCATTTGTTGATTCATTGTGAGAAGATACATTGGTTACCTATGACTGCAACTATGTAATTACATATTAAAAATCAGTTCATTGATAACCAAAGAAACATTATGAAATCCATTGTGATGTTGTTTAAATTAGTAACCACACTGGTAAAGTACATAACATATTAATTCCTTTGCGCGTCGGTAAACTCATAGTAATTTACTAACGACACTTGTAAAGTTTGAAAAATGTTGGTAACCTACTTATTTGGGAATATTAGAATAGAAGTTCTATCAACTTCGTGCGCTTGAGCTGTAAAACTTTCAGTTCGTGCATTCAAATCTTTAAAACTTTCGACTTCGTGCGCTTCAGTCTTTCCACCAAGTTGACAGTTTCAAATGTAAAAAGATGCAAAGATGGTTTTTCTTTCCTAATGGAACTTTGCTTCTGGACAAAAGCGAAGTCAATTTGTACGCTACATCTGAAAATTTAAAAAAATAAAATTTTAAAAAAATAAAAAAATCAAGAACAACGTGGCGAAGGGCATCTCTAACAAGGTGATTGTTATATATGAGCTTCATGAGCTTCAAAAATACAGTGACAGGAAAAAGAAAATAGTTGTAAAATTAACAGATTCAAGGGTAAGCCTTCTTTTGTTAAGGCAAAGCACTTGGAGCATTTTATCGAGACTTTCTGCAAACCAAAATGCCTTGACATCTACTGCGTAGCGGGCACCGATAAATCCTTGCCCCGACTGGCCGCATTACGGAGTGTGATAGACGGTGACTGCCATCTTCTGGTTAGCGAAGTCGCAGTGATACGAGCAGATGAAGTACCATGTGCCGGCGCTTGTCAGTGTTATCTCGTCATTGCCACTAGTGTAAATCCCGTAGTTCGAGTTTGCTGAGCATGTGTTGTACCCATTTGCATCAACGGAGACCACGTTCTGATAGGTGTTGTCGTAGGTGAAAACTGTCCATTTACACGAATGCTTAGAACCAGCTCAGTCGAAGCCATTAGTACAAAAAGATATAACGACACTCCTGTTCATCCTATTGCTGTTGTTCACGCGAAAAATGGCTATGCGATATATCCCAATCTCAATCAAAGTACGATCTCGACAAACCATGCATGATAATTGACGTGTGCATAGTCGTTCGGCATCAATAAGTGATGTCCATGCAGATTATGGATGTAAACATGCCGCTTTAGCAAATTCGTGGTCGCATGCAATTCCTACTCTTATAATGACAACGGTAAAATCAATTACCTAAAACATCATTGACATAGAAAGTCTTGTCGGCAGCCCACGAGTCGAGATCAATATTATAAGACCAGCCATATGTGTCCCCTACATAATACGTAGCGGCATAGCTCAGGGACGGAAGAATCAACACCGACGTCATCACCACCGCCGCAACATTGAGAAAGCGCTTTCCGAGGCGTGCCATTTCCGAGCTATTGTGCAGAGTGAAGTGCGTTTCTACAGAGATAGGAAGGTGTTTTGTGTGCGTCTGTGTCTGTGTCTGCTTGCATTTATGGGAGGGCAGTTCATTGTACTTGGTGATTTCATGCGCGAAGTGATTACGCATTGGAAAATGCTTTGGTTTACTCACCATGGCGATGAGATAAACAATGCAGAAATTGGCTCGAAGTGAGTCGTCCTTTCTGTGGAAGGCAGTTGAGCCCTAAATACTAACCTGAAACAGTCTAATGCGATTTAGGGACATGAGTCCAAGTTCATCAGACACAAAGGGCAGGCATTGACGAATCTACGTACAGCGAGCTTACTCAGCCTTGGCTCCATCAGTTTTCGTCGAGTAGAGAATAAGCCGACCTCAAGCGCTGTAATGCTTCAACAGGAGCAGTGCTTGCTCAAGCCTAGTGGTATTGACAACGTTGTATACTTGAGGTAGAGGCGAGTCTGAATTTATAGCTTCAAACTCGAGCTTCAATTATGATCAAATCATGTTTTGACTTGTAAGAAGATCAAGTAGCTTGGCTTGATGCTAACAAGAGGACCGAGCTTTAACTCTTGTCAAGGTCGAGTTTGAGGGGTACTTCGTCCTATGTTTGGACTCTGAATTCATGATTTGACGCGTATAGAAGGTCGCTAATCGAATGATGACATGACTTTATTAGCAAGAAACTATAAAGAATTTGATGAAAGTTATGATTAGCCCTTGAAAGATTGCAACTGAATCCGCAAAATCAATGATTTCAGTTAACGAATTTTACTAATGTGGAGATTCAAATTGTCAATATTCTTGTTGTACTCATTGAGTTTTCGGGAGTATTGTCCAAAAAGTCCTAAACCTATTGAAAATTTGCCAATTTAGTTTATTCAGTCAATTTTGACCGGAAATCATTGACGTGGATATTAGTAATCTTCTGTGATATCGTCAGTGTTAATGTGAATAATTTTTCTAATTTTTATTATTTATATTTATTTTCCTTTATATCTTCGCTCACCGGCCATAAACGATTCACCTAGTCTGGGTGAGGGCCTTTGCCGATAGCACTACAAAGGCCTTGTGGGAGGCCATCATGGCCTTGTTGCAATGTTGGTCATGGGCAAGGGCCTTAGA
The DNA here is from genome assembly GCA_014182365.1 of Eucalyptus tenuipes. Lineage (NCBI taxonomy): Eukaryota > Viridiplantae > Streptophyta > Magnoliopsida > Myrtales > Myrtaceae > Eucalyptus > Eucalyptus tenuipes. The sequence goes on along the minus strand of CM024543.1, from coordinate 26,808,154 downwards.
GGCCCCATTGGCCACGGACAAGGTGGCCCTTACCCACAGTTTACGAGGATGCGAAGGTCAACGCTAGATCTAGGTAAGGGCCACCTCATCTACGGCAGCGGGGCAGTGAAGGCCCTCACCCATGATTGGCGAGGCTGTTAAGGCCTTGCCTCGGGCCGTCAACAACAGCCGAGATGGCCCTCACTTAGTCTAGGCGAGGTCTTTGTAGTCAACGAGGGTTGCTAGTGACCTACTACACAGTGAAAATATAGGTAATGGATTCGACTTATCCCTAAAGAATGCCAATCATGGGTTATACCCTATGTAGCACCGACACGCGACACGCGACACGCGACACGCGACACGACACGACACGACACGACACGCGACACGTCATTTCTCAAAAAGTAGAGATTTCCGACACGTTCCGACACGTTAAATATTAAATAAATATTTTTATATATACATATGATTATTTCAAAATAAAGAGTAGAGTCAATTTATTTAAATAAATTTATAATTTTTCATGGTAATCATAATTTATTATTATTCAACATTATTCATCTTTTTTCTTTTTTGAAATCACCCTCCACCCTTTCCCTCCAAAAAAGAAAAGAAAAAAAAGGACAAATCCCACCCAGAACGAGCATCCCATTTTAATTTATTTTTGGCTCTTCATGGCACCATCATCTTTTATTTTTATTTTTTCTGCTCTTCCTTGAAAACCCAAACACTAGCTACCTATTATTTCTCCTAGGCGTGTCCTCCGTGTACACGGTACCTCATTTTTAAATTTTTTTCTGCCCTCCTTGGAAACCAAACCTAGCTGCCTCATCCTCCTTTGACTCCTCCTTTACGGCACCCCCCCTCCTTGGAAAACTAAATCGTAGCCTCCTCCTCCTTCTGTGCTCATCCTCCTTGCACGGCGCCCATTCTTTATCTTTTAGAAACCCTTCAAGAGCAGGCTTGAAAACTCTCGGAAAACGGCCGCTCCCTCCTCCATTGCACGATCCTCTTCCTCTCAATCCCTACTCTCTCTTGGTCACCTCGTTGCAGTTGCTCGCTGCCTTGCCTCTGGTCTTCTCTCTTTTGCGGTCGTAGCCTTGTCTCCGGTCCTCTGTCGCGGCCATCTCGGTCACCTGGTTCTCTCTTCCTCCAGCCTTCTCTCACAGTCGCGGCCTCACTGCTGCTGCCTCGCCTCCGCAGCCTTGCTTCCTCTCCCTCGCCTCGTCTTCACCCTCCATCGCCAATGATTCACTCTTCCTTCACGCTTGCAGATCCGCTCTAGAAACCCAGCCTCTTGCTCGGACACGCTCCGACTCGCGTGTCGAGAAGAGTTGACCACGTGTCGGATTTTTCGACACGTGTTGACCGCGTGTCCGAGCATGTCGGAGCGTGTCGGACATGCCGACACGTGTCCGACACGACACGGAAGGTTCCCGAGCGTGTCCGTGCTTCATAGGTTATACCTCTATATGGCATCTCCTAAAATGACATGAATTTTTCTTCTATTTATCCATAGAGTAACAGTAAAAAATTATAAAAAATTATCTACTTAAGCATCGATGATGCAATGTAGGACGATTGCTTTCTACTTTAGTGATTTCTGGTCAAAATTAACCGGATTGACAAATTATCAAAAATTTATGGTTCAATTGGCAAAATATAAAGATTTAAGATTAATTAACCAAAGAGCAATGAGTTCACGATTTTGTGGACAACTTTCTCCAGAGTATTCACCACATACAATTAAGGTACATTGCACCTTTATGCATGCTATTCTGACATTCCCCGTATGCCAAGGCATTATCTTTTACTTGTACCCTTAACGAGAAGAATGAACATTTTTCTCATTTTCCACGAGTTGATTATATCCAACTGAATCACCATCGAGGGCTCAACTCACTCGACTTGACGAAAACTTTGATGAACAAACTACTGTTGAAACTACCTTTTCTATCGCTGTGTATGGTAGCACGAACGTCTGTAAAATCCCATATGAAAGGACTGATCAGTTCTGCCATTGTGGACTTAAAAAGTCGTGGTATCACGATTGATACAGTGAGAATTAGGCGATGGTTTGCTTTCCCTGTATTTCTAAAACATTTCCCTGGTTTCTCTTCACTCGAGCTTTTCTAATTTGATCAAGGACTTGGGACAACGGAGCCAAAACTACATGAGAACTTACCGTTTACACTTGAGAGGCAATGCTTTAAGCCGGGGTGGCTTTTTCATAGCCAAAATCATGAACAAGATGGGGAAGGGCAACGTTAACATAGTGAAATTATAATATTTTTTGACAAATGCCGTGTTTGTTTCACGGAAAATGAACGATTTGCAAGACTTTTTCCTAAAATGATGGTTTGTATCGTTTGAAATAATTAGTCAATAAAAAATATTATCATTATCGACAATGATTTATGTTTAAACATTTTCATAGACAATGAAAATATTTCTTGTTCGTTCATTTTGGGAGCGAAAGATGCAATCATTTTTAAGAAAATATTTTCTAAATTATTTATTTTCCGCGAAACAAATGGACTCTACAAGTTCATGAAATGTGAAAAAAATTGAAAACAGGATTAATCTCAGTTCTCCTTCTGGTTCATGATCCAGATGCATACAGAGGAAGAGGTGGTAGATCGATGGAAGGAAGGATAACTAGACCTCTACGCAAAGCACTCAAAGCATTCTGTAGAGGCCATTACACGCCTTTGTGAGACAATCCCACTTCATACTACGAGAAAATTGGAAATTTAACACACCAAACGAAAGGGCCGTAAGAGTAACCTCCAGGACTAAACAGACCAAAACACCTTGAGATCTACCGTGTAGCCGGTGCTAATACTGGTGGAATCCCTGTCTCGGTAGACCACATTGACGTCGCTTCACGATGAATTGACGGTGACCGCGATCTTCTGGTTGGCATAGTCGCAGTGATACGACCATATGAAGTACCAGTTGCCGGCTTCGGTCAGTGTTATTTGGTCGTTGCCACTAGTACAGCTCCCGTAGTTTTTTCTTCGTTGAGCATGTGTTTGTTCCCGTTTGCATCGACTGAGATCACGTTATGCTGGGTTTCGTCGTAGGTGAAAACTGCCATTCGCAGGAATTCTCAGAATCAGTTCAATTCGAGCGGTAAGCACAAATAGATATAACGACACTTCCATGAATCCTATCGCTGTTATCAAGATAAGAAAATGGCGTTCTCATCTATCCAAATCTGAATAGAAGTTGATGATCGAGACATGCGTAGTCCCCAGGCATTAGTAAGTGATGTTCATGCAGATCATACATGTAGATGCGCCGCTTTAGTGAAAACGTGCTCAAATGCATTTCCAACTCTTATCATCACTATAGTAAGATTTATTACCTAAAACGTCGCTGACATATAAAGTCTTGCTGGCAAACCATGAGTCAAGGTCAACATTGTAAGTCCAGCCATCCTGGTCCCCTACATAATATGTAGCGGCATGGCTCGAGGATGGACGAATCAGCAGTAACACCATCACCGCCGCCGCGACATCGAGAATGCGCTTTTCGAGACGTGCCATTTCTGAGCTGTCGTGCTAGTGAAGTGTGTTTTCTAGGGAGATAAGTAGTCTTTTCGTGCGTGTGCGTATGTGTTCGCTTGCTCGTATATATACTACATGAGAGGGGCTGTTTGTGTATGCTTGGTGATTCCATGCATGAGGCGGTTGCCCTCTTGAAAATGCTTTGGTTTACTCACCTTGGCGATGTGATGAACGATGCAGAAATTGGCTCAGAGTGGGTCATTTTTTTGTAGAAAGCGGTGGAGTCAATGAATCCTGATCTCAAACGGCCAAAATCGAAGTCTTTCAACTATGGGCCGTGTCTATAAGGATTGCCGGCTTCACGTGGAAATTATCCAAAAAGTCTTGAAATTATTATACTTTTGTCAATTTGATCTTAAAATTTTTACGTTTTATCAATTGAGTCAATCCTGCCAACTTTTGCCAGAAATCAACGATGTGGATGCTAGCCATCCTACATAGCACAATCAGCATTGACGTGAATTATTATTAATAATATCTTAATATATTATTCATTTTTTTTATTAATATTTACAATTTTCTCTTCTCTTCTTTTTTCTTTTTCTATTATTTCTTTTTCCCTATGTCGGCCATCGCTGGGCCTCATCAATGGCCAATAGAGGTTGTCAACCTTAGGCAAGGGTTGCCTCGCCGGATCAGGTGAGGGTAGACCTCACCAGACCAAGCTCAAGTGTCTCTCACTGGCCATTGATGAGGCCCAACACTGGCTGGTGGAAGGAAAAAAGGGGAAAAAAAATTTTGAAAATTATAAAAATCATAAAATATTAGTAAAAATTGTCCAAGTCAATGTTGACCATGCCATATAGAATAGTTGATCTCTACCTCAAAGATTTTCAGTCAAAATTGACTGGATGAATTATTAAATTTACAAAAATGCACTATGTTTACAACTTTTTAGACAATTTTCCTCCAATTTGGTTAACCCATTAAGAAGGATCATGAGGTTTTCCTTACCTAATGATCCTGGAGTGATGATGCAATTCAGTGACATAACTCCAAGTTCGTTAAACACAAGAGCGTGACAAATCTATGTGCAGGGATCTTATTTAGCCTTGGCTCTTATCGGTTTTAGTCGAGTCAAGTCGAGAATGAGCCTATCTTAAGCACCCACTTGCTCGGGCCTAGTGGAGAAGCACCCGAACCATGAATACCGCGTTATTTTCGACGTTTGTATGATTGAGGTCGAGCTGAGTCTGAACTTACAGCTCAACTTGAGCGATCAGATCAAGTTCTGACTCGTTAGGCACATTTGGGTCTGCCTCAAGTAGCTTTACTCTGTTTTGAACCATTCTACAAATCCGTGATTTACCAACACGTCTAAAAAATTACTAACAACATACTGAAATCACTAAGATATACAAAAAAATTGCCAATCGAATCTGACGACTCCGAGATTTCAGTCACCAGGCATCAATTAATTTTGTGCTCAAAGTTACCCTTATCCTGATCGCACACGCGGATTCCTCCTCACAGTACACATGCACACTGTTCCACACACCCATTTTGACTAATTGGATAACGGGAATCTTTTCAAGTCTTCCCACCAATTTTAATTGAACAAGAAGAAAACAAAGAAATCCAACAGTGAGAATTTCAAATGTTCCAGTGAATTGGGTGACGGCATTAAAAGCCTAGAGTAGAGATCAGTAAACATTGTGTCAAGCAGGTGAAAATGAAACAAATATCGCCAGAGGCAGAAGAAATGAGAACTGCAAATTAATCATATCAATCAGAACCATCATCTCCATATACACCATTACTAGAATCCGGATCAATCACAGGTTTATTAGTTTTTGACAATCTACCGGACGATTTCAAAGGTTTCACAGGTTTCTTGACCTTCTCAGCCTGCAATTCCAAACCCTTCTCCGAAGGTTTGCGTTTTCTTTTTAACCGCACTCCGTCTGTGTCCTCAGCAGTTGAATTCTCCATAGCTGCACAAGTTAAGACAAGTCAGAGAAAAATCTTTCAGCCACACATGAACTTGAGCCTATTAACTTCCCTATAAGAGACAAACACAAGATAGCCTAGGCATCACTTACCTTTTACGTGCTTAAAAACCATTAATCAATTATTGAAACTACATTTTCATCTACAGATTCCCGCAACTAGCTCACTACCCCTCCTCCTCTGCCCTAGTCCGATTAGAAATCTTATTTACGCTATACCTAGGCTTAACATCCATAAATAGTGTGCCTATTTCGTCAGTGAAATTTTCATCCACACATCTTTAGTCTCTTCTGCCTCATTGCCATGTCAGAGAAAAAAAATGCATTACCAAGATTCCCAACAGTTGCTAAGCAAATCTAGCCAATAATTAAGTGGTGATCAATTTATCATGCAGATCTTAAGTCAGGCATCTGCTTTAGGTAAGTACAACAGTCACCGGGACAACCTAATTGCCATATTGCAGGAATTGACAAGAAAATCCAGTCTGTACAAGGGAAGAATCTGAACACTCGGAAAATCCAGCAAGTGGGGAAAAGAAAACTTACGTTCGAGAGGGCTTGAATTATGGTTGCTCGCATTTCCATTCTGACCAGCTTCTACTGAAAGTGGCGATCCAGAATGGTTACCATCTGGCAACTTTGAAAAACTGCCAACACACTTGTCTTGCTGCTCAGGAATATCGAGACAAGGAACTGCTGGCAAAAAGCATAGTTCCTCTTGGGACATATCTGAGTCACTAAAAATTGAATCCCTCTCCACAGTCAAAACATCAACTTCATCATCTTCATGAACATCTAGTTCTTTTACCTGTATGCATACACATTTAGTAGTTGTTAACTTTCTAGCAAATAAGCCAAGCTCATAATCTGCTCATTTACCTTTTCAGTTTCAGGCACCAAATCAAATTCATCTTCTCGTTCGACATACTCCTCATTCTCCTCGAGCTCTTTGAAATCTGGAGCAAATGCACTCCAATTTTCAGTATAGTCTTTAGCCCATATATAAACCAAGCCAGTCAAAGAAACAGAAATGATAATGGGATGAACAGGATGCCATGCCAAATCCATCAATGCTTCTTTTGGGCCTTCAAGAATTTTAACAAGATGCCCGGCCCTATCCCATATATAAATTTTGTGCTCTCCTCTGCTTGCAGCACCACCAATCACCCACTCTCCATCACCACTAAAACAAGGTGCTTTCCACTGGACCCTAGTGATGGAATCTTGAAACTCATGGAGAAGTTCTAAGCACTTTGATCCAATAGCCTTCAATTTCTCCACATCATCTGATTCATTGAAGCTCTCATTCAATTCATCAAGCATCTTTAATCCATCTTTAGGAGGTAGAAGATTTTTATAGATTCTAATCAGCCGGTCATTGGAATTTGTCAACATGTACTGTCCATTTCTACTAAACACAACATTTTTTATAACTGCACCACCAGAAACAAGGACGATGGCACACACTCTGACATTCTTGTGATCAATTATAAGTATTTCTCCCTTCGATGTTCCTGCATAAACCAGATCCCCGTGCTTGTTAAAGCAGGCATTGCATGGAGAGTAAGTTACTGATGTATCTGATGTCTTGTTGCGGGACAGAGGAGTGGCTCCATTGCTCACATCAGCAGTCAAAACTGGAAGAGCTGTTGTGCTTCCAGTGTTCAAGTCAACAATCATGGGAGCAGATGAGAAAGGGCAGGCCAGGCAAATAGATGGAGTTGAGGAACCAGGATGAAGACGAGCTTGTAGAACAGTATGCTGAAGAGTTGTATGTGCTATCTTCTCTCCACTTAGAACATCCCAAAGAATAAGAGACTTATCAGAAGCAGACACAAGTATGCGGTGACCATACTTGGACCAGCAGACACTCGTAATTGCAGCAGTGCATTCGTTGTCTCGGAGCTCTTTTGCGACGCCCCGGGTCTCAAAGTCCCATATAATGCAACTTCCATCGGTGCATCCAGCTGGGAAAGGAAATCAAACCGAGTATGATTCACTGATAGCACAATCAAGAACCACAGCGATTCCTTCATAGGACAACAGACAGAAATGTCCTAAATTTTCAACAGAGGCGTCCAGAAAATCAAACAAAGATGCAGATATTTACAGATCACTCCCGCTGTTTTGATCACAGGACTTCCAAAACCAGCATTGAGTAAAATGAATGCTAAAATCTAAGAATAGGACTCGCAGATTGCATTCAAACAAGGAACTAGAATTCCTTCTCCAAATTAACATTTACCTGATGGATGCACCAATAGAAGAATCACCGCATGCCACAACTTGCAAGAAGAAGAATGTCTGCACTCCAATTCTAAACTGTAGCCCCAAACTTAATAAATCACCAAATGGTCGGAAGACCAAGATTCTAGTCATCAATCATATGTATTCCAAAAGTGTGAGATCTATGTTTCAAACCTTCCACTTTATTTAGATATTTAACCATCTTTAATTGTGTTCTATTAAAGACTCGAAACAAATCATAACAATTCTCGGATAAAGCAGCTGACACAGTCAAACTACTTTTAACTTTCTGATAATTTTAAAGCTTCCAGCATGCCCAGATTGTAAGAAATTCCAAAGGCATTCTCTAAAGTGAGTAAATCGCGACAAAATATGACTCCACCCAAAACAGACCAGACGGTCCGGATGAGATGAGGATAGAGATAGAGCTCCCGCGAGCTCCACCAACGACAGAAGTACCGAGGTCGGGACACATCTTTACCCAATTTCAGAGCTTCACTTTAAACAGCAGCTAAAAAGAACTCACCTTCTCCTTTATCACAGATCAAAGTAGCTAAAAATCAAAGCTTTGGCGGAACGCGAAATTAGACGCGCCGTCAGAATGCAACTTCAGAACAATCCCACACACACAAACAAACACACCCACCCACCCATTCACCCCTAGAGTCCACTTAAAACAGCAGCTAAAAAGAAGTCACCTTCTCCTTTCTCAAAGATCAAAGTAGCTAAAAATCAAAGCTTTAGCGAGACGCGAAACTAGACGCACCCTCGGAATGCAAATTCGAAACAATTCCACCGAGAGAGAGAGAGAGAGTACCGGCGAGGAGGGTGCCGCGGCGGTTGAAGGCGATGCACTTCATGATGCCATGCTCCAAGTACTCCTCAATCACTTCAGGGAAATCTCCCTGCAGCGGATCTGCTCATTCGAAAAAAAACACACACGGAAACCGCGTCAGCTCACCTCCTGCCACCGGAGACGAAAGCACGGGGGGACCGGAGAACAGAGCAGCGCACGGCGAGCCAACACCGCACAATCGACACAAAGAGAGAGAGAGAGATACCGATGATTGGAGCCTCCATGGTCGCCGCCGTATCGCTTCAGCAGGCAGCGCGTGACTCCGGCGACGACGCCATCCACAGTCGAGGTCGGGAGGAGAGAGGAAGGTCGAGAGGGAGGGGGGAGAGAGAGAGAAAGAGCGCAAAAACCCTTTCTTTCCGCTATTTCAAGTCTCGATGGGGGGGGGGTTTGCTTTTCGTAGGTTTTCTTGTTCGAAGCAATCCGACTCCGAGCGCAGTTAATATTTAAGTTTCCACCCCTTTTTCTGTCTAATCTTGAAAATAAAAAATATAAAGAAAAAACACCATATGAAAAGTTGAAGAATTATTAAAAATTTCGGATTGATACTGCATAATATCTGAAAAATACTTTGTTTTTGGATTATTTATATTAAACGAGAGTTGAAATGTAAGCAACGGAAAAGTATACAACAATTTGAAATGTTAGAATTAAATGTCGCTTCGGGCAAATTGTAATGGCTTCATGGTTCATATTAACGGTAAATTGATGCTCTCATAATAATCCTTAAAAAAAAATTACATTACTCCAACGACTACTTGATAGCGAGATCATCGTGTCAAGATGATGAGCTCAGCGATCATGAATTTACTAACGCTCTTAAAAAGTTAATCATGAAGTGAAGTACGGAGATTTACTAACTCGAAATTCTAAAAAGTACAGAGATAGCAAGAATTCTTAAACTTGTTGTATCGCAAGAATATCGTTGAAACCTAAAATTTTTATTATATGCATTTAAATTCTAAAGCTTACCATAATAATTTATTTTAATTGTTTCGTCAGCTCCACTAGGTTTTAGTGGATAGAAATTTCCAGCACATTTTTTTATCAAGAACGACGTAGGATTTTGAAAAAAATAACCTTTGTGAAACTTTCCATCCACTTCATTTTGACGGAATTAAAGGAAGGTTTCGAGTACATTAAAGTTGTCAGTTTTAGGATTTAAATGCTTGGAATAGGAATTTTAGGAATCGAGTGCATTGTCGCAACAAGTTTTAGAACTTGCCCCGAGATTATCCTCAAAAAAATTCAATGCAAGTCCAAATGCCGCTCACATAATTAAGTGAATTAAACTGCGAAAATTCAACAATCAAAGCAAGTTAATCGCAACATCTACTTCATCCATAGCGTTTCCAGTGATCATGGAAAAGTTGGAGCACTTACTGATCAAGATTTGCCTTTCACTAAATTAGGTTTGTAGGTTTGTTCCTTTTCTGTTTCTTCCATTAAACCTTGCATTCCATCAAGATGAGAAGTTAGGGGTCATCAAGTATCAAAGATGCTCACCTCGTTAAACAATTATCAATTCCGACTGGTGTCTATGCTAATTTCATTGGATCGATTGGCTTCACGGTGTCATGCAAAATATGCAGCTCATCAAGATAAATCGATTTGGCTTCGAGTACCAAAGAATAAGGCCACAGGAAAAACACGGCGAGACTCGTCGAGTCCTCAGGAACTCGATGTGGTCGCTTCACATTCCTCAGAAAATTTCTGCCCAACACTTTTACAGAAATACAAGACCAACTTTCGGGTTTCGACAAATGACTGAACACGGTGAACAAGGAAAGTAGTGAACACAAGAGTTTGATAAATTCGACCCATCTACCTCGCCCCCAAGACTATATGCCAAGAAACAAGTGGAGGGCGCAATACTTACTAGACTAGTTTACTCTACCAAAATTCTATTTTAGGTGCATGCAGCGACTGCACAAAACCCAAACCTCAGTAGCTTCAAAACCAGCCTCAGAATGAGTAATCCTTCAAATCTGCTCGCGAGTCGTCCAAGTCCATGTCGGCCATGCACTCTTCTGCTGAGAGAGGAGGAAGTTGCCTGGTCTTACGCCTCAAATTGTGCTTGTGCCAGTCGCTCTTGAAGTGCTCCCTGTACTGCTTTGCATCCCCTACCAACGCATTGCATGTGCTGCACTTGTTTTGCTTTACTTCCTCCTCCGTGCTCTCTTTTTTAGACGAGAGCGTCTGTTTCTGCATCCTCTCACTTAGGTGTACTACCGAATCGGGTTCAGACTGGGATGGGATGTCCTCATGATCATCATAGTGGTCCACTTGGGTATCTCCTTCAGCATGCACAGAGTATGCAAGAACTTCCACTCTCCCCTGCAGGTTTCTTACCAAGGCTTCACAGTCCCGATAGAATCCTGGTTCAATTTCTCCTATCTGCGTAAAATGCATGTGTTGGTAAATAAAGGCAAATCATACTGAAGCACATGACTAATCCTTATTGCACAGAGCATCACTAAATTACGGTTTTACCACATCATCTCAACTTATCTAGAGCAGATCTGCAATGCATAAAAAAGAATGAACTTCCCGTCATCCTAGGTGCAAGAAAACAATATAGAAGAGATCCAAGTTATTTCCATTGAAGAGGGGTTTTGGATATTACTCCAAACTTCATCACCTGACAAGAAAATTCTAGACTCGCAGAGTACACATATAGAGAGGAGTAGTGTCTAGCCAAACATTTATGCACATAGAAGACATCATTAATTCTCATACTAAAAAAACGAACTGCACCAAGTATAAATTAGAGAAACTGGTTATTGAAGAGCCTATCCTAACAGAAGCGGGAGCTTAGCTAATATGTGAGAAAAAAAGCTCCTAAAAGGGGGATAAAAGAAATGAAAAACGATAGTCGAACAAGAAAGAAGTCATCTTAACACTCTCTTCATCCAATGTTGAAAGTTAGTATGTTGCAATCACGCTATTAGAAATACTCTGAGATATCAGAATCACACACTTTATTCTGTGATGGGGACAATACAATAAATGTAGGCAAAAGTGAAGAACACAATTTCAGAGTTCAAGAGTTCATATGTGTTTTCATGTGCGGCTTTTGTAGTGTAAGTGCAACTCTTCCAAGATCATGTTTTAAGACTTACAACAAATATTTGACCTGCAGATTCATCCTTTGAAATGATACTAGCATTCCAGGCATTAAGCTTTTCCAGGAGAGAAGAAACATTCTGTTCAGTGACAGTGAATCTGAGCCTCATAGGAGCTCTTTTTATTGGAAAATGCTTTTGAAGTTCACGTATGACTTCCAGTGCCTGCATGAGAATTTAGCATATAAGCTTATTTAAACATTTGATGTGAAAAGCTGCAAAAGATTGATTCCTCCATTAGGTTTTGTATTATTAAAAGTTTGCATTCAAGCATTGAGATGCAGGTCTTGCATATCTTCTGCATGCACAGTTCAAAGCAATAACTGTCCAAAATTCCTCTATAGATATGTGAAACTGGGAAAAGAAGGTTATAACAGAAATTTAAATGAGAAAGCAAGGAAAAAGAAAAGAAAAGATAAGAAAATCCAAAAGTAAAATATCATGATACTCTAAAGCTGACAAGCCTTATATATGGTATGAAAACAGACATATTTAACACCAAGTTCATGATAAAACAAAACACTATTCTGCAAGTCCAACATTTTTGTTAAGATTTCTTTAATAAGTCCACCAAAATTGAATATCTTGATACCTGCTTCTTTGAGTTGCTATTCGGATCAACAGCAAAGTGAATTTCATGCATTAGTCGTTCAATCATGCTAATAGTATAAGGGCGTTGAGTTTCGGGATTGATCGTCCTCTGCATAACAATTGTGGCAATATCTCGAAACTGACTTGCGAATTGGATCTCCCTCTCCTTTCCGGCAACTTGAAGCTCTCCTTTATCCAAAATCTACAGGAGCATTAGATGCAAATAACACAAATTTTAAGACTTGAGAACAGCAGACATCTATTCCAATTCACCCCCAGAGAATATTGTATGTACACACATAATCCTCCACTCGTCACTGACCTCCAAACATATTTTTGTCTGATCATCTGTCCCAAAGGATTTCGTCAGGTCTTTTGACTTGGCAAGAACTCCTTTTGAAACGTTCGAATACACAGTATGCGACTGGAGTACTTCATCGACATCCTTCTCGCTGTTCCAGATTATCACGAAAAGCAAGTACTAAGTATTTACATCGCAAAATGCTCTACAGTCAGCATCCTAAGTATTTGCTTCTCTTCTATATAATGTTTGAAACACAGAAGGAAGCATCAGCAGGGACTCTTCCACAATTCAAGTGAATACGAAGAAGTATCAATTGAAAACACAAAGAACTTATATTTTTCTCCATCTACAACACTCTCGATGCTCACGTACATATAATTCAAAACTCAAGTACTTGACAAAGAATCATGGATAGATAATTCTCCTATGCAGCAAAGTTGCCATTCAAAATTCAATATAGCAAGCCACGAAGACGGCCATTTAGACTCAACACGGTACCAAAGAAGCGGGCAACTCACACGCCAGAGCGCCAAGACAGGACTTTGTTCTTGTAGCAGGCGATCTCGAAGCGCATCCCGTGCTTCTTGAGCCGGACGACGGCCACGTTGGTCAGCCTCTTCTGCCCGATGGGCTGCACCAGCGTCTTCGACATGCCTTCTTCCCTTTCCAAAACGAGCTCGAATCGATCAGACCTGCAACAAGATAAAGAAACGAAAAAAGCCGCACCGTCACGACAAGCCGGAACAATTTCAAAAGAACCTAAATCAATTCACAAATAGTAGGGGTTAAATGCCAAAGTCAGAGAAGCAACACGGTCTTGATCGAAGCAGCATCATGCGTAGTAATCACCAGGAGAAAATCCGCTTATTCACAGAGCAGGACGACGAAAAATCAACACGAGAAGAAGAGGAAGAAGAAGAAGGGAAGCAACGAAATCATCCGATGTCCAGATGACCGGAAAACAACTCGAGGCACGAGGCAAGAACGCCGAATTACAGTGTTCGGCGAGGCGAGGGAAGGGAAAGAAGACGGGAATTCGAGCGTCTCGCCAATTCGAGTCCGGCGAAGTAGGTGTCTCCGATGGTCGGCGCGCGGTGCAGAGGCAGAGGAGAAGGAAGAGGAGGAGGAGGAGCAGGAGAAGGAGAAGACGACGACGGCCTCCTGTTTTGCTCTCGTGTTGCGGTTGCAGAGCTCTCAAGTTTCCTCTAAAAATGGGCCGATTTAATTTGGGCCTGTCATGGCCCATCTCTCAGACACGGCCCGACCTGACTGAAACCCCAGAGAGAGAGAGAGAGAGTGCCAGGATTTAACGGGTTCCATAAACATCAACGATTACCCCAACTTAGTGATGTGCAGATAACATTGGCAATCCATTTTCTAGAGGATACTCAACTTAGAATGGGTGATTGGACCAATTCAATTCGAAAGAAAATCAGAACAGGCCTTACCTAACTGGTTACTAATTCATAAAGGGATCAATTCGGTTTCAAGTTTCGAAAATCAACCTTGATTCATTACATGTTTAATTCCGTACTCTGAACTGATCTGTTTAACCTTGAGACTATGGAACTCGAGACCTATAAGGATGGTTTTAGGGTAGAACTTGAAATTGAACTGGTTTATCCATAACTTAAGTAAGTTATTTTAATCTTTCTTTAAAATAAAAAATATTTGTTGAAATAGAATATATTTGACACATTAAGTTTGACATATCCACAAAGTATGTATAATAAAATGAAACAAAAGAAAAGATGAAAAGTAATAAGTAACAAGTTAGTTAGTTCTTGAGTTGATCTTAGAACTTAGTCGGAATCGGCCGATTTTGTTCCATGTTGGTTTTAGGGTCAAGAGAGTTAGTTCTCGGTTCCAAAAACTAGAAACCGACGCTGATAGGATAGATTATGGGTTTTAGGTTCGAACCTCATCCGTCCGGTTCCTCTGCCCAAAGCTTCATCATCATTTTGGCATGGCATATTCTCATTTCTCACGATGAGCAATGACAATAATGTTAAGGCAGCGATAGGAACCAAATGACCAATGCTTTCCGGAGCTCAATGAACCTGACAAAATTGCTCGTTTCTTCGGAAAAATTTGTTATTTGCACATAGGTCCTCGAACTCTCTGGTATTTAGGATTAGTCATGCTAATTTGCAGCCGCGCTCGCCAATAGGCCCAGGAGACAGTGTTCCCTTGCCAAAAGGCCCTGGTCGAGTTCGCGCTCCGACGCCCGAAAGCTCAGCCTCTTCTTCCTGCTCCAGTCTAGAGAGCGAGCGAGAGAGAGAGAGAGAGAGAGAGAGAGTACCAATGCCTGAAGAATTGGCGGCCTTGGCTCTTTAGATGGAGACGTCTCAGTCGCCTTCCTCGGTAACATGCCTAGCATCATGCTAAGATGCGCTCTCCTGGGACGCGCCGCCAAGCCCACGCCGCGCCGCGCTTCCGTCGACGGGCGGAGCTGGGCCTGCAGCTCCCTGTTCGGCCTGTTCTCTGAGGCGGCGCTCTGCGAAGGGAGGTCTCTTGCGGCGAGGCGGTGGTTCTGCGGTTACGCCGCTGAGCAGTTCTCGGACGATGAGTACGAAGTCGACTTCGAGGGCCACAAGGTTGTCCTTGTCTCTTCTCTCTTCGGTCTTGTTCTGTTCGGTTTCGGTTTCGGTTTCGGTTTCGGTTGAATTTAGTATTGGTGTACAGTTTTTGGAGATGGGTTTGGCTTTGATGACGAGAAAGTTGCCATTCTTTTGAAAAAGTTGTGTTTTTTTTTTTTTTTTTTTATGGGCGGCATTCTTCGGCTTTCAGGCTTGGTCGAATGTCCAGTTCGTTCCGTTCGGCGTTTGAAAGCGAAATTAAACATTTGGCTGTTCCGTGTCTTGAAAACTGTCTTCTTTGTAGGCGTCGTCTTCGGTTGCGAATATCGATGAGTGGAAGTGGAAGCTCAGCTTGCTCTCGCGCAGCGAAAAGGACCAGGAAATTGTATCTCGAGATAAAAGGGATAGAAGAGACTATGAGCAGATTTCTAATCTTGCGAAAAGGATGGGGCTTTACAGGTTAAGAGGCAATGGCTACTTTAGACTCGTCCATTGATCATTTTTATCCAATTATGGCTTTCCTTGCTCAGTCGACTTCATATGCTCTTACAGCGAAATATACGGAAAAGTAGTGGTCGCGAGCAAGGTTCCTCTCCCAAACTACCGGCCAGATCTTGATGATAAGCGGCCTCAAAGAGAGGTAATGAATTTGTGGAGCTTCTAAAGATTATCGAAAGTCCTCGGTACTCATGACATCTAAGTTTCATCCTTCAAGTAGAACTGAAATGTCTTATTTGTTACAGGTGGTTATCCCTCTAGGCCTGCAAAGGAGAGTAGAGGGCTTGCTTCAGGAACATCTTGATAGGATCCAATTACGAATTGGTAAAGAAAGCGATGAGGCAAGTGTTGTGAAGTCAGCTGATCAAGTTGAAGAGATCAATCCAGATGACAATCCAGAGTTATTTCTTGATGGTTCTGTTATGGAAAGGGTACTTCAAAGGAGAAGCTTGCGGATGCGTAACATGCAAAGAGCTTGGCAGGTGTGAATCATAACTTACTTTGCGATGATGTTTTTTCTCCTGTTTGTCGAGGTACTCCAATTGCTCTACCGTACTAATTTGGTATTTATCTGTCAGTATTTTTCCCAATTGTGCCGTCTTACATTGCTCGGTTGAGGTTATACCATTAGCTAAACTTATCCCACTTGTGTTATAGTGAGGCCATTGGTCTTAAAGGTGGTAGTTGCTTGTCCATCAATGTCTTTACTCCCATCCTCGCAGCACATTTGGTTCACTGCAATAATTAATTTTATTTCCTGTATTTTTCTGAAAGGAATGTTGTCGAGCTTATTCCACTTATGTGCTGGCACTAAATTATGAAACTCTAGATTCTTATTAGAACATCGCGGTTAGACAGATTTAATTGAATTCTAGACTAGCTTTTTTCTTTCCCTTAGTTTATGTGGATAGTGGAAAAAATCCTCTTTGGGCTCACTCTTCTTTTTGTGATCAGAAAAAGAAGCTGGCTGCATTTAATAACTGTAATGTCATGAAAGTCATACTCCGAAGAATGATGCCATCTAATTTACCTCCTTTTCTTCCTTGATAGGAGTCACCAGAGGGCAGGAAAATGCTGGACTTTCGGAAATCCTTACCTGCATTCAGGGAGAAGGATAGGCTGCTTCAGGCGATAGCGAGGAATCAGGTTCTTATGGAATATAGTCTGATTTTATCAAATCTAGACAAACTGGCTTTTGTGAGAGTCTGTGTGTCTCCATCTGGTCTTATGTTCTATTTGTTTCTTGTGATTTCAATGAGTGTCTCTATCCATACGGAAATGAAGCTGTCCATAATTTCTGACTATGCGATGACAAACTCTATACAAGAAGTGCTGGTCCTTTGAGATCTAAACGTTAAGTCAGATTCGAGTGAAAGATGTTTACGGTGCACATTCCAGTCATGGTCCTGTTGCACATCTCCTTTTCTTTTCCATATTCATGACCCTGTCAATATCTAGGTTGGGCTACAGCCTAAGTATAAGTTTCTCGTGATCTATAACCATGCCTCATTTTCTTATTAACAGATCTAAGCAAATAATGTTTATCTTTATCCTAACACTGCCATTGAACTTTTTGGGCACAATTCTAAAAATATTTGCCTATTAATTATTCTTAGTTTATCTGGAGAAGCTCAGTATATTTAAATGGGTCTGGCTTGGTTGATTTATTTACAATCATGGAAATGTTTAGAAAAAGAGAGAGGATGCTTCTTTGCAAGCAGGTTTTCTTATTCCCTCTTTGTTTTGGCCATTGTAGGTCATTGTAATATCTGGGGAGACTGGATGTGGCAAGACCACTCAGCTTCCTCAATATATCCTAGAGTCGGAAATAGAATCTGGTAGGGGAGCATTTTGCAGCATAATTTGCACTCAGCCTAGACGAATATCTGCTATGGCAGTTGCCGAAAGAGTGTCTGCCGAGAGAGGAGAGCCTCTTGGTGAAACAGTGAGCCTTTTCCCTAGTTAAAGTGCATCACAATTTTTGTTCATCTCATTTGTTACTTTTATTTAAATTCTTTGTATTGGTTCTGCTATACGACGACACAGATAGATTTCTTGATAGGTTGGCTATAAAGTTCGGCTTGAAGGGATGAAGGGAAAAAATACACATCTGCTCTTCTGTACCAGTGGAATTCTGCTACGACGATTGCTGAGTGATCGGAACCTGAATGGTATAACCCATGTATTTGTAGACGAAATTCACGAGAGAGGCATGAATGAAGGTGCAGTTGTTAATGAATTCATGTTCCTCTTGCTTCATTAAAAGTGGTAAAAGCTTTGGTCTTCTGACTTCTTACATTTCATTTGCAGACTTCCTCTTGATTGTCCTAAAGGATCTTCTTCCTCGCCGTCAAGATTTGAGATTAATATTGATGAGTGCCACATTGAATGCGGAGTTATTCTCCACCTATTTTGGAGGTGCCCCAACTATTCATATACCGGTAAGAACTTACGTCCATGGATGCCACTGAATTCATGTACCTTTTCTGCAGTTGTCAGGTCTGTTCTGTGGTTTCTATGTGGGTGTCACTTTCGAAAATGGTCTTGTCTGGCCAAGTTATTGTGAAATTCATCGGTTGATCATTCTTCTATTGACAAGTGCAATTAAATGAAGTTGGTAATTGTTATTATCTTGCATCTGATGAGGATGAAGAGAGGACCGTGAATTTCATTAGCAAATTTGGTTAGCCATACTACATAACTTACTGTTGTCACAATTCATCCACTGTAACACGCCATGTTGTTCTTATAAAGTCTTTGAAGATACAGCGAGGATTACCAGTTCTGATTATTGATTCCAGTCTACTATAAAGGCGGGATGAATTTGCTTAGGACCAGCTAGTCTCAATTTTAGACTCGTCAAATTTGACCAATTGCAGTTGATTTATGGCATACCTAAATCTCTGAGAATTTTGATGGAAATTGTGACATAATTCATGATCTTCACGAAATATTTTTCTAACCTTGGAAGTCGAGATTCTTGGGGATTTCCTTGTGCTATACAGTGCGCGGGGAATAGTATGAGTAGAATCCATTACAATGTCTGGGGAGAAGTCACCTCTACAAACTTGGCAATCCTTTACTTTGATTGTTTGGGAGTAATTTTTCTATTGTACAAGTTTATTTGATTTTGATGTCGTTTAAATGAATGAGACCTAATTTTCTTGGTGGTGAGAAAGTGACAACAAATTTAGCATTGAGTTACTCTTTCTCACATGGGAGAGGTTCTCTAGATTTTCTTTACCTTTTTTGTGCGAGCTGATCTTCCTGTGTTCATGGAAAGCACTCTTTCCACCTCCTTCAGCTCTCTGTTTGCTCATTCTGAGTTTTTCTAGTCTATTCTTAATTTTTATTTGTCTTGCTCTTGATTCTCTTATATTGTCACAACAGCAGCTTTTTTTTCTAGCTTCCTCCGTACATAATTAAATAGTTTGTTTCATAGAATTCACTCTGGTTGAGTTTTTATTCTGGAGTTAAATAGTCTACTGATAATTTGACTTGAGTGGTGGCTGATTTTAGGGATTCACATATCCTGTGAGAGCTCATTTTTTAGAAGATGTACTGGAAATTACTGGATACAAGTTGACCTCATTCAATCAAATAGATGATTACGGTCAAGAGAAATTGTGGAAAACGCAGAGACAGCTAGCACCACGGAAGAAGAAAAACCAGATTACTGCTCTTGTTGAGGTTTGAAACTTCTACTGTCATCTCTATTAATAACTACTTCTGTGAGATATATGATGCATGGTCTAATTTATTATATTACTTTTATCTGCAGGATGTTCTTACTAAATCAAGTTATGAAAATTATAGCTCTAGAGTGCGAGATTCTTTATCATGTTGGACACCTGACAGCATGGGATTCAATCTTATTGAGGCAGTGTTATGCCACATATGTCGAAAAGAAAGACCAGGTGCTGTACTAGTTTTCATGACTGGATGGGATGATATAAGTTGCTTAAGGGATCAACTCAAAGCTCATCCTCTTCTGGGAGACCCTAACAGGGTTCTGCTCCTAACATGTCATGGTTCAATGGCAACATCTGAACAGGTAGGGCTGCTTCTGCATATTTCTTCTTCACACTAGTAGTATTATCACAGGGACTTGGGAAAGATTTTTGGATGTGCTTGTTACTCACTTCAACTGCACATGCGGGCGCCAATCAGTATTACAGCTCTCCCTCTTTATTTTGCTTGGTACCATCAGCTATCATGCTGATGGCTTCAGCGTGAAGAAATATACTATTATCACAAATAAAGCATGTTGTGGCTTTTTATTATGTTGTTTATTTGCTGTCCCTGGATGAAGATGATAATGCCTTATTAATGGTTGACTTTATTGGTGTCATCAGTGTCTCATTGCCATGACATGTTTGCCAAGTTGAAAATTGCGTCTTAGATGGTGCTTATAGAAAAATCACAGGCAGGATGCTGCCTTCAAAATTGTTTTTCAAGCCTTATGTAAGTGCCTCACTTCTTCTAGGACTGTCGAGTTATAGAGTTCAGTAGTTCCTCATATAAAATTATTGACTCTAGAGATATAGTAATATAGAGAAGACAAATTTGTTTCAAGCACCGACAAAACCAGAAGACCCCTTGTTTCAAAGAGAGGAGGACGGGTTATTCACATTTCATTTGATGGTCAGAGGCGAATTGAAAGCTAAGCAGTGGTGATTCGAAAGATTCCTCGGGGGAAAAATAGAGATGTCTCCTACGTTACCCGTAATATGTGGAGGTATCGACGTAATTTTATAGAGATACAAACTAGTGGCAACAGAGGTGGGAAGTGATAAACTTCCATTCACATGCTTTCTGAGAACTATCAAACAAGTTAAACGGAAAATGGTAAAGACGATGCTTCTCAATATAATTGAGGGCCAAGTGTTAGGTCGCTACACCTTGTATTAGCTGCATATTGACATCTGCTAGCAAAGAGATTACAATGAATATGCAGACTCTCCTTTTTGGAACTTTCCTGATGCTTTATCTCTTCATTTTTCTTTTTCCACAGAAACAAATATTTGAGGCACCGCCATTCAACGTGCGTAAAATAATTCTTGCCACCAATATGGCCGAAGCAAGTATTACAATCAATGACATAGTATTTGTTGTTGATTGTGGAAAAGCGAAAGAGACCACATATGATGCATTGAATAATACACCGTGTCTACTACCTTCTTGGATATCACAAGCATCGGCCAAACAGGTGTGTCTTTTCTAACCTTGCTGTTAGTGTGCTAATATGCCCAGAGAGGTATTCCCAGACATTGCGATCATTTACCGAAGAGAAATTATTTGGTGGACAGTGTGGTAATTATATGGATCTAAATGTACATTTTCCATATATGGCGGTTGTTGTTTTACCCTAGGATCCAAGCCTATCTGTGTATTAAATTTGTGGGTCGCTGTTTCGACTTGCAGAGAAGGGGTAGAGCAGGCCGTGTACATCCAGGCGAATGTTACCACTTATATCCCCTCTGTGTTTATGAAGCATTTGCTGAGTATCAGCTTCCAGAACTTTTGAGAACTCCTCTGAACTCTCTTTGCCTGCAAATAAAAAGCTTGCAGGTTGCCAGTATAGGGAATTCCTATCATCTGCACTACAGCCACCAGAACCACTTACTGTGAGTAAATGGTTCCTTTTAGATTCTTATCTTTGTTAACAGATTTACTAGGCTTTCTCTCTCATAACTTTTTTCAAAATCCTCATGACAGGTCCAAAATGCTGTCGACTTTTTGAAAATGATTGGGGCATTGGATGAGAAGGAAAATCTTACAAATCTTGGTTAGTTTTTCAGACTTTTGCATGGAAATATGCATGCTCACTTTATGCAGCAGTTTTCAGAATTTCGTTTGATTGAATTTCAATCGTGTTGCCTGCCTTTTATTCTTTCAGGGAAATATTTGTCAGTTCTTCCAGTTGATCCAAAGCTGGGAAAAATGCTCATTATGGGTGCCATTTTTCGTTGCTTTGATCCTATTCTTACCATAGTATCAGCACTCAGTGTGAGAGATCCTTTCCTTTTGCCTCAAGACAAAAAGGAGGTATTTGAATTTCTCTCCCTTTATTCCCCAAACCGGCTCATTTGGTCATCTTAAATTATTAATCTCTTCATGTACCAACTTCCCTTTTATACTTGTCATACTTGTCCTTGAGCATGATTCATCAACCATGTTAAAAACTATTTGCCGGCCCATGCTACCATGGGTCTCTAAACAGACTAATCTTGAAATAAATCTGAGCAATTAGAAAGGAGAAACCATTTATGGATCTGAATGACACATTGTTCATCCCCTGCATCCATAAGAAGGAACATTTCGACATGTGGCACAACCTCTGCAGTGCATTTTATGTTAGATTAGATGTCTGGAAATTTATTCAACTATATGAAGCAGTTATTAGTTTCTTCTTCTTGTGTTGCATCTCTGTAATCGAACAGCTGACTTGTTCAATAACTAGTCATCTTCCTATTGTGATGCACTTCATCAGTTGATACTTCTGTTAATATATAGTTAGCAGGGACAGCAAAATCAAGGTTCTCTGCAAAGGACTACAGTGACCACATGGCTCTTGTTCGTGCATATGAGGGATGGAAAGATGCAGAGAGAGAAGGTTCAGCTTATGAGTACTGCTGGAGGAATTTCCTCTCTCCCCAAACTCTGCAAGCTATCCATTCTCTTAGGAAGCAGTTCAGTTTCATATTAAAAGATGCTGGCTTGGTAGAAGCTGATTCAAGTAATAATAATAAATTAAGCCACAATCAATCACTTGTACGTGCAATCATATGCTGTGGCCTTTTTCCTGGTATTGCATCTGTAGTTGTAAGTTCCTGCAAATCGAAAATTTAGCTCTAATTATTTATTGAAAATTCGTGCATCTCTATGACACTATAATTCCTCTTGAAATTTGCAGCACAGGGAGACATCCATGTCGTTCAAAACGATGGATGATGGCCAGGTGCTACTTTATGCGGTATGTGAAGTCTGCCATTTGTCTCATGTTCTGAGTCTATGGGACACTTTTATGTTCTTTTGGACTATTGGATATTGTAGAGAACCGACCCCACTTGTTCCCTATTTTGAAATTGATAAAGATGTGAAACAGATTTTTGTTACGTGTGCTCGTGCTTTGACAAATTGATAGTAATAAATCAATATTTGAATCTTGGAAGTCATCTCAGTGGGGGCAAAACTGTTTTTTAATTTCATTATGCTGTCCTCCTATCGCTTGATTGTATTGGATTATTTTTCAGGCATTTCTTGAATATTTTGCAAAATTCCTGCTGGAGGATGTAATTTCCCTCTTCATCAGCTGGTTACTAGGGTATATGTGATCTTTTCTTTGAATACTAGTAATCTTCTTCTGCAGAACTCTGTCAATGCGAACTACTCGACAATTCCTTATCCATGGCTAGTGTTTGGAGAAAAGATTAAAGTGAATACTGTCTTCTTACGGGATTCAACTGGTGTATCTGATTCAATATTGATGCTATTTGGTGGTGCTTTTAGCCATGGAGTACAGGTGATTCCTGCTGAAAGATAGTCATCTTTCTTCTAAAAAATATTATTGCTTGGCTCCTTTAATAGCTAAATTGCTTTTTCCTAGGCTGGGCATCTGAAAATGCTGGAAGGGTATATTGACTTTTTCATGGATCCAAGTTTGGGAGAATGCTATGTGAAGCTTAAGGAGGAGCTTGATAAGCTGCTTCAAAAGAAGGTTAGTCAAAAAATTGATGAATGAATCTGTTTTTCGTGAAAACCAGATGGAAATGTAAAATCTACAAGCACATTAGAAGGCTAGAAGTAATGAACAGGGCATACCTAAACGAAAATTCATTCTGCATGCAATGTGAATGTACGTTCTAGAAATACAGCCTTCTCTCCATACATCTTCGATAACTGATGAGTGATCATTTCCTTGATGTTGTATGTAGTGATGGTAGGTTCACATTCTTGGTTGGGTCCTTAGGTTTTGTAATCTGGTTTATGCCAGCATTATCTTGCCCATGTGCAGACATTTTCTCATACACATCTTGGAATTTTAGAAATCATACTTCACCTGAGAAGATAAATTGACATGGTCACCTTATTGGTGCTGCAGCTTCAGGATCCGCGCTTGGACATTCACAAGGAAGGAAAATATCTTATGCTTGCTGTCCAAGAGCTCGTTTCTGGGGACCAATGTGAAGGGAGATTTGTGTTTGGCCGAGAAAGCAAGAAGCCCAGGGAACCTTCCGATGCCAACAAATTCACGAGAGATGGAACGAATCCCAAGAGCTTGCTCCAAACTCTGCTGATGAGAGCGGGGCACTCTCCTCCAAAATACAAAACAAAGCACCTGAAGACAAACGAGTTTAGGGCGCTCGTAGAGTTCAAGGGAATGCAATTTGTCGGGAAGCCCAAGAAAAATAAGCAGCTTGCGGAGAGGGAGGCTGCTATAGAAGCATTAGCGTGGTTAACTCACACTTCAGACGAAACCCGTGATGAAGATGACAAATCCCCACTTGATGTCACAGATAACATGCTGAAACTCCTCGGCAGACGGAGAAGATCAAAGAGACACCCTCGTTGAGGGCTTGAAAATGCCACTTTGCCGCATTCGGAATCTCATGCGACCCATGGATTCTCAGGCCGGATCCCATGTCATCAAATTCAGGGATGTCACATGGTCCCGGGACGATGAACTGGATATGGACAGTTC
This sequence comes from Eucalyptus tenuipes, assembly GCA_014182365.1. Lineage (NCBI taxonomy): Eukaryota > Viridiplantae > Streptophyta > Magnoliopsida > Myrtales > Myrtaceae > Eucalyptus > Eucalyptus tenuipes. The sequence continues at coordinate 26,783,747 of CM024543.1, read as the reverse complement.
CAAGCCCGATAGCTTCAGGAGAAGGGATGCCTCCTCGCAGGCGACTGCTTACCAAATACACCGGTTTCAATGCAGTTTTGTCATTCTTTTGTTGTATATATGGGAGGAATAACAGAGATCCCATCGAGATAAGCTTAATGTTGTCGTAGCTTGTTCGTCGATGTCGATGTATTTTTCTCAGGAGAGCCGAATATGTAGGACTGTCGACTGCAGGAGTCTGGAAGGATTATTATGAAAACCCACCTTAGGTGATATCAAGGAACAAATCTAAAATATCAAAACATGTTTGAAATTCAATAATTACTCGTCTGCTTCTTCTTGGTGGCAAAGAATTCGTCAATTATGCGGACGTTAGTATACTACCATGCTTTTAACTTATGCTTCTGCTTTTATACCGAGGCTGGCGGCAGTTCTAGGCAAGCATAGCGAAACCGCAAGGGCCAGGATAAGCATTGGGTGAGCCTGGCCCCACGTACTTCGTCTCGACTGCGAAGTGATTTTAAACACTTGCTTTGGGAAAAATAATTTGTTTTCATTTGTTTGGCTGTTTTTTTTAAAGAAAGTAATTTTGTTCTTTACCTGAATGGGATATCATTTTGTCCCAACTAAGCTTCTTGTTCTCGGTCCATGAAAATATTTTTCACAATTGATTAGCTTTTTGTCGTTCAAACATGTTGGAAAGCAATTTTAAAAAATAACTTTCACTCGATTAGTTTTGTGGATGATAAATAATTTAGAAAACATTTTCTCAAAATCGTTTATATTCAATGTTTTCAAAATTGCTCATATTCCTTAATATTATTAGTCATTGGAAAATGTTTATAAGGATAAATATATTGAAAGTTCTAAAATTTGTCTAAATGTATAATTTAGTTCTAAAACTTTTAAAAAGTGCAATAAAATCCAAAAATTTATCAAGAAAATACAATCGAATTTTGAAACTTAAAAAAAAAAAGTGCAATCATGAGAGGGATTTGATTGGATTAATTTGCCAAGTTTTATTATTTCATTCTACCTTCTTAACAAATTTTAAAACTTCAAAAATGCTTATTTTATATATTTATTATTGACAACAATTTATGTTCCTTGCATAATAAAATTATCTGTCATTTATCTATTTTTATAAGCAATACAACCAATGTTTTTTAAGAAAATATTTTCTAAATAATATATTTATTTTGGATCCACGGTCAAATTTCCTAGTTGGCGTTGAAAATGCTGTTGGGGACGAATCAAACAAAACAAAAGTTGAGACTGATTGATAACCATTCAAACAGTGCTTGATTATGATTTTTTATTTCCGAGAGCAGTTTGGGAACATAATCGCGTTTGGTAAAATTTTTGTTCCTGGGAATAAATTTCTATATTTTTATTCCCGAAATTAGATTTGGAAAAGAATCAATAATAAAAAAAAAAGTTGAATCTTGTTTTGGGAAGAAATCTAAGAATCAAAATCATATTTCTCTTCTTTTACCATTTTCTCTTATTCTTCTTCAGTTCTTGTCCACCGCTGTCCGCCCGCGACCAATCCGGCGAGCGGCGACGCTCCAGTGAAGTCGCCGGTCCTCGTCTGGCCGGTCACCCATCATAAGAAGAACATGAGAGAGAAAAAAAAAAAAGGAAAAGAAAAAAAAGGAAAAAAAATATTTAAAAATTAAAATAAATTGATTTGGAAGAGAATCGATAAGTATAGTCAAACGTAATTTATTCCAAAATCAAAAATTTTAATAATTATCAAATGATTTAAAATGTTTAGAAATTGTTTGAACATAATCGTTTGCTGAACGCACCCTAAAATACCATTTAATCCCATTTATGTCTGAAGCAAGCATCCCCTGCTTTATCTCTTCCATGGCTCTCCATCTCCGTCCACTGAGCTGAGTTCGTCGTCCGCTCTCAGTTCCTTCTCGTTAGCTCGGTCGCGACCGCTCGCCTCCTCCAATGGCGGCCGCCGCCGGCGCTCTCCTCCTCCCCGCTCCGCCGCCTCTCTCCCCGGCGGCGGCGGCGGCTCGTCGCGAGCTCCCCGTCGCTCCCCTGTCCCGCCGTCGCATCCCCAACGCTCGCCGACCGACCGCCGGTTCCCGCCAAAAGCGCGACCTTTCGGCGCACCTCGGCGCCGCCTCCATGGGTTCGGCAGCGAGGGCGGAATCGTCGTCGTCGGCGGCGAGCAGAGAGCCGATGACTCCCCTTACAATGTCCTCATCACCGGTTCCACCAAAGGTCTGGCCTCTCTCTCTCTCTCTTTTCGCATGCTTTTTATCTCATGGGGCGTGAAGCTGAAGTTAAAGTTTGGATTTTTAAGGCGTGGCAACGAGTGACGTTGGCTCTGGATTGTCCTGTTCTTTCTTTTTTACTTCTTTCGAATTCAGGCATAGGTTATGCGCTGGCTAAGGAGTTCCTGAAAGCAGGGGACAACGTCGTGATCTGCTCGCGATCAGGTCCAGTGTTTCTCCTAATGCACCTATAGTAAATTCACCTTGCCATGACCATCTCATGGTTCGCGATGTCTCGCGTGTGGCTGACGTTTGCTCTGTCGATTTCATGTCGGGTCGAGGTCTTAAGATTGTTGAATCTTTATTCTTTTTATCCAGTGGAGAGAGTGGAATCTGCTGTTCGGGACCTTAGACAAGAATTCGGGGAGCAGCATGTGTTTGTACCTACTCCATGACCTCCTTATCACATATTCTCGCACACTGGATGTTGCGATTTTTTTTTTCCCATTTGCGGGTTTCGACATCTTCTCAAAATCCTTTTCTTCTGATTAGGGTACAAAATGCGATGTCCGTGAAGGTCAGGACGTGAAGAATTTGGTAGGGTATGCACAAGAGAAACTGAAATACGTCGACATATGGGTATGCAAACTGCCTTCTAATTTGAGTGCTTTTGTATGCATCTTTGCTATTGTGGATGAAAGGTAAAACATGGAAGAATGTGTAAAAGTGGTTTCCTTTATTCTCTCATGCCATGAAGCAGCTCAAGGATTTTTCTATATTCCCGAGTCAGGAACAGATGGGTCTGACTCTTGAGAAAGGATTACCATTTGTGTTCTATTATTCTTAATTAGTCTAAGAAACAATATAGGTGATTGAGGACCCATCTTTCCTATAAACTGACACGAGTTTGGTGATTGCCCCTGCTACTTCAACTGAAGGTAGTTTTAGTAAGTAAGAGGTTGGTTGATAAATATCATGAATCTGTTTTCGCTAGGAAAATAATTTCACTAGCCGAAGTGCAAGACAGTACTGACAATACTTCTTATTTTAGTGAAGACTTCTAATTGGCAATATACTTATGTCTGGAATAGCCATCCATCTAACTCCTATGATTCTTATTTATAAAGTCCTTGATCCCTTGCTTTTATGTACCTGTGGTTAGTTGTTTTTCAGAAATCCTTTTTCGGTCACCATCTTACCATCTTTGAGAATAATGCAGATCAACAATGCTGGATCAAATGCATATAGCTATAAAGCACTAGCAGAATCATCAGATCAAGATCTTTTGTGAGCTTGCTGTCCCATCACTGCTTCTTCTTGCGGCATCATTCCTGACCATATCGTTCCGAGTTGTTCAGCTTTTGTCATTTACTTGTCCTGGTCTACATGTGTAACTTCTTTCTGCAGAGAAGTAGTCACGACAAATTCTCTTGGGTTGATGCTTTGCTGTCGTGAGGTAGTGTATTTACATCTATCAGTTCATTTATATTTTTCGTTTGCGGTTCTCACTTGACTAACATCTAATGCTAGGTTGTTTTCTAGGCAATTAAGATGATGCTGAGCCAGCCTAGAGGGGGTCATATTTTCAACATGGATGGAGCTGGTGCAGATGGAAGACCAACTCCCAGGTAAATATGATGTTTTTGCTTTTAAGTTTCATAAAAACCTGCACGTGGACTATCCATTTAAGAACACCGTTTCTGATGATTTTTTATTTTATTTTTTTCAATAATTTGATGGTGCAATGTGTTGTTATTACCCCCACCATGTTTGAAGTCAAAAACTTAGTTTTGATTGCTAATTTTTTTCCCCGAGAAGATTGTTCTTTATTTTACTGAATTGAAATAGCGGTTATGCTCCTTGATGCACATTAGAATTTGTCATGTTCTGTCCTTTATGCTCCTGGAATTTGTTGTTGACAGTAGCTCTTTAAAGTTATCTTGCTCGGTGACGGTACTTTTTACATCTTGGATGTAGGTTTGCTGCATATGGGGCCACTAAGCGCAGTGTGGTGCATTTAACAAAATCATTACAGGTATCATTTTTTTGTTTCATATTGATGTTTGTTATAACAAGGTCTATGAATAATTCTCCATTTACTTTTCATTCTTACGGGACCTATTACATGATTCATTTGCTTGTCACCAAATTCTAGCAGTATTTCTCCTGCGGTTACGATTCTGTTGGGAAGTTTTTTCGTTCCCAGTTCAAGAACCAGTAATGCTTTATAACGGCACAGTATGGCAGCCTTACGGCATAAAACTAATCCAAGTCTCATAAAATTTGTAGGAAAAGACTTGTAATATGCATCGATATGCAAATGCCTTCCACACTTGTAAATGAACTTCATGACTGACAACAAGTAGCCATTGGTCAATATAGGATGAGCTTGAGCTTGGTGGGTAACAAGCACCTCTCTGTTTGACACTATAAATACATATATAATTAAGTTGTTTTTTGATTTGCTGTTGGATACTGATTATTTGTCATTTTTCTTGAGGTGGTAAACCCTGGCTGGTATCTATATGTCTTCATACAAAAGAAATGTAATCAGGTCTTAATGCCAGTTTTAACAAGGTTGATGGTGGAATACTGCTACCTGAAATGTCTCTTGATTACTCACTGTCGAAAAAATGCCTTTGAGGCTCAAAATTGCATTCATATTTTTCTCATAACACCTGACAGAATCTTATGAAAGAAGAGGGCATATGTTTCTCAAAATTGCATTCATATTTTTCTCATAACACCTGACAGAATCTTATGAAAGAAGAGGGCATATGTTTTGTTTGATGCTTCTGCTTCCTTCAATCTAGCTGTCCTATTCCAGATCTGCTTTCGTATGTTTAAACCCTATGAATTACAATGATGGCTTTAAGAAATGCATTCTATTTGTCTTTCTTTTCTAAGGACCTATGTATCAGACTGACGGGTTCAGAAGCTGTTAATTCCTTTTGCAGGCAGAGCTGCAGATGCAAGATGTGAAAAATGTTTTAGTCCATAATTTATCGGTGCGTTGTTCTCTAAGTTATCTTCTTTGTTTCTTATTTATGCATCTAAACCTTTGTACAAGAGACAAAGTTTGGTCAATTTCCATAAAAGATGTTTCTTTGGACTATTAGAGCTTCCACCTCTATGGGTCTGCGAGTAAATGACTGCAAGGTTTAACTCTTGCACTTTTTTTTTTGTCTAAGTCATTGTCCTTACAGATGCTTGCTTCTTTGTATCCCATATTTATACTGATACAACAATTGTTATGCTTATCGGCTATAAATTTTGATTGGAATCTGCAGAAAGAAATTTCACCTGTAATGTCACTTTTAAATGTTATCTGAGGCAATTAGTATAATCAATTGCTTTGCCTTTCTCTGCATGCTTATGCATGCTTGTAGGATCTGAAGGAGCTTGCTAGCATAGTGGAACTTATTAGGCAGATAATTTCTCATTTAGAGGAGTGCAGTATGAACTTTCGAGGTCCATAACAGGCTCCATAAAGCTTCGTGTATCCCACAATACAACGTACATACAGATATGCTTTAGCAGATGGACACAACTTGTTCAACTTTCTGCAATGATTTCTGCCTATTGAAGTTCAAACTTAGTCAGACATGTTTTGCACATTTCTCTTGAGAAATGATGAAACTTAGTCCTATTTGGATATATCTTATCTGGGATGATTTCAAGCAAGCACTGACTATTACCTCCTAATGAGCTGTTGCAGCCAGGAATGGTCACAACTGATCTTCTCATGTGCGGTGCCACCACAAACCAGGTTTTCAAAATATCATACAGTTTTTGGGATATCTTTTTCCTTTTGGTTATTGGACCACAAAGTAAAAATCTTGGTTATTGCAGGCGAAATTCTTTATCAATGTCCTGGCAGAACCAGCTGAAGTGGTAGCATCTTATTCTCAACCTGGAGTAAAACTGTTCTTTGGATTGATTGGTAGAGAGATATTGGTTTGGAGAGAATTAATTATCAGAGCATGTAGCTTTAGTGAATATGGAGAGTAAATACTTGGGAAGGTCATGCTAAGTAAAAGGTGATGCAGATAGCTAGCTGTAACATAATCAATTCATTGATAAGTGGAAAACTCGTGAAGTACATGGCTGAAAGCTTGAGAGCATATATATACTTGGTTACTTTCTCTTTAAAATTTTCTTGCCCTTGTTTGTCTATTCCACGTTTGTTCTTTCCCCTTGTCTTTTTCCACTTACCATTCTTATACTTATTGGTGGATGCTCTGGAAAAATACAGGTCGCCGAGTACCTTGTTCCGAATATCAGATCAGTTCTGACCAATGGATCACAGAAACCCACTTACATCCGTTTCCTTACAGGGATCAAAGCATACACCCAGATATTCTCAGTTCAGTAACCATGCCCCTCTCTATGTTCATTGAGAGCTTGGTTAGATTTCGCATTACATATAAACTTTGGGGGGTTGGTTGACATATTTGTTCTTTTCTTCTGTCAGAGAATTGCTTTTGGTGCACGAAGAAATAGATACGTTCTTGAAGATTGAGGAGCATCTGAGGCAGAATCTGCCACTGATTTCTTGAAGTAAATTCAAGATCTGTTTGTAAATTCATTTTGGTAGTTCCTTGGTTTATTCTTCAATGGAAATCTGTTTGCTTTAATAGTATATGTAGATTGAGCCCACAGAATTCCGATTTGTATCTCGGGCCAGGTGCCACTATTTACTGGGAGTTGATTCCTACTTTTTTATGTGGAATATCTATCACATAAGTGAATTTACACTTCCATATGACAAAGCCCCTCTTGATACATCAGTATCAGAAAAAGGAGTTACTTATATGGTCTTTCGAATGTATGTTGCCCTTCCGTCTTACATATCAACCGCTTATATTTGTAGGACTGCTACTATTGAGTGCTCCGGATAGTGAATTCTGAATTCCATTATTTTATTTTATTTTATTTTCTGAAGCATCAGCATGCAAAAACGTCTGGTGCTTGGTTCTTTCTGGAAAAGCTGTTTCTCCTCCCATAACGAATTAGATTTGATTTGCATCCTTAATCTCGATCGAATCTTATTAGGACATAGTGATGCTCGTCTGTTTGTCTCAATCTTCAATCAAACCATTGATGCTCGCTTGTGAATATTAAAGGAATGGCACATTTCATTTGGTTTTGTTGCGACCAAATTTTCGGGTGAACCACCTAGAATTTGGCTAATGAATTATTAAGTCTAAATTTAGCTCGAAATTTCTCTGCCCCATATTAATTCGTGACTTAGATTCAAGTTCTTAACATGCAATTGATTTTTCAATTAGGAGTCGTCACTAATCTATTTTTGGTAAGTCGATTAGACACCTAAATAAAATAATTGGAGCATTATTTTAATCGGGGATTTGATTACGTTAGATTTCTCTAACGCCATTTCGGCACCTAAGCAACTTGAATTGATTTTAATTCACTTTCCTAACATGTGAGGTGATCATGTGGGTGCACAAACTACCAATTTAACATTCAAGAAAAGTAATGAATAAATTGCAGGACTTACCTCGTAGCAACGAAAGCATTTGCAATGTTAGATTAGAATTCACATCAACGGTCCTAGATATGATTTCTAATTAACACAATTTTTTTTTGTTTTCATTTTTTTAATGAAAATCATGATTTATGCAATGCATGCTACTAATCTAACATAAAATAATATGACATGGCAATATGACCTAAACTATATGAAATAAATAAAATATAAGCATGCAATCCATCCTAAAGAAAATTATCTCTAACTATAACTAAGTAGAAAAAATTAAACATGCAATCCTACCTTAGATGCAATGACGTATAAAGAATGCCCTAACTCGAAGTTTTTTTTTTTTTTTTTTTTCATGAAATTTGAAATTAAAGAAATGCAACAATTAAATATGCAATCTAAATTAACCAAATGATCTAATTCTAATAACGAGCAATTTCTAACTAAATGAACTTAGCAACAATTACTAGATGATGGGCATTTCATGAAACTAATCCTACATGACATGCGCATGATTTTTTTTTTTTTTTTTTTGTATTTTTATGAAAATTCGTAATTAAAATTGCTAAAAAAATAAAAATCTAATTAAAGTGAGATATTATCTATTTTAAGTTAGGAATAAACTAATCTGAATCTTATCTTAACTTAGAAAATTATCTCATCATGCAATTTAATTCAAAGATACTATCTAACCTAGATACCATCTAAACATGCATTTAAAAAAAAAAAAAACTAACTATTCTATCATGCAGTTTTATCTAATCTACATGAAATGCAATTTTTTTTTTTTTAGCAATTAAAAGATAAGCACCAAATCATTCACGGTCATCAAAGATATTATCCATCATATGAATTTGGAAACAATATCTAATCAAATCTGATTATTTCGCTAATAAAATCGATAAATTGATACTCAAATCAACTTGGGATGAGAACTTCACCTAATCCGAAGGATATGGTTTCCAAATTCAAACAGGGCAGTGGATCACAATAGATGGTTCGGACAGCAATGATCGGCTATTTAGGGTGATATGCGACAACTGGTGGCGAGCGGCCGTGGCGACATAGTGAGTCACGATCGAAGCTGGCATGGTTCGGTAAGCCTTAAGTTCACGAGCAGCTGCTCATCGTCAGGATGTTTTGTGGATTGGCGATTGTGGGCAATTGGCAACGACAGGCTCGTGGCCGCTTGAATCAGGAACGTTGTATGCTGTAATAGTGATGTTCTTTTGATAATGGATCTCGAGACTCCGGTGGAGATCAAGGATGGACGAAGATGCTCATGGATGACTTGTAGGCAAGGCAGAACAGGTGGCCTTTGATGATGAGTAAACGCGTCGAATTGTTGGTTGATTCTTTTTGCCCACACGACTGAATTTGGAGTTCGGACTTCACCACGTTGGCTCTGACATCTTTTGCAAGTCAAAGTGCATGGATCTTCTTCATGCAGCAAGCCAAATTGTCTTCTTTGACTGGATTATATGCTATGTAATTAATATTATTATATTTTTTTAGAGATAAAATTAATCTCTAATTTTCTATATAATAAATAAATAATTAGATCGCCAAAATTTAGTTATCAGCATGTTTACACTGTACTAGATCGAACAATTAATGCTTTGTTTAATAAATCAAACTTGGTGGATTGAATAATCAATGATCAAAAACTGATGGCTTCTATCTCATTATTATCATCGTAAAAAGGAATCTGGGTAAACTGCTGATGAGACTTCACTTGTCCGATATTCTCTGAAATTGTCGTATTTTAAGTGAAGTATAATAATACAGGTACGGCTTTATGTAAGCTTATTTCCTTTTACTCACATCGGGTCACTCGCTCATTAATGCTCTCTGACAAGTCGAGTGCAATTCAAGTTGGCACAGATTTAAAAGGGGGAAAAAAAGTAACCCCACTCTCTCTTCCAAGAGTATCAACGGAGGATGCTGTTGAATTGGCAGACAGCTAAAAAGGTTCATTTCCTGGGACCTGCACTGCCTGAAGAAGAAAGTGCATCTGCCAGAGATTCATTATCATCACTGGAAGAAGAAAATACAGTTGATTGATCCTCAGTGAAAGTTGTGCAGCGAAACCAAATGGTCCCGATGCAACTTTCAGAAACACTTGCATTAACTTGTGCTTATCTTCTTTGCCAACCATTAGACGTAAATGTGAAGTCAGGTGGTACCATAGTGGGGACTTTGATGGTTGATTGAACTGCTCTTCCCAGCAGACTTAAAGAAGCATTTCACTTTACACAGACGGAGCAATAATGTGCAGCATGCCTTAGCATGTCATTGTGAGTGCTTGCGGTTGTAACTAGTAACTCCTTTTATCTTCACTCCTCGGGGGGGCTCACTATATGAATCATTTACTGACTTCCTGTAATCGAAATAATGCACATACACTGCCCTTATCGGCTTTCATTTTCAGAGTAGATATGCAGTAGCTTGAAGCCACCAGTTGAACCTTCGTGAAGTGAGATTAAGCAATCTTTGAATTCACCCAATTCGTGATACCGCATCAAACATAGACAAACCGGTACGGTCAATATGATGAAATTCTGCTCATCTTTCATTAATTGTACATTTAAGACTATTCATTGTGCTGCACTGACGACAGTACATAACATACATTCAATGACTTACACAAACCAAAAATTTCGTATCTAATTACTATGCACACTACCCTTTGGATAGCAAAACAAGAAGAAACTGGCATCTGGTATATGCCCCTAAAGATGCCAAAAGAATGTGATATCTTACAAAAGTAAAGACACAAAAAAGGAAAAAAACACCTTGTCATCTCCGCTGAGGTTCCGTGATGGGATTCATTTCTATTTCCAGTTCCCGCTCCCGAAAATTACCAAACTTCTCTGCCGCTCTTGCTATTTGAATATCACAAGGGCTATAATACTGAAATAAAACTTTTGCAACAAAGCGGGGAATTAGTGCTGCCACGACAATGATGAGCAAGCATAACCAGAACGCTGCTGTTTTGCCAATATGGAAGATGGCCCTGTCAATATAAACAAATATAAAACATTAGGAAAAAATAGGTCGACTCTTTATTTGAGATTAAAAGTGCAGCTTCAATCTTTTCATAGGCATGAAACTGCGAGAGCATCAATTTGGTTTCCATCAATTCATTACGAGTAAAAACAATCCCTAAATTCTTAAAACCTGACGTCTTTCTGTCTGCTTAGTAGTTAGAACATAGCATCATAAAAATGTAGAAACCACCTTAATTTCGTTCTCCACCTAAGCAAGTAATTGCAGATCAGTTACTTAAGATAACAATCGACCATGAAACAGGTCTGAATTATGCTACCAAAGCTTCATGATCAAGGTCCAAACATATGGGTATCCTGCATATCATTAGTTGCCTACATTGGTCTATCCATGACTTTCCATTTAAACAATGAAGACATGGGTACAGCATGAAGAAACCACAATGGTCCCCAGGCAAACAATCAAGAGCCACAAGTTAACCAAGCATAGGTGAAAAAGGAGAAGAGGCCCTTCCATCCGATGAAGATTGGCCTTAGTATTGGGTGAGAAGTTGCAGATGAATGTGTCTTGCTGCGTTTTATGCCATTTGGCCAACCAGTAAAGGCAAATAACTTTGGATATATCAGCTTCTCCCAAACCAAAAAGCAAGCGTATCACTATGCTCTTGACAAGGGCAAGAGAGAGTGCTTATGCATATGCATGGTGGGAATGTTATGAAGACAGGAGGACATACCAGTAACCGAATAAAAATGGCAATGCGTCAATGATGATGACACAAATGCATGTAGCAATAATAGACCCCCAAATGGCTGCATGAGTTATCCATGTCCACCGGATGACATCCATGGCCAAGTGTAAATTGACCACCACAACTGCAGCTACTGTCCAAAGATCTCCGAGGCCGGATATATCAATAGTGCTCCTCCAATATGCAAACAGAGGTATGAAGAAGATGGCCACACTTTGCCATATCGTATCCATCATAGTTAACCAAAACAATTTTGAACTGTAGCTCTCTTGCCTTTGCCCTGCCCCATACAGTTGAGGAAACTTGAGAAGAGTCCTTCTGCTGAGATCCTTGTCAAGAATTCCGACAACTATTGTAGGAAATGACGTGTAGATGACAGAATATAACATGCTGCTCCATTCAGTAACTGCTGTTGTCAATGTGAAGCAAGTAAAGAGCACGTACCTGGAAGTAATGTACATAAAATTTAGAAACTTTACCCATCGCCCCAATAATGGACAAAAGCAGTTAAAGGACGATTTATAGAGCTCAAATTCAATGACAGTCAAGTAACTTCTATTTAGGAAGTTCAGGAAATCACCTACATTGCCATCTGGTCATGTGACTTGACATTTTACAACTATGACCATAACGAAATTTTATCCATGCTTATGAATATCTACTGGGTGAAATAATTCTTACTACATGTTCTAAAACACAGGCAACTAACTTTTTAACCTACAGGAAGCAGATGGGAGACTCAGTTATTTGAACTGGGAACTGCCAAGATACTAGACTACATCAATATAAGCACACACACAGCGCAAGCACGCACTTTGCTGTCCCTATGTGTTGAATGCAGCAGAATGGAGGAGTCCAGAAGATTAATACTCACCAAAATAGAACAAATACAAACACTGCATTTCTGTAGAAGTTGTACAATATCATGTAAGCCATCCTTTGGTAATTCCAGTGCCCGTGGACTAGTAATAGGGGGACTAAAAATCTGAATTGTCCCATTGCAAAATCTGATGCCATCACAGCTTGTCTGCCCTCTTGCCCAGTAATTCCAACTCCCACGTCAGCCATTTGGATCATGGAAACATCGTTGGCGCCTGCCATTTATCCAGTGAAAATATTAATTCATGAAACATGATCCAGAATTACTTGCTTATCACACTTTTAAACCCTGTCGTTCCTTTCAAAAGCAAACATAATTACCATCGCCAATAGCAAGGGTCAGGTCTGAAGTCCTTTTCTTGACCAGGGCAACAATACCAGCCTTCTGCAGAGGAGCCACACGACAGCACAATACAACAGAACATTTACTCGCTAGTTTGAAGAGCTGCAGCACAACAAATATGAGCAATATCAGCATATAGATAGTGATTTAGAAATTAAAAAGCGGACAGACTTTACAAAAGATTACCTGCTCTTCAAGCTCGCTATCAAGGACATATACAAGACTTGTACCATCAATAATCAAGGCCAGCGAAGTTACAGCAGCTCCAGAATTTCCACCAGTGTTATTCACGAAGGTGGACTGAGTTGTGAGCTTAGTGGACATCAAAATGCCATCTTCCAAACTCTTTTTACACGACTGTATGGAGTTGCTGTTTATTACTATCTGGGTCATGTTGCTAGTTAGGAGCTTTGAGGAGTAGCCAATCGATACAGCGGTTTCTTGCTTGTCACCAGTCAATACCCAAACCTTGATCGCTGCCGTCCTCAGGGACTCGATGGCTTCCGGCACCCCTTGTTGCAGCTTATCTTCAATTGCAGAGGCACCCAATATGCAGAGATGGTTTTCCACATTGCTCGCAACCTTGCGAAGCGAAGCAGCCCTACCCATTAAAGCAGCACTTGCTGTCTCGAAGGCAGAATGCCACTGCTCAAATTCTGAAGAACTTAGTTCTCGCATGGCGACCACAAGCGTTCTCAAACCCAAACAGGAATAAGCATGAAGGTGCTGCTCGGTTGCATGTATCACATTCTTCTCGAGTGATTTATCTATCACACTAAACATGGTTGTATCAGCACCTTTGACAAAGACCTTCACTGTCTTGTCAGGGAATCCCAAGATGACGGACATCCTTTTCCGGTCACTATCAAACTCATGCAGACCCAAGACATTAAACCTGCACTGGCCATTAGGGTGCATTGGACAAAAGGAAGAATTAGTACGGTTCAATTTCATGGCACGTTTCACAAATAAAATACATCAACTACTAAAACACCCAGCGCTCATGCAAGCGTGGAAATCCATATTCCAGGCTCCCGAAACAAAGACAACCCCTCCATAAGAACAATTGAAAAAAACCGAGCGAGTCTCTAAATTGTTTAAGACGAAAAAGTGGTTACATAAGAAAATAAACAAACGGTTGAATTTACCTTTGCCTTTCTCCTTGAATATCAATCACTATATGACCAGAAGTTCTCTCTATGAGAGTGAATCCATAGGCAGCAGCTGCATAAGCTAGTGCTTGTTCATCTGGAGACTCACCTTGGTAGTCAATCAACTTGACAACAGGATCAGAAGTATCAACAAAAAAGGGAACTAATGTGTTGCACGAAGCCAACGCAAGGAAGAAATCATGGACATGTTTGCCTTCAGGTGAATCCTTTCCACCCTTTGTCAGTTGCAAAAGCTTAGGGTGGACTTTAACCACCATCTTCGGCCTAAGAGTCTTCCCGTCCACTGATAGGAATTAGAACTTATAGATAAGATGATGGTTCCAGTTGATAAAAGAACAGCATAATCAGAAGGCCAAACCACAAAAATTACAGGACAGAAGAAATAAGTCTTACATTCAACTGGATTTCCAACCATGTCAATGTGAGAATTAGCTTCTCCACCACTGTGATCTACTCCCCAGATGCTTGCACATTGAAACTCCATCTTGTTTTCGGTCAGTGTACCGGTTTTGTCAGAGAACACGTACTTTATCTGTCCTAGATCTTCATTTATATTCAAGGCCCTGCACTGGAACCTAGACTTTGTGGCCTCGTCGTACATGTTTTTATCTCGAATCATGAAGTACGACTGACCAACTCGAACAAGTTCCATAGAGATGTATAATGATATGGGAATCATTATTTGGAAGACAATAACAGCCATAAGGAATGTGAGAAATATTTCCATTCCCCAGCCATAGTAGTTATAATCTTTGGGACCTTCGGGAGGTGGATCATTGTAGTCCTTTTTCAGGTAAAACGGAATGATGTTTAGCTCTTTCTTGTGGCGCTTCAACCAAACACCAGCAAGGATAGAGACAACTGTGCACAAAGCAATCAGGAAAAGGGAAAGTATGATGATTTCCAAGTTCATACGAGTCTCAAGGCTACTCCTTTTTGAAGGGGCTCCAGCATTGTTGAGCATAGCTTTGGTCTCCCGTCCAGCATACACCACAACTCCAAGCGCCCAGGCAGTGTTCTTAAGCTCACATCCACGAAGAATAATATTGGAAGGTCCAAGGGAAAGCCTTTTCCCATCAAATTCCATATTTGCCTGAAAGCCATAAATATTCCTATTGGGTTTCTCGCACTTGATCAAACCACTAATCTTCTCTTTCTCAGGCACCTTAGACAGAGTCTCTTGCTTCGCATAGCGGGTTTTCAAATTCGACTCCCCATCCAAATTAATAGTCTGCACATAAGCAACTCCAGTTGGGTCACTGGTCGAAAGCAGCACCATATCACATGGAAGAGTGTCATTTGCCTGAATTTTGATGATTTCTCCAACCCGAATATCCTTCCATTTCTTCCGTTGAAACTGACCATTTACAAAAACCCATGCCAGTCGGTTGTTCTCTACCCTATCTGCGCGGTGCCGCCTCCAATCCTCATATGCATCTTTAATTGCCGTAACTAGCAATACAAATGCCAATGGCATTATGGAGGCTCCTCGGCCGAAAACTGCCAGCTGGGGAAGCTGATTGAGTATGGCTATCACTAAGAAATAAATGTATGCAACTCTATGGAACTGTTCAAACAAATTTCTAGGCAAGAAAGTGATGATTGAATACTTGGCATTGCGAATTGAGTTCCCCGTGAACTCATACTTCTCATTCGTCCTGTCGGGATCATTTATGTAAACCAACCTCGCATCTTCTTCGTTAATTTCTCTCTGGGACATGCTCATAAATTCCGAATCCGCGCCATGCGACCCTTGCCGCGTCCGCTTGGATCCTGAATCCGCCGAAATCACTTCCTTGACGGAGTTTGTACTGGACGTCTTCGACTGGTGCGAGGAAATGCTCCGCCTGGACGACGAGTTGTGATGGAACTCGATGCCAGATGGGTTGTCAGAGGTTATATTGGACTCCATGGTAGACACGGGTTTCGAATCACCAGAGCTGGGTTTCCCAAGATCGGCGAAGGTGGGTATGGAAGGGGTTTGCGGGGTATTAGGGGTGGTTCTCGGGGACGGGATCAGAAGAGGGCGGCCTGCGGACATGATCCCTAGATCAGAAGAAGCATCAAGAAGTCAACCCTCAACAAATTCATGACCAGAGCACCCGTCCCAATTCGCCCGATCAAGAAATCGAAAAATTACTTCACGACAACCCCAACGAGAACAGCGCCGGCGGGAGCAGCGGCAGGAGCAGGAGCAGAATGAAGAAAACAAGCTAACCACTCGGAAATCACGACGGCGGCGGCAGCAGCAGCATTGACCCAGCAAAATTAGCAAGAGACGCGAATTCGAAAGGAAAGAACACACCTTTCTCTCGATGGGGAATCGTTGCTCTCGTCCTGGCTCTTGGAGCTACAAGTTGCTTGTGCAAAAAGGCATTCTAGAGAGAGAGAGAGAGAAGGAGGGAGGGGAGAGAGAGAGGCAAATTGGGCGACGAACCCAGATATAGGCCTCAAGCTCTTCTCTTGTTCAGACACGGGGTTCAAAATGCGCGTTCCTCTGTTGTTGGGGGGGAATGGGATGGTATTACAAAGCGGTATTTCAAGAAGTCAAACTTTGGAACGCCTTCTCGAAGGGAAGGGGAGGGAGAGGGAGGCGAATTCCGCAAGGACATGAGGGAAGAGGAGTCGTCATGGCTGGCGAAAACGACAACAACTACCCCGTCAGACAATCCAGAAAATCAGACATTTTGCATCGAGGAGGAGAGAGAAGAAAGGAAAAGGAAAAAGAAAAGGAAAAAGAAGAAGTAAACATCATGCGTATTAAAGAATCTCTCTCTCTCTCTCTTTCCTCACAAGGGGCGTCCAGAGAGAGAGAGAGAGAGAAGGGGGTCCGTCCCGATTTGTGATTCAAGAAATGCCTTCTAGAAGACAGGACTGACTGCGTGCGATCGACATGGGGGCTTTATTCAAATGCAGGTGGAGGTGGCTCGATTTGACCGGAACCGAGACGACGATGATGATTCCATTCTCGGGTTTTGCTTCTTTTTTCTCCCTCTTTGACAAATTGGAGGTGACGAGAGAGTGACAGAAACCTTCCCCTTCCCCTTCCCCTCCATTTTCCTCGTTGAAAAAGCAAGAAAAACAAGAAAATCAAGAATCGACCATGGTCGACAAAGGGGCCTGGTTCCAACTCCCTCGCGCTTTCGAGAAAAACCCCGAAAGCCGTGCGTGAAAATTTTGGTTTACTTTTAACAATTCCTCCTTTTCCTCTTGTGTTCCATCTGTATCTGTTTCTCTCTCTCTCTAACACTGACGATGGCAGCAACTGTCTCTTTCATCTCATCTTTAGTTGCTGCTGATTTCGACTCCCTAGGTTTCTCTAATCTCTCCTTTTTCTAATGGAAAAATATCGGATTGGGAAATTTACGAAAAAGTGTCGCCCCCCTCCTGAGAAAAAACCAATTGCATAGTCCGGTCCGCTTGTGATGTTGCCTCGGAGGAAAGAAAACGTGTCGATGCCGTCGAAATTCTAACATCAATACATCTGTAATCCATCCATGTCAATTTCATTTTCAAATAGCAAAAAATGATTGATTGTAAATTTGGTACCTTCTTGACTACTATCCGTCAACTTCCGTCTTATTCTGTATTAAGTTTAATGACGTGGAAACGCATGCGCCAAACAATTCGAGCGATTAGTGTGTGGCATGAATTCCACGAGAACGTTCAACATGAGCTTGTAAATGATGCCATTTTGAAAAAGTCGGACTTGAAGAAAACGAATTGAGGTTTTGCTCTAAAGGCTCCCTCCTAATTAAAAGATCTGCTAAAATCTTTAATTTTGCCACAATTTCATCATAAGATTTTGGTAAATATAACATAGATACACCGGTTTAGATTTTTTGTAACACGAAAATTAGTTTGAGCTAAATGCAATACGAATAAACCGATTTAAGTTTGGGCCTAGGGTAAATGTGGCGCTTGTGTATCGATTCGAGGATTTTAGAAGTATTAACCCAGAAGAAATTTGGCGATTTTTGGTCCCACTTTAATAAGTCGATATTAGAAAAGAGAATTATGATAACATTCTAATGTCAATATCTACGGATTTTCAAAGATCCTGAGAGCTCAATAAAAAAAATAGATTCTTTTTTTCTTTGCCAAGGAACGGAATTTGTGGATCATGTTTTGCATATGGTTGAACGAAATGTCAAGTTTGAGTGCTGGAATGAAATTGCGTGGTCAATTTTGCTAATTGTCTTAGCGTTTCTCCTTCACGCGCGTATGCGTAAAACGACAGTTGGTTACAATAATAATAATAATAATAATAATAATAATAATAATAATAATAATAATAATAAAAACAGCCTAACGGACTAACTAATATTGAAAGAAGCATTTTAGTAGATGAAACATTCTTTTAACATGATATCGGTCAAAATACTAAAAAATATAGATTGGAATTGAGTATACCGATTTAAGCTTTTTAGCGAGACGAAAGTTAGTTTGGAGTAATTATGTGTTAAAATGACTGGTTTGAAATATTTCGTGAAATGAAAATTAGTTGATGGCAAATGCTCACGAGAGTATCGATTTGAGTTTTTCAACGATAATAATCCTTGAAACTAATTTTTAGAATTTTGATTTTTTTTTTTATCATTTGTGGGCAGCTGCACGCACGATAAGACGAACATTAGGGCGGGCAAATGTAGTTAATAATATGCCAACGAGTCCAAGACAAAACATTACGTGGTTCAATTATACTCGCAATTGTCTTCTGCCCTTGTACTGATTTAGACACGGTCCAAGGAATCTTTCCCATTAATACAAGCGTTGCACATGATCTCAAAATACAAAACAAAAGTACTTAGGAGGTCGTCCAACTTCCTCGTGTGATTTTGTCTTTTGGCGACACGGTTTCGGACCTTAATTTTCTATAAAATTTGAAAAAAAAAAAAAGAGAAAAAGGAATATCGATTCTAGGGCAAGTAAGGAATCCTAAAAATACCTAACATTTATTCAATAATTGAGAAAGAAAATATGGCAAAAAAAATGAGATTGTTGACTGAACCTAGATAGGACCGACCCACCTTATTTATGTATATATTTATTGCTAAGCAAATAGGGTCTACTTTCATAATTATCCAAGCAAAACCAAAAGAAAACACAAAAAAAAAAAATGGTTATATATATTTATATGTCTATATAGCAAGTGACGAATGAATTGAAAATCCTTAAGGAGGATAAGCTATGCGATGTCCTCGTAAAGTTAAAAAATTTAAATCGATACATCTTTATCTTTTTATTAAATTTTTTTCCCTTAAATGGAGGGTTATTATCCTTTGTCATTGAGGTCATGAGTGACTAGGATTTAGTTATTTTTTCCCATTGGGTACTTGTTAATTACGTAATTCCCGATTTGTCCACACTTAATCTAAAATAATGGCTTCTAGAAAAGAAAGCATATCTTTTTAAACCAATTCCATCCTCCATGGGCCGTCCAAAAGATTGATTGGATTTTGGAATTTATATATTATGTGGTTAAAGAATGGTCGAGAGACCCGCTCCCCACGTCTAATCTTATACTTGATTCGAAATATAAGTTTTCTGGATGGTGGTTGACCTTGACTCCACGCATGTGAATTTTCACATTTCTTTTTCCCATAAAATAGTAAATTTGATACACATCGATATCTAATCTTTCAAAAGGAAAGAACCAAAGGCAAAGACTTTCTTGCAAAGGCATAACAATTTTGGAGAGGTGTTATGATCAGTGGTGGCTCTCCAAGTGGCGCAGACATCGTCAAATTCTGAGATTGATCAACCGTTGAATCACGAATTATTAGAGGCGTTTTTGGAGGCCAAGATGCGTGCCTTTCCTGAATTTTGAGGGTCGGATAAGGAAAGGATGGTGGCAAATGTAGGGAAATAGACGGATTAGGGATTAGGAGAGGATGCAGTGACTTAGAAAGGGACATGGCTACTTGTGATATTATTTTAACGAGAAAAGTAGACTCTAGAGCCTTAGCTTTCCGATGAGCCTTCTTGTTCGTTAACTACTCCAATACGTGGGTTCTTCATCTAAACATTGACGTGAGCATGAGTTATTTTTTTATATAAAAAATCCTAGAAAAATCAATTTTAAATTCACGGCGGCGGCAGGAATAATGTATAACTTTAGATCTTCACATAACAATAGCTAGAGGATGCTGAGTAATACCTAATCAGTGTTTTTATCTCGCCTCTTTGTTTGGAGAAAGTTCTCGATGACCAATACGACATTACTAAATTTAACTAGTATCATGAGAAATGCCTCATAAAAAATGCATTGTGAAAATGCTCACAGTGGCTTTATCTAAATGATTTCAAAGCTGGTTCGATTATAACTCATCAAGTCACATAAATACTGTTGTTTGACACAATGAGAGTGTTGGAAGAATTTTCATCCTAAATTCTTATAACTTTCAAACAAGCAAGCTCGGAGCGAAAACGCCAATTGCAACCAACCGCACGTTCACAAAAAGGTTTTTGCTCGGTCATGGCTGTCCACAATCATAGATACTTTTAATCTACTCCTGCACAAAAATAGAGAGCACATTGTATCTTTCAATGGTATCAGTTCAATGTATGAACATATTATAATAATAATAATTTTCTACAACGTATATATAATGAATTAAAAAAAAATGAAATAAATGGACCCAAGAAGACATTGTGCGCGAATCCGCTCACCATGCATCCGTCTTTTCCATCCGACTCCCGACGCTGCCCTGAATCCAACTGATGTTGTCCGGTGTTTTCTTTAATTCTCAGCCACGTTATCGTCCGAGGTGTTGTTTTTCTATTTCTCTAAGACATCACGAATCTATGAAACTTTACTGCCCGTTCGAACTTATAAATTTAAACCTTTGAGCTAATTTTTTAATATAATATCAAAACTAAATATTATCTCACTTTGTTAGCACATGCAGCCCCCTTGCTCGTTAAATTCCAATTCCTGATCTGGCCAGCATGTGAGATGAGGGTGTTAAAAGTATTTTAATTCGCTCGTCTAAGGGATTTATTTTCTCTCAATGTGCAGTGGACTCCCTTTGTCAACAAACTTAAACTTTGAAATTTGAATTTTTGATATGCTAAAGGATCTTTTTTTATTACCATCGATCCCTCGTTCAATGCTTCTTGCCGTCGATGGATGCCGAAACCTATGTTCAAGGCAAAGCATATCAAAAGAAAAGAACAAAAGAAGAAGTACCAACATGTAAATATGGCTATGCTAATCAACTTTCAACTTTTAACCTCTGTTTTTCTTTTTCCTTTTCACAAAGAAAGCCGAAACCATCTCTCAATTGCCCTTCTTTTCGAGGGTCATTTTCTTATGCGGCATCCTAGCGAAAATGTCTCGACGAGCTATGATGTTTGACATATCGAAAGCCCTAAAATTTGCCCATTTTGCCTCGTGGTCCTTGAGCTATGTTAGCTTTAGTTACTGCCTCGATTTTTCGTTTTAGGGTTTTTAGCCATTGATCTGGATGTATTACCCATTTCTATGTGATTCAGACGAAAGCTTAAGAAAGGGTTTTTTGATGGCAACTTTCTGTGTTTTTGACCGAATCATATGGACAAGACATCGTTTCCTGGATGAAAGGGAATCGAATGCCGTTCAGCCGGCCCTAAAGATGTGTTCCTCAATCAAAGGAGAGAGGAAATAATCGGATTCAGGCACGCTTTGTTTGTACCACTAATTTAACATCTCTCGTGTGCCATCGTTGATCTCATGGAACTAACCCGATTCGACCATCTTCTCGTGTTGAATTTAACAAGTCTTTCGAAATCTTTTATGTGGTCCGCTAATGGTGCTTAGACCATGAGAAGTTCATTGAATCCAGACTCTATGAAGATTCAAATTTGCTCTCCCATGCCAACTTCGGTCTTGGGACTTCATGCGGGTCAACGCATAATCTGCAGGCGAGATTTCACAAATCGGTCGAGAGAAAAATAATCATGTCAATTATGTATTCGGATATTATGGTATTATTTAGATGTATTTATCATTACTCTGTCAAAAGAAAAATAATTATCTCATTTATATATTTGGAGTGCAATGCCCATTTTACTGATCTGAGTCTAAACAGAGGAAAGGAGAGAGATGGTGAAGAGGTTATCGGGCCATCCACCATCACTTTGAATTCGTTGTGAAGGTGTATGTCGTCATTGAAATAGATCATTAATTAAAGTTATTCAGCTATGAGGCTTTGCCTGCTAATGGTGACCGACGAGCTTGAGCAACAAGTTAGGCTCTTCTTTAAAGCTTAGCTTGGTCTAACACTGACTCCATGATTAGTTCCAGTAATTATATGATTGACCTAAACATCATATCTCGAGTGACTGTTTCTTTTATATCAATGGAAGTGTCCGGGGCTCTTGAGCATCCGACTAATTCATGCGGTTAGTACCTGAACCAAAATTGTTATAGTGATTATGTTGTCTTAGCCATCATATAGATACAAACTCTAGATAAAGCAAGAATAATTTGCTATCTCTGTTATTGCAACCAACCGGCCTCTTCCTAACTTGCCCATCTTATCCCATTTGGTCTCATTTCATCTCATCACAAGAACGATTCAAGTATAAGCCTGGTCAAGCTCGTCCATTCGGGAAGCTTGCCGGACGCTCTAGCATTACCCCCGTGTTTCAGGTAATGCTCCAATATTCTCATAAACTCTTGCACAAAATATTTTTATTTATCTTCCTCTTTTTTTTATTAACCTTTTATATGTTGACGCAGCTTACTCAAACGATATTAGAAAAGCACACCTCATCAACGCCAATGTTACCATTGACATCATAATTGAGCATAGAATATATATGGCCTTGTTATGGAGCATTTGGATAGGAACCCTCATGAGCTATGCACTAAACATAAACATGCATTTATTCTAAAGCTAAGCGCAAATTCCTTGTCTGGACACTAATTATACATAACAAAACTAAATAATGATATTATGTCAAATATTGTTTCTATAGTGTGATTGGTCCCTAAAGACATATACCGATTTTTTTTTTAGTGTTTATCATTTTTTACTATTTTTTTAAATGCAACAGGATTAATTAAGCAATGACTAGGTGGCATAATTAAAGAAACTAACTTTTTTTTTTAGAATTTTTAGAATTTTTATTTTTATTTTTAAATTTAAGCAATGACTATTTTTATATGTGGTAAATGATGAATGAGTTGAAACCCTAAACGTAGTTAGGCTATGCAATGGCCTCTTCATGTTAATAATATTGAATTTACACGTCTTTGTTTTTGTTTCTAATTGGAGGCTTATTATTCTTTGTCATCGAGGTAATGAGGTGACTTAGGATCTATTCTTTTCGACTTTATTTGGTACTTATTAATTATGTTATTCTCGTTCACCCACGCTTACATAAAATGATAGTTTCTAGAAAGCATGCCAATTTTGACCAATTCAATTCTTTCAAAGACTGTCGATGATTAGTTAATTATGTGACCAAAGAATTGTTAATATAAACCCTCTCTCCACATCTGAACTTATTCTCGAGCCAAAAAATATAGTTCTTCTAGATGGTGGTTGACCTTGAGTCCCGCATGTAATTTCTTCTTCTCCCGTAATATGTGAATTTGACATTGAAAGAAAGCACAATGATAAGAAAGATACTTACTCAAAAGGAAGAACCAAAAAGTCCCCATTGCAAAACAAAATAATTTTGGAGGGGGATTATTGTTAATTATATCTCTCTAAGTGGGGAGTGAAATATTGAGAAGGCAAAAAAAATTGTCAAATTTTGTGAATAGTCCACATTCGAATCACAAATTAATAGAGCTGTTCGTACGCAGTTTTGTATGCCCTTCTAAATTTCGAGGTAGGATAAGAAAAGAACAATGGTAAAGGTCAGAAAATAGACAAATTAGGGCCTAGGGGAGGATGCAAAAACTTAGAAATGGACACGACTTATTGTTGAGAAAATGAACAGTAGAGCTCAAGCTTTTTTATGAACCTTGTCTTTCATTATCTAAGTTGTTGCTAATTAGTGCATTTCGTCTCTTTGTTTGGGAAATGTTCTCAATGATTGCTATGACATTACTAAGTTTAACAGATGTTATGAGAATATAGCGTGAAAATATTCCTCCCTCAACGAAAAGATTGCTCGATTAGTCGACGAGGAATAACAACAATTTAATCCACACGGTTTCAAAGTTGACTTAACTTAATTTATTAAAACAGATGAATCTGGTTATGTGACTTGACAGGAGCATTCAAAGATTTTTCGCCCTAATAATTACAATTTTTAATAAAGTAAGCCCCGGTGAAAAACCCCAATTACAGCAACACAATCTAACAAAGTTTGGTTCCCTCTTTGCCGTCCATACACAAAATAAGAACACATTATTTCATTCTATAATGTCAGTTTAACATATAAAATTATTTTAAAATATAAACTTACTCTTTTCCCTCCCATTTATAAAATGAGAAAAACAAAATGGACCCAGGAAGGCACAATGCACGTCTCTAATCACTATGCATACAAATTTTCTAGTTGTCTTCTAACATTGCCTCGAATTCGTATGATGGGATCGGGTGTTTCTTTAATGTCCAGCCACGTTATCGTCCGAAATGCTCGTTTCTTCATTAAGACATCATGAATCTATGAACAGCATATTTTCCATAGCGGAATCTCTCTCCATAAACTTTGCCATTGATCCCTTCCTTTGACGCCTTTTGCCGTCGATTGATGCCGAAACCCACGTCCAAAGAAAAGAAATTAAGCCATATTCACAAGATAAGAATTAAAAACAAACACCATCATTTATAAATATGGTTCTCTCGATCAATGTTCATTTTCACCTATCTTTTGTTGGCAGAAATAAAGCTGAAAATTATCTCTCAACATGCCCTCCTTTGAATTCACCAAAATAGGCATTCTCCAATTCATACGAGAGAACCCACATCCAATTGGTGTTGCATTGGCTCTGGGCGCGATTTTCATCTACATTTTCAAGAGAAGAAGATCGAAAGGTTCGTGCAAAAATTCTAAATTTTGGAGGGGTCGTTTTCTCATTAACATCCTAGAAAAGTCAGGAAAATTATCCAAAATATCTTAAACCTATTATGCGGGCATCAATTTAATCATCAATCTTTTAATGTTAATATAATCATTGCGGCTAAAATTGGCCGAAAATCGCTCGTGTGGAAACTAGCCTTCTTACGTGGCATAACAAATACTAATTTGAATAAATTTTGCAATTTTTTTATATGTTCTTATTTTTTTCCTTTTCTTTTCTTTTCCTATTTCCCCCTGCCGGTTTCAAGGCCATGTCGATGGTCGGTGGAGGTCGCAAGCCATAGGCGAGGGTCTGCAAGGATGATCTGGCCATTGTGGTGGTCTTGGACCGGTGTAGGGTAATACGAACAAAAGAAAAAGATAAATCATTTCAAAAATTGCCAAAAATCATCTACATAAGTACCGGCCGTGTTACATAAGATGATTGACATCTATTTCAGTAATTTTTGGCCAAAATTGGCTGAAATGATTATATTGATAAATTATCAAAACGTTTAGAACTAAATTGATTAATTTGAAAATTTTAGGATTAAGTTAGCCACTGTACAATATATTTATGCCCTTTTCAAAAATTATCCCTAGAAAAATCTATCAACGAGCTGTGACGATTGACGTATTAATAAATGCGAATTGTCCATTTGGCCATGTGTTCATTGAGCTTGCTTAGCTATTGTCTCGATTTCTCAGGTAAGGTTTTAGCCATTCGATTGGTATATATTCATTTCTAGAGAATTCAGACAAAGGCGTAAAAATAGGAAGAGTTAATTGCATCTCGATGTATATTTTACCAAATTTCGCGGACAAGACATCGTTTCATGGATGAGAGCGAATTAAACGGAGTTCAGCTGACCATGAAGACCTGTTCTTCTATTATGTTGATCAGAACATACAATAAGCAATCCATTAACAAAAGAGAGAGGGAAAAAATCAAATTTTATAAAGGGGAAAATGCTAGTTTTTAAAAGAAATAGGACATATTTTATGACCAAACTCTATGTTGCGAATTAATTATTGCAGAACTTGTTATTTTGAGACGGATCAATGTGATTTGACGGTCTTTTTTCCCTTCCTGACACCGTGAATATATCCCAATAATTGAATGAGAAAGAGGGAAAAATGATCTATTAATAAGATAGAACAAGTGTGGTGCTATTAATATCTCTCATACGTCATTGTTTACTTTTTTTTTAGTCTGACGTCATCGTTTACTTGACCATCTTCTTTTGTGTTGATTTTATTTTACCTTGAAATGAGTTAGTAACTCGGGATAATAACGCATCTTCTAAATTTTTTTATGGTTCACTAAGGCTGCTTAGACCCCACGAAGTACAAGAAATTCAGACTCATCAAGAGGACCCCGATTAGCCATACACATCAAGATTCAAATTGCTATTCCTACGCCGACATTGGTCTTGGGACTTGCTGCAGAACAATAGGAAAAAATATCAAAAAAGTTATAAACCTATTACATTTGTACTAATTTAGTCCTAAACTTTTCACATTGATACTAATTGAGTCTATCAATCAATTTAGGCCAAAAATTATTGACGTGAATGCCGGCGGTCCTACAGGCGTGCATGACTAAATTTTTGGAATAGAAATCAATTTCTATTCTATGGACGAGTTTATGAGTAAAGAGACGCATTTGATAACGATTTAAAATTTCTATTTCTAAAATAAAAATTCGTTTGATAACAGAATAAAATTTATATTTCTAGGAGCAGCAACAATCGGCGTCCGGTGGCAAAAAGTCCAACGTTGGCGATGGCATTTGGCATCCGGTGATCGGCGGCGGGCGATCAAAGTCCGGAGTTTGACGTCGGCATCCGGCACCGGAGTTCGATGACCAGCGATGGGCAACCGAAGTCTGGAGTCCGGCGACCGACAATAGACGACCAACATCCAGAGTTCGACGTCCAACATTCGACATTAGGAGTCCGGCGACCGAAGGCCGGCAGCGGGTGGCCAATGGCCATAGTCCGGCGGTTGGTGGCGAGCGGCGACGTCGGCGATGGACATTCAGTGGTTGGTGGTGAGCCTTCGACATCCAACAATTGGCGATGAGCGGCCAACGACTCGTGGGCGTCCCGCATCCGGCAACTAGCGGTTGGCGATGGGCGGCCGGAGTTCAATGGCCGGCGGTTGACGTTCGGTGGCGGGCGGCCAGCAACCGGCGGCGGGTGGCCAACAATTGGCGGCGGGTATCCAACATCCCACGGGTGGCAAGTGGGCGACGAGCAATGACAAAAGTGAACGATAAGAAAAATTTTGATTTCTCATTTATGTTCTAGAAATAGAAAAGTTAAAAATTTTAACTTCTGATTTCTGCTCCAAATCTATTTCCGGAATATAAATTTGTTCCAGAAATAGAAAAATGAAATTGCGTTACCAAACGAACTTTTGTTCCAAACTTATTCCTAAAGAAAAACAAAGAAATAGAGAAATATAAATGTTGTCATGCGCACCCTACGTGGCACGACTGACATTGATGTGGACAAATTTTTTAATTTTTTAATTTTTTAATTTTTTAATATTTTTCAGAATTTTACTATATGTTTTTCTTTTTTTCTTTTTTTTTTTTTTTTTTTTTTGCTTTTACCTTACCCTTTGGCCGGCGCTAGCGAAGTCACCAACCAACCATCATTGGCCCAAAACTGGTCTAGGCGAGGGCCTCTACACCTTTGCCAACCACAGGCGAGGGCTACCATGCCCTTGTTGACCACAAGCGAGGGCATTAAGCCGCTGCCCAGATCTAGGCAAGGGCGCGGAGGCCATCACCCCCGGCTGGCATGGGTCATGACGCCCTTGTCTAGTCTGGGCAAGGGTGTTGCGGCCCTCACCGGCCAACAGGCGACAATTTTGGCCCTCACTTGGATCTAGGCGGGGGCTCGATGCCTCGCTTGTGGCCAACAAGGGTGCGGCGGCCCTGCGAGTGGCCAACGAGGGCGTGGACGCCTTCACCCAGACCAACTTGTGGTTGGTGATGGTTGGCCGGCGACCTCATCGGCGCTAGCCAAAGGGTAAGGAGAAAAAAAAAAAAAATAAAATCTCAAAAAATTATTAAGAAATTATAAAATTTGTTCACGTTAGCGCTGGTCGTGCCACATAGGATCGCCAACATTCACGTCAATAATTTCTAACCTAAATTGACAGTATGAACTCAATTAATACTAATGTAAAAAAGTTTATGAACTCAATTAATACTAATGTAAAAATTGTATCCGAGAAACTAAAGTCTATGAACTCATCCTCTTGCCAAGTGAAGTCAACCAGTACTCCATAACAAATCATAGAGGAGGAGGTGGGACCGACATTTCTATTAATTTGAAAAGATAAAGTCAACAACTAAAAGATCCACTGGTTTATACCACATCAATCGATCACCGTACTGACAAAGAAAGTCTCAGTATAAAATATTCCAATTATCAACTTACCTAAGAACTTTTTTCAAAATAACATAACAGATTAATAAAAGCATTAACTCAATTTAAATGTACAAATGGTATATTCAATAGGAATTTTCTGCTGCCATCATCATCATCTAGGAAACCCGTTATCTCCTGGGCATCCCGCACCCATCCAATATTACGAGGACATCTAGGGGACCCGCATTACACCATGCCTGGAGGAACCTAGTTACCTCTCCAATCATCCTTGCTATAACTCGAAAGATGTGACGGCATTCTCAGTCACACATTCACATCATGATGCAACAATTCCATAATTCAATTCAAAAGCATGTTGACGTTACTACTATCCAGGACTCAAGCGTGAATTCACATTTTTATCCCCTAAACTAATATAAAGTCACCCATGCCGATATTAGATTAATCATAAGAAGAATCCCATATCCTAGGCCTTAAACTAGCCTTATAATGCATTCCGCAAGCCTTTAGAAATGGCAACTGTTGTCTAAATAAAAAAATTTCAAAAATTATGAAACTTTAATATAAGGTAGACAAGATCTAGAGGGACATTTTTCGTGAAGGACTCAAAATCCGATTTGGTCCATATAGTTCTAAATAATTTTTTGTAGACCAGGCCCGAAACAGTAAGACTTTTCAGAATGTGATAGAGCAGAAAGATACACATTTCACAGGCTAAATAAGATCGAAAAATTATGAAAATTAAATATGTGGTAGCATAGGATGTACTCTACCATTTTCATGAAGGAGGTGTGTTAGAATTCTTGACCGAAAAATTTGTGGAAAATGAAAAGTAGGAAGGGGTTGGTGCAGTAAACTTAAAATATATTTCCAACTCCCTAGTTTTTCAAATATATTTTTTATCGTACGAAATCCAAAAATTATGAAATTAAAATAAGTCATAAAGCAGCCAACAAGGGACGACTTATGTAAAAAATGCCCCATGAAATTTGCATTACGTAAGTCGGTACAAAATTAACAAAAGTTTGGGGTCGGGCTAAATCAAACCTAATCTAAGTCCAGCACTAGTTTGGTTCTAAAATGAAGAGTTTGTACCGGACGTCTTCGACTGGTGGGAGGAAATGCTCCGCCTGGACGACGAGTTGTGATTGGACTCGATACCAGATGGGTTGTCGGAGGTGATAATGGACTCCATGGTGGACACGGGCTTCGAATCACCAGAGCTGGGTTTAGCAAGATCGGCGAAGGTGGGTATGGAAGGGGTTTGAGGGGACTGGATCAGAAGAGGGCGGCCTGTGGACATGATTCCCAGATCAGAAGCGGCATCAAGAAGTCGACCCTAACAAATTCATGACCAGAGCACCGTCCAAATTCGCCCCATCAAGAAATCGAAAAATAACTTCACGAGAAGCACAACGAGAATGGCGCTGGCCGCCCGCAGCGGCAGGAGCAGCTGAGGCAGGATGAAGAAAACAAGCTAACCATTGGAACCACGACGTTGACAGTCAGCAGCATTGACCCTCTTAAATTAATGTCTCAAATTAAAATTCGGATATTGTTTTATTAGCTGAATTTATTGAAAAATATTTTCTTGGATGAATTTAAATCTCACGCGTCGATGACGTTTTCAACAAAAGGTGAAATATTGCACGCTAGAAGACAAAAGATTTGGACTCCTTATAGATACACAAAAGAAGAAATAAAATAAATAAAATAAAAGATATACCCGTAGAAGACTAATCCTTATTGAAGTCGTTCATGACTCCTAGGCACAATATAAAAGGCGAAAAATAAAAAAAAAAAAAAAAAAAAAGAGAGGAGGAAGCAGCAAAAGAGCGCCGCTCACGAAGAAAGAAGAATGCGAACACGTACGGAAAGAAGAGAACATACAAGTTCTCAATTTCGGCGTACGTAGAGAGTTTTTCTTTGATCTTGAACGTGCATTGATTTTGTGTCGTGAATTTATATCCAAATAAGTTATTTATTTATAAATACTTTTGAGTTTGGATATAAATTTAGGTGTGAGAAATATTATAGCGTGTGAGCGACTATAAATTTTAATTATTCGATTATAATAGATTATTTATTGCTAACTCTTCTCGTGAACGTATGTATTGATACTCGGACCGAATCACGTAAATCTCTAGTGTCCTTATTATTTCTTGTTTATTTCTTTAGTATTTTCACGTTAACGTAAATTGTGAGATCCTATCGTTTTTGCGTATTATATTTCAACAGACCCAACAAAATTAGCAAGAGAGGCAAACTTGAAAGGAAAGAACACACCTCTCTCTCGATGGGCAGTTGCTCTCGTTCTGGCTCTCGTCGCTACAAGTTTGCTTGGGCAAAAAGGCATTCTAGAGAGGGAGAGAAAGAGGGAGGGAGAGGCAAATTGGACAACGAACGCATATATGGGTCTCAAGCTCCTCTTATTAAGACACATAGGGGTTCAAAATGCGCGTCCCTTTGTTGTTTGGCGGGGTAGTGGGGTTGGGTTTAGGGGTGATCAGGTCAGGTGGGTAGGGTCTAGACTTAGACCCTGTACTCGATTTTGTTATAATCGGTTTCCCTTTTTTGGATTATGTACCCGACCTGTTTGTATTAAACCATGTACCCGACCCATCCTTTTTTTCCGATCTGGTTTCAGGGTCAACCTTGTGTCCACTTGAACTTATTTTGCAACCATATCCTATAAGACTTTAAATTTTACATTAATACACGAGAAAATAACGTAATCTTCATAATTTGTATTGAAACATTAAGCACTTGTAATAAATAAATACATGAACTTTTTGACTAAATGAAGAATTAAGGATCCACATGGTTAATTATCATAAATAAAATCATAAGGCAAAACAAAAATCATAACTTTGCATAAATATTAGATACAAATATGGATCTAATATTATTCATATTCCCATAATTATGATATGAAGATGTTCATTTATGCAAGCATAACTCCTGCTACAAAAGAGAAATTAGGCGAGCCAATCCACGTGATACACAAGAATTTGGCGGTGATGAACATCGTCCGTTTGTCGGATGATGCGAGAGCGAGCCTACGAGGGAGGGAAGCGTGTGAGGAAGAGGAATGACGAAAGGGGAGTGCCGTGCATGTCTGAGAGAGTCAAAAGGAAAAATGCCATGTGATTGCAAGAATAAAAATAGAAATTAGGAGAAAAAATAGAGTTTTGGATCTTTACTTACAAAATCGGTCTTTTCGGGTGGGTAATCACTCGGAACCGGTTCTGGACCGGTTTCAACTGGAATCGGTTCCTAACTCTGTTTTCCGAGTGGGTCGGTCCGGTTCTTGGGTATAACCGGTCCGGTTGCACATCCCTAATTGGGTTGATACAAACAAAATTTCAATAAAGTCAAACTTGGAATGCATTCTCGAAGCGGAGGGGGGCGAATTTCGCAAGGGCATGGGGGAGGAGTCGTCATGGCTGGCAACGACGACGACGACAACAATCCCGTCAGACAATCCGAAAAAACGCATTTTGCATCGACGAGGAGAGAAGAAAAGAAAGGGAAAAAAGAAAGGAAAAAGAAGAAGAGGTAAACATAAATCGTATTAAGGAATCTCTCTCTCTTTCCTCACAAGGGCGTCGAAAAGTCTTCCCTCCAGATAGAGAGGAGAGAGAGAAAAGAGAGAGAGAGAAGGGGGCCCATCCCGATTTGACCGGAACCGAGACGACGATGATGATTTCATTCTCGGGTTTTGCTTCTTTTTTCTTCCTCTTTGACAAATTTGAGGTGACGAGAGAGTGACAGAAAGCTTCGCCTTCCCGTCCATCTTCCACGTTGAAAAAGCAAGAAAACAAGAAAATCAAGAATCAACCATTGTCGATGGCGATTCCAAGAACCGAGTTTAAAAGGGCATGGTTCCAACTTCCAACTCCCTCGCGCTTTCAAGAAAAATGCCGAAAGCCGTGCGGGAAAATTTGGTTTCTTAAACAAGTCCTCCTTCTCCTCTCGTGTTCCATCTGTATCTGATTCCGTCTCTCTCACTGTCTCTCTCTAACAATGACGGTGGCAGCAACTGTCTCTCTCATCTCATCTTAGTTGCTGCTGATTTATCATCTCTTGGTTTCTCTGATCCCTCCCTTTCCTCGGGGGAAATATCGGATTGGAAAAGTTACGAGAGTGTCTTCCCCCTCTGAGGAATACCAATTGCATAGTCCGGTCCGCTTGTGATGTTGCTTCGGAGAAAAGAAAGTGGGTCCGTGCGGTCGAAAATCTGAAATCGATATATCTATTATTCATTTATCTCAAATTCATTTTCAAAGGACAAAAATCATTATTGTGCACTAATATGTTCGTGACATATCATTCTTATATCTCCATATTAAATTGATAACGTGGAAACGTGCACGCCAAACAATTTCAGTGGTTAGCGTGTGACATGAATTCGATGTGGACATTCGACATAAATGGAGCTTATAAAAGAAGTCGGATTTGAAGAAAATGAATTGAGATTTGGAAAATTGCTAAAATACGTTAATTTTTCCATAAGGGCTCCCTCGTTATTAGCAAATCTGCTAAAATCTTTAATGTTGCCCCAATTTCATCATAAAGTTTTGGTAAATATAACATAGATGTAATACGAGTATACGAGCCATAAGGGCTCCCTCGTTTTAGATTTTTTGTAGTACTAAAATTAGTTTGAGCTAAATGTAATACGAGTGTACCAATTTGAGTTTGGGGTAAATGTGATGCATGTATATCGATTTGAGGATTCTAGAGGTATTAACCCAAAAAAAATTCAGTGGTTTTTGGTCCCGAATATAATAAGTTGATATTAGAAAAGAGAATTATGATAACATTTTAATGTCAATATCTATAGATTTTTAAAGATCTTGAGAGCTCAATATAAGAAAAATAGATTCTTTTTTTCTTTGCCAAGGAACGGAACTTGTGGATTACGTTTTGCATATGATTGAACTAAATGTCAAGCTTGAGTGCTGGAATGAAATTACGTGGTTAATTTTGCTAATTCTCTTAGCGTTTCTCCTTGACTCGCGTATGCATAAAACGACAGTTGGTTACAATAATAATAATAATAATAATAATAATAATAATAATAATAATAATAATAATATAATAATAATAATAATAATAATAATAATAATAATAATAATAATAATAAAATAAACAGCCTAACGGACTAACTAATATTGAAAGAAACATTTTAGTAAATGAAACATTATTTTAATGGGATATCGGTCAAAATACTAAAAGATGTAGATTGGAATTGAGTATACCGATCTAAGTTTTTTGGCGAGATGAAAGTTAGTTCGGAGTAAAGATAATATGGAATGACCGGTTTGAAATCTTCCGTGAAATGAAAATTAGTTGATGGCAAATGTGTTATCAGAGTATCGATTTGAGTTTTTCGACAGTAACAACCCTTGGAACTACTTTTTTCGATTTGATTTTTTTTTCGGTAGTAGCTGCACAGTAAGACGAACATTAGGGCGGGCAAACGTAGATGATAATGTGCCAACGAGTCCAAGACAAAACATTACGTGGTTAAATTAAATTCGCAATTGTCTTATGCTCTTGTCCCTATTTAGACATTGTCCAAGGAATCTTTCCCATTAATACAAGTGTTGGACATGATCTCAAAATACAAAACAAAAGTACTTAGGAGGTCGTCCAACTTCCTCATGTGATTTTATCTTTTGGCCACATGGTTTCCTAATTTTCTATAAAATTTGGAGAAAAAAAAATAGGAATATCGATTCTGAGCAAGTAAGAATCCTAATAATACCTAACATATATTCCATAATTGAGAAAGAAAATATGGCAAAAAAATGAGATTGTTGACTAACCCTAGAAAGGGCCGACCCACCTTATTTATGTATATATTTATTGCTAAGCAAATGGGGGCCTATTTTCATAATTATCCAAGCGAAACCAAAAGAAAAACACAAAAAAATAAAAATAAATTATATGGTCATATATATCTATATATCTATATAGTAAGTGACGAATGAATTGAAATTCTTAACAAGGATAAGCTATGCAATGACCTCATAAAGATAAAAATTTTAAATCGACAGGTCTTTATCTTTTTTATTTTTTTCTCGTATTGGAGGGTTATTGTCCTTTGCCATTGAGGTCATGAGATGACTAGGGTTTAGTTATTTTTTCCCATCGGGTACTTGTTAATTACGTAATTCCCAATTTGTCCGCACTCAATCTAAAATAATGGCTTCTAGAAAAGAAAGCACGTCTTTTTTCACCAATTCCATCCTCAATAAGCCGTCCAAGATTGATTGGATTTTGGAATTTATATGTTATGTGATTAAAGAAGGTCAAGAGAGACCCGCTCCCCACGTCTGATCTTATGCTTGGTCCGAAATATAAGTTTTCTAAATGGTGGTTGACCTTGACTCCACGAATGTGAATTTTCACATTTTCTTTTCCCATAAGATAGTGAATTTGATATTGAAATGAACGCATTGATATCTAATCTATTCAAAAGTGAGAACCAAAGGCAAAGACTTCATTGCAAAGGCATGACGATTTTAGAGAGGTGTTATGATCAATTGTAGCTGTCCAAGTGGCAAAGACATTGTCAAATTCTGCAATTAATAGACTGTCGAATCACGAACTATTAGAGGTGTCCCCAGAGGCCTAGATGCGTGCTTTCCTGAATTTCGAGGGTCGGATAAGAAAAGGATGGTGGCAAATGTAGGGAAATAAACAAATTGGGGATAAGGGGAGGATGCAACGACTTAGAAAGGGATATTGCTTATCATTTCAATATTCAATTTATTTAACGAGAGAAGTGGACTTTAGCGTTGTAGCTTTCCGATGAGCCTTCTCTTTCGTTAACTACTCCAAAAGGTGGGCTCTTTGTCTAACCAGTGCCGAGGGTATGAGTTATTTTCTTATATTGAAAATCCTAGAAAAATCGATTTTGACTTTCAGTGGCAGCGTGAATAATTTTTAACTTCATATCTTCACATAAAATTAGCTATAAGGATGTTGACTTGTATCTAATCAGTGTTTTTTTCTTGCCTCTTTGTTTGGAGAAGGTTCTCGATGACCAATACGACATTATTAAATTTAATTGGTATCGTGAAAAACGTCTCATGAAAAATGCCTCGTGAAAATGCTTACGGGGGCTTTATCCGAACGATTTCAAAGCCAGTTCTATTTTAACTCATCCAAACACATAAATACCGTCGTTTGACACAAGGAGAGCGTTGGAACAGTTTTCGTGCTAATCTCTTATAACTTTCAATAAAGCAAGCTCAGAGCAAAAATGTCAATTGCAACCAGCCGCACGTTCTCGAAAAGGTTTTTGCTCGGTCATGGCCATCCATAACCATAGATACTTTTCATCTACTCTTGCACAAAAAGAAAGAGTACATTGTATTATGATAGTGTCAATTCTAACGTATGAACATATTGTAATAATAATTATTTTCTAAAACGTGCATATACATGTGTGTATATATATATATATATATATAATTAATAAAAAAAAATGAAATAAATGGACCCAAGAAGACATAGTGCCCGTCTCCGCCCACCATGCATCCGTCTTTTCCATCCGACTCCCGACGCTGCCCTGAATCCATCTGATGTTGTCCGGTGTTTTCTTTAATTCTCAGCCACGTTATCGTCCAAAGTGCTCTTTTTCTACTTCTCTAAGACATCACGAATCTATGAAAACTTTACTGCGCGTTCGATAATTTCTCCTCTTATAATTTTTTAATATAATATCAAATTAAATATTATCTCGTTTTGTTAGCACATGTAGCCCCCTTGATCATTAAATTTCATTTCATGATCTGGCCAGCATGTGAGAAGAAGGTGTTAAAGTATTTTAATTCGCTTGTTTAAGGGATTTATATTCTCTTAATGTACAGTGAATTCACTTCGTCAACAAATTTAAGCTTTGAAATTTGAATATTTGATATGCTAAAGGATCCTTTTTTATTACCATCGATCCCTCATTCGATGCTTCTTGCCGTCGATGGAAGGTAAAGCATATCAAAAGAAAAGAACAAAAGAAGAAGCACCAACGTGTAAATATGGATATGCTAATCATCTTTCAACCTATGTTTTCTTTTCCCTTTTCACAAAGAAAGCTGAAACCATCTTTCAACGTGCCCTCCTTTTGGAGGGTCGTTTTCTTATTCGGCATTTGGGCAAAAATGTCTCGACGAGCTATGATGTTCGACATATCGAAAGCCCTAAAATTTGCCCATTTTGCCTAGTGGTCCTCGAGCTATGTTAGCCTTAGCTACTGCCTCGACTATTCGTTGTAGGGTTTTTAGCCATTGATTTGCATGTATTACCCATTTCCATTTGATAAAGACGGAAGCGTAAGAAAGGGTTTTTTGATGGCACCTTTCTGTGTTTTTGACCGAATCACGTGGACAAGACATGGTTTCCTGGATGGAAGGAAATCGAATGCCGTTCGGCCGATCCTAAAGACGTGTTCCTCAATCAAAGGAGAGAGGAAATAATCGGATTCTGGCGAGCTTTGTTTACACCACCAATTTAACATCTCTCGCGCGCGTCATCGTTGATCTCACGGAGCTAATCCGATTTGACCATCTTCTCATGTCGAATTTATCAGGTCTTTTGAAAGCTTTTATGTGGTCCGCTAATGGTGCTTAGACCCTGAGAACTTGGTTGAATCCAGACTCGTCAAGATTTAAATTCGCTCTCCCCACGCCACCTTCTGTCTTGGGACTTTTCGCGGGTCAACGCATAATCTGCGGGCGTGATTTTACAAATCTGTCAAGAGTAAAATAATCGTGTCAATTGTGTATTCGGGTATTATAGTATTACTTAGAGGTATAATATCATTACTCTGTCAAAAGAAAAATAATCATCTCAGTTATCTATTTGGAGTGCAATACCCATTTTACTGATTTGAGTCTAAGCAGAGGAAAGGAGAGAGATGGCGAAGAGGTTATCAGGCCATGCACTACCATCACTTTGAATTGGTTTGGAAGGTACATATCTTCATTTAAATAAATCATATTTAAACCATGTTAATATACTATTATTGCAAAAATATGTGATTTGACCTAGTTATAATGGGTTGATCTGGCGAATGCTCTAGAGGTACCCAAAAGGAAGGATGTCTTCACATTTTAGGGAGATGCGTGAACGTGACTACCTTCCTGTCCAAGGACCGAAGGTACCGATCAGTTCTATAATGCCTTAAGAAGTGAGTTACAGATGACACGTACATGTCACTGGCTAGCTGGCTGCTTTCAATTCGATCTGACCATGGGCCTAGCCGTTTACGGGCTCGCCCGGGCCAAGCGGGCGTGGAGAGTAAACTTTTTGTGGGCTTGTGAAACGCTATTTAGCTATGAAGCTTAGCCTACTTGTAGCGATGGGTGAGCTTAACCGACAAGTTATGTTTAGTTTTAAAGCTTAGCTTCGTCAAACATAGACTCGATGGTTAGTTCCGCTAATTATATGGATGACCTAAGCATCATATCTCGAATGAACGTTTCTTTTATATCAATGGAAGTGTCTAAGGCTCTTGAGCAATGGACTAATTTACGGGGTTAGCATCTAAACCAAAATTGTTATGGTGATTACGTTGTCTAAGCCATCGTATAGATACAAACTCTAGATAAAGCAAGAATAATTTGTTATCTCTATCATTGCAGCCAACTGGCCTCTTCCTAACTTGTCCATCTCATGACGCTTGTCTCCTCTCATCTCATCTCATCAACAAGGGACGATTCAAGTACAAGCCCGGTCAAGCTCGTCCATTTGGGATGCTTGTTGGAGGCTCTAGCATTATCCCCGTGTTTCAGGCAATGCTCCAATATCCTCATCAACTCCTGCACAAAATATTTTTATTGGAAAATCCTTAACTGACCGTCACTCTGTCAATAGCGGAGTAACGGTTAGCTGAGGACCGCACATCTTTGGGTGGAAACCGGTTGACTTTTTCAACTGGTTTCCATCTTTTACCCAATTTTCTTTTTTGATTTTTATTCCCACGCAATCAATTTTCATGAATACGAGGGTACACGAAATTTCATTGATTTTCACACAATTGATAATTCAAATGAGATGAGTCACCATAACTATTCTTGAAATTTGGTTTGCAATCGAGAAAGACTCAGGTTCTTTTTTTCTTTTTTTTTTTTTTTTTTTTTTTTTTTTAATCGCTGTTGGTATGTGTTGTTATTTTATTTTGAAATAAAGTGCCTTGCTATAAATTGAATTTTTATCAATATAAAATGATATAGGGTCAAGTATCTCATGATATGTGAATCTTCTCAATGAACCAAATTTTGACTTGTGTGATTCTAAGATTGATTTTGTAATGTTTTAGGTCCCAACACATCTTCATCTACAAGATTTGGATCAATGGGGTAAATTTTCTTCTCTACTAATTTATTATTCTTATTTTGTTGTTTTCTTTACTTCATTTGTTTTATGCGTAATATATATCACTTGTCTTAATTTTAGGTCACTGGAGAGTCATTTTAGAACAATTTGATTTTGGTGAAAGGACTAAGAAACCAATTCATTACACAATGATTTTTTTATTAGTTGCAAAGCCAATGCGTCGAGTGTGTTTTCATCTTTTAAATTTAATAAATCTATATAATGACATTAACGATTTTTTTAGAAGGTGATAATATTATTTTACTTGTAATTATTTACATTTCGGTATCTAATTTATTTTTCTTTCATCATATTCATGAAAATTGATTGCATGGGCCCCTTACGATTTTATCTATCAATTCAAGCTTACAATAAGAAAAATAAAAAAGAAAAATTGGGTAACAGATGGAAACCGGTTGAAAAAGTCAAACGGTTTCCATCCAAGATGTGCGGTCATTAGCTGACGGTCAGCAAAGCCGCACCCATTTTTATTTATCTTCCTCTTTTTCTTTTTCTTTTTTTAACTTCTATATTTTGATGTAGCCTACTCAAATGATATTAGAAAGGCGCACCTCATTTATTCCAATGTCACCGTCGGCAACATAATTGAGCATAGAATATGTATGACCTTGTTATAGAGCCTTGCGATAGGAACCCTCACGAGCTATGCACTAAACATAAACACACATTTATTCTAAAGCTAAGCACAAATTCCTTGTCTGGACACTAATTATACATAACAAAACTAAATAACGATATTATGTCAAATATTGTTCCCAAAGTGTGATTGGTTCCCAAAGAAATTTGTGTTTATCATTTTTTACTATTTTTTTTAAAGTTGCAACAGGATTAATTAAGCAATGACTAGGTGGCATAATTAAAGAAACTAACTTTTTTGAATATTTTTTATATTTTTATATATTCTAAATTTTCTTTTTAAAATTAAGCAATGACTATTCTTATATATCGTAAATGATAAATGAGTTGAAACCCTTAACGTGGCTAGACTATGCAATGACCTCTTCATGTTAATAAAATTGAATTTACACGTCTTCTGTTTTTTGGTTTCTAATCGGAGGGTTATTATCCTTTGTCATTGAGGTAATAAGGTGACTTAGGATCCATTCTTTTCAACTTTAGTTGGTACTTATTAATCACGTCATTCTCCTTCATACACGCTTACTTAAAATAATAGTTTCTAGAAAGTACGCCAATTTTAACCAATTCAATTCTTTCAAAGACGATAAAAAATTAGTTGATTATGTGACCAAAGAATTGTTAATATAAACCCTCTCTCCACGTCTGAACTTATTCTCTAGCCAAAAAATTAGTTCTTCTAGATGGTGGTTGACCTTGACTCCAGCATGTAATTTCTTCTTCTCCTGTAATATGTGAATTTGATATTGAAAGAAAGCACAATGATCAGAAAGATATCTACTCAAAAGGAAGAACCAAGCAGTCCCCATTGCAAAACAAAATCATTTTGGAAGAGGATTACCGTCAATTATATCTCTCTAAGTGGGGAGCGAAATATTGAAAAGGTAAAAGTAATTGTCAAATTTTGCGAATAATCCACATTCGAATCACAAATTAAAGAGCTGTTCGTATGCAGTTGTGCATGCCCTCCCAAATTTCAAGGTAGGAAAAGAAAAGAACAATGGTAAAGGTTGGAAAATAGACAAATTAGGGCCTAGGGGAGGATGCAAAAACTTAGAAATGGACATGACTTATCGTTGAGAAAATGAAGAGCTCAAGCTTTCTTATGAACCTTGTCTTTCATTATCTAAGTTGTTGCTAATTAGTGCTTCTCGCCTCTTTGTTTGGGAAATGTTCTCAATGATCGATATGACATTACTAAGCTTAACGGATGTCATGAGAATATAGCCTGGAAATATTCCTCCATCAGTGAAAAGATTGCTCGATTAGCTGACGAAGAATAACAACAATTTAATCCACATACTTTCAAAGTTAACTGAACTTAATTCTTTAAGACAGATGAATCTGGTTATGTGACTCGACAAGAGCATTCACAAATTTTTCGTCCTAATATTTACAATTTTTAATAAAGCAAGCCCTGATGAAAAACCCAATTACAACCACACAATGTAAAAAGTTTGGTTCGCTCTTTGCCGTCCATACACAAAACAAGAACACATTATTTCTTTATATAATGTCAGTTTAACATATGAACTTATTCTTTGCTCTCCCATTTGTAAAATGAGAAAAACTTAATGGACCCAAGAAGACACAGTGCGCGTCTCTTATCACTATGCACGCAAATTGTCTAGTTGTCTTTTAACGTTGCCTCGAATCCGTATGATGTGGTAGGGTGTTTCTTTAATTTCCGGCCACGTTATTGTCCGAAGTGCTCGTTTCTTCATTAAAACATTATGAATCTATGAATAGTATATTTTTCATGGCATAATCTCTCCCCATAAACTTTATCATTGATTCCTTCCTTTGATGCCTTTCCCCGTCAATTGATGCCAAAACCCATGCCCAAAGCAAAGATATTAGGTCATATTCACAAGACAAGAACAAAAAACAAGCACCATCGTCTATAAATATGGTTGTCGTGATCGATGTTCAGTTTTACCTATCTTTTTTTGGCAGAAATAAAGCTGAAAACTATCTCTCAACATGCCCTCCTTTGAATTCACCAAAATGGACATTCTCCAATTCATACGAGAGCACGCAAATCCAATTGGTGTTGCATTGGCTCTGGGCGCGATTTTCATCTACATTTTCAAGAGAAGAAGATCGAGAGGTTCGTACAAAAATTCTAAATTTTGGAGGATTCATTTTCTCATTAAAAAAATTGGGAAAATTATCCAAAATGTCTTAAACCAATTGTGTGGTGGTCAATTTAATCCTAAATATTTTAATAATTTGTCAATGTAGTCATTGAAGCTAAAATTGGCCGAAAATTACTCATGTGGAAACCAACTATCTTATGTGACATGACTGACGTTAACGTGGAGGACTTTTGCAATTTTTTTAAAAAATGTTCTTATTTTTTTCTCCTTTTCCTTGATTTCCGTTTTTCTTTTTCTTTCTATTTCCCTTGCCGGTCCAAGGCCATGCCGATGGCCGTAGGAGGTCGCGGGCCACAAGCAAGGTGTTCTGCCCATCGTGGTGGCCTTGGACCGGTGTAGGGGAATGGGAACA
This sequence comes from Eucalyptus tenuipes, assembly GCA_014182365.1. Taxonomy (NCBI): domain Eukaryota; kingdom Viridiplantae; phylum Streptophyta; class Magnoliopsida; order Myrtales; family Myrtaceae; genus Eucalyptus; species Eucalyptus tenuipes. The sequence continues at coordinate 26,741,915 of CM024543.1, read as the reverse complement.
AAAGAAAAAGAGAAAACATTTCAAAAAATTGCCAAAAACCATCCGTGTCAACACCGGTCTTATACATAGGATGGCTGACATCTGCTACAATAATTTTTGGCTAAAATTAGCTGAAATGACTATATTAACAAATTATCAAAATATTTAATTGATCAAATTGAAAAAGTTTAGGATTGAGTTAGCTGCTGTACAATATGTTTAGGCATTTTAAGTCAATTATCCCAAAGAAAAATTTATCCTCGAGCTATGATGTTTGACATATTAACAAATGCGAATTGTCCATTTGGCCACGTGATCATTGAGCTTGCTTAGCTACCGTCTCGATTTTTCGGGTAAGGTTTTAGCCATTTGATTAGAATATATTCATTTCTAGAGAATTCAGACAAAGGCGTAAAAATAGGAAGCGTTAATTGCACCTCAGTGCATATTTTACCTAATTTCGTGGACAAGACATCGTTTCATGGATGAAAGCTAAACGTAGTTCAGCTGACTATAAATACCCGTTCTTCTATCATGTTGATCAGAACATGCAATAAGCAATCCGTCAACAAAAGAGAGGAAAAAATCAAAATTCTACAGAGGGGAAAGTGCTAGTTTTTCAAAGAAATAGGACATATTTTACGACCAAACTCTACGTTCTCAATTAATTATTGCAGAACTTGCTACTTTGAGACTGATCAATGTGATTTGACTATCCTTTTTCCCTCCTGGCACTCTGTATATATCCCGATAATTGAACTAGAAGAAAAGGAAAAAAATGATTGATCAATAAAATAGAACGAACGTGGTGCTACTAATATGTCTCATGCATCATCGTTTAATTAATCATCTTCTTTTGTGTTGATTTTATTTTAGCTTGAAATTAGTTTGTAACTTGGGATAATAACACAATCTTCTGGATTTTTGTATGGTTCACTAAGGTTGCTTAGACCCCACAAAGTTCAAGGAATTCAGACTCATCAAGAAGACCCCGATCAGCCATAACACATCAAGATTCAAATTTGCTCTTCCCACGCCCACTTCGGTCTTGGGACTTCCCGTAGGACAGCACGTACTCTGCAAGTATAACACCATTCAAATTGGCAAAAAATAATAAAAGTAATTGCGTATACATGAATTATATAATATACACACACACACACACACATAACAATCCACTATAAAAAAAAATGGTCGACTGGTGGATAGAATATATTTGAAGTGGACTAACCCTTTCAGTAATCTGTGTCGAGCAGGGGAAAGGATAGAGAGGGTAAAGATGTTATCGGACCGTACGCTCCTATTACTCTAGACTCTGATCTTGGTTACTTTGAATTGGTTGTGAAGGTATATATGTTTTCCTAAAAGAAAAAATTATTAATTATACCACGCAATCTACTCTTATTATTTGATCAACTTATAATGTTTTGATTTGGTGAATGCTTTAGATGTACCCACAAGGACAGTTGTCTCACCATTTTAGATAAATGCGTGAAGGAGATTACCTCCTTGTTAAAGGACCCATGGTACGTATCAGTTCTATAATTCCTTAATTTTAAATTATAGATGATATGCATTTGCTGCAAGCTATCTACTTTGAGTTTGATCTGAATATGAAACCCAATTTGCCGGTTGCGATGGCCAAGCCTTGATAATAAGTGAGGCGTAACTTTAAAGGTCGCCTTGGTCTAAGTTAGGCCTAATGATTACCTCCGCTAATCATGGACCTAAATGTGAAATCTTGAAAGAATGTTTCTTTTCTATCAAATGGGGTATTCGAGACTCTTAAGCACTTGACTAATTCCCATAAATTAGTCTCTAAACCGAAAATTTTGTACAGATTGTGTCTATTAGCCATACTATAAATGGATACAAACTCTAGATATAGCAAGAATAATGTGATATCTCTATTATCGTTACAAACCGCTCTTTCACACAAGTCAGACCTCCGAAAGGAATATTTATACATAACCATTTGAAATGGTCACCATAGGATGGATCTCACAAAATCACTCAACAACGTCACTCTCATTCAATATTGGTCTTCGAACATCACAACATTTTGATGGGAAAAGATATAGGCAAGATTAGTGGGATATATCTTCTCCAAATCTAAATTGATCTCCTACAATGTTGATGTTTTGCTTATCTCTTCTCAAGGGACAAATCAAGTATAAGCCCAATCAAGCTCGTGCATTCGGCCTGATTGCGGGAGGCGCCGACATTTCCCCCATGTTTCAGGCAATGCTTTATTATTCTCATTAACTCGTGAAGAACATATTTTTTATAATCAAGTTGAAATGTTCTTTTTTGGGCCTTAAATTGAGGCTTTCCCCCCAAATTTTTCTTTTAATATTTTCATGCAGCTTATTCGCGCCATACTGGAAAATCCAAAAGACAAAACAAAAGTGGACCTAATTTATGCCAATGACACTGTCGACGACATACTTTTAAAGGTATGCATACATTTCTACCTGATTTTCTCTTTTTCAAATTGATATTAAATTTGTCATTTATTCATGCAACTCTTCTACAATTTGGTGCACTGCCCTATTGCATCTTAGACCACTAGCAACTGCTTAAGATCGTCCCTACAAATTGTGAAATTGGTGAAGGCTCTAGGGACAGCCACGACACTTTCTGTACAGAACGTCTTCGAGATATTATTTCATGACTTTTTTGAACATTTGTTGTTTAGAAAGTGACTATTTAGTAGTGACTTAATTATCCAACAGCACGCAAGCCATTCATTCTACCTTAAAAGAACATTGATTGAATCGAACCTCCAGGCCGGGGGAAAAAAAAGAAGACAGATTCAAAAAGAATTAGAAATAATATCGAGGCCTATTTTACACTTCGAGTTTGCACCAACATAAAATAGTAATTCACGTTTTCCCACGAAGTTATATTTTGCATTCAGTTGACCACCTTATTTGCTTCCCGTTTACTTTGCAATTACCAAAGTAATTTGCATCCTAATGACTTCCTAAATTATTTGCAGGAAGAATTAGATAGCTTTGCCGATAAATTTCCCGACCGTTTCACAGTGTATTATGTTGTCAAGCAGGTTAGTGAGAATATCCATATTGGTTTTAAATCTTCACTCCTTTGCTTTTTATTTTCTAAATTGTGAAAACAATACTCTTCTCGGATTGTATATACATATTATTGCTCCATCTCTTGGCCAAGTTAGCGCCCATTTAATCAATTATTAAGCATTTTTTATGCCCACAATTTTTGTTTTGGTCTAACACAAATTGATTTGGCCATTGATTAATCTTTTCGCATTTTCAATTATCTAAAATTTCTGCACAATTTTCAGGCTCCCGAAAATTGGAATGGTGGAGTCGGGTATGTGACGAGGGAGATGATCCGAACCCACTGTCCACCACCTGCTTCCGATGTAAAGGTTAATCTCTTAATTCCCACATTTAAGCAAATTCATTTTGTTGAAAGCTTTTTTTTTCCTCCTACTGAAGCTATTTTGTGAAAAATGGGAATTTGTTATGCAGATACTGAAATACGACTTGATCTATTTAATTTTTTTAATGATTATTTTATAATGTTGCAGATAGTGATGCGTGGTCCTCTAGCCATGATGCAGGCAATGGCTACTCATCTTAAAGAGCTTGGTTACACACGAGATATGCAGATTGATCTTTGATTAGAAAGATTTGGACTTGATCAACCATAATTAATAAGGAATTTTTCTATTTTCAATTTCAATCACATAATGAAATATATGTTGTGCCTAAAAATGAGAATTTTTTTTATTGAAGTGTTTGAGAAGTGCCCTATAAACACTTGTCAATAAAATTCTTATTATTTACTCTTGTGTAAATTTCAATCAAATATTCATAATTTAATATGTAATTTCATCTTAAATGATTAGTGTAAAATTAATCTATTCCTAAGTTCAAACCCGGACTTTTTTTTTTGTAATAATTTTAGTCTTAATAAACATGGTAAATGAAAATTTATGGGTCATGCCTAGTGAGGTTAATACGTATAATTTCAAAGTATATATCAAAAGTTTTAAAAAACAAATTGAATAAAATAAAAGCAAGGTTCCACATTTGATGGGAGCATTTGTCCACACTGCACAAGACATAGCCTTGCCCTTAATTAATATCTCGAAACATTCGTTAACCACACCGATTAGGAAATTTTTTGATTTTTAAAATATAGATTGCATATATCATGAGTGAGTGAAAACAATATTGAAAATTTGTACTTGTCTTATTAATTAGTTACTTAACCACGAGGCATTGGAGGGTACTTTATTCTTAAATTGTGAAGGCCGGCCTAATCCGGCTCGTGGCTGCGGTCCAATCTAATCCGACCAACTCATTTTCGAGGAAAGCGGAGAGCATATCATACTCGGACGTCGAGTCCAGTTACTCTCCAATCAGCATTGCATCAATCGTTGAGTCCTTCCAAAGTGGACACAACCCCAAGTAGCAGAGCTCAGTGACTTTCTCGATCAAACTCATCGAGACCAGTCGATCGACCGCACCTCCAACGCCGCCGCCCGTTGTCGCCTTCCGCAGTGCCCTCCTCGTAGTCAACTTTCTTCCTTGTCCCGCACCTTCTTGTGGCGTCGTTTTCCTCTGGCGCCATAACAAGGATTCATCCGAACTAAGTTAGGTGAAGCAACATATAAGGATTTGCAACGACTTGGACGCGGTTTTGGATTTATGCTTGAGAATATCTTTTCTTTTCTCTTGTGCCAAATTAGAAAAGGTCCAAGGAATCCTTCCCATTAATAGAAGGAATGCACGTAATCTAATACAAAACAGAGTACTTAGGAGGTTTTCCAATCTCCTCATATAATTTGTACTATTGGGAACACTGTTTTGGACCTTAATTTTCTATAAATAAAAGAAGGAATATTGATTATGGGGCAAGTAAGTACCTAGTCCTAATAATACCTAAATTTTATTCGATAATTGGCAGATAACTATGGAAAAAATGAAATTAATGACTGACCTAATTATCTATTTATTGCTGAGCAAATTGGGCCTACTATCATGATTTTCTGAACAAAAGAGGGAAAACACAAAGTAAAATATAGGGCCTACTATAATGATTAACGTGGCTTGGCTATGCAATGACCTCATCATGGTAACAAAACTGCAATTCACACGTCTTTTGTTTTTGTTTTTAATTGAGGTAATTAAGTGACTAGGGATCCATTCTTTTTAATTGTTACTTATTAATTACATCATTCTCGTCATCCACGCTTATTAAAATAATGGTTTCTAGAAAGTACGCCATTTTTAACTAATTTCATTCTTTCAAAGACTGACCAAGATTAGTTGACTATGTATTGTTAATATAAACCCTCTCCCCACGTCTGAGTTTATTCTCAAGCCAAAAGATATAGTTATTCTAGATGGTGGTTGACCTTGACTCCCGCATGTAATTTCTTCTTCTCCTGTAAGATGTGAATTTGACATTAAAAAGATGCACATTGATAAAAAAGATATCTACTCAAAAGAAAGAACCAAAGTCTCCATTGCAAAACATAATTAGTTTAAGGGGGCATTATTGTCGATTGCATCTCTCTAATTGGGAGTGAAATATTGAGAAGGTTAAAACATTGCCAAGTTTTGCGATTAATCCACCATCGTATCACAAAGTGGAAGCGGAAAGATTGCTCCATTAGCTAATGAGAAATCACAGAGCTCAATAAATACAGTTTCAAAGTTGACTAAATTTAATTAATCAAAACACATAAATGTGATCATGCGACGCGGCAAAAGTATTTGAAATTTTTTCGCCCTAATCTCTATCAATTTTCATTAAGTAAGCCCCAGGTAAAAACCCATAATAACAACCACACGGTCTAGCAAAGTTTGGTTCACTCGTAGCAGTCCAAACACAAAATAAGAACACATTATTTCTTTAGATAGCGTCAGTCTAAAATATAAATAGATCATGTTCTCTCCCATGTAGAAGACGCAGCGTGCATCTCCAACTACTATGCATGCAACTTTTCTAATTATTCTATGGTTGCCTCAAATCCTTATGATGTGGTCAAATGTTTCTTTAATTTTCCAGCCATGTTATTGTCCGAAGTGCTCATTTCTTATTTTAAATATTATGAATTTTTTGAGAAAGTGGGAAATCGAATTCTCCACCTTTCCCTTTTCAAGTGAGAAGAGTGGCCACTAAGAAAACACTCGATAGTAAAACATTATGAATTTATGAGTACTATATTTTTCATAGCATAATCTCTCCCCATAAACTTTGCCATTGATTCCTCCCTTTGATACCTTTGCTGTCCGATTGATGCCAAAACCACGTCCAAAGCAAAGCAGTTAGGCCGTCATCACAAGAAACGAACAAAAAACAAGCCCCATCACTTATCAATGGGGTTCTGGTGATCACTGTTCATTTCCACCTATCTTTTTCGCAGAAAGAGGTCTGAAAACTGTCTCACAACATGCTCTCCTTTGGATCCACCAAAATGGGTATCCTCCAATTAATACAAGAGCGCCCGAATCCAATTGGCGTTGCGTTGGCTCTGGGCGCAATTTTCATTTCTGCGGTCTACATTTTCAAAAGAAGAAGATCAAGAGGTTCGTGCAAAATTCTAAATTTTGGAGCATCGTTTTCTCTTTAGCATCCTAGAAAAGTTGGGAAAATTATTCAAAATATCCTAAACTTATTATATGACGGTTAGTTTAATTAGAAATTTTTTAATTTAGCTAATTTAATTATAAATCTTTTGATGATTTGCCAATTTAATCATTTGGATCAAAGTTGGCTAAAAATCACTCAAGAGGACATCAATCATTTTACATGACACGGTCAACGCTGATCTGAATGATTTTTGTAATTTTAATTTTTTTAAAATTTTAAAATTTTCTTTTATCTCCTTTTCCTTTATTATTTTCCCTTGCCATTTTAGAGAAGTATTGCTAGAAAAATCGATCGACATGTTAAAAAATGCGGATTTCCCATTTGGCCACGTGATTATTGAACTAGCTTAGCTGCTGTCTCGATTTATTGGGTAAGGTTTTAGCCATTTGTTTAGTATATATTTATTTCTCAGACGAAGGCGTAAAAATGGGAGGAGTTAATTGCACCTTACTGTATATTTTACCGAATTTCGTAGACAAGACCGCATGGATGAAAGCGAATTAAACGGAGTTCAGCTGACCATAAAGACCTGTTCTTCTACTATGTTGATCAGAACACGCAATAAGCAATCCAGTAACGAAAGAGAGGAGAAAATTAAAATTTTACGAAGGGGAAAATGCTAGTCTTTCAGAGAAATAGGACATATTTTACAATCAAACTCTACGTTGTGATCTAATTCTAAAGGAACTTGATGTATTGAGATGAATCGATGTGATTTGACGGTCTTTTTCCCCTCCAAGGCACACTGAATATATCCCAATAATTGAACGAGGAAAAGGAAAAAAAAATGATTCATTAATAAGACAGAAAGAATGTGGTGCTATTAATATCTCTCACACGTCTTCGTTGATCTCATCGAATTAACCGGCTTGACCAATCTTCTTGTGTCGATTTTATTTTAGCCTGAAATTAATTAGTAACTCGGAATAATAACACATCTTCTGAATTTTTGTGGTTCACTAAGGCTGCTTAGACCCCTCAAATTTCAAGGAATTCAGACTCATCAAGAAGACCCAGATTAGCCCTAACACTGCAAGATTCAAATTTGCTCTTCCTACGCCCACTTCGGTCTTGGGACTTCCTGTGGGACAACACGTAATCTGCAGGTATTGTATAAAATAATTTGTCAGAAACAAATAATTATAACTGTATAATATATATATAAGGTAATTACACCGTAAATGTCATAACTTTCGAACAGCGCTTACTCAAGTGCTTTAACTTTTTTTTCAATGACTTGAGCACCATAATTTATGTACAGAGCTCACTTGAATGTCATAACAATTTTTTCTGGTCACTGGAGTGCTATATAATTTTTCAATTGGTCACCAGAGTATCATAAATCTTTTAAATTGTTCATCGCAAGTGCTATATCATGTCAAAATTTTGGCACTAACACTATTAAAAAGTTATGGCACTCAGATGATCAATTAAAAGTTATGACATTCAAGTGAACAATTTTATAAAAGTTACATTATTTAAGCAGTCAAAAAAACTATATGACAATTAAGTGATCGTCATATGAAAATTATGGCAATTATAGAATCCTCATCCCTAGAAAATAATTATTTAAAAAAAAAATTGATTGATAAATAGAATATATTTGGAGTGGATTAACCATGGCACTAATCTATGTCGAGCAGAGGAAAGGATAAAGACGGTGAAGAAGTTATCAGGCCATACACTCCCATTACACTAGACTCTGATGTTGGTTACTTTGAATTGGTCGTGAAGGTATATGTACTTTCATTAAAATAATCATTAATTACACTATGTAATCTACAATTATTACAAAAACAATGATTTGACTAACTTACAAGGTGTTGATTTTGGGAAAGGTGTTGATTTTGGGAACGCTTTAGATGTACCCAGAAGGAAGGATGTCTCACCATTTTAGAGAAATGCAAGAAGGTGATTACCTCGCTGTTAAAGGACCCAAGGTACTAATCAGCTCTATGATTCCTTAATTTTAAATTATAGATGATATGTATTTGCTACGTACTTTCCCTGGTTGCCTATGGGCTCGCCTCAGCTAAATGAGCCTAGGGATTTAGGAAATGCTACTGGGCTACGAAACTCAGCTTGTTGGTTGCGATGGGCAGGCCTGGACAATAAGTTAGGCCTAACCTTAAAGGTCGCCTTGGTCTAAGACAGGTCCAATGATTACCTTGGCTACTCATGAGACCTAAATGGGAAATCTTGAGAATGTTTCTTTTATGTCAAACGGGGTATCCGAGATTCTTAAGCACTTGTCTAATTCTTTAATATTAGTCATAAAACCAAAATTTTTACAAAGATTGTGTCTCGAAGCATACTATAGATACATATTTAGATAATAATCTGTTAACTCTATTGTTGCAACAAATTGTTTTCACGCGAGTCAACCCTCCTAAAGGAATATCCACACATTATCATTTGAAACAGTCACCATTAAGCATGGATCTCACTTACTCAACATCATCAATCTCATACAATGTGCGTCTTGGAACATCACAACCTTTTGTTGGAAAAAATATAGGCAAGACTAGTGGGATATATCTTCTTTAAATCTGAAATGATCTTGTATAGTGACGATGTTTTGATCATCTCTTCTCAAGGGACGACTCAAGTATAAGCCCAATCAAGCTCGTGCATTCGGGATGATTGCTGGAGGCTCCGGCATTACCCCCATGTTTCAGGCAGTGCTTCATTATTCTCATCAACTCTTGAAGAAAATATCTTTATCATCAAGTTGAAATATTCTATTTTGCTGTTTACATTGAGGCTTTTTCCTTCTTCTTTTTCTTCTTTTTTTGTTGCTTTAATGTTCTGATGCAGCTTATTCGCGCCATACTGAAAAATCCAAAAGACAAAACAAAAGTGCACCTAATTTATGCCAATACTACTATCGACGACATACTTTTAAAGGTACACATATTTTTCTCGATTTTCTCCTTTTAAGATTGATATCAAATTTGTCGTTTGTTCATATCTCTCTTCTATAATTTTGTGCACTACATTATGGCATCTCGGACAACAGTAGTGACATTGTTCGTAAAGCACGTTTTTGAGAATATTTCAGGACCTTTTTTGAACATTTGTCGTTTAGAAAGTGGATTCCAAGCAATAGTGACTCGGTTATCCAATCACACGCAAGCAATTTATTTTTCCATAGAGAGATTCTAAGGGAATTAGAAATAATATCTCATTTAAAAGCTTCATTTACCGCTTTGAATTTATACCAACATGAAATAGGATTTCATGTTTTCCCACGAAATTAACATTTTGCATTAAGTTCACCTTATTTGCTTCCCGTTTAATTTGCATTAACAAAATAATTCACATCCTAATGACTTCCTAAATTATTTGCAGGAAGAATTAGATAGCTTTGCTGAGAAATTTCCCGACCGTTTCAAAGTGTATTACGTTCTTAGTAAGGTGAGTGAGGAAATTCAGGTGGCTTCTAAATCTTCGCTCCTTTCCTTTTTATTTATTAAACTGTGAAAACAATACATTCTCGGATTGTATATACATCACATTGCTCCATCTCTTGGCCAAATTAGTGCCCATTTCATCAATTATTAAGCATTTTCTGTGCCCACAAATTGATTTGGCCATTAATTAATCTTTGCCATTTTCAATTATCTAAAGCATTTCTTGCACAATTTTCAGCCTCCTGAAAATTGGAATGGTGGAGCGGGGCGGGTAACAAAGGAGATGATCCGAGCCCATTGCCCACCACCAGCTTCCGATATACAGGTTAATCTCCCAAATTTCACGTGCTTATGCAATTCATTTTGTCGAAAGCCTTTTCTCCCTAATGACGCTATTTTCTAAATATGGCAATTTATTATTTTTGGTGCATTAGGAGTGAAAAATTAGTATGATTTCTCTCTGCATTTAGTTGAGAAATCCTTAGTTTTTAAAACTAAAATATGATTTCGTGCATTTAATTTTTTTTTTTTATGGTTATTTATAATGTTGTAGATACTGAGGTGTGGTCCTCCACCCATGAACAAGGCAATGGCCGCTCATCTTAACGAGCTTGGCCACACACAAGATATGCAGTTTGAGTTCTAATTGGCAAGATTTGGATGTGATTAGCCATCCTCAATATGTAATATTTTCATTTTCAATCACATGACCATATAAATGTAGTGCCTAAAAATGACAATTTTTTTATTGAAGTTTTTGACAAGTGCCCAATAAACACTCATCAATAAAATTCTTATTATTTATTCATGTGCAAATTTCAATCGGATATTCATAATTCAATATGTAATTCCATCCTAAATCATCTGCGTAAATTCATTATATTCCTAAGTTCGGAACTGGACTTTCTTTTGTAGTAATCTTAGGGTCTTTTTGGCAATCGGCTAAATAATGCCCGAATCTATTCTTTTGTTCTTGGGAATAAAAAAAGAATATAAATCCGTTGGACAAATTTTTTGTTTCGAGAATAGATTTGGAATAGAATCAATGAGTAAAAAAAAGTTACTTCTTTATTCTCAAGAATAACTTTAGAATCAAGCCAACCCATTTTGCTTTTTTTTTTTTTCGTTTCTTTTCTTTTCTATTTTCCTTCTCTCTTCTTCTTCCTCCCAATTGATCACTGGCCACCACCACCCGCTGGCCAACGATGCTGCCACTGCTAGCAACCAACTGGGCAACGTCAAACAAGCTCGTCAAAGGCTCATTTGGCCACTAGCGAGGCTGAGTCTTGCCCCGGCTGGCAAGGCCAAGCCTCGCCGATGGCTGGACGAGCTCGACCTCGTTGAGCCAATGCCAAATCGGCCTCGTCTCGGTTGGGTGAGGCTTGGTCTCACCAAATCTAAGTGAGGCACGTTGGCATGGCCCGAGCTTTGTCGTGCCTCCTGGCAATACTCCGGCGAGGTCGCTAGCCCTCATTCGACCGACAACTAGAGGTAGGAGAAGAAGAGAAAAGTAAAAAAAGGAAAAGGAAAAAGATAAAGATAAAAAGTAATAAATTTATTTTAAAAATTAAGAGAAAATGGTTTGGGCTAAAAATTTTAAAGGTCTTACCAAACACATTTCTATTCCGAAACTAGAAATTTTGGATAATTACCAAAATGCCTTTAAATACTCAGAAACTTGTCGAGGATATAAAATAAAATAATTATTTCTTAGCACAAATTATTCTCGAGAATGAAATGGTTACCAAACACACCTCTAGTCTTGAAAAGCACGATAAAAGGAAGTTAATGGGTCATCATCGAGTGAGGTCAATACCTATTCTTTCAAAGTGTATATCAAAAGTTCTAAAAAAAAGTTGAATTACATAAAATCAAGGTTGGACATTTGGTGGGAGCATTTGTCCACACTGCACAAGCCATAGCCTCGCCCTTAATTAATGAGTATCTCGAAACATTCGTTAAACACGCTAAATAAGAAAGGTTTTGATTTTTAAAATATAAATTGCATATATTGCGAGTGAATGAAGTACTGTGTTGAAAATTTAAACTTTTCTATTAATTAGTTACTTAACCACAAGGCACTAGCGAATAATTCTTTGCAAAAATTAATTGGAAAGACTGGCCTAATCCGGGTCGACGAGCTATGGTCCCTTATAATTCCTCCCACTCATTTTCGAGGAAGGCTGAGAGCTAATCACATTCAAACTCAAGTCCTTTGCTCTCCAATCCAGCATCGCGTCAATCATTGAGCCCTTCCAAAGTAGACACCAGCCACAGTTAGCGGAGCCTCAGCAACTTTCTCGATCAGTCTTGTCCAGGCTGATCAGCTGCTCGTCGTCCCTATCTACAATCACTTTCGTCCTCCTCCTAGTCCACTCTCTTCCTCGTCCCGCGCCTTTTTGTGGCATCGTTTTCCTCCAGCATCGTAACGAGGATTTGTTCGAACAAAATTAGGTGAAGCAACGTATAAGGATTGGCAACAATTCGAACACTGTTTAGGATTTATAATGAGAGGAATGGTTTCCCTGCTCGAGAATCTCTTAAATTTTGTAATGCTCTTGTGCCGATTTAGAAAAGTTCCAAGGAATCATTCCTATTCATACAAGGATTGCACCTAACCTCATATAAAACAAAACATTTGGGAGGTTTTCCAATTTACTCGTATAATTTTGCCTTTAGGAACACTGTCTTGGAACTTAATTTTCCATTAATTAAAAAAGAATGATTGATTAGTTGGCAAGTAACAAATCCTAATAATACCTAACATTTATTCGATAATTGGCAAAAATGAAATCGATGACTGCCCTATATAGAGCCGACCTATTTTATTTATTTATTTATTGCAACGCGAGTGGGGCCTACTATTATAATTATCCAAACAAATAAAGTATGGTGAATGACATAGCCAAATTTATATATATATAGCAAAGAATATATGGGGTAAATGATGAATGAGTTACACCCTTAACGTGGGTTGGCTATGCAAGGACCTATTCATGTTAATAAACATAGGCCTTTTATTTTTGTTTTTTAGCTGGCGGGTAATTATCTTTTGTCATTGAGGTAATATGGCATTCTTTTCTATTTTATCAATTACGTCATTCTCATTCATCCACACTTAATTCAATTAATGATTTCTAGAAAGTAATCATTTTTAACCGATTCCATTCCTTTAAAGGCTGTCCAAGATTAATTGATTATGTGACCAAAGAATTATTCTTGAGCCAAAATTTAATTCTTCTAGATGCTGGTTGACCTTGACTCCCCCATGTAATTTCTTCTTCTCCCGTAACATTTGAATTTGACACTGAAAAAAGACACATCGATTACAAATATCGACTCAAAAGGAAGAACCAAAGTCTTCACATAATAATTTTAGAGGGACATTATTGTTGATTATATTTCTCTAAGTGGGGAGTGAAGCGTCAGGGATGTTAAAACAATTGTCAAGTTTCAAGATTCACCCACCTCCGAATCACGAATTAATAAAGGTGTTTCTATGAGGCTATGTATGTCTTCCCAAAATTCCGAGGGTAGGATAATAAAAGGACCATAGCAAATGTACGAGAATAGACAAATTAGGACTTGGGAGATGAAAAACTTAGAAATGGACACAACTTATCCTTGAGATTATGAACACTAACGCTTAAGATTTCTCATAAACCCTTTCTTTCGTTGACTAATCCTATGTATAGGCTCTTTTCTTAACCAGAGATGAATATGTAAGTTATTTTAACACTCATAATGGACATTGACTGTGATGTGAATATCATTACTTTTAGATCTCAACATTAAAAAAATAGCTAGTTACTAAGGATGCTAAATTGTATTGGTGCTTCTCGCCTCTTTGTTTGAAAATCATTCTCAATGATCGATACGACATTACAAATCTTAAAGGATGTCACAGCAAATGAAATTACCGCATGAAAATACTATATTACCAGTGAAAAGATTGCTCGGTTAGCTAATGAGAAATCACAATAATTAAATCCACACGATTTCAAAGTTGGCTAAACTTAATTCATCAAGATACAAACGTGTTCATGTGACACGACAAGAGCGTTCAAAGACTTTTTGCCCTGATCTCCATAATTTTTCATAAAGTAAGCCCTAGGTGAAAAACCCCCATTGCAACCACAGAGTCTAACAAAGTTTGGTGTGCTTGTAACCGTCCATACACAAAATAAGAAGACATTATTTCTTTAAATAGTATCGGTCTAACATATGAACATGTTATGTTCTCTCCCATATATAAAATTTTACAAAAATAATGGACCCAAGAAGACATAGCGTGCATCTCCACCCACTGTGCATGCAACTTTTCTAATTGTCTTCTTAGTTGCCTCGAATCCAAATGCTTGGTCAAGTGTTTCTTCAATTTTCAGCCAAGGTATTGTCCGAAATGCTCGTTTCTTTATTAAGACATTAAGAATTTATGAATACTAGATTGTCCCTAACATAACTTCTCCTTGTGAAAATTGCAATCACTCCCTTCCTTTTGATGCCTCTTGCTGTGGATTGATGCCGAAACCCGGGTCGAAAGCAAAGCAATTAGGCCATAATCACAAGAAAAGAACAAAAAACAAGCACCATCATTCATAAATATGGTTGTCGTAACCAATATTCATTTTAACCCATCTTTATTTGGCAGAAAGAAAGCTGAAAACAATCTCTCGACATGTCCTTCTTTGGATTCACAGAAAAGGGCATTCCCCAATTCATACGAGATCACCCGTATCCCATTGGTGTTGCCACGGCTCTGGGCGCAATTTTCCTTTCTGCGGTCTACACTTACAAGAGAAGCAGATCCAAAGGTTTGTGCGAAATTCTAAATTTTGGAGGGTCGTTTTCTTAATAACACCTTAGGAAAGTTAGAAAAAAATGCCCAGAAAATCCTAAATCTAGTGTACAACAGCCAACTTTGTCATAAACCTTTCAATTTGACTAATTTAGTCATAAACCTTTTTAAGAATTTGCCAATGTAATCCTTCAAGCCAAAATTAGCCCGAAATTGTTAATATAGACGCCAACCATCCTGACAAGGTTGATTTTCATTTTATGTTTAAGTCATTTGATTAGTATATATTCATTTCTAGAGTATTCAGGCAAAAGCGTAAAAATGGGAAGGTTTAATTTCTCCTTATTGTATTTTTTACCAATTTACTAGACAATACATCGTTTATTGGATAGAAGCGAGTAAACAAAGTTCGGATAAACCTAAAGGTCTGTTTTTCTATTATGTTGACCAGAAAATGCAATAAATACTCCAATAGCAAAACAGAGAGGAACAAATCAAATTTTTACAAAGGGAAAATGCTAACTTGTCCAGAGGAATAAGACATATTTTACGACCGAACTCTATCTATTGTTGTTAATTAATTCTTGCCCAACTTTATGTTGAGATGGGTCCGCGAGACTTGATAGTCTTTTTCCCTCCCGGCACCCTAAATATATCTCAATAATTCAATGAGAAAAAGGAAGGAACGATTGATTAATAAAATAGAACGAGTGTGGTACTATTAGTATCTCTCAGTCGTCATCGTTGATTTCATCGAATGAACCTATTTGACCATCTTCTAGTGTCTATTTTATTTTAGCCAGAAATTAATTAGGGATAATAACACAAGTTTCCAAATTTTTGTATGGTTCGCTAAGGCTGCTTAGACCCCACGGAGTTCAAGGAATTCAGACTCATCAAGAAGACCCAGATTAGCCCCGATACTGCAAGATTCAAATTTGCCCTTCCTACGCCCACTTCGGTCTTGGGTCTTCCTGTGGGACAACACGTACTCTGCAAGTATAATATCATTTCAAATTGTCAAAAAATAATAACATTTGTATACACAAATTATTATTATTATTATTATTATTATTATTATTATTATTATTATTATAATATAATTTGGAGCGGATTAACTATTTCACTAATCTATGTCAAACAGAGGAAAAGACAGTAACGGTGAAGATGTGGTCAGGCCTTACACTCCCGTAACTTTGGACTCTGATTTGGGTTTCTTTGAACTGGTCGTGAAGGTTTGCATTTTTATTTAAAAATCCTTAATTAAACTATGTAAACTACTTTTACTGCAATAATTGCGATTGGACCAACTTATGATGTGTTGATTTTGGTAAACGCTTTAGATGTACCCAGGAGGAGCAATGTCTCGCAATTTCATGGAACTACGTGAAGGTGATTACCTCCCTGTTAAAGGACCCAAG
Organism: Eucalyptus tenuipes; assembly: GCA_014182365.1. Classification (NCBI taxonomy): domain Eukaryota; kingdom Viridiplantae; phylum Streptophyta; class Magnoliopsida; order Myrtales; family Myrtaceae; genus Eucalyptus; species Eucalyptus tenuipes. The sequence continues at coordinate 26,725,656 of CM024543.1, read as the reverse complement.
GTACTAATTAGTTCTATAGCTCCTTAAAGTAGAGTTAAATTACAGATGGTGTGTACATGCTACTAGCTAGCTAGTTTTAATTTGATTTGAAGCTTGAGCTCGTGAAATACTATTTTGTCGTGAAGCCCAGCGTGTGCCGATTGTGACGGACGAGCTTGGACATCAAGTTAGGCCTAAATTAAAGCTCAGCTTGGTCTAACATAGGCCCAATGATTACCTCCATTCTTGATATGAAGGACCTAAATTTAAAATCTCAAGTGAATGTTTGTTTTTATATCAATCGATGTTCAGGGCTTTTAAACACTCGACTAATTCCCATTGGTTAGTCTCTAAACCAAAATTGTTACGAAGAATATGTCATCTAAGCCATACTATACATACGAACTCTAGATATAGCAAGAGTCTTATATTATCTCCATTATTACAACGAATTGATCTTTTCATTTATGCGGGGATCTCAAAAGAAATTTTCTTGCATGACCATTCAAAGTGATCACCCTTGAGGATAGATCTTCTAAATCACTCGATAGCGTCACTGTCATCCAATGTGGATATGGAAATCACAACATTTTGATGAGAAAAAAATTATAGGCAAGATTAGAACAATATATCTTCATTAGATTTAAAATGAACTTTTCTAATGAAGAGTTTTTGCTCATCTCATCTCAAGGGACCGTACAAGTATAAACCTGGTCAAGTTCGGGCATTTGGGATGATTGCTGGAGGCTCAGGCATTACTCCTATGTTTCAGGCAATGCTTCAATATTCTTATCAGCTCCTAAAGAAAATATTTCCGCATCATCAAGTTAAAATGCTCATTTCTCGGGGGTTTAATTGAGGTTTTCTTCTTCTTCTCTTTTACATTTTGATGTAGATTATTCGTGCCATAATGAAAAATCCAAAAGACAAAACGAAAGTGCATCTTATTTATGGCAATCACACTGCCAATGACATACTTTTGAAGGTACGTATATATTTCTTCTAAATGTTCCCCCTTTAAACTTTAAATCAAATTTGTCATTCATATTCATGCGTGCCCCTTCTTTTGTAATTCGGTGTATTATACTTGAGAATCCTAGAAAACATTAAACCCGTTCTTAAATGAGTGACAGGCTTAGGGGACGCTAATTATTACTAGCGATTTCTGAAAACCGTCCCTACAAATTGTTAGCATTTGTCTCAGAAAGTGAATTTCTAGTAGTGACTAGGTTAAAGGACATTAATTGAAACAAACCTTCGACTGAAAAGAGAAATTCTAACTGAATTAAAAATAACAACTATTTTACGCGTCGCATTTATATCACCCTAAAATATTAAATTCATGATTTCCCGTGAAGTTGATATTTTGCATTAAGTTGACCTGATTTTCTTCCTGTTTACTGAAAAATTGCTAAGCAATAAAGAATTTACTTTTTAATGACTTCATAAATTATTCGCAGGAAGATTTAGATGGCTTCGCTGAGCAATTTCCCAACCGTTTAACAGTGTATTATGTTGTCAGTAAGGTTAGTGAGATTGCTTCTAAATCTTCGCTTTAATATGTCTACTATATATATTATGCACCTCAATGATTTGTGAAAGATTTTTCTAAAAAAACGATTGTTTACATCACCTAAAATAATTAGCTAGTGAAAAATATTTTTCATTATCGACTACAATTTGTATCTAAATATTTTTGTGGGTAATAAAAATATTATTTATTCAATCACTTTTGTAAGTGATGTGAGCAATCATTTTTTTTTTAAAAAAAATATTTTTCAAACTATTTGATTTTTCATGAAACGTAATAGAGTCTTATATTTATTAATTATTAAGCATTGCTTACGCCCATTTCCTGCCATGGAAATTAGTTTTGGCGTTAATTAGTCTTTTTTGTTTTTGATTATGGCTATAATACTCCATGCATTATTTTTGCAGCCTCCTGAAAAGTGGAGTGGTGGAGTCGGGTATGTGACCAAGGATATGATCCGAGCCCACTGCCCACCACCAGCTTTTGATATCCAGGTTAGTCTCTTCATTCGCGTATTTCTGAAATTCATTTTGTTGAAATCTTTTTTCCTTAATGAAGCTTTTCTTTTCTCTCTCTCTCTCTTTTTTTCATGAAGACGGGAAATGTATTTCTTACATACTTAGTTTTTCAAAATAAAGTGCGGTTCCATTTATGTACTTTTTATTTTTATTTTATGATTATCTATAATTTTGCAGATTCTAACATGTGGTCCTCCGGCAATGGCCAAGGTAGTAACTGCTCATCTTAACGAACTCGGTTATACGGGAGATATGCAATTTGATTTCAATCGAGACGGTATTTTCTATTTATTATTTTGAACCAATCACGCAAACAAAGAAACATAATGCTCTGAAGATACTTTATTGTACGTGTGCGTAAATTTCGATGGAATATTTATTGTTTAATATTTCATTTAATGATGAATGACTCGTGTAAATATATAACTTCGGCATGTTCAAAAATGGACGTCTGAGTCCTGTAACTATCCAATCAGACCTTGTGTCACTGTCAATCATGAGTTCTTCCAAATTAGACACTAGCCAAATAGTAGAGCTCTGTGACTTTCTCGATCAAACTTGCCACCGTCAATTGGTCGACCGCACCGCCACCTCCGCCACCTTCGCCGACCGTAGAGCCGACTCTCTTCCTCGTCCTGCGCTTTTCTCGTGGTCTCGGGCACCATAACGAGGATTCATACGAACAAAATTTGGTGAAGCGACGGCTAAGGATCAGCAGCAATTCGAGCACTCCTCATGGCAGAGCTGACCACCGGCAGCCGCCGGTCCACCTTCCCGATGAGTGCTCCCCACTCTGCAACGACAAGCTCGAATCCGGATGCTCGCAGCCGCTTAGCCACTTATTGCCACGGAAATTGATTTGGCTGTTAATTAATCTTTTGCCATTTTCAATTATCTAAAGTATTTCCGCAAAAATTTCAGCCTCCTCGAAAATGGAATGGTGGTGCGGAGCGTGCAACAAAGGAGATGATCCGAGCCCACTGCCCACCACCAGCTTCCGATGTACAGCTTTATCTCTCATTTTGTACATACTTAAGCATTTTATTTTGTTGAAAGCCTCTTCTCCCTAATGACGCTATTTTCTAAATATGGCAATTTATTATTTTTGGTGTGTTAGGAGTGAAAAATTAATAAGATTTATCTCTGCATTTAGTTGAGATATCCTTAGTTTTTCAAACTAAATTATGATTTGGTCCATTTAAATTTTTTTTTTATGGTTATTTAAAATGTTGTAGATATTGAGGTGTAATCCTCCACCCATGAACAAGGCAAGGGCGGCTCATCTTAACGAGCTTGGTTACGCACAAGATATGCAGTTTGAGTTTTGACCAACAAGATCTTGATGTGATTAGCCATCGTTAAAATAGAATATTTTCATTTTCAATCACATGACCATATAAATGTAGTGCCTAAAAATGACAATTTTTTTTTTAATTGAAGTGTTTGACAAGTGCCCTTTAAACACTTGTTAATAAAATTCTTATTACTCATGCATGTGTAAATTTCAATCGAATATTCATAATTTAATATGTAATTCCATCATAAATGATTAGCATAAAATCAATGTATTCGTAAGTTCTATAATTCCTTGAAGCGGAGTTAAATTATGGATGACGTATATGCTACTAGCTAGCTACTTTCAATTTGATTTGAAGCTCGAGCCTAGGAAATACTATTTTGCTATGAGGCCCAGCATGCCGATCGTGACGGACGAGCCTGGGCATCGAATTAGGCCTAATTTTGAAGCTCGGCCTGGTCTAACATAGACTCAATGGTTACCTCTATTGTTTTATGTGGAGGACCCAAATACGAAATTTCAAGTAAATGTTTCTTTTTATATCAAGGGATGTCCGGGGCTCTTGAGCACCCGACGAATTCCCATCAGTTAGTGTCTAAAGCAAAATTATTACGAGGAATATATCATTTAAGCCATACCATAGATACAAACTTTAGATATAGCAAGAGTCGCACGTTATCTCCATTATTACAATGGATTGGTCTTTTCATTTATGCGGGGACTTTAAATAAATATTATTGCATGACCACTCAAAACGGTCACCCTTGAGGATAGATCTTGTAAATCATACAATAGTGTCACTATCGTCCAATATGGATCTTGGAACATTACAACATTGATGGAAAAAGAATTATAGGCGAAATCAAAACAATATATATTCTTTATATTTAAAATTATATTTTGTAGTGATGATCTTTTGCTCATCTCATCTGAAGGGACCATATAGGTATAAGCCCAGTCAAGTTCGTGCGTTCAAGATGATTGCTGGAGGCTCGGGTATTACTCCAATGTTTCAGGCAATGCTTCAATATTCCCATCAACTCCCGAAGAAAATATTTGCATGATCAAGTTAAAATGCTCTTTTCTCGGGGGTTTAAGTTGATGTTTTCTTTTTCTTCTTCTCTTTTATATTTTGATGCAGATTATTCGAGCCATATTGAAAAATTCAAAGGACAAAACGAAAGTACACTTTATTTATAGCAATTACACTACTAATGACATACTTTTGAAGGTATGCATATACTGACCAAAAAAAAAGGTATGCATATATTTCTTCTAGATTTTCTCTCTCTAAAAAATTGAATTTGTCATTGATATTCATGCATGCCCCCTCTTTTGTAATTTGGTGCACTACACTAGAGAACCTTAGAAGACATTAAATCCATCCTTAAATGAATGACTGGTTTAAGTGACACTAACTATGACTAGTGACTTCTCAAAATCGTCCCTACAAATTATTAACATTTGTCTCAGAAAGTGAATTTCTAGTGGGACTAGGTTATCCAATTGCATGGGAACCATATTTCTACCTTTAAAGGACATTAATTGAACCAAACCTTTGACTGAAAAGAGAAATTCAAACTGAATTAGAAATAACATATTGTTTAAAAGGTCTATTTTACGCGTTGAGTTTATATCGGCCCAAAATACTAAATTCATGCTTTCCCATGAAATTGATATTTTTGCATTAAGTTGGCCTGATTTTATTCCTGTTCACTGAAAAATTGCAAAGCAATAAGATAGCTTCCTCATTAACAAAGAAATTGCTTTTGACTTCCTAAATCATTTGCAGGAAGATTTAGATAGCTTCGCCAAGTAATCTCCCAACCGTTTCATAGGGTATTATGTTGTCAAGGAGGTTAGTGAGAAATTTTAGATTGCTTCTAGATCTTCACTTTAATATGTCTACCATATGTATATATTATGTATTTAGACTCCGTTTGTTTTTCAAAAAAATGAATATTTTGATGAAGATTCTCCTAGAAATGATTATTTATATCGCTTAGAATAATTAGCCAATCGAAAATATTTTATATTTTGTGTCTAAATATTTTCGTGAACGATGAAAATATTTTTCGTTCATTCATTTTTATGAGCAATGCAATCGATCATTTTTAGGACCAAATCATTTAGTTCTCACGGAACAAACGGGATCTTATATTTTTTAATTATTAAACATTGTTCGTGCCCATTTTCCGCCATGGAAATTAGTTTCCCCGTTAATTAGTGTTTTCTGTTTACAATTATGGGTATAATATTTTATGCATTATTTTTTCAGCCTCCTGAAAAATGGAGGGGGGGAGTCGGGTATGTGACAAAGGACATGATCTGAGCCCACTGCCCACCACCAACTTCTGATATAAAGGTTTTTCTCTTCATTCGCGTATTTCTGAAATTCATTTTGTTGAAATCTTTTTCCTTAACGAAGCTTTTTTTTTTTTTTTTTCTTGGAGATGGGAAATGTTAATGCTTAGCTTTTCAAAATAAAACACGGTTCCATCCATGTAACTTTTATTTATTCTTTTATGGTTTTTTATAATTTTGCAGATAGTGATATGTGGTCCTCCGGCCATGACCGAGGGAATAACCACTCATCATAACGAACTTGGTTACACGGAAGACATGTTTGATTTCAATCAAGATGTTATTTTCTATTTACTATTCTAGACCAAAATCCTTATTTCACTTCTGTGTAAATTTCGACCGAATATCCATTGTGTAATATGTCATTTATTGATACTTCGTTAGTTCAAAGATGGACGTCCAAGTCCTGTCAATATCCAATCGAGCCTTATGTCACTGTCAATCGCTGAGTTCCTCCAAAGTAGAGACTAGCCAAGTAGTAGACTTCAATTGTGGAGTAAAGCGCCACTTGGAGCGGGTTCGATTCTGAGAGGAATGAGAGCGGTTGGGGTGACAGGAATATTGAGGAGAGGACAGGAGATGTGGGAGAGCACTCCGCAAGCAAATTTTCTAATTGTCTTTTAACGTTGCCTCAAATCCGTACGATGTTGTCGCGTGTTTCTTTGGTTTTCGGCCACGTTATTATCCGAAGTGCTCCATTCTTTATAAGATATTATGAATTTTTGAATACTATTTTTTCCATAGCATAATCTCTTCCCGTAAACTTTGCCATTGATCCCTCCCTTTGATCCCTTTTGCCGTCAATTGATGCCGAAACTCACGTCCAAAGCAAAGCAGTTAAGCCATAACCACAAGAAAAGGACAAAAGAACAAGCACCGACATTAATAAATATGGTTTGGTAAATCAATGTTCATTTCAACCTATCTTTTTTCGCAGGAATAAAGCTGAAAATAATTGCCTCCTTTGGAATCACTAAAATGGGCATTCTCCAATTCATGCAAGAGCACCCAAATCCAATTGGCGTTGCATTGGCTCTGGGGGCGATTTCCGTTTCTGTGGTCTACATATTCAAGGGAAGAAGATCGAGAGGTTGGTGCGAAAATTCTAAATTTGATGGGTCGTTATCTCATTAATATCCTAGAAAAGTCTTGAAAATCATCCAAAATGTCATAGTTTTAGTGTACAGGGGTTAATTCGATACCAAGTCCACTAGAATGAATTAGGAGCAGGCCATGAAATTCCAAGGAGCCCCATTTCTATGTCATGCAGTAAAATCTTTTTAAGAGAACCCAGTTGAACAGGATTTAAAGTTGCAACAAATCCTAAGCATTCTCCTGCGTGCCGCAAATTTTAACGAAGCATTCATTTCAAAGTCCTTCGTACTTGTTTTTTCTTTTCATTCACTGCTGCACTGAGATGCTCCCCCAGCTGCGCTCCAAGCGGTGTCACCATCGTTGTCGGGCGGCAGTGATAGCGGCGGTGGACTATTGACTTGCGAGTGGTGATGTTGTTTGGTGCAGCCAAATTGCTGAGTTATGTGGAGGACGATTATGGAGGCGTCAAAGTGGAAATGAAAGAGGCTATGGACTCCGCAACCTTCGTCTCCATGCTCAGAGCTTCGATTTCGCACTGGAGAGAGCAGGTTTTCTTTCATTAGCCTCTCCGTTGAGCTTTAACCATTGATTTTCGCATCAAATTTGAGTTAGATGTGCTAGATTGGTTCTTCCTTCTATCCAGGTAGATTGCATAGAGCACGTAGATGACACCGAATCTGGCCGACTTGCTATTATTCACTCATGAATCATGTTGTTATCGATTTAGAATTTGCATCTTCAAATTTTAAAAGCATCTCTTGTTTTTTGTTCATGCTACTGTTCTGTAGTACTGAAGTACCAGCATTTTTGCAGGGCAAGAAGGGTGTGTGGATCAAATTACCTATTGAACTCGTAAATCTCGTAGAACCTGCTGTTGCGGTAAATGTTCTATCGACTCTGCAGATTGATTACTGAACCGTAGGTCATGTGGTTTGCTCGGGGGACTGGCTGGGGCAGGAAAGAGCCAATTGCCACTGATTATATGTTTACTGTGATGATCATAACTTTCAGATTAGGTTTTCCGCTTGATGAGGTGCTTGTCATCTACTTTGGGCAGGAAGGATTTTGGTATCACCATGCGGAGCCGAAGTACCTAATGCTTGTGTATTGGATTCCACAAAGTGCTCATACCATTCCAGCAAATGCGTCACACAGAGTATCTGTCGGTGTAGTTGTCATGAATGAGAAGGACGAGGTATTCCTTCCAATCTAAATTTCCATATGAGATCATCTCTATATGTGAATGAATACGAGCCCCCTTTTTGTAGATTTATGCTTCAAATCATTGAGACAAGATAATTTTGTAGGATCAGTGGTAGCAAAACTACAGCTGAAATCACCTACTTAAGTAGAACTTCTTGCTTTGGAATGAATCTAATTGCAAAGAGTCTGAAGAGGGCGGGAGAATCTCCTGGATTAAGTATTTGGATGCAATGTTATTTTCTTTCTTTTAAATGTCATTTACCCTTTAGATTTAATCCACCAGAGTAGCACTGTGGCTTTCCTATTATCATATCTCTGTTGTAACGATGTCTATGCTCTGTGATCCTTATGAAAATGTATGGTCATCCCCTGTGTCGCTTGTAAAACTTGGCTTGGGACTCAATATCTTTCATGTTCCATTCCAGGCGTCCCATTATATTAATGTTTGGGGCGATTGTTTGGTTTTAATCTCTGGAGGCGTGATCATAACTTTAGAACTATGCTACTATGGCTTGTAAGTTCAACTGACGTTCTGGCAGCTGCTCGTTGTGCAAGAGAAGACTGGAACGTTTGGAGGGACTGGTGTTTGGAAGTTCCCGACGGGTGTTGTTGATGAGGTCATGATTCCATTGCAGACTTAAATGTAGCAACACGACTTCTGCTTGTTTATTCATCTTTCGGCTTCACCATCTTCAGGGAGAAGACATATGTGCAGCTGCAATAAGAGAAGTTAAAGAAGAGACTGGAGTGAGTAATATTTACGTGATTATACAAACTGCTGCTTAAATGCTGTGAAGATTTATGTCGTGCGGTTTCTGCATATGCAGATTGATGCCGAATTCGTGGAAGTCTTAGCATTCAGGTATTAAGCCCGTTTCTCCTTTTCTTCTTGTTTCGGGCATCATAAACTTTCGTTCTTGGGATAAGATTCATACTTTCTCTTCCTAAGCTTCTTCCTTCGAAACCGTGCGACTTTAAATCTCGGGACATAACACACTCCACCTGCATTTTTGTGGAGGGTCAGAGCCAAACCATGGCCATTGCTGAGTGGCATTTTAGCACCCATTAGTTCCTGTCTAGAAAAAGAAGCGCATTACATTATGCCGCTAATCTTGTGAAGAGTGCGTCAGGGCCTTGAAACTCCTGGGCCATTAAACCAGATTTTGAGTAAGATACTGCAATTTCCTAACTCTTCACTGACCATCCACAGGCAAAGTCATCGGATGTTCTTTCAGAAGTCGGGCTTATTTTTCGTCTGCTTGGCGCGACCTCTATCCTTTGACATCCGGAAGCAGGATTCAGAGATAGAGGATGCTCAGGTAAACAGATACTGTACTAACGGTATAGCTACTTCACCAATTCGTTCTTTATCATTCTCGGTACCTCGATGACTACCACCACCCTGCCTGACTGACCAATTCTCCTTTTTCATGCATTCTCCCGTGTGCTTTCGCCGTTCGCTCTGACCTGCCAAATGTAAGCCGAAGCTTACAATCGATTAACTATTGATCCGACTGAAACGACATCGGGGGGTTTCCCAAGCAAAGGATTTCCGAGTGCATCCTGCAAATGAACGAGGAAACTGCTTACAAAATACTACATTACAGCAGGAGAAGCACCACTTGTGCTCGCTGCAGTAATTCTTTAGTAAAGTCCAGTGGTAATTCTCTCTTGTCGCCTGCAGTGGATGCCATTCGAAGAATACGCAAAGCAGCCATACTGCCAAAAAACCGAGGTTGTCCAGTACGTCATAGAGATATGCTCAGAGAAGAAGAACGGGAAGTATTCTGGATTCGCTCCGGTACCAACAACATCAAGCTTCTCTGACCAAAAGAGCTACTTGTACTTAGACAGCCAATTCCGTCGCAGGCAGTAAGTAGGAGCATGTGAATGCTGATAGATCTGAAAAGTATCTTCGGACTCATAGGTTCCATTGAAACTGCACATCGTGTGATCGGAGACATTGTAAACCGCACCAATGCGGGATGCGAACAGTGTCTCTTATGGCATTCATGCCCTTGATCGAATGAGATTCGTTATTCAAAGACAGAATTTCTCCATGTCGCGTCGCAGGGCATATCTCAGTCTCACGGAAGCCTCTGGAGTTTCTATGACTGAACATTCTCTTTTCGTCTCCCACGTCAGTTGTCGGGTGGAGCTTCTATGCAAGAAATCCTGTTGTTTTCTGCACATTGAATCATTGATTAAGATTCAATCGGCTTACTTCTTATCCCAGTCACTAGGCAAATCAAACATGGCCAAGAAATTGCAGCAAATCATAAGGGGATGATCTGATGGGTAATCTAAACTTGGTTCCTTGCGGAAGTCTGTAAACATGAACATGAGCTAACAATGTCAAGAAATTGTAGCGAAATTGATCTTATGAGTGTTTTTCAAAGTCCATAAACAAACTATTATGTGAAATCAAAAAGGGAAAACATAGAAAACAGAACACCAAAAAGAAGAGAAAGAAAAGACAAAAGTTGGCCCATGCAGGTCTCGAACCTGCGACCTTCGCGTTATTAGCACGACGCTCTAACCAGCTGAGCTAATAGGCCATTTATGGGTGGTGTTCTTCTATATTTTATTACAATGTTTTTCCAAGACTTCCAATTTTTCCTTCGGACAAAGCAGATATGTTATGAGATTGGTATGAAAGTTTTTCGGCTCTTTTCTATTTTGACGTGATCTATATTTTTTTTTTTGGAAATAAGAGTCCGTGGTTCAATTAAAAAGACAAATTTGTGTATTTGAGAAAAGACAAAAAATGAAAGGAACTAGAAAAGTCATATGTATCATTGAATATGGAAATCTCTTAATCTAAAGTAGACCAATAGATTAGTTATCGAAAATGAATATCATTTTTCTATGATTTTATTTTATTTTTAGAAAATAGTGAAACAACATTTGCATTTCACAAAGATTTGTGCTAGCAATGTTGATGGGAAAATTGTCAAAAAAGCACTAAACTTATTGTAGTGGAATCGAACAAGTGATTTCTTTTATTTATTTCTTTCTTTTTCTCTATTCTCGGCAAGGAATGGAACACCGGAACCAAACAAGTGATCGGAAAGGATATACTCCTGTAGAGTGTAAGTGTGTCCTATAAAAGTTATTTTTGTTATCTTCTCCGATCTAGTCCAAGTGGTTTGGATCGAGAACTGCCTAAAATCGGATTGATGGAAACCTATTAGGTTTCAAGTTCCAAGGTATACAACATAAGAAGAACCTATTTCAATGGATAGGCTCCAGGCTTTAGATAGGCGAAATTTTAAAGGGCTAATTCCATAAAAAAACATTAACTTTAGGTCGATGGACAAATCTGGCCAAAACTTTTTTTTGTCTCATGAAAAAGCACAAACTTTAGGTCGAGAGACAAATCTGGCCCGAACTTTCTTTTGTCTCGTAAAAAAGCACAAACTTTAGGTTAAGTGACAATTCGGCCACAATTTTTTTTTTGTCTCATAAAAAATCACAAACTTTCACTCCTATCCAAAATCTAACTCCTACCATTAACTTTCTATTTGAAGTTAAAACTTATTTCGGGAGAAAAGGTTATAGCTGTGAGGTTGGTGGATCTCATCCATGGTTTCTCTTGATGGGCGGTGATCCGCAACTTCATATTACGACAAAACGATAAAGTTTCAAAGAGAAATTCAATCTTGAGAATTTTTTACTTGCTAGTGAAGTATAGGAGATGACACGGTTTCATCTGTTATTCTTTCGAAATGCGTGGCTCAAACAATAAGACAATGGATGGTGTTAGCAAGCAAGTGCGGGACAATCAATGAATCTAAGTTAAGGGGGCTAGATTTAAAATTTAAGTGAAAGTTGGTGATTTTTTTCAAAATGAAAAAAAAATTGGGCCAAAATGTCACTCGACCTAAAAGTTAGTGCTTTTTTTGCCGACAAAAAAAAAGTTTGCAGATTTGTCACTGACCTAAAGTTGGTGTTTTTTTACGAGACAAAAAAAAGTTTGGCCCAGATTTGTCCATCGACTTAAAGTTGGTGCTTTTTTTTGGAATTAACCCAATTTTAAATAAGTTTGTGTTTTTTTTTTTATATAGTTTTGCGCGATCTTTGCGGCATTCTATGGATGCATAATTTAGAATCATTAGTCTGAATTTTTATTTTATGATTAAGATTTTTACTTTGAAATATTTTTCGTGTGTCTAAATATAAATTATACTTAGTGAATTGTAGCAATGTGTGGCAGTCATTAAATAGATAATTCGTTACAATTAATAATACAAATAGAAACTAGATAGATCTTAAAATCAACTCTAAAACCTATGATAAGTAGATTCCACGTACATGACATGCGGCATAGGACTCAAATTTCAAAAAAATAGGAATATGTTTTAATGGATAAATTTCAGGTTTGGAAAATTGTTTTAAAATCGCTCACCCCATGAACTAATTAATAGTAGGCATTTGGTGTTAAAAACAATTTTCCAAAAAATTTAGAAAGGTCGGCCAAATCAGGGTCGACCGGCTACTGTCCAATCCGATCCGACCAGGTCATCTTCGAGGAAGGCCGAGAGCAGATCATATTCGGACGAGGAATTCTAACATCAATCGTTGTTGTGAGTTCTTCCAAAGTAGACACCGCCCGAGCCACCGGAGCTCAGCGCGCTTTCCCCGTCGGTCAGACTCGCCGAGCCCGATCGGTCGGTCGCGCCTCCGCCGCCCGCCGCCCGGTGCCACCGTCGTCCTTCTCCGAGTCAACTCTCTTCCTGAGCTCCTCGTCTCGCCTCCCCCGCGCCTTCCTGCGGCGCCGTTTTTGTTCCTCCCGCGCCGTAACGACGATTCGTACGAGCGAGGATTCGGGCGGCGATCCGAGCGCCATCGAGCTCCGACCCGCCGCGAGATTGAGCTCAATCGATGGCCGGAGCTGCCCTTCCCAAAGCGGAGCTGACCACCAGCGGCCGCCCGATCCTATTCCCCAACGAGATCGAGTGCTCTCTCCTCTCCAACGTCGAGCTCGAGCCCGAAGGCTCGCCGCCGCTCAGCTCCTCCATCCACCTCCGGTCCTCCTTCATGATCCTCACCACTCACCGCCTCATCTTCGTCTCCGACTCCTCCTCCGCCGCCGCCGCCGCCGCCAACGCCGCCTCCTATGTCCCTCTCGCGTCCGTCGCGCACATATTCTCGCTGAAGAAATCGATCAAGTCGATGTTCGCGTCGCCGCGGCTCAAGTTCCAGCTGTCCGTGGGGTCGGACGGGCGAGTGGGCGGCCCGGCGGCGAGGTCGCTCGTGGTGACGCTGGTGATGAGAGGGAAGGATGACGTGGAGGCGTTTGTGGACAAATTCAGGCAGAACTGGGGCGCTAGGGCTTGGGAGAGAGAGAAGGAGAGCGAGAGCGCGAGTTCGGGGTCGAGTTCGATTGTGGAGTCGAGTGCCAGTTCGAGCGGGTACGATTCGAGAGGAATGAGAGTGGTTGGGGTGGCAGGGATACTGAGGAGAGAACAGGAGATGTGGGAGAGCACTGATAAGAGCTTGCAGGACGCTTTCCAGGACTTGAATGCGCTCATGGTAATGTAGTATCTGTAAATTCGGTTCGTTTGATTGACATTGCTAAGAACTATTTAGGAGTGCGGGAGGGGAGGATTTAGATCCTCAGCATTGTCGTCTAGTTTGATTGCTTTGATTGACTTCTATGCTGAAACAATAAATTATTGATGTGATTATTTGGGAGGGACTAAGTGTGGTTGTCCTGGACTTATGGTGATAAGGATATGCAGCACTTAAAAGAGTTCTATTTCTCTGTCCTTTGCTTGGCACATTACTTGGATTTTCTTTCAGAAATTTTTGTTGGACCTTTTCGATTTGAATTAATCTGCTCTAAGGTGTAACGACTTGAGAGAACTGTCTTATTTCATGCCTATGTTGACGAGCATAACATTTTGCACAAGGCGTTGTTGCTTTGGGATGAGAAAAATGGGAAGGAGAAAAAACTTAATTTTCAGCTGACTATCCATATACTGTAGATGCCCTGCCAAAAATCTTGAAGAGGAAAACCTAGACAGATGTAAAGGACTTGTCCTTTTTCATGGCAAACAGCAACTATGAGTAATTTACACTGAGGGTTCCATTTTCTTATTTCAATGTTGCTGTGTGTTTGCAGAGTAAAGCAAAAGAGATGGTGATGCTAGCTGAGAAAATGAGGTTGAAACTTTTATCTGCCCCGTCTCAAGCTGGATCATCCAATGACGAGGAATTGGGTTCAAAAGAAGAAATGCAGGATTGGTTGTTGAGTGTTGGTATTGTATCTCCAGTTACGAAAGAGTCGGCAGGTGCTTTGTATCACCAGCAATTATCCCGGCAGGTCCTCTTCTCTTGCCATTTACTTGAAAAATGCCATTTTTTCTTATTGTGATTGTTTGCATCTGTAGCACTGGTAAGCAGGACTTGGGACAAGTACTTGAAAATGGAACTCTGGATTTTGGTTGGCATTTTAAATAGTAAATGTGTTGATTCTATGTCTTTGTCTCAACATGACAGTGTAAAATAGGGTTGTGGTCTTATTTAGTGCAATGCTTTCACAAAAGTGGTAATAAAAAAAAAAAAAATTAGAACAAAGTTGATGGTGGTACATATTTTATCCAATCCGAGTGTTAGCATGCGAGTGCATACATCTTAAAGTAGTAGGAGCTTTATATTCTTCCTGTGATTCCTTGCTTTTGGGTAATGTGGACGTCCCAAAAATTGGAACCTCTCAAGAGCGCAAGGGAAGAGATTTTATTGATATGCTTTTTGCCAAATAGCTGCTGAAGTTGTATCTGGGTCGAATCTCACTATTGCATTTGATGTATGCTTATTATTTAAATAACGGCATGTTCAGTGTTTATCCTCTTGTGTATGGGGGAAGATTGATGTCTATTCTCTGTAGCAGTTTTATTTAGTAGGCATAGGGGGTCTACAGCTTCTCCTGCAGCATGATGTTATCTAAGTGAGATAACGTTGATAAACTTTTCAGCTTCGTGCCTTTGGAACACTCATAAAAAATCACATACATGTACCCAAAATTTGGAATAGGATGACATGCTGTGGGACCTGAGAAAGCATTCTCTATAGATAGATGTATGAGGCTGAGCTTTTGATGTGATATTAGAGAACAGGATGAACTACTCTTTGAAAGGGTTACAGCATTGAGAAGGATACACCTCAAGGTAGAAATTATGGAGGTGTTTCATCTCTATACTATGCACGTGGTACAGTTTTAAGGGTGGGGATCTCAATGATCAATGGCTGGAGTTGGGGAAAAAATTTAATTGTTTGTTTTAAAAGTTTTTCCATAAGGAGTTTGCTGGTGTATGCATAGCGAATTGCAATCTGAGGGTGTGCATTCCAGTTCATGAGGAACTTGCTCCATTTTCTACTTTTTGTCTTATAGAGCCTGATTTCCTTGCTTCCTTTTGTATAGCCTTGTTGGCCCTTTTCATTCATGGGGAGAGAGGTGTAGAAGGAGAGGAGAAGGGGAGGGTGTACGTCAAAGCAAGAGAATGTAGATGATAAGATGCATGCTGTTACAAAGCACTTATGGTGGAATTATTCATAATTTCCTCCCTTTAGCATTTGCGCAGTTATTCCATAATGAAGCATGTCTCTAATACGCCTGCTTAATATGTTCAGAGTTCTAAAAAATGGACTACCTGTGTCCTTCTATTTGTACTGTGTGATTATTTGTATTTATAATCTTAGGTTTTTGGTTCTTTTTTCTTAAAATGTTTAACAAAAGGTTAATTATCCTTTTTTGGCTCTTAGTTAGCAGATTTTGTAAAGATTCCTCTTGAGAGGTCTGGAGGAATGATTAATCTAATAGACATGTACTGCCTTTTTAACCGGGCTCGGGGCACAGAACTGATCTCTCCAGAAGATCTGTTGCGAGCATGTTCTCTGTGGGAGAAGTTTGATGTGTAAGGCATCTTTATCTAGTTGAGGGATGTCAGTGTCATTATTACTTGTTTTGAGATGATGTCTGATTTTTAAGATATACTTATGGAGCTTTCCCTTCTCTCAGTCCTGTAATGCTTCGGAAGTTTGATAGTGGAGTAATGGTTATCCAGAATAAGTCTCACAGCGATGAAGAGGTATCTTTCTCTTGCTTTCTAATCTATGAAGGTGTTGATCAAGTTTACTTTGGGGTGAAATGTCCTGCATTCGATTATCTGTATTCAGTTTACACTGCCGAGATGAAATGTTGTTATGCTTGTAGCTGCTATATAAGTCTTGCTTTGGGAACTGCATTATGGACTGTGGTTTCATAGATATGCCACTTGCTCGTGCTCTCTAGACTCTAAGAGAGAAAATTTTGTAGTTTGAGGCAAGAGGCTGCCAAACTTGGTCATCATCAAGAGTTGGCTCATATGCAATCATCAAATTATGGCAAATCATTCTGTGAGCGATGTTAGTGGTTGGATATGTATCTTTCCTTAGACAGTAGGAACTACTGAGGCATGTGTGCTCTTTGGTTTATATTGCCCATGGAACTAATAGTACTCTAATTACTTATCTCCTACTTTGCCTGATAATAACTGAGGGATACTGTTTATAGGTTTTTGCTAGAATCAAATCACTCATAACACGGCCTGACGCCCTTCAGATGGGTGTAAGTGCTGGTGATGCTGCCATGACCCTAGGAATTGCTCCAGCAATGGCCAAGGAGCACCTCTTAACTGCTGAGAGCCGAGGTATGTGGCTCTTAGAGAGAAAAAAAATTATTTTGAAACGACTGACATGCTATTGCAACAAGCATTCTTACATTGCTTTGCTCTTTGACAGGTTTATTATGCCGGGACATTAGCCCTGATGGCTTTCGTTTCTACATTAATCTATTTCCTGAGATTCCTACAGATGACATTTACCTGTGAGTAAAAAGCTTCTTATTAACAATGGTCATCCTACTTTGCTATGGCTTGATAATGATATTTGGACTTTGGGTTTCTTGTGCAGCACACTCCTTTAGTGAAATTTTGATATGCAAATAACTTTATGATATAATTTCCTAACACATGACCACGCATGTTCTTTGTCCAAAAGAAAGTTCTGCTCAACTACTTTTGTGGTAGCCACTATTAATTCAAGGAATTGAAGTTATTCTTGCCAAAGAAACAAAAATACCGTTTGTGCTAGACTAACAACTTCAAGAAATTGAAGTTGTTCTTCTGGACCATAATATGTATACCACAAATTGGGTTTTGTTGCCAGTCATGTTTTGTGAACATTCTGTGCTGTCTCTGATTATATTGCATTTCATATCCATGAAAAGTGGCTCCTGGATTCTGCTACCCGGTAGCTATTGGGAAAGGACTCTTTAAATGATGAAATACTGCTGCCATGTTTAGCACTAAATAGGACATATCTTGTGACTTTACAATATGTTGTCAGTGTTTTGTGGATCGTTTGATCAATTGTTGCTCGAGAAGCTGTCTTTGAGGGTGGTCCATTGATGAATATGTATAACGGACAGCTCATCTGATTCTTACATGGTACATCTCTAATTTTCAAAGCACTGCCAATTAGGTCATTCAGTATGAGGATATATACAGCCATTGTTGCGATCATGAATTGTGTCAGATGTTATGGTAGTTGCATATGGTTTTCCCAACCACATACATATATTAGCTATGGTTTTCCTTTGCAGGGTGAAAGATCAGGGAATCTATGCTACATGGATCAAGTGTGCATCTTCTTCTTCAAGGCAAGACACACTCCTTATCTCTTTGATCTTTGGTGGATATCCAACTCAAATTTGCAGCAAACTTTGGAGAAATGAGGTTGAAATTGTTTTGTTTTTCATTTAATCTGCAGTCTTATGTCGGTGTTTCTCCTGCATAATGTTACAGGTTGGAATGAGAGAGAGACACCTCCCGGTTCCTTAACTTTGTCACGAACAAATCTCACATCTGATGACATTGATTGAAGAGGAATCGCCCTCTGCATGCCTGCATTTCTATAGGACCGCGCTTCGATCTTTTGATAAACTTTCATGGTGCAAAATAATTGGAGTGAGATCGACTATTGAGGCATAAGCTGCCTAAGCTTCATCCCTATTCTTGAGACCGGAGAGAGACGAAGGCTTGTGGAGTTCTAAGTCGGGAGGTTTATCTCCTCTCATCCTCGCGATTTGTCATTAGAACAGATTTAGTCAAAATCGGGAGCCTTAGTCCATGTGATTTATGCGACTAGACGAAGGATTCAGGGGATCGCTGGGGACTCATCATCATGGCATAGCAATTCCTCATTCTTTCCCAGCTTCAGATTCTTGTTTCTAGCACATTTATAAGATCGCGAGCTCCTCCCTTCCCCTTGTTCCTTTACCTTTTGTTCGTGAACCAAAAGCCCGAGATGTCCCATCTTACTTATTTTTCATAAATCAAATTGTGATGTTCACGCATACTTCATAGAGATCCGGCTCGTCATCGCGAGCAGCTCTAGATAGAAAGATTCATAGAACGGTGCGCACGCTTAAAAGATACAGAACGAGTCTTTGCTCATCAGCCGAAATGAAAGCTATGTGGCTCTTTCTAATTAAAGGCCATGACCTGTCATGGTTCTACTTCCATTCATTTCTCCAGAGCTGGGACGTCCCTCAGAGCTTCGCCCGGGCCATGGTTTGGCCCGATCTGATCGGGAGCTGTAGGTTCACCCAATGCGGGTCGATACCATCAAGGCCGACGAAGAACTTGTCGACCATTTCGTCGGTGACCAGTTCCAGCTTTGGCGGGTCCCACTGCACTTGTCAAGATTAACAAGGGGGAACTCGAGAAAATTGAAATAAATGTGGGCAATTTTTGTAGTTTCTAACTTCGTTCGGCTTTTCTTTTAAAATTTTAATGTTGCAAAAAATCTCAAATTAATATATTTATGATAACTTTGCTAAAAATTAATTTTTGGAATCTAAAAATTTAATTTATAATAAATTTATCTCAAATTAATAATGAATTTTCACGTCAAATTGTTATGTCAATTGACAATATAATTTGACATAAGTTAAGGGAATGAAATATGTCACTATAATTTGACAAAAGTTAAAGGAATGAAATATGTCTGAGTGTATTGATTTAAGATTTTTGTTGACTCAAAAGTTAATTTTGAATAATTTTATCATAAATATATCAATTTAGAATTTTTCGTAATATTATCTCTTTCTTTTTAACTTTGTACCCTCAAGGACAACTAAAATTATTTTTCAAAAAGTTGAAAACTTTGAAGCATAATCACATGATACCTGGGGCTTTTTGTCCTTGTCGATTAGCATGGCTCTTGAACCCTGAAAAACGGGGAGTTTGTCGTCTACGGTCAGATGTGTGCGTGGGTGTGTGTATATATTGAAAATTAAGAAGGAATGGATAAAATTAGTTTAGGGACCTCATAAAAATCTCGATGCATGGACCGACGCAACATGTGGCAAGAAATTGTGTATTCACGAGTCAGACATTGTTCCATGGTTTGTGCCCGTCCTTCTCTCATCTGGGGTGGCAAATTTGATGACGTCAATAAATTTTCCTAACTCCCTTAGTTCATGATAACTTATATATCATAAAGCAAAAAATAAAGAAAAGAGTGATAGAAATGCAATTAAGTACCGATTTCAGAGTTATCTTGAGGCTCGTTGGAGAGGCTGATCTCATTGACCTTATAGCATCTTTGATCCATTTCTTTTCTCCATCACTTTCAACCTCATTTTCCTGCTATAAAAAGACCTAAGTTAAGTGCATTAGTATAAACCAAGCGCGAAATTGTATGAAATTATTCACTTTTCGCTCTAATGTTACCAATGATGATATTATCTCCTCGACGGTGGGTTTTGAGAAGCATCTGTTGATAATCTCCAACCTGCATCGCCAAATGGCCAATTTCAAATGAATAGATAATGTTTGACACCTTTTGCATTTAAATTAATTTAATTCGATGTCAAGCATTTATAAAAAAAATATTGAAAGCACACAAATCAATCACCTTCTGAAACTGCTGTTTTCCTTGAGATTTGGTTTATGAGCGAATCTGCTTAATAAATCGTAAATGGTTGATTTCCTAGGTGGTGCTTCCTCGCATAAACTCTTTTCCAGCAATGAAAGGTCCTGAAACAAACTCAAAAAAATAGTTTTTTTTTTCGAAAATAAACGATAATGAGAGAGATAATTATTAGAGGAAAGATAAAATCTGTTATTTAAATTCCATAAACTAAAAAGAAAAGTTCACTGTGAAGAATGCGATAATTACTCGATAAAAATTGTCCATGTGAAGAAATAAATTATCACCTTGGAGAGCACATAATGAGATGCGAGACCACAGGCAAGCATTTCGCCGCCGTCCAGGCGTGTACCGGTGAGCGCCAGATATTCTCCTAAGGACATTCAACCTTCCACAATGTGATTTGCAAACAATGACTCGAAAAAGAGAGAATTAAAACATTTACTAATGAGGTTGTCATGCAATAACTATCACCGATGTTTACTTATAAATTAAACCTATCGATGTGCTTACCAAGAGAGCCCGGAAGCTTAGATAGGAACTTTGACGCACCGACATCTGCAAATAGACCTATTGATGCTTCTGGCATTGCAAATACCTATTCATTATCCAACAAGAATATGATAGACATATAATTAGTGAACATTGATGATATCTAGTGCGATTCATTTCGTAATATGAAATAGAATTGCATTCAAATCGATAGCAAGAGATCGGAAATTTGTTACTGTATTCTCAGTGACAACGCGAAAGGCGGCATGCATGGCGAGCCCGGCTCCTCCACCCATCACGATCCCGTCCACCAGCGCAATCTTCAACCACATATAAGTGATATGGCCAGAGAAAATATGCATACATCATATCAGGAGATTCGAATGGTCCTCGTGTAAGACAATTTCTCTTCAATCGTAAGTCGACATGAGATTGATAGCAGTGAATTGAACTGACCACAGGTTTAGTGTAAGTGGCGATCAGATAATCCAACATGAGCTCGCTTCTGTAGAAAGCACCAGCAAAGCTCCAATGCCCTGCACTCGATTCTCCATGTTTAAGGAAGCATCCCATGTACAAATAACTAAAGAGACGACGCGAGAGAGAGAGAGGGGACCTGCCCCTGATGAACAGATTACGCCTTTGACATCTCCTCCGGCACAAAACGCCTTGCCTTTTCCCTGATAAAAAGAACTTGTCTCAATGACATCTCTACATCTGTACAAATTTGCCCAACATGACATTCCGATTAGTGCCAGTCATCTACGTGACATAACCAGTGATAATGTGGATGATTTTTATAATATTTTAAATTTTATGATTTTTTTTTCTTTTTTTCGTTCAAGTGGAAGTACAAGGCCTCCCAGCAGAACATCCACCTAGAGAAGGCCGCCGTCTTCTTCAACCCGGGGGCTGTGTGCAGCCAAAACAGGCTAAGCTACAAGCCGTCGATGATGGAAGGGCGGCAGCAAGCAATCCAGGCGTTAATTGGTGCGGCGGCGATGTTCACTTACTTGAGGGACAGCGTGGCTATTAAGTTCTCGATGGGCAGCTCGACCATAGGGGATGTGTTGGTAGAGTGCACAGGGCTGCTGGAGAGGGTTTGTGCCCAAAGGCTTGGCAAGGGCGTCGATCCTTGCCGACCACCCCTCACCTAGATTTGGCAAGGATGAAGGCTGCCCTCACCAGCCACCTCTCGCCCAAGTGAGGGTGACCCTTGCCTATGACCAACAATATGGCCAATGAGTGCGGCCATCACTAAGATAGGCCACAGGCAAAAAGGAAAGTAAAAAATCATAAAAATTATCCATGTCAGGGTTGGCTTTGCCATGTAGATGCCAACTTGACCAAATTGCCATATTAATACTTTTTAGCCAAAAATAGCTAAAAGGTCTACATTGAAAAATTATCAAAATGTTTAACACTAAATTGACTAAATTGAAAAATATAGGATCGAATTAACCGTCGGACAATAGATTTTGGTTTCTACAAATTTTTCAGCATCCGAAAGTACAAATCACAGCGACATTTTGTATTTCACCTTCAGAGTTATGCATTCGACTGCAGGATCACATTCATATGCTTCCAAAGCTCTTAACATCTGAGCCACCTGAAATTTGGAACCAAAGAAAAAGAAGGTGCATAATAAGAATAATTAGTGATCCCATGATGGAAGCATCAGTCTGATTGTTGAATGGGACTTGCAGAATATCATAAAACATGTCATAGTATAAATCGTGACTGTGAGGTTATTTTTTCATATCTTAAGTTATATATATAGAGAGAGAGCAATATATAGCAAAAGGCCTGACTAAAACATATAACAAACCCCATCAAACTCGGGGAAATTATCAACTCACCTAACAATGACCCTACACGTACGGAACGATTTAAAGTCTTAGCGACCAATTATCTTATAGCAATTACTTTCACATTCCTTCGACGCCGAATTATCGCCGCTTCGAGTTTCGAGAAAGTTCTCTATACTGTCGATTATACTCCATTCTAATAATTGTCGTACCATTTCATAAGTGAGGCAGTTCAACTTCGTGGGCCTATTCAACACCACCTTCCTCACGCTCGAGGTTTCTTCGAACAAGACCTGAGTCCACCAGCAGTTTTTGCATCAAGAAGATCACTCCCAGAAGAAAGACCGACCCAAGATCCGAAACGCAGGCAGAAATATCAAGAAGCCACATTACTTGCATCGTGCAAGACATGGAGTATGTGCATGGGGGAAGCAAATGATGTATACGTACCTGGTCGTCGTCCTCAAGGTCGAAAGAGCAACGAAAAGCCATGGAACCACCTCTAGATCTCAGAAAACGAGAGAGAGAGAGAGAGAGAGAGAGAGAGTAATGCAATGGCGAGGTACAGATTAGGGTTTCTATGGATCGTCTTTTCCACTCTCTCTGTGAACCAGAAGGGTGCAAGTTTGGTGCGACAAGTTCCCATAAGTCAGTCCATATAGAGAAATGATTGCTACTCAATGGCGAGGTACTGACTAGGGTTTATATGGATCTTCTTTTTCCACTCTCACTATAAACTAGAAGGGTGCAATTTTGGTGGGACAAGTTCCCGTAAGTCAGTTTAAAGAAATAATTGCAAGTTTGGTGCGACAAGTCATAAGTCAAGACATATAGAGAAATGATTGCTACTCAATGGCGAGGTATCGACTAGGTTTATATGGATCTTCTTTTTCCACTCTCACTATAAACTAGAAGGGTGCAATTTTGGTGGGACAAGTTCCCATAACAATCTTTTGTAACGTAATAATAATAGTCTATTTTGGATCATAAAAAAATCAAATACAAATAATTATAAATTATTGTAGGACCTATTTGTTCAAGAGTTTTTGACTCGTCATAGACTATTATTCTCATAATACCCGAGAATTGTTATGATAGTAAAGTCAGTCCATATATACACACAGCTGCCTCAGTTCTAGGGTATTAATTGGTGTGGCTGAGAACTTACATAAAAGCTCATCTTGCCGGTGCGGAGCTTGCGCTCCCCCTCATTTATTATTTGCCCTAAATCCATTTCCCCATTCTACATGCTGTACTCGATGCTTTTACTCGACAAGACTTCTCTCGACCGTGTGCTTTTTAGAGTAAATTTGAAATATCGTTCCGCTTCGGTTCGTGCTTTTCTGCCATCTTTGGTCGGAGGAAACTCTCTCGAACGAAACGGTATTCCTAGTTTCGGGTCACGAATAAGAAGATCATCCCCGCGCAAAAGTAGGCTTTAGAAAAATTAATGTGGACGTCGTCGATCGGATGGTTATTTTCCTTCCTCCTGGTTGGAGGTGTCGTATTCAGGCTCATTCGTGAGTCACAAACACGGGCATCGCCCACTTTGGGGCTGTGTTCTCCTCCACCTTCTGTCGCAGAAAAATTTGCTCCAATCATCTCTAATAAATGGATTACGAACATGTATGGCGCCCACTTTTAGTTTTAGTTCAGGTTGCAAGCAGTGAATGTTCATTACTTATAACCAAACGGTTGGAGACATGGTTGGAGGAAGACATAGTCCACCTTTATCTATTAAAGTTGCATACAAGTGATGTTTATAACTTGTGACCTACCAATAAGAAACATGGTTATATTTGTTTGAGGAAGTCTCCTTTGATTTGGGATAAAGGCAAATATAACCCGTGTCCGTATTTATAAGCTATCAATCATATGGAGAAAAATGAAGTAAAACACAAATCATTTTATTTTTACCCAACCCTACTACAACGGGCCACATGGAACAAAAAGGATTGGTCCACATGATATCAATGCAAGAACTCCTCCAATAAATGCATGGTTGGTGAATGGAGTAGGGCCATACTTGATTTGAAATAGACGGGAGTAATCACCCGTGGAGAAGGCCTAGATAAGTGACTTTTCATTAACGAAGATATCTTAAACTTTTCAATTTGGTCAATATAATTATGAACTTTTTAAAGATTTTCCAATATAGCTCATCCAGCTAATTTAATTTAGTGTGGAAATTCCAATGTGGAGACCCAATTAACGTCGATGATTTTCTGTGGCATGACCGGCAATCTAACGTATATAACTCTATTTCAAATATTGTCATTTCAAAAAAATTCATTATTTTTTTTTCTTTTCTTTGGTTTTTAACTGATCATAGTCTCCTTGTAGATTTGGTTGCTCGAATTTTGTAGATCTCCGTCACTGTCAGTAGCTACCTCTCCAACAATCCAATCCTCGATTGTCGAGGCCTCGGCGACCAAATGTCAAAAAGGAGTATTGCTGGCAATACGAATCAACACCGGCGAGATCGTTGCATGTCGCATCCACAGACTCTCATCAAACGAGTAAGGTATTATGACACAAATACAAGCGAGATGCATTTTGGGGTTAGTTCAAGTACTCCTCCTTTTAAGACTTTCTCCGCATGGACCAAGCCGGATCGTTACGACTAAACCTCATATCCCCGATGGATCTCGTGCACGCTTGCAAGGATTTAGTGTACGATACCAGAACTCGATTTCAGAAAACGAGAGAGAGAGAGAGAGAGAGGAGCCAATGGCGAGGTACGGATTTTATATGGATCTGGTGCAAGTTTGGAGGTACAAGTTCCCACAAATCAGTCTGTATGTACACATAGCGGCCTCGGTCCTAGGGTATTAATTAGTGACTGAGAACTTACCATAAAAGTTCCTATTGCAGGTGCAGAGTTTGCGCTCCCCGTCGTTTATTGTTGCCCTAAATCCATTTCACCATTCTACATGCTGGACTCCATACTTTTACCTGGTTCCTCACGAAGAGCTTCCCTCGACCGCGTGCTTTTAGAGTAAAAACTTGAGATGTCATTCCGTTTCGGTCTTTGATCGGAGGAAACACTCTCGGACCGGTATTCCGAGTGGCGGGTCACGAATACGAAGATCATCTCGGTGCAAACTCGGCTTTAGAAAATTGAATGTGGACATCGTGGATCGGATGGTTGTTTTCCTTCCTCCTGGTTGGAAATGTCGTATTCAAACTCATTCGTCGGTCACAAACATGGACACGGCCCTCGTCGGGGCCAAAGGCAGAGGAAATTTGCTCCAACTATGGGTTACAAATATGTATACCGCCCATTTTTAGTTTTGCTTTACACTGCATGTGGTGAATGTTCACTACTTGTATCCCAACAATCGGAGGCTCGGTTGAAGGAAAATATGGTTCAACTTTGTTTGTTTTAGTTAAATTGCATATGAATGATGTTCATAATCTGTGGCGTACCAATAAGAAGCATGGTTAGATGGGTTCAAGGAAGTTTCCTTTGATTTGGGATGGAGGCAAATATAACCAATGTCCATATTTGTAAACTATATCAATCAAAATTAATCATAACCAAAAATGGAGCAAAATTCAAAACCTTTTCTTTTATTTTTACCTTGCTCTACTACAATGGGTCACGTGGAACAAGCAGGATTGGTCCATATGATATCAGCGCAAGACCTCCTTCAATAAATGCATGTTGGGCAAATGGAGTAGAGCCATACTTGATCCAAAATAGGTGGGAGTAATGGTATGTGCAAAGAATGTGACTTTTCATAGACGAAGATAGTGAATAAGACAGAAATGGGAAAATTACTCAATCAATTCTAAACCATTATGTTGCTATTAATATAATCTTAAACTTTTCAATTAGGTCAATATAGTTATGAACCTTATAAGAATTTTCTAATGTAGTCCATTTGGCCGATTAATGTTGTGAAATTTTATTGTGGAGATCCAATCCACACAAGCAGTTTTATTATGCATGACAAAAAATTTGACATATATGACTCCATTTCCCAATGACATTATAAAAATTTCAGAATTTTTTTATTTTTATTTTTATTTTTTACCATTCATCATCTTGGTTGCTTGAACTCTGTAGCTCACTATTACCGCTGGTGACAACCTCTTTGACAATGTAATCCTTGCTTGTCACCAACCTTGGCTTCGACTTCGACTTCGACTTCCTCTGCTGCACCGTCGACGGCCTCAACAACCAAATGTCAAAAGGGAGTATCGCTATCGACACGGATCAACACCGATTAGAACATCAATCCTTCGATTGAGCATGTCATACCCTCACTGTCTCATCAAACGAGCAAGGTCTTATGACACTAATCACAAGCGACATGTGTTGCGATAGGGCGAGCGATCGAACAATAATATGGACAGAAAAAGAAAAATAAATCGGACACCAGATTTACGTGGTTCAGTCGTAAAGACCTACGTCCACGGGGAGAACAGCAGCGAGTTTCACTATAGATCAAGCGATACAAGGAGATTACACACTCAAGTTACTCAAACACTCTCTCGGTGTTTCCAAGCCCCAATTACAGCCAACAACGCACACGGTGTTTAGCCCCGAAATTCCTCAAGAAATAATCTCTCAATCTCACGAAGAAATTACACGCAAATCTTAACACAAGATTTAATCGGCTACAAACACTAATCTTTCTTGGATGTAATTCACGGACAAGAACGACAAAGAAAATCCCTCCCAAGCACTCGACGACTAGACGGCGCTTCAAGACCAATCCTTCATGATCAACGGCGGAACACCAAGCACTCAAGCGGCGCTTCAAGACAATTTGTGATCCACGTCTATCACCCACGGCCACAAGTCTATATATAAGTGAAACCCTTATTCTTTTGCCAACTTCTCATAGGATTCTGTTTCCTATCTAAAACGATTTTATCCAAAACATATCTCTCGTATGTTTTAAACAAAATCCAAATCCAAGTCAAAGTTGAACTTTCCTATTTCGGCGGCCAAATTCTCCAACGCAGATTCAAACTTTGGGAAGTTGATCTTCGGATTTTCTTTGCTCAATTTCGAACATCCGCAACATATCCAATTCGAAATATTCGGAATTTCACATTGGACTCAAACTCGAGACATATTTTAACAACATGCATTCCCAAACGGTCGCTGCCTCTTGGGAGTCACTTCAAATGGATTAAGCTAGATCGTTTCGTATAATTGATGGATCTCAAGATCTTTCGTGGTGCAAATTTGTCTCCTTTGCAATCAGAATGACATTGAAAGGGGCCATTTACAATCCTTCATCTGAATTTTTCATTAGACAACTTTAAACATGAGATTAGTCCATATGGGTGAATAATATCTATGCTAAGAAGCATTCTAAAGATTTCAAGATCTTCCCTATCACCTTGTGTTTGTGTGTGCATATAGCAATCCTATATATATGTGTGTGTCAAAATCTTCCCAACTGAAATCTTCCTAATTTTCTTGAAGCGGCTCTTGCGACTAAGCTATAATAAAACAAAACTTCTTAAGACACAGCTAACGCAAAGGAAGAAAAAAAACGCGTCTCTTAAGTTCGACCAAATTAGAAGTGTGACTAATTTCATGCGCCAAACGTAATAAACACTAAAGTTCAAGCGATTAAATTCACGAGATAGTTATAGATTGAAACATGTCTATGTGAATAAACGATAAGATCTCATAAATGGAAATTTCATTGAATAGTCCGAGAGGAGTGAGGTCCCTTCCGCACGTGACGACCCCTTAGAGCCTCGCACGTGATCGGGTCTGGCCCGACCGGATCGGGAGCCGTAGGTTGACCCAATCCGGGTCGACCCCATCAAGGCTCGTGAAGAACTTGTCCACCATCTCATCAGCGACCAGTTCCAGCTTCGGTGGGTCCCACTGCATTTTTCTCCAAGGAAACGAAGGGGGGAATTTTTTAGAAAATTTTAAAAAAGCAAACATAATTAATTAATTAATTAATATTCACATATTTAAAGATAATGCGCTAATTAATCAATATTAGAATAGCATGCCTTGGCCTTTTTGTCCTTGTCAAATAGGATCGCTCTTGAACCCTGAAAAAAATGCAGGATATATAAAGACATTGCATAATTCCCAACAAAAATCGAAAATTAAACGTGGAATAAATAAAATAAATTTAATTTCAAAGCGACCTCAAAGAAATCTTTGTTTATGGATCCTCGCAACATGTTGCAGAAGACAGTGTATTCGTGAGTAAGGCATTGATTCAGGTCCTGCGTCCGTCCATTTCTAATCTGCGGTCGCGAAATTTAATCTCGATTAACTTTCATTGCTATGAAGTAAGACTCACCCCCGGAAAATTAATTAAATTAAGCTAATCTCCACTATCACTACCGATTTCAAGGTTATCTTGAGGCTTGTTGGGGAGGCTGATCTCATGGACCTCATGGCATCTTCGATCCATTTCTCTGCTCCATTAGTTTCAATCTCATTTTCCTGCAAAAAATTGTTCGAGTTTATGGACAAAGCAGGAAGCGAAAATGCGGGCTAGGTTAATTGCTTCTTTAAGCGCGAGTTTATTACCAGTGACGAGAATATCTCTTCGACGGTGGGTCTCGAGAAGCATCTGTTGATGATCTCCAATCTGTCTCAACCAGATGGCTAATGTGATAATTTGCGATTAATAATACTAACATCTGTGGGTGAGAAATTGGAAGCTCGGGAAAATTACCTCCTGAAAATGCTATTTTCATTCATATTTGGGTTATGCGCAAATTTGTTTAATAAATCCAAGACGGTTGATTTGCTTAAAGGTGCCTCCTCGCACATAGCTTTTTCCAGCAATGGAAGCTCCTGAAACCCACAAACGAGGAGCCTTTATTAGAGAGAGAGAGAGAGAGAGAGAGAGAGAGAGAGAGAGATGATACTTAGGGTTTTACAGATGAAATTAGTGATTTAAATATATAATGTATAATAAAAATGGAAGTAAAATACAGTAAAACTTGTGTACTAATCTTATGGAATTAGGACCACGCTAACTACGGAATATTGACCTAAGTGAGTCTGTGGAGGGATAATTAAAAAGAAAACAAGGGACAAATTAATTAATCCTATATCATAAAAATTAATGAGAATTACTCGAGAAAATAGTCTATAAAAATGAAAAAAATAATAAAATTACCTTGGAGAGCACAAAATGAGATGCGAGACCACAAGCTAGCATTTCGCCACCATTCAGCCGTGCACCAGTAAGCGCCAAATATTCTCCTATGGAGTTAGATCAAATGCATTCCACTTTATTGTTGAGGAGAAATAATGTCTTGAAAAATCAAAACCGTTGATTTAAAATTCGATTATACTAGAATATGTGTCTATGAATAAAATCACCAAAGATAAAACTAACAAAAAGTGTGTATTAATCTTGTTTATTATTTTTGTGTCCAAGAAAGTTCACCAAAAGCGCCTGGAAGCTTAGAGAGGAACTTTGATGCGCCGACGTCTGGAAATAAACCTATCGATGCTTCCGGCATAGCAAATACCTATGCATATTTTCACAAGTCAATCAATGAAATATATGGCTTAAAATAATTTAAAAAAAAAAATATATATATATATATATATATATATATATATTTGTATTACACACATATGTCAGTGCTCCTTTTCAACTAGATAGTAATAAAATAAGAGATTCCACGACCAATACCGTGTTCTCGGTGACCACGCGAAACGTCGCTTGCATTGATAGCCCAGCTCCTCCACCCATCACAATTCCATCAACTAGAGCAACCTTCATACAATGAGAATAAACATATCGAAAGAAAGTAGCGAGTCAATGAACTCATCTTAGTTCCTCTAACATAGTGAGTAATTCTTTTATTTCAACACAAGCACCATCTTTGGAATGTGATGTGTAGGAAAATATTTCCATTCGCAGCATGGATGATGATGATGATGATGAAGACATGAATGAAGTAGGGCATGTGCCTATACTTTGATATGTAGAGTTGGGACTCACCACAGGTTTTGCGTAAGTGGCCAGTAGATAATCTAAGATGAGCTGAAGACCGTAGAATCTTGAACCCAAGCTCCAATGTCCTATGGCATTTTTTTTTTTCCATATTTGGCGGGGCATTAATTAAAAGTAAATAAAAGGTGAAAAAGGGGAGCGTAAAGGGTTAGAAAAAAACCTAGAGAGAGAGAGAGAGAGAGAGAGAACCTGCCATAGCTGTGCAGATCACTCTCATGACATCGCCTCCAGCACAGAAGGCCCTACCATTCCCCTGATGAAATTTTTCCATCAATGCATTAAATCACATGCAAAGCATATTGCTGAAGTCGGCAGGTTTGTCCATAAAATAAATAACCCCAAGAAAAAGATTTATGTTTCCTAGCACCCAACAGGAAACCGAGAGAGAGAGACAGAGAGCGTGATTTGTCATTTTCACCTTCAGCATTATGCATCCAACTGCAGGATCATCTTCATATGCCTCCAGTTTCCTTAACACCAGAGACGCCTATCATGGGGGAAGAATGGAGAGAAGTTGATCGTCTCTGTTTGTATTTTGTTAGGTGTGCAAAAAAATCTAAAGAACATAAAATAAAATATTGCTGCGACAACTAATATCACTAAATAATCCATGAAAACGACAAACTTTTTCCGTTTTTCGTTTCTGAGAATTTGCATAAGTTCAAGTCGTCAAGAGCCGTGCAGAAAGATCTCGCATTCAGTGGTAAGAATGTTAGAGGAAGCTGTGCTTTGAAGAGAGAGAAGGGGGTTATGTCATCTGTACTACTCAGTACCATTTCATAAGTGAGGCAGTTCAGTTTCTTGGGCCTATCCAGTATCACCTTCCTCACGCTCGAGCTTTCTTCAAAGAAAACCTGTGGCCACCCCCCATTTTCTCATCAACCAAAAGGAGAACAGATAACAAGCCAAAGAAAGAAAGCTTGTGTACCCCGTGCCATAAAAAGAACAGGTAAGTAAAGATGAGGAGAAAACCCTAGAGAAAAGATTCATCGGAAGAACGGAAAGTAAGCTCGTTTACGAAGAAGATACGCGCATACATACTTACATGTACACTGTGACGTATAAATGTATACCTGGTCGTCGACCTCGAGGTTGAAAGACAGATGCAAAGCCATGACGTCGGGAAGCAAGGGGGAAAATGAACCCTAAAAGAAACAGAGAAGGAAGGAAAGAGTGAATATAACTTGAGAGGGGTACAAAGTACAAACGCATTCAGATTTCGCACGCAACCCCCACGACACGCTCTGTTGATAGTTGACCCTCTCCCGCTCGTTTAGTGTTTCCGGGGTCTGATGGGTTTCTTTTCTTTATTTCAGAAACGAATGTTTCTTATCCGTCGAAGAAGAAAGACAGGGTTTGCTGCAAGTGCGGTTCCGGAGAAATTTAATGTTCGGCAGAGGAATCGAGTTGGCATTGGGCCCAGAGCTTTGCCATTCTCGGCCATCTGCATGCAGGTACGAACCGAACCTTTGCTGGAAATTTGTAGCCATTTCCGTGTCTATGACGGGAACGGAGACTCATCTCTCCACTGGCGACAACACATGGGGCTCCTGGTTAGATCTGATTTGAAGTTGGGGAGTGATGTGAAGAGCACAGCACGGCCTCCCTCGCTCGGAGAAGGCGTCACCATGCTCAGTTTATCTGAGATTAAGAAATGGGATGTTCTTGTCTTAAACGCTTTTAGGAAAGTTAAGTCGGATTCACAAGCCCTTTGATCCAACCTTGGTTTCATTATGCGCCATATTATACACCAGAAAGCACGACCCGGGTATCATTTGTGCGCCGCGATTATTAGAGTCTTTCCCCTGCCCCGCTATATACCTCCTGGGAGAACTTGTGTCACGGGTAGAACCGATATTCTGCTCAATCTATCGGGAAATTAAAAACGGTTCAAGATTGGCGGATCACAAGTCTGAAGAGTTGTCGAACTGAGGGATTGATCCAAGTGTTGAGCAGGGGCGATAACTATATTGTTATCGAACTAAAACATGGAGAAAATATTAGCTGCTGTTCTGATTCTAGCGTGGCATAATCCGAGTCCACTCACCGGCCGATAGATGTCGCCGTGTGCCACATTGGAATCAGACTTTCTTTGGAAAATATGCGGCTCACTCTCCTGCTAGGCCCCACCAGAGACCCCGTCTCTTTCGGTCAATTTCATAAATTCGGCTCACTCTAAAACATGTAGCAGAAACTAAACTGGAGCATTTAGAGTTGTAGACGTAAATAACTCTATATAGACGAGTGAAGTGAACTGTTCACATGTCAAAACCGAGCTGGGCCAAGCGCTTTTACCAATCTCCAATCAGAGTCCGTAATTTCCATGGGCTTAGTGACCCTCGAGCTTTCCCGGGCCCGACCTGGCCCGGCCCATTTATCGAGGATGAGGTTAAAATTTCTCTCGTGTAGATAGCCGGTACGGGGAAACGTCGCCGGTCATGTCGGATTTCTTCTCGTCTTCCGATGTTCCGCCGGCGCCGAGCCGTTAGGCTCCGATTCCATTAGCAACTCGCGGCGGCGCAACCTCCCTGCGGCGGCGGCGAGCGCTTTCTCCGTGCCTGTGCTGGTGCGCGCGCGAATTGAGCTCCACTGATCGCGATCTCTCTCTCACTCGTGCCCGCGAGCTCGTCGAGGTGTGGATTTTGGTTTTCTTCCGCTCTACGGAGCTCCATTTTGTTGTTCCATTCGATATTTCTGTTTCGCGCGCCAACTGCTTGATGAAAATGCTCAGTGTGTAAGGAATCCTGTGTATTGGGAACTTCGAATTGCTAGTAGGGTAGGGTTCCATTTCCCATTTCGCTCCCGACGTTTCGTCTCCTTTGGGATCTAGTTGTGGAAGTCGAGATATGGAGTGGCCCACTCGAAAAGGTTTGTAGGCTCGTTACGTTGCTAAGCTTGATCAAATGGGTTGGTTGGGTAATTGGTTGTTCTGGATTCGAATTTCTGTTGGGCATGTTACGGGAAGAGCAAATATGGATGGACTTAGATCGCAGTCTTCATGGTAAGCTCTGTAAGAGTATAGTTGCGTGATGAAGTGCTTCTTGATGAATAAGAGAGTGCCCTCACGATTGACTGATGATTTGAGATCGAGCGTAGCATGATTAGTTTATTCATAATGAACATCCAACCTGGGTTTTCTCTAAAATGCATGCTTGGGTAGTGAAGATTGTACTCTATGGCATCTCCAGTCGGTTACTTTGAAAATCGCAATCTCAAAATAGCTTAGTGGAACTTGATCCTGCTTTTTTTCCCATTATTCAATGTCGTTTTGAGTTTTCTGTGGCTTGATCTTGTCGCCATCGTGACTATGCAGGAAGCACAGATCTTGTGGAGGTCCTGGCATATATCTATTGCACATGGAAGAACAATAGAAGGATTCATTGACTGTGGATCAACTTCTCGTTGACAGGCATTTCCTTATTTCGGTCACCATGGATAGTTCTCCGACCAGACCCAAATGGAGAAAAGTGGCGTATGGAGGGATGCAGCCTGGATATGACGACAATTACACGGATGATTCTTTCCTTGAAGGTATGGTCACGAATGCCAATGTCGTCAAACGGGATTTAATGAAGGTGATGCGAGACTCGGTTTCGATTTCTCAATACCTATGCATTGTTGTTCTGGTTGGTGTCGTTTGGACCTACACCCTGAACTCTAGTCTCAGTGAGAAGTCTCTCCTGCTTATTGATGCAAGCCTTCTGATGTCGGGGTTCGTGATTCTCCTGCTCACAGAAAAGATGCTCTCACTCAATCAGCTTCTCCATTATTTAGCGAATGTTGCCTTCTTTACATCCGGGTTGTATGTCTTGGCTCCTATCTACAGAACTCTAACGACGTCCATAAGTTCGGACTCCATCTGGGCAGTAACCGTTTCACTGATGATCATCCATCTATTCTTACACGACTACGCGCGGTCCACGGTACATGCTCCAGGAGCCTGGAAAAATCCTACCTTGACCAGTTGCATATCCCTGAATGCCTCTATTGTGGCTTCAGTTTTCATTGCTTCTCGCCTTCCTTCGTCCGGATATGTCTTTGCTATAATGCTGTTCTCTCTCCTCATTTTTCTTTTTGCCCCATTAGTCACTCATTGCATTAAGGAACGGTCTTTTGTTTTACATCTTCTGTTCTCGTCCATGTTAATGGCTCTTAGTTTGGCTTTCGTCTATAAATTGCATCGGGTGCTTTTCTTCATGTTTCTAGTTTTGCTGGTCTTTGTTTCCGTGGTGTGCCCTTACTGGCTTATAAGGATACAGGAGTACAAGTTTGAGATCAATGGCCCTTGGGACGAGGCTAAGCTCTGTTTCGATGTAACCGACTGAGGGCAATAACAGAACTTCCTTGATTCTTTTCTCTCTACATTTCACAGTGCCTAAATTCGCAGCAGCTGAATATGTTGCAGTATTTGTCATTTGCTATTGCTTCTTTTTTCTCAAGCTAGAGATGAAGGCTCCGCATGAGAACGTTTACGTTCCTCCGGATTTCTGTTCTTTTGTTCCCCGGAATAAAAAAGAAGTAAATCCGTTTTGTAACGCCAAGTTATTTTTCTATTCTAGGAATAAAAAGTTAGCCCTAGGAAATAGATTTGGAGTAGAAATGAGAAAAAAAAAAAAGTTGCTTCTAGTTCCCAGGAACAATTTCTAGAAATAAGTCAATTTTTTTTTTCTTTTATTCTCTCTCTTGCCGCGACCACCTCCAACCGCCCGGAGCGACCGCCAACCGCCGCCCCCGTCGCCGCCGCCGCCGTCGTTGCTCGCGCCACCGATCGCCGCTACCGCCGCGCCGCCCACCGCCACCATTGCACATTCGTCGCCGCCGCCAAATCACCGCCGATCGCCGCCGCATAGCCCATCGGCCGCCCCCCCCGCGGCGGCGGGCGCGGCGCGCCGCCGCGCAGTTTGGCAACCCGACGATGAGCAAGAATAAAAACAAATAAATACAAAAAAAAAAAAAAACCATTGCGTTACCAAACGCATTCCTATTCTTTTTCTATTCCAAGAGTAGAAATTTTGTATAGTTACCAAACGCGTTCTTTTACTCAGAAATTCTTCTCCAAAATAGAAATAGAAAAGAATTATTTGTTTCTTACCTTTTAAAAAAAAAAAAAAAAAAAAAAAAAAAAAACTATTTTCCAACTAAGAAGCATTGTCATGTGCGCCTGAATTGAATAGCGCAAGGAGTTTGGTTGGCCTTAGGCTTGGCCAGAGCTTGTTTGAAGTAGTTAATGCTTGGCAAGTAGACGGTTTCCTTACTGTGGTGATTGAAATGCTTTTACGAGGAGAGAACCGAATCGATTCCTCTCTGATCCGAAGATCTTCTTGTTCCGCTTGTGATGTCTAGCGCCATTAGGGAAGCTCGCACTACCGGAATGGGAACTCGATGACTTGATTGATTGCACAATGCTGTGAAACTACATATACATGAATCTATAAGGAAACATCTTCGCGGAACCATTCTATCTGTTGACCATTCTACTTGGAACTTGGAACTTGCAAGTAGGGGTGTCAAAATTAAACCGAAATTTCATGAATTTTTTATTCAAATTAGTTTATATAATGGAAAAATAACCTTTATTTTTTGTAGTTCGGTTCAGTTAACCAAGCCAAATCGAATCGAAATTCTCAATAAAAATTGAATGTCCAACTTAAAATCTCTCTTTTTTCTCATTATTTATTCAGTTTGGTTTCAATAAGCAATGCAAAAATAGAAAGATCAAACCAAACTCTCGTTTCGGGTTGGATTCATGCCTTGGTTTAGTTTGGTTTGGATTTCATGAAAATCCAAGCCAAATCGAACTGTCGACATCCTTGCGAGCGCACGTGTTGACCATTTGCTCGCGCGGTGGTTGTTAAAAGTCCTTGATTAATAAACCCGTCATCATTGCACACAGAACTTAAAGAAAGCCAGAAAAAGAAAAGACCCGGAAGCGAGCCAAGACGATTCAACTCGTCGCATAATTGGATCGTCAACGCAATAATGCTGAGCCAAAGAAATGAAAAGAAAGTAAAAGAAAAAAAGCTCTGCCGAAAATGGCGGCCTACGCGTTGCTAACGAAGAAGCGGATCCTTCTCCCGCCATAGAAGCACTCGCCATTAATAAGGGAGGAAAGAGGAACAGGAACGTGGCCATGTGAGAGAGAGAGCACCGAACGGGCTGGCAAGAAAGACGGCTCGTCTGGTCAAAACCAGAGAGAGAGAA
Organism: Eucalyptus tenuipes; assembly: GCA_014182365.1. Classification (NCBI taxonomy): domain Eukaryota; kingdom Viridiplantae; phylum Streptophyta; class Magnoliopsida; order Myrtales; family Myrtaceae; genus Eucalyptus; species Eucalyptus tenuipes. The sequence goes on along the minus strand of CM024543.1, from coordinate 26,689,216 downwards.
GCGGGCGCTTTTCCAACGTTGGGGTAGCGCCGAAACTAGCGCAATCTCCGACAGTGAAAAGGCCCCAAAGGAAGATGAAGGAGCGCTCCACCACGGGACTCTCTGCTCCCGTCCTTCATCCCCATCACTGTCGCCTTCTTCTTTTGTCTTTCTTGGGTGGTGGGTAAGTCATAGTTTCCATCGGGTGCGCGTACAGAGTGAATCCTCCGTAGATTCACGCTCTCTGTTTCATGGCTGTTTCGGCCTTCAAGTCCACTTCGAGAAGAGGCGCCGCCGCCGCCGCGCAGGCTTCCTCCGCCGGCGCTGGGGCGGGGCCGTCGCCGGCGGGTTCTTCTTCTTCTTCTGCCGTTAGAGAAGCCTCGCGGGACGCCCAGCGGCGGCCCCCGCCCAGGAGATCGAGGAGCGTGAGCGCCTTCTCCAGGGTCTCCTCCTCGCCACCCGAATTCTTGAACAAGAGGGACAACCCTCTGTTCTGCAGCGGCGATTCCCCGCCTGAAGACGAGCTTGCCCGAGAAATCGGTCAGGGGTGGTGGGAACTCCGGTGGCGTCGGATCGAGGGTAGGTGGGACTAAGGTGGATGGGAGGAGTCCGGGGTTGGGGATGAGAGGAGGGGGAGATCGGTCTCGAGGAACGGAGGCGTCGGGTCGAATTCGTCGGGGGATAGGAGGGATGTCGGCCGGAGCTTGTCGAGTGTCGACACGAGGCGGCGGGTCCGGTCGGTGTCGCGGAATCCGGTTTCCAGAGGCCACTTGGTTAGCTCCGAGGTCTGGTACTTTCTCTTTATTGAGGTCCTGGAATTCTGGGGGCGTTTGATAGAGTATTGAGCTTGTGTCTGTGGCCTTTTTTCTTTTGTTGTGGTCAGAGTGAAGTTGAGCCAGATCATGATTCATCAACAAAGTATACGAGTAGTCGATCTGATGTTTCGGATCAGATGAAGAATTTGAGGACTTGGACTAGCCAACACCCGAGTGTTCGGCCACCCGATGATTCTTCCACAAGTTTGGTAGGAGCTCAGCATCGAATTAAACTTTAACTCGTGAAGATCGATTTTTGAATATGTTGCCTATCTTAGTCTTCTTCGCAGTTTTCGCATTGGGAAGATGCAGTTTCCGTAGGCTCTCTTTCTGGAGTAGAGGAGAAGACCTTTAAAGCAGTCTCTGTCTCCGAACAAATTATGGTAACAAATTAATAATAGTTACTCTGTTGTTGCTTTTCTACATAATGCAGCTTCTTCAATGTTATAATGTCCATGTTGAATTTCACTGCTCATAACGTAGTTCCCAATGTGCTATGACTGCAGCCAGAGCCGGAGGATGCTTTGGGAGGTGATGCTACTCCAAGCAGCATTTATGAAACAGTTCGATCTGAAGTGAGACGGGCAATCTCTGACATTCAAACTGACCTTGAAACTGTAGGTCCTATTGATCTTTCATCCATCGTAGCACTTTTTCCTTTGCAAAGTCAGTGACAATGTAGCATTCTTGCCAATTGAGTTCTTCTTAGAGGTCATATGACATCATGCTTATTCTGGGTAAACCCAAGTAGGAAAGATTTTATTACAAGGATTGATTTGGTAGAGCTTTCCAGATGACTGGCATTGCAGGTTGCGTGATTGAGCATGCCTTCTCAGAATCCAAATTCACAAATTTCTTGAATTTTTCCTATCTCGTACTTTTTAAGAAGGATAAAATTCATTGTGGAACTGAAACTAGCAGATGCTACTCTGAAGTTTTCACTAATCAATGAAGTTTTTGCATTTCAAGATCTGTGTTTGCTTTCCACATCACTTGTGGACTTATACAACCTTGAATTGACTGTCTTGGTGAGGTTTACTCTCATCCAACCATTGCATTATATAGAGAGAAACAGTTCTCGCACTTGCACCGCCTATCTAAACCTGTAAATATTGTTGCCAGTGGTGAGTTGCGGAAAGTGATGACTACTAGAAAGATACCCTGCAATTATCAAAAAGAGTTTTCTTATCCTTAAACCAGAAGAAAATAAATGGGCTGGACCCTAAGAAAAAGTACTGTGGTGCTTTATCAGATATGTTTTATTATTCGTCGTGGGAGTTGCCATTGTCATTCTTCTTTACACCAGCAACTATGTGCATGAAATTATATGCAAGATACATGCATATGCATGCAGATTTTTTTAAACAAGTTTAAAATTTCGGCTAGTCTTTGTCAATTGTTAGGATATCTTGCATGTGTAATATGCCTATCGGAAGAATCTCAATTTTTTAAGAAGGGAAGTTAATCAATGATATATATCATGTACTGGCCATGAAAGACGACATTGCCTGACTGGTGATTGGAGGAAGACATATATTGGATAAATAATATTTGGGAGAATTATGGCCGAAAATAAGAGTCATTTCTATCTCCAGAGATTGTGGCATGTGCTTCCGCAAGCAGCCTCCGCTATTCTTTATTGCTTAGACCAAGAAAATACATCTGTTTTGTGCGATATTGATATAGTGTTCTCGTGCAGTTTCTTTTTACTTGGTAATGCAATGTTCTTTGGGGCTAATTCTGTTGCTTACATGAGCTGTGTGAAAATGGCACTATTACTACTGTGCTCCTCTACATCTTCCAAAAACTCCTATAAGGGTGGTAATAAAGCTCTTTCACTAAAAAGAAGGTGTGGAGAACCAAAGCCATGAAAATAAGGAAAAGCATTCACAATGGCTTCCTGTTTCCATTAATTGAGAGGTGTTTGGGCCGTATGGTGTCACTAGCACATTAGCGGTGTTTTGTATTAATTGGGAGTCTGATATGATCTGTGATCATGCATGTGCTCTCCTTGTTGAGGAAATGTATGATTATTCAAACATCTTTTGCATGTGGAATTGAGAATGTTTGAAGCTCCAGGTCATTGAATCTATTTTTGGATACTTGTCTTGAACATGTAAGCGTGGTGAAAATAATGTCCATTTCAATCCTTTGCCTATTTTTATTGAGCCTTTTTGTGCTATAAATGTAATTAGGCTATTCGAAGGAGGAATACCCCTGCCATTGGAATCTCCAACGTCGCAGATATTCCCCCTGACCTTGTAAATCCAGGAGCAGTTGAACTAGTCATGGACTTCAGGCGAGAATATGAAGAAAAGCTTGAGGAGGTGTTTTCCTTGCTCAGGATCTTTTTGAACTAGCTCTGTAGTTATTTTTGTGGGTAGACTTCAAGTTCACTCTTCTAAATGTCCACTTGTTATCGCTTGGCTATCGCATAAAAAAGTGATGTACTACTTTGTAGTGAACTGGTGCTTAAAGATTAAGTTTTTTCAATTGTTGGATTTGTAGCTTGATGCATCGTCTGGCGACTCATTTCCTTTTGCCACTAAAATTGCTGATTGACATTGACTTGCAGTCCCAAGAAAGAGCCAGAAAACTAAGAGCAGACTTGGCTGTTGAGGAGCACCGAGGGCAAGAACTGAGTAGAATCCTGAAGGAAATTCTTCCAGATGCAAGAGCATCTTCCGAACAAAAGTCTCGTCCGGGACGAAAAGTGAGCACTTCATCTCTCCTCCGGTTGATTCTTTTCCTTTCATTAAACAGTTTAAAGCGCTATAGTTAATTTCCATTGTTTAAAAAGAATATGAGCTGGATGGCGACCATTTAGATGAAAAGCTTCTTTCTTCTTTTTAAGTTTGGCATACGTTAATAGAAATGTTATGTGATGTGTATTTTTTTCTTTTTAAACCTTAGCTCTTTCTGTGATGTAGGAAGATAGTTCTGTAATATGTTTCTGGAAGCTTGCTAGGAGGACGATAAGATCCTCATGAATGTGATATGTACTTCGCAGGATTTTTCTGATGGCACATGTACACGATATACATGAAAAAGCCATTTGTAAGGGTTGCAATGTTAATTTGTGCGATGATAATTTCACGCCTTTGTTATATAACCATTTATATTGATAACTCTCCTCCCTCTCTCCCTCCCTCCCTCTCTCTCTAATGAATTTCACCAAAATGAGAACAGGCTAGTCTTGAGAGAAGAAAGATGTCTAAACGTTTGACAGAAGAAGCCCTGGCGTACTTTGATGAGTGTGTGTCACTGTCGACATTCGATAGTTCTGACTTCTCATCACCAGAAGATCCACCACTCAAAGTAGTTGGTGATGCTAACCCCTTAAATGAAGGTGGATCAGTTCGCGCATCAAATTTGAGCATATCAGCTATGCATATTCCAAGTGATCATGTCAATGAGAAACAGGTCTGTCACCATGCTTTTTGCTATATCTTTAGCCTTTTGTTTTGTCATTAACTGTGAACACAAGATTCTCAAATCATCGTTGTCCTTCTTATGCCATGATTAGAGAGATTCTCATATTTTGTACTACATACTAATCGAAAGACAAATACAGAATCTGGTTCTCTAGTGCAAATTACATGTGAGGATCAGATATATTGTGGCGAAACAAGAGGAGGGCAATTCAAGATCAGTGAGATGGTTTAGTGTTCTAAATGGAATTCGGTTTCAACTGTGCAGCACTCATTCACAGAGAAACGGTTCGAGCTAGGTGGCAAATCCTCAAGAGCAGCTGCCGGCTGCAGCAATGAGAATTCTACCCCGGAGCCGGGTAGTTCTGAGAGTACTAGCCGGGAACTGGAATGGAAGTACAAGTTCTCTTTCTCAGGTGACACGTTCAAATACTTTGACCTTCAAAACGACATCAGCAACTGCATCAGAGGCTCGAAGAACCATTCTAAGAAGGACGACAGTAGCATGGAAAGCAGAAGGAGCGGTCACTTCCACGTCGACGAGCATGACTTCCATGCCTCGATGCAAAGCCTGTTGGCGGACAGAGTAACCCACAGAAACCGTTTGGAATCTGGTGGTTTCCTTATTTGTGGCGGCGGGGTCACGGTGACATTCTCTCCCTTTAGTTCTTTCATCTGAGTTAGAATGATTGAGAGGATCAGACTATAGCAGAAGTTCATCAAAGAGGAGAGAAGCAAGATCCGCCCGGTGATGATGTAATTATCTAATTCCTATTGAGTGGTTTGCATTACAAGAAAAGTTATTTGAGAGGCGAAAAAGGGATGACGGTCTCTGTAGCTCCTTCCATTTGCTTGTCGCGCACGTCTCATCACTTCTTCCTTATGACCGAGAACGTCGAAGGCGCGAGCCTACTTTGAGAGACTGAACCTAGGTTTATGATCGCGGTCGAGTAGGTCAGGTTGACCTATTTCGGACTCGGATGCATCGAGGCACATCATTTTCTTCCAAAGACAGTGAAAGGCTTTACCATGGAGTTCAATTTTGTGATGAAGCACTGCTTAGACGATCAAACGGGGCAGTTTACAAAATTAAATACTGGTGATTAGCTTTGTTGAGAATGAGCGGTAGAACAAAAGAGTTTGACAAGCAATGATCTATGGAATGTCCAATCTTCTTCTCTATGATCTATTTCAGTATAGCTGTTTTTAATGGAATTAAAGCAACAAATAGGTATAACTTACCATTTTATAGGTTAGAAAAGAGACCTAACAAACCCTAATCAACGTGTCAATTAGACTATTCTTATTACGGTCTTCAGTTAAACATAATTGCCTACACTTTGCTACTCAACTAGACTCATTATCAATAGATGTTAATACCCAATTTAATCAGATCATTATGGGGTTTAACAAATATTGGAATATCCATTAACTTGATTATTTAAAATAGAAAATCAATTAATTAATGTAAGCTCATATTATAGAAAATTTCTAACATTCTCCCACTTGGGCTACATTAATTATCTTATTTTATTTTGAAAAAGATTTTATATTGAAAACGACACTATCGGGTTAATAACTAAAAATTTTGTTTTATGTGACCACAACTTTAAAAAATAATATTCCAATAACGGCATCTCAAAACCAATCCAATCTTATATAACCTCAGTATAGGACTATGGAGATCAATGTGTTAAGAAAATACCACTACACGAGATCTTCCATAATCACATATAATAAGTATTATATTTTCATGGATCATAGATCTAGTAAGCAAATAGTGCCAACATGTGACCAAAATATACACTATGTCTTATCGGTCCTCAATGCAATTTTTCAAAGACATGAAACTGCATTAACGCAATTTCTGAACAACATGAAATTGCACGATTATGTCACAATACAACATGAGATTTCATAATAAGTGACATCCAGTCATTTTTAAACTAAAATTTGTTTAAGGATATTGTTTTATACTTCAATTTCTCGTCAACGGAGAAAGGATAACCATGTAATCAATAACAACAATTATTGAAAATAAATGCTTTAATAGACATCATAAAAGTATTATCAGTTTGCATATAACTATAATATCTAGAAATACAAATTATATAACTCCCACTAATAAAAGAAATCAAAAGAATCTAAGACACCCATATTCTTTACATGTTCTCTAAACAAAATAGATCGTAAGCTTTTGTTAGAGGATCATCCAACATATGTCTCCCTTTTTGACCAAGTTCTTAACACTATAATATTTGATCTCCATGTGTTTGGACGCATTGTTGATCTTGTCATGTTTGGAATAAAACACAGCTGCAGTGTTGTCACAGTAAATCACCATAGGTCTAGCAATACAATCTACAACTCGCAATTCTAAGATCAAGTTTCTAAGCCAAACCTGCTTGAATTGACGTATTTGTAGCACGCTACAAATTCAGCATACATTGTAGAGTTCGTTATCAAGGTTTGCTTTGTGCTCTTCTAAGAAATAGCACCTCCAACCATCATAAAAATATATTCAAAAGTTGATTTTCTATTATCTGAACAACTAGCAAAATCAACATCTGAATATCCAATCACCTTTAGGTCCTCAACTCTGCTATACACGAGCATGAAGTCTTTTGTTCGTTGTAGATATCTCATCACCTTTTTAGCTGCAACCTAATGTTCATGACCTGGATTCGACAGATATCTTCCAAGAGTATTCACAGCAAATAGTTTTGTTTTTCGAAACAAAAAAAAGAATTGAAATCTATTTGGTATTTTTTTTTTACCTCGGGAATAAATTTGTTTCTGAAAATAGATTTGAAATAGAATCAATAAGTTGAAAAAAGTTGTTTCTTTGTTTTTGGGAGTAACTTCAAAATCGAGCCAAATTTTTTTTTTTCTCTTTTCGTTTCTTTTTTACCTTTTCTTTCCTTTTCTCTTCTTCTCACTCATTGTAGGTGGCCGGCCATTGCCGTGGCCAATCGACAACCAACTAGAGGAAAAGAAAAGGGAAGGAAAAAGAAAAAAGAAAAAAAAGAGAAAAATATAATAGAAATATTAAAAAATTAAAAGAAATTTTAAACTAAAAAAATTAGGGGTTGTATTAAACGTATTTCTATTCCAAGTATAGAAATTTTGAATAGTTACCAAACGTTTTCAAATACTCAAAAAAATTGAGGAATAGAATAAAAAAATTATAAAAAAATTATTCCCAAAAACAAAATAATTACTAAATAAATCCTTAGAGTTTGTTTTCAACATCCTTTGTTGTTCTCGTTTCCTTAGAAACAAGGAAAGTCCAAGATCAGGTCGTATCGTGCTTTCGATCATGCGGGTACCTACAAACCATCCCATCGTGTACTTTTGCAAATCAAATTGTCTTTTTTTTTCTTAACAAGTGATTAATTCAATATGGGATTTCATTTGATCGTATGAATTTCTAATCATGATAAGACTAGATGATATATGATATGAATCTAAAATTTTGCTATATTCTATTCACTATTTGGTGGTTGTAGTAATAAAGTCGGATATATCACATCATATATAAATAATAAATAAATTTACAAATAAAGATGGCAAAAATCTCTCGCAACACTTTTATCAACTATATTTTTATTTACTTTTTTTATTTTGTTTTTCTCTCTTTTTTAATTAATTTCTTTTTTTATTTCTTTCTTCCCCCTTCATCATTCTCTAGTAAAAAAATTTTTAAATATTAAATTGTACTAATATACCTAAAATACCTAAAATATGTAATAAATTTAAATATAAATATATATTCATATATTGAATTTATATTATAAGATAGAATTAAATTTGAATATATAAATAAAAAGAAGATTAAATTAAAACACTAAATTTTTATTTTTTGTTATTTTGAATTTCTTATATTAGTATTCAAATGTAATTTACATTAAAACATAATTTTAATTTTGTTAATTTAAGAATTTTTTTTTAAAGAAAAATAACTTTCTCATTATAAATATTAAAAATTATATCCATTTTTATCCCACATCATCCATGAAATAATTTTATTCAGTCCATATCATTTCATATCCGATTTTATCTTGAGTAAGGACCAAATATGAGTAGAGGATCAATATTATCTTATAATGAATTTTATTTTAACTGTCGAACGTGGTCTTACAATATATGATCTTGGGTATTGCTTTCTTGACATGATCCGAGATGGAATTGTGTGGGTCCCGCAATGTAGTCAATCAACCGGCGGCCTTTGATAGGCGGTGGCAATTTCCTTGCCATCCTTAATTGGATCGAGAAGTGATTATTAACAATTTTTCAAAATGACTCGGCAATTTTTAATAATTTTATTTGAAAAGGACCCTCTCAAAAGGGGAAACGAAAGCCCATTGGGGGGGGGCAATGGCTGCTGCTGTGGCCGAAGCGTCAATTGCTTTCCTCAAATTCAGCCTGCTTTTATTAACTTGCCCACTTCCACAAGGGATCATTAACCCTAATTTAACCTCACAACCTGGTTAGCCTTAACCCAAGGGTTAAATGCATTCAGAGTTTTTTTTATTATTATTATTTAGAGCTCACTCACCCTTTGTCTTTCTGCTCTAAGTTTTTCTCACTCTCTCTCTCCCCCCCAATTTGGAAAACAGCTATAGATTAACTGCATCCAAGTCAGCAAAATCCATCTGGAGAGGGCCGCAAAGTTAAGAGACCCCCTCCGTCCTTCTCTCTCATTCATGCGTAATTCTCTCTCTCTCTCTCTCTCTCTCTCTCTCTCTCTAAGGTTTGAGACAGCAAGAAGAACAGAGCCGCAACCAAATGAAAAGAGGTCCTCCTCCTCCTTCATCTTCATCTTTTTCAAGTACGCCTTCTGGGTCCGATCCCAATGACCCATCGGAGCGAAAGCCGATACGGAGACGCGCCCGGAGAGCTCGGAACGGCGGCGAACCTCCGAATGGTGATGCGCAGAGCTCGTGCAGGGGGAGGAGGAGGAGCTCCATTTACAGAGGAGTCACCAAGTCTCTCTCTCTGTCTCTCTCTGTATATTGTCCTTCTTTTGCATGGGGTTTTGAGATTCATTGGCGGGTGGGTGGAACAGGCACAGATGGACGAAGAGATTCGAAGCCCACCTCTGGGATAAGACCTACAGCTCCGGAAGCAGAAGAGGACGACAAGGTGTGTAGTCCACGACTCTCTCTGTCTCTCTCTGACCAAAAACTCTGCTTTATTGAAGAAGAGACACAGTGAGGTTCGCTTCATCAGCTAGAATTCTATACAATTGTCCAATCTGTTTTCTTGCGTTTGCTGACTGCGTTTGATGTGGATGGTGATGATGACCCTTTTTGTCGAATTGCTCTCTCTGTCTCTCAACTTTCACCAACTCCTTTCGTCGCCGCCCAGTTTACTTGGGTAAGCCGTAGATCTCGGGGCCCCCTTCTCCTTATTATTATTTTTTTTTGGCATGCCTTATTTATTTATTTAAACAATCGAGAAACGAGGGCAAAAATTATATTATTTTTTTTCCAAAATATGATACAGGGGCATACGATAGTGAGGAGGCTGCTGCTCGTACGTACGACCTTGCTGCCCTAAAATACTATGGACCCCACGCCCTCCTCAATTTTCCGGTAAAAAAGATTTCCTTATTTTTAAGTAATTATTATCAAAGAGAAAGAAATTATCTTAACGCTATCATCGAATGTAATTTCTAATGCCAATCGATCCCAATCCATCTGTCTCACTCTGTTCAGATCAACGAATACGAAAAGCCGCTTGAAGAGATGCAGAGTCTCTCCAGAGACGAGTACCTAGCGTTGCTGCGACGACGTAGTCAAGGATTCTCCAGAGGAGTCTCGAAATATCGCGGCGTGGCCAGGTTCAAAAAGTCATTTTCTTTTATGCATTGAATCAAGTAGTCTCGAATATGTGTTAGGTTTGCGCGGCATTTGCAAAAATAGGACTCAATCTTGGGAAATCATTTCGTGCTACTTATTAAGGAAATCGGTTAGAACAGGAGTTGCAAAATCATCCTAATCATTCTGCAACATGAGAAATTTTTACTCGAATTTGTGCAAATTGTCGTTATTAACATAAATCAGATAAAATGATATTTTGGGTTGGTATTGTTCGAATTTTGTTTTATTTTATTGATTTGTTTTTGGTAAAATAGGCACCACCGTAATGGGCGATGGGAGGCTCGCATTGGAAGAGTACATGGCAACAAGTACATCTACTTGGGCACCTACGGTCCCTCTCTCTCTCTCTCTCTCTCTCTCTACATACATGCATGTTGTCCACTGTACATTGTTTTTTTAATTACGGGCAAATAAATATTTAGTGCCGTTGAAGAGTCGCTGTAATAAATAAATAAATAAAAACGATACTGGGCGGGGAGAGGCTGTGATTAACAAGCAAATTCGGGCGACCTTCGTGTTGAATTACGGAGTCTCGAGCCGGGCCGAAGACGAGTCGAAGGAAGTTCGAGCGGCGCGTCGTCTTGAATCGCCGTCGACAGCGACGCGGTTAATTTGAATTTCTACTTTGATTAGGATTTCTAATGAGTCTTACTAATTCTCCGGGGCCGTTAATTAATTGTTTTTTATTGGGTTAAAAAAATGCGAATCGATTTTCCTCACCCCTGCACAGGCACTCAAGAGGAGGCCGCGGAAGCCTACGACATGGCGGCGATCCAATACAGAGGGGCGAACGCCGTCACCAACTTCGACGTCGGCGTCTACATCGACCGCTTGAAGAAGAAAGGCATCCGCATCGATCGCTCCGGCTCTGACCAACCGCCGCAGCCGCTTCGCAATCTGGATTCCAAAGACGACCGAAGTCGGTCGCATTCACCTGCCCCCGTGCTGCAACAGCAGCCCCGACCACCTCGAATCGAAGCTTCCGCCACTGGAGATGGCGAGCTTCCGTGGAGCTGCTCCGACGACATGGGCTTCGCGCAGCTGCCGATTCCCAACCTGCCGGATTTGTTCGACGAGATCGACGGATTCGAAGACGACATCGACTTGATCTTCGATCCGGAGTCCGGGAAAGAGATCGTCCATGGGAGTGCATTGATGGAGACAAGTGAGTCGAGCTCTGGAGCTGATAAAGTGGACGTATCGGGGAGATCTGACGGCGGCGATGGCAGAGGCGGCGGCGGCGGCGGAGGACCCGAGAAGTTGCTGTCCTCATCGTGGTCGTTGTCATCCACGACAACAGTGGATTCGCCGTTGGCGTCGACCACGACGGCCGTTTCTTGTCTCTCTTGTGTTTGAGCTTTTGAAGGCGAAAAAGACGTGGAGAGATTTTGCATGCATTTTGTGATTCCGCAACTTGTTGCACCGGCGGTCAATTCTTTTTTAACATTTTTTGTGTTTACTTTGTGCGAATAATTGTGGCTTATTAATTAATGGTTTGCTAACTATTAAGTGCTAAAAACGTATTGATCATGAATATGAAAAGGTATAATTTGCTAATCTTATTGAGATGAAAATGTGCTACTCTCTTATGAAAAGATCCAACTCTTTTATATGTTTTAAAGGAAGACGCCTAGTAAAAGCACTTATTAATAGCTTATACAAGGAGCCGGGTGCTCTCTCCACTCAAGACACCGAAATGTTGTATTATAGCATCGATCAAATAAAATACAGTGCGACAGAAGTAGGTTACGATAGAGAAATCGGATTTTTTTATCTGCTTCTATATCTTCAATGATCATATTTTTTCAAGATTATTACTATGGATAAAGACATGTTTTCATCCCTCTTATCATGAATAAATCATGAAAATCTAAGCTTCTTTGATTTTGAATTTCCGCATAGATAATCATATCATCGTTACATACTTTTACTATTATTTTTCTTCTCACGTCACGAGTAGGCAGTTCTTTAGCCTCAAAATAGCTCGTGCAGCACCTTGTGAGATTAGAACACCATGTCAGCTTTCTCTTAAGAATAGTCTTGGCAAACAACATCCTCATATTGAATTGTACCGCTCTTAACTTATCTCGAACATCTGGTCCCTAAAGTGAGATGCACATAATATGTTATGCATAACACCTTGTTGCACCCTGTCATAACCTCATCATGAGAGAGGTATTAACTTCCAACCAATTTGCGCATGGAAGGATGAGCACAAACGCCCTGACGCCACTTGCTCCATAAAGATGAACCAATTGTATCATTCCTTCTGCTTCATTTACTCTTGACCCCAATGCTACTAGCTTCATTAGATCTGCGACATTCTCCCCCACTCACTTATGCAACACCCTCATTGCAAGCTGTTCAGTCGCTTCCCTATGTTCTTCAACCATTAATGCCCTGCCTCAAGTCTTATATGGAATAGAGACGCTCACCCAACAGAACGGGCCACTACACTCCATTGGTGGCTTCCCCCGATCAAAGTTTTTGGACATCCCTTGTCATTTGTACTTTCCCCAACAAGTGTGGCATCTTGAGCCAACTACACTTTAAGCAACACCCTTTTTCACCTACTAAGTTTCTCTTGATCTCATCAAACTAATGGAAGTTTCTCCTCTTATTAAAATTGTAGTATTCGACTCATCTTGAGATTTGCCAATTCTTCTAAGAATGTTTTCCCCGTTTAGTAACCAATTCGATTCCTTCTTATGCCCCTATAGTCATCAATAAAACCAAGTTGAAAGCTGCATTTTGTCCGAGCCTCTATAGTCATCATAGAGCTTGTGATTTGCGCTCTCCTTTTTCCAAATTATTCTTGTAGTAAATGGGAGCAGTTCTGTGCTTCTAAATCTATTTCTAATTTCTAATGGTATTATATGGCAGTCAATCTATTTCTAATTATTAGCCAAGTATAATTATTTTTCTCATCCTTTTATTCATCAAAGATAAATAAATAAATAAACCTAGGATCTCTTGGAATCATCATGAGACGTGACAAAATCTTGAAAATATTTATTTTTATACTATCAAAATTACAATTATGACAGAAAAAGAAGACCAAAAAAAGAAATTTCAGAAAAGTAAAAGAGAATAAATAAAACTGCGGATAATCCATCGTGCCTTCCAATCCCTAGGGATATTTTCACAGAGATAAAATCTACTTGAAAAAAAAAAAAAAAAAAAAAAAAAGAGAGGATAATTTAATCGAAATCAAAGAAATTTGATTTTTCTCGTAACTTTACATCAACTAGAATTCGAAAACCTAATCCAACTATTACAAGATTTAATACTAAAAATCCGTCTCCCTCTTTTCATCTTTATATATGCACCCTAACGTATCGACCTTCCAGAGTACACACAAGCATGAGGTTCCTTTGCGGTGCCCGCCGGGCTCCCAAGAACAGGAAATTAAGGATGATCGCCGGGTCGTGCTACGTGCCGAAGAAGCGGGCCGTGTTCCCCGACGGCGACGACGCACACTTCATATGCTCCGAGAAGAACACCATTGGCGTGTCCGACGGGGTCGGGAGTTGGGTCAGGCTGGGCGTCGACCCCGGGGAGTACGCCCGGGGCCTTATGACGGGCTGCGCCGACGAGGTCCGGAGACAGGAGGCCGGTCACGTGGACCTCAAGTCGGTCCTCGGTGCGGCCTTCGACAGGACCTCCGTCAGGGGTCGGCTACGGCGTGTCTACTGACGCTGGCCGACAATGTAACGTCCTTTTGCTTCGTGGTATCTCCGAGTCGACTAATCCGTGTGACTGAACTCAGCGTGAAATTCTCGTTGTGCGTTCCTCGTCGCAGGGTCGTTTGCAGGTCGTGAACGTGGGCGATAGCGGGTTCGTGCGGCTCCGAAAGGGCGAGGGAGTTTACCGGTCGCCGGTCCAAGAATACGGTTTCAATCGTCCGAATCAGCTCGGAAGAAGTACGGCGGCGGGGCGCTACGGTACTCCGTGCTCAGCCCAGGTAAAAGAACTTAAAATTTGCAGATGGAGATTTGCATCAGAAGATTCCACGTATTTGGTTCGCTATATACTGAGATTATCGAGCCGGCTTTCACGTTCGACATGTCGAATACCCGAATCATAACATGATATAATCTGCAGGAGCCTTATGTTTATCAGCAAATCCCTACATGTGTTCATATCGACTGACTCGACAGCTTTCTTTGTGATTTTCTTTGGCTTGCATGCGAAGTAATCTTTTCGATCTGGCTCGATAACGATTTTCGCGCGAATGTCCAGAGCTACGAAGTCGAAGCACGCGAGGGGGACATCATCGTCGCCGGGACGGACGGGCTGTTCGACAACCTGTTCGCGGATCAAATCAAGGACGTGGCCGAAGCCGGGATCAGAGGGCGCAAGGATCTCGGGGACATTGCATCTTCGATAGCCGCTCGAGCGCACGCCAATTCCCTCGACGAGACCGCGAGGACGCCATTCTCCCAAGGCCTGGAGAAGCACCGTGGGGGCGAGGAGCGCCGCCGTGGGGGCAAGCCCGACGACATCACCGTCGTGGTCGCTCGCATCGTAAGGGATTAGAAAGAGAGATCTATCTGTTCACTGTGTTCAGGACGTAAGCGTTGAAGATATCTTTCTTGCGAAGGCGAAACAGTTTGTGGATTTGCTTTGATTCTTCTGGGGCAACCTTGTATATCGAATAGATTTGACGGCTTCAATTCGACTCGAGTTAATGCTTTTAGACTGTAATTTCGAAACTGAATTTTGGCAGCGTGCAACCTCCGATTATGCAACTTCGCAAAAATTAGGAGAGAAATCGGATTTCACCACGATTTTATTTTTTTAAACTGAATTCCGATGAAACGCTTATATAGCGGAAGTTTTCGATTTTCGATGTCTCTTGTGATATGTATTATAAATATTTTCAGAACTTAAAATATTTGTTCGCAAATTATATTTTTTTTGTTAATTCTACGAAAAATCTAAAACTGGTATGTCTGTTACAAATTTATCAAAAATTAATGTTTTGACAACCAAAAGTCCCAAATCAAAACAAATTTATCCAAACTAATTATTTGAGTATCAAAAACCCCAAATTAATACGTTTGTGACAAATTTTTCCTTTATTAGTTTTCTTTAAATTGGAGTAGTACAACAAAAACCACATGTTAATACACATGTTTAAAACCCTAAACTAATACACCTTCAACTGCCATTGACAGTGAAAGTGTGAAACTAGTTTGAGATTTTTGGTAGTTAAAAAATTAGGTTAGACCAAAAATTAATTTGGATAAAATTGATATAAGCATACCAATTTAGAGTTTTTGTGATATTAGCTATGGTTTTTTTTAGTCAACTTTCTCAAATGCACTCGATAATGTCTTGAGACAGAGAAAATTTCAAATAAAGATTTGAAATGCCATCAATTTCTCAAATTAGGTGATGAATTGAATTTTGTCTCAAATAAAGATTTGAAGTGCTTTCATTTTCTTAAATAAGGGTTTGAAGTTGATATTCTTTTAAATAATGGATAAAAGTAGCCATTTCAATATTAAAAAAAGACCTAACCTCACCAACTAGTCAAGGATATTTTCTTTTTCTTTTTTACTTTTTCTATTTTCTTTCATTTTTCTATTTTCTATTTTTTTCAACAAAAATAAACTTAAAAAAAAAAAAAAAAGGGCTGAAACTAAAAAAAAAAAAAAATACAGTCGGAAGAGTTGGCCCTAGCCCCCTGCCTATTTTTTTAATATTTCTTTTCTTTTCTTTAGTTTTTTAAAATTTTAGTCTTTTTTTCTTTTTTAAGTTTGTCTTTTTACGAGGAAAAAAAGGGAAAAAGGAAAATAGAAAGAAAAAAAGGAAAGAGTCCTTTCTTCAAGACTGACATAGCTATTTCAAATTATTATTTGAAAGTACTTAATCAATAAAATGAGAGAACTTTTAGACTCCTAATTGAGAGAATGATGACCGTTTAGGTTTCTATTTAAGATAAGATTCATTTCAAATCCTTATTTAAAAAATTGAGAGTATTTGGGATTCTTATTTGGAATTTTCCTTGACACTAGAAGCATTTATCAAAGAGGTCCAATTTGCTGGAACAATGGACCCGATTGGAATGCTAGAGAACAGAGGAGACGCCGTCCGTAATTAGTACAAAGTCTCGGGGCGTAAATGCAAACATCGACGATGACGAGAAACGGCAAAGCGAAACAGCACCCCGGTGCAGCATTTCTTCTTCTTCTTCTTCTTCTTCTGTCAGTTGCGGTGTCGCTCTTCCGCCCCGAGTCCGGAAAATCACCGGCTCCGGCGCCGGCGCGCCGAAATCGAAGCAGAAGCGAGCCCGGAAAGCTCGCCGGAGCGTACGAGGGGCGGCTGCCGCCGTTCGAATTCGCCGTGCGACGCGCGATTAATCGCCCGAGCGCCGAACTCAGTAGTGGCCACGTAAGTTCGCCTAGTCGTTCGATTCGATTTCGGCTCTCCCGTCTTCGGCCGGGGGGAATGACGGGATGCATTGTTTAATTTAGGAAGAAATGCATGTCGCGCCGTGTTTTTTCTATGGTGTGCGGCGTTCGCGCTGCGGAAGTAAGTTCCTCCGCGCGGTCGAGGCCGTGGTCGAGGTCGAAATCGATGCTCTCTCTCGAACTCTGTGGTTCCATTATTCCGGCGCGGTGGAAGTTATTCGGAAGGAGCTGCAGTCGTTAACCACTGTCGGATCATTTCTGTTTTCTGTTTTAATTTGTGGAGCAGTGATGCTGTAGTGAATTTACTCATCTTGATTTTTGAGGCTGGTGATGATATCGCGTCTTCCGCACGATTGAAATTCTTTGTTTTTCCAGTTAAGAAAAAAGGAATCTTTTTTTGTCATTTTATGGGTGAATTTCCTTCACTTGGTCGTGCTTTTTCCGGCTTTGCAGGATGTAGCTCCCATATCATACTTTTCGCCACTTGGGGAGATGCTTAGCATGGCTCTTTTCACATCTTTAATAATATGAGTAGGCACGGACGGCCTATAGTAGCCATTCGCAGCCGCTGCTTTCTACTTTGGGTTATGAGTTAGATACAATGGAGGTTGAATCGGTTGATAAAAATGGGGTCCCCAGGGGACACCGCGTCGCTCGAAATGTTGTAAATGATCGGGGTGATGAGAGTGCCGGCGACACTTCTTCAGACCAGGAGACAACTACTTCAGGCTATGACATAAGGGCGAAACCATGTGTTGGAATGCAGTTCGAATCGGAAGAAGCTGCAAGAAGTTTCTATGACGCATATGCTAGGCACGTTGGTTTCAGCACCCAGGTTGGTCAGTTTAGCCGTTGTAGGCCTGATGGGCCGATTGTAAGTTGGGATTTTGCGTGTTCCAGAGAGGTTTTGAAAAGGAAAAATATAGAAAGCTGCAATGCAATGCTCAGAATTGAGAGGAAAGACTCAGACAATTGGGTTGTGTCAAAGTTTGTGGAGGAGCATAACCATTCAACAGCAACTCCTGGTAAAGTGTGTCATCTCCGACCAAGTAGGCATTTTGCTGGTGCTACAAAGAATGTGAGTGAACCTCTAGATGCTATTAGTGATGCTCATGCTTCTTTGGATGGGAACCATATCTCTATTGAGCCAAATAGAGGAGGGAGGAATATCTCCCCTGTCGAATCAAATCAGCTGGCAAGAAACATTGGTTCCATCAACTACATGAGACCCAGTACTCGGAAGAGAAATCTGGGACGAAATGCCCAAAACCTTCTCGACTATTTTAAGAAAATGCAAGCGGAAAACCCTGGTTTTTATTATGCAATCCAGCTTGATGATGATAACCGCATGACTAATGTCTTTTGGGCTGACGCAAGATCAAGGGCAGCATATACCTACTTTGGAGATGCTGTAGTTTTTGACACAATGTATAGACCAAATCAGTACCAAGTTCCCTTTGCTCCTTTCACTGGCGTAAATAATCATGGTCAGATGATATTGTTTGGTTGTGCATTACTTCTAGATGAGTCCGAATCATCCTTCGCTTGGCTCTTTAGGACATGGCTATCTGCAATGAATGATAGACCCCCTGTTTCTATAACTACTGACCAGGATAGAGCCATACAAGCTGCAGTGGCTCAAGTACTTCCACAAACTCGTCACTGTATCTGCAAGTGGCACATATTAAGGGAGGGCCAGGAAAGATTGGCTCACATCTACCTTGCTCATCCTTCTTTTTACGGGGATTTGTACAGTTGCATTAACTTCGCTGAAACTATTGAGGATTTTGAAGCATCATGGGTCGCTCTTCTTGACAGGTATGGTCTCCAAAAAAACGAGTGGCTTCAAGCAGTATACAACGCTAGGAAGCAATGGGCTCCGGTTTATTTTCGTGACACTTTCTTCGCTGCAATCTCATCAAACCAAGGGGTGAGCTCATTCTTTGATGGATATGTGAACCAACAAACAACAGTCCCCTTGTTTTTTAAGCAGTATGAAAGGGCTCTGGAAAGTTCATTAGAGAAGGAAATAGAAGCAGATTATGATACCATGGGCACCACACCAGTCCTGAAAACTCCATCACCTATGGAACAACAGGCAGCAAACCTTTACTCAAAGAAAATTTTTGCCAAGTTCCAGGAGGAACTAGTTGAAACTTTTGTGTATACTGCAAATAAGATTGAGGATGATGGAGTAATCAACAAATACAGGGTCGCTAAATATGAACATGACGACAAGGCATTCATAGTTACTCTGAATGTATCTGAGATGAAAGCAAGCTGCAGCTGTCAAATGTTTGAGTACTCAGGAGTACTCTGCAGACATATATTGACTGTCTTCACTGTGACAAATGTACTTACCCTTCCTTCTCATTACATATTAAAGCGATGGACCAGCAATGCAAAATCTCTGTTGGGATCTGAAGAACAGAATTCTGATCCTCATGGTATTGAAACTCTTACATCTCGCTTCAACAGTCTATGTCGGGAAGCCATCCAGTATGCCGAGGAAGGAGCAATTGCCGTGGAAACATATAACACTGCAATGAGTGCTCTAAAAGAGGGTATTAGAAAGATAGCTTCCGTGAAGAAAGGCATCCTTAAAGTGGCTCTGCCAAGTTCACAGAGCAGTGGAAGTAATGAGGACAGTAGCAAGAAAACCTCATCATCTGTCTCTGAGATGTTCCCAGCATTGTGGCCTTGGCAAGGTGCCTATCCTCCTCGTTTTAACCTTAACAACAATGGAGTTCCTGTGGCTGATTTAACTCAGCCCAGCCTCACCCCTGTGTCGATTCAACGTGACAATGGCACACTTGACGACACAGTAGGAAGCATTTTTCTTTCTTACTTCTTAATTTTTCCTGCATCATTTTTCATCTTGTGAATTTGTTGGAGGGCAAAGGCTGCCAAAAACCCTAAACTATGCCTGCTGTGACACACTTACTCCAAACATTTTTCTGTGACACTAAGAATTCCTAACTTGTACCTATGTGACACATTTACGCTCCATCAAAATTCTATTGATAAGAACTGTTGAAGAACTACTGACATGGACGCTAGAAAGCAAATGGTGTTTGCCATGGTGCTCACGTGGCTTAAGTGAAATAAAACTGACGTTGTTTTGGCTAAAAAATCATCTAATGGAACTTTGACGGAGGGTAAATGCGTCACATGAGTATAAATTTGGGGCTTTTGTGGCTTTTCTAATTTGTTAAAAGGTAGTTCAACATTTTGTGTCAATTTCTAATTGTCTTGTCTTAATGTAGGTTGTTCTAACTTGTTTTAAGTCCATGACTTGGGTAATTGAGAGTAGTACTGCAGCTTTGGCTGGTAAAATCGCTGTAGTTAATTTGAAGGTACGAGTTTCTGTGCCTTTTCATATGGTTATGCTTTTTGTACATCACGCTTTTTTTCCCTGATTGTAAACTAATGTTAACCACTTGCATATCATTTATAATTTCCATTTCAGAGTCGAGACATTTACATTTACGTACTCGTTAAATATTTGAATAGACACTGTGTTGTTCATTGTCGTCTGGAAGGTAGTTTTTGTTGCTTATCTCAGTATAAGCATGTGTTCTTTCTGTGGTTTCATTGGTTTAGTATGTATGTGGGGCTGATTGGAGTTATATGATCATTCTGATATGAATATACCCATATGTTTGAGGTCATTCTCTCTCTCTCTCTCTCTCTCTGCGGATATTGCTTACAAGCCCGTTTCATTTTCACTCACCTTTTTGTAGCTGCAAGACTATGGAAAGATTCCTTGTGGAGAGACAGAGGTGCAGTTCAGGTTAACAAGAGTCACATTAGAGCCCATGTTGAGGTCCATGGCCTACATCAGCCAACAGCTCTCATCCCCAGCCAATAAGGTTGCTGTCATCAATTTGAAGGTATTGCAAAGGCTTGACACCTTTTCTCCTATGGCTTCAGTGTTTCAGCATTTAACCTTTCTCGGTGAGTAGAATCTCTTAGGTCATAAATTCTTATGTAGTAGGTGATATATAGATATTTTACTGTGATATCTGTGATTCTAGCAGCTATTGTTTTGTACACCACATCAATTTCTAGTTCTTCGTACTAGGATGTGTAATTTCTGACTGTCCAACAATGGTGTCAGGGTTTTTCTTCCTTTAAGTAGTTCCATGCCCCTAAATGTTTCGGGCTTTAGAGGAAGTATGTTTGTGACGTTTTATAATTAGGTTTTCAATGTAGGAGAAGGTGCATAAGAGACATGGGGTTTTGAGCTAAACTTTGAATTTCCCTAGCAAGCAAAAGCTCGCAGATGTTGCTTTTTGTTGGAAACTCTGTGCACGATTGTCCTGGCGACCTTCAGGCAATTGGACTTGTCTTGGATATGATTTATGTCCTTCTAGGATCCCGGACATGAGGAAAGTCACTGTGCAGTTATATCTTTTCTTGGGGATTAACCTTTTTTGTTCCTCACATGCTTGAGAAGAATCATCTCTCCTTCATGTTTGAGAGTTGTGTTCTTTAGTTAGATATCTGAGAGGGAACCTTAAAACTGTGCGACTTGTCCAAAACAATGTGTTCTCATGTGTCGTTGACTGGGTTCAATTAAACTTTTGCTTACAACATTATATTGCTATCCCTTTTCCAGCTTCAAGGTACGAAGACATCCACTGGAGAAACAGAGGTGAAATTTCAGGTTTCAAGGGACACTCTAGGCTCAATGCTCAGATCCATGGCTTACATCCGTGAACAGCTCTGAAAGGTGTGAGTAGAGTTTCTCAACTGTTTTCCTTTCACTTGAGGAGGAGTATGTAGATCATAGGCATTTTGTTCTGTGTGGTGTTTTAAATGTTTTGCTAAAAAGTAGAATTTATATTGATGCATGCATGACTGCTCATACAAGCTTTGCTGGTTTTTGCCATCACTTTTTCCTGTTTGGAGTTGATTTTGTTATCCACATCTAGAGAGGGATATCAATTCCTATCAATTATTGATAGGTATATTTTTTTCCCTCTTATATAGCCCACCCAGCATACCATTTGCCAGTTGAGCTTTACTGTTTGCTCCAATGTACCTGGAGAGCTGGGATCTGCAGAGTTGCTTCAGGGATGGAGGCATCGCAGAGGTCCGTAGTCAGAAATATATTGTATAATGTAACAAGTCTGATAAAGCAATAGCTAGGATTGATCTTCATTAAAGATGGCACAACATTCGCCACATTGGGTGGATATAGTTAGGTATATGTGCCTTTTTTAGGTCCTTAGTGTTAGATGGTGCAATATTTATTTAGAGCAACCAAGAGTAGGTAGCACACTGTAAATGTGAGTTGTGCGAATACTATGAGAGGATTGGACATGTATAACCCTCGCTTGGGTTCTTCTTTTGATGCAATTTTGGAGGTTATAAGAGTTTAATTGCTTCTCCTTTTTACCTGAGAGTGGAAAATCCTCCATCTTAAGCTAAGCAAATACTAGAGCTTGCCCAAGAAAATACATCAGTTGAGCTACTTAATTTACTTTAATTATTGATGTAAATGCTTAAATGGTCTACCAGTCAAGGGAAACTTTGTCCTTTAACGGCAGATTTTTTAAAAGAAAAGGTATGGATGGAAGTTTAACCAGGCTTGGCTCCTTGAAATACCATTACAATGACAGTTGCCAACAGATAGCAATGAACATTAGTCTGTCTCTCTCTCTGCTCAACAGTTTTTATGTGGCGGATACAAAGAGACAGAAACTTCATGAAAACAAAACTTTTTTATTATGGCGCAACACAGAAGTAGCAGGAAACTATGACGGACGAAGAGAAGAGAGCACAACATCTTGTAGGGAGCTGTCTCTCTGCATAGCCGCCTTGAACTCTTCGAAGGTGACTTTCCCGTCACTGTTGGCATCCATCTGGTCGAATATCTCGTCTAGCTTTCCCGGTTCGGTGATGTCCTTGGGAAGGCAATCGTCGGGCAAAGCCTGTTGAAAGAGTTATCATTGGAACGTCACCTTTTCAACTTGGAGAAACAATAAATCCAATGAATTTAGTGAAATAGTTGAACGGTGGTATTACCCTTAGCATGGAAGCCACTTCTTCCTTGGTGATGCACCCAGATCGATCTGTATCGTACATCTGTTGTTCGCACAGAACTAACGTCAGCATGAGTTTCATTTTTCTTACAGGGTCTCTGGTCTCGTGTCCAGAGTTGCAAAAGATAGATTTTTTTGGGGCTGGTAAGAAAAGATAGCTTATTTAGGTCGGTTTCTTACAGTTATTACAGGAAAAGATCACAGAAACAAGTGCCTGTTTTCCTCGAAAATTAAGTTTTCTGACTGGAAGGTGATATGTTTCTACAGAATACATAAATGGAATTTTCAGACCGGTACTGAACTTCTAATCTGTTGCTTCCCGGCATGGTATAGGCGATAAATAATGTTCCTGGGGCTATACAGATAATCAGGTGTACCTTAAAATCCCTCCTAGTTCTTAGTAGAGCATCTTAGGGTGCGAATGGTAAAATTTCTTAGTTGGGGAAAGTTTTTTTTCAGAAACAATTCTTTTTTATTTCTATTACAGGAAACAATTTCTAAGTAAAAGAACCCGTTTGGTAACTACACAAAATTTCTACTCTTAGAATAGAAATGCGTTTCTAACGCAACAATTTCTCTTTTGTATTTATTCGTTTTTATTCTTGCCCATGGATCGCCGCCGGCCACCGCCGCCGCCGCCGTGCACGTCGCCGCCGCCCCCGGGTGGATGGGCGGCCGATGGGGCGGGCGGCGGCGGTCGGCGGGGGGGCGGCGGTGGACATGCGTGTAGCGGCGGCGGCGGCGGCGGCGGCGCGGCGACAGCGGTGGCGTCCGATGACCGCGGCCGGTGGCCGCGCCGCAGCGGCGGCCGGCGGTCGATGGTGGCTCCGGCGAGTTGGAGGTGGCCGGGCAAGAGAAAAAATAAAACAAAAAAAAAAAAAGAAAATTTGCTTATTTCTAGAAATTGTTCGAGACAAGAAGCAATTTTTTTTTTTTGTTTCTCGTTTCTATTCCTGGGCTAACTTTTCTATTAGGAAATAAAAAACAACTTGGTGTTCAAACGGGTTTATTTTTTTTTGTTAGGGAACAAAAGAACATAAATTTTGGGGAAGAGAAATGTTGTCATGCGGCCCTTCTGAGAAACCCGTTTGGTAACGCCAAGTTGTTTTTTATTAGGAATAGAAAAGTTAGCCGCGAATAGAAATGAGAAACAAAAAAAATTGTTTTTTGTCCTAAAACAATTTCTAGAAATAAACAAATTTTCTTTTTTATTTTTGTTTTATTTCTTTCTCTTGCTCGTCCACCTCCAACCGCCTGAGCCCACCGCCCGCCGCCGTCGCCGGTCCGCCGTCCGCGATCGCCGTCGCCGATCACTGAACACGGCTGCGGTCGCCGGACGCCGCCGCCGTCGCCGCCCGCCGCCGCCGCCGCCGCCCGCCCCGCCGTCGCCGTCCACCGCCACCTCGGGCGATAGCCGTCCACCGTCCGCCGCCATCGCCGTCCCCACCGCCAACCGCCGCCTAGCCCATCGGCCGCCCATCCGCCTCGGGGGGGCGGCGGCGGGGCGTGCGTGGCGGCGGACGGCGGCGATCCGTGGGTAAGAATAAAAAACGAATAAATACAAAAGAGAAATTGTTGCGTTACCAAACGCATTTCTATTCTAAGAGTAGAAATTTTGTGTAGTTACCAAACGGGTTATTTTACTCAAAAATTGTTTTAGGAATAAAAATAGAAAAGAACTGTTTTGAAAAAACTCTTCCCCAGCCAAGAAATTTTACCATGCGCACCCTTACTGTCCGACTCTAAAACTTTCTTGAAGTGTGTTATTCTCTTCTATGGAGACAATGAAGATTAACGGACCTCGAAGCACAGGCGTAGAGCATCGTCCCCACGGGAGTTCCTGAGGCTGGAGAAGCCGCACAGTATCTCTCTCATATCGACGGTTCCATCGCGGTTGTTGTCAAATAAGTCAAAGATGCGAGGCGCCAGGGGGACTAGTGACGACATTTTCATCGCCTTCAGAACCTCTTCGAATTCCGATAGGGTGGCGTTGTC
This sequence comes from Eucalyptus tenuipes, assembly GCA_014182365.1. Lineage (NCBI taxonomy): Eukaryota > Viridiplantae > Streptophyta > Magnoliopsida > Myrtales > Myrtaceae > Eucalyptus > Eucalyptus tenuipes. The sequence continues at coordinate 26,664,642 of CM024543.1, read as the reverse complement.
TCCGTTAGCGCATCTGCAATGAGCCAAGCATGCATTCTTGTAATTAAAACATATTCAAAGTTCACATAAAAGCGGAGAACCTGAATGAAAGCATGTGTGCAGGGGATTCGGGGACAATGGCTCACATTTTCTTGAAGTTAACCTTAAGATTCTCCAGTTCCTCTTGCGAAAGGTCGTGAGACCCGAGCAGAGATTTCAGCTTCTTGGTTCTCAGGAATATGGTGCTGCTCCACACGCTGGCGATTGCCGCCGCACGTAATTTGCGCCTGGCATTGAAGCTCTGCAGCCTTGTGACGATTTCAGGGTCCATCTGCTCCTCCTTGGCCAAATCACCTATCACCCACGGATGATTGAGAAGCTGTTCGAACAGCAAGTTTAGTGTCACTCGAAGAGCAGGTACATTACTTCAGAAATTATCATGGGCAAGAATAGTTGCTCATTCTTGATTCTTTAAAGGACTATGCAATGAATTTACGTTACCCTCGTCAGTCTAATACAATTTAAGTCTCTAGTTACGAGAAACGCACGGATTTCTCTTGACAGCAATTCGCTTTTATAGCTACTAAATCCGTCTATTCATAGGAGAAAAAAACTTTAAGAGGTCTTATTGGAGTAGTAAATTTGAGTATCTTACATCTAGGGCACTCGGTCTCCTGCTAGGATCCACGGTCAGAAGGCTGGAAATTAGTTCTTTTGCTGATGAGGAAATGTTCTTCCAGGTCCTTTCGTCGAAGCTGAACTCTCCCTTCACAGAATAAACATAATCTCACTGAGTCAAAAGTATTCATCCTTGGAACCAAGAAGAAAAATACCTGATTCTAGGGCCACAAAAGAGAGCGAAATCTTTTCCTGTTACATGGATGTGCTTGACTTACTCTCAGTATCATCTGTTGCTTTTGGCGATTGGACGGGGCAATGAATGGCGGATACCTGAAATTCATACAAAACTATGTTAGCATCTGCGGATGGCTGCCCATTGCTGTAAGATTTGAGAAATATTTTTAATGCCTCTGCTGGAGAGGAACTGGAAGCGAAAAGCGAGTGAAAGGAACACTTTTCAGGAATCTGACAATCGTTAAGCCCTCTGGTTGTGAGGAAATTTAGCAGGAATTGGGAAACAATAACATTTTTAGAGAGATGGGAATCCCACTGGACGTGAAGAAGATTTAGTCAACAACTGGATTCTGAGACAGACAGGAATTGCTAAAAGCTCACAAACGAATCCAATAAGTGACTAGATCCTGCAACGGTCAGTTTAACTGTTCTAGGCTTTGCAGTCACATAGTACACTGTCATGACTCGAGCTATATCAAGTGGTAACCTTGAGTATGTAGTAATCTAGGTGAGCTCTCCAACCCGAAACTTTCATATCAAGAAAGTGATGAGCTGAATCAAAAAGGCGAGGATTTTCACATCTGTGAAGGGCCTACTAAGCAAAGAAAACTGCAGAAGTGGCAACTACCCCACTAGATTATCATCCTTCTACCTACCCGATGTAATCACGAATCAGGAGAGTGAAAATATTGCAACATACCCTGAGAGCAGAATGAATAGAATGACTCCCAAAGACCACATGTCACTCCTTGTAGTTATTGTTCCCTGAGAGAGAGCCTCTGGTGACACATAATCTATTGAACCGAACAATCCGATGACTGGGTCGGACTCCTCCACGGAGCTCAGCCCAAAATCCATGATCTTCAGTGGTGAATCCTCACGCTTGTTCAAGAACAGGCAATTCTCCGGCTTCAAATCCCGGTGCACAATATTGGCCCTGTGGAGAGCATCCAGGCCCCGGGCGATCTGCAGGACCACGGCAGCTGCTTCCACCTCCGAGTACCTCTTCCGATTCACGATCTGGTCAAACAACTCCCCACCTGAGCAGAGCTCGAGGATCAGATGGACCCCGCTCTGGTCCTCACACACATCATAGAGGTCAATGACATTGTCATGAGGGGAAACATTCTCAACTATCCTTCTCATGACCAGGATCTCATTGGTAAGGAGTGCATCAGAAATGGGTACTTGCTTCCACATGGGGAATGTCAGTGAAGCAAACTGCTTCTTCGCCGGGACCGTTGGTGGTGGAGTTGACAGGCCAAGCCTCTTGAGCGTCTTGATCGCAACTTCTCTTCCATCTCCGCTCGATTTGCAGAGGCCTTTCCTGACCACTGAGAATCCTCCTCTTCCTAGGACATCAGCCACTTCATAGTCATCAGAGAGCCTTTTCGTTTCTTGGCCCATAGGCAAAGAGAGCTTTTCTGCCAAAAAGTTGGCAAAGACTAAAGAGAATTTGGAATCTTGGAGACTTGAGGAAAACTGGGTTTGGACTTGGAATTCAGAAAATGTTTGAACTTTAAAGGAGGAACACAAAGAGAGAGAGTACAAGTTGGGTTCAATAATAAGGGATTGACATAAGCGTATACCAACATTTAATTCTGCATTAGTTTAAAGACCATAAAGAAATGCATGAAATTCAAATGGAAACGAGGAACAAGTCTGGAGGGTATCACAGCTCAGGAAATAGAGACAAAGGTGACTTGGTCAACCAAAACTAACCAATCAATCTCCTCCCACATAATCCAAAAATGTTATCATAATTCTATGCTTTGATCATTTCCTCGTAAATCCATGTGATAAAATAGTCTCTTTACGAACCCAGAAAATAAAATAAGACAACAGCTAAGAAAGAGAAAGCAGAACGGCTTGGCTGCAGAGCGGCATGGTTGACTTATCTCTCATTGTATTATGCACCAAGATCTCGTGTCTCTCAGATTTTCATTAAACCCAATACATCAGACCACAGTAAACAATCTTCAGCAAATTGCTTAGAACGCACAGCATAGTTCTTGTCGTCTTCATCTGATATTAGCATAACAAAATCGCGTCATTCAGCTGTAATGACGAATTTTCTGCCGATTAGGGCATTTCTGGATCCTTCTTATATTAATGTGCAGTTCTAGAGAAATTACCAAGTGTTCATTTTAACATAATTAAACAAAAAGAAAGTTTCTTTCCTTGTTCTGGAGCACTTTGAGCAAACTGATGAAATCTCTCAATATAGATTACAAGTATTTCATCACTCTTTTTCTGTAAAAATCTGTTAAAACATTTAGAAATCCAGTCTCTAGCTTTGTTCTGTAGACTGTTTCTCTTTCATGGTGATTAGACAAAGAATAGAATGTTAGTAAAAATCTCATCCGTCAGCATTGTCATGTTCTCCTCTCTTATCTAGGAAGGGAAAAACAGAAGCTGAGTAGATTGGACTGAAGACATTCTTTTGACACCCACGTTAACTCCAAGGAGAACATTGCCAAGAGATCTACACCATAAAAATGAGTTGAAAACAGTACTCTAAAGTGAACTAGATCAATAGGCATAAAAAAAAATCCAAAAAAGATAAAGAAATATATATGAATTTTATTAAGAAAACTAAAGGCAACAAACTCGGAAATTTCCCTTCATTTTTCTGTGCAAAGTCACATGTAAGGGTGCCCTTTTTTTATAGTTAAGAGAAAATGAAGTGATTTTTGGAATAAAATAGGAAAAGAGGAATCAATATTTCTTTTTCTTTTTTTTTCTTTTTGTTGACCAAAAGAGATGAGCACATGCCATGTAAAAACTACTAAGAAAGATCGGATGGGTTCAAGCTTTGGAGCCGGTCGTACGCGGAGCAGTTTAATCGGTGAATCGATAGGCCTTGGACGGCCCCAATATTGGAGTAATTTACAACAGAAAACCATGATTCATCCAAATAAATTAAGAGAACCTGAAAAGGACAAGCCACGCCATTGACCTTCAGATTCAAGCAAATGAATTTCCTAATTTAATAAACATAAGAACAACAGCTTAGATAAATGTCCTAATCACCATTGACGAGAGAATTCCGCAAGATACCAGATGCGCTAACCTTCAATAAAACAACAACATTATGCAAATTGTTAAATGAGTGTCATGTTAAGAAAACTCGAACCGCACATACCTTTCGGCACTAAGCTCCTGGCTTCACCATATCTGTACAGACCATGTTGTGATTTTGCTGAGATCAGGTTTATATGTGAATGAATAAACTGGCACATCATTCATCAACCACAATCTCAGCAACGATATCAATTGTGGTTCACTGGAGTTTTTGAGTGCATGCAGAGAAGAGACCCACCATTCAAGCAAAAAGAAGCAAAACAGAGAATCTAGATTTAGCTCAACAAAAGGCCGAAGTCTAGAAGCTACTTATGTATGTATATTCCAAATAAGAATTTTTTTACAAGCCCAGTATCAGTAGAGATCCAACAAGAAAACAAATTACTAAAAGCATGAAATTTTAGGACACTATGGACTATGGAGTACGGTTTTTGTTTCTTCCCCATCTTGTTACCAAATCCTCTGCTCTTCAGTTACTGCAAATGCAATTGTAAGTTACTATCCATCCTATGGAGCATGCTGCAGGAGAGACACCCGACTCTGCATCTCCATTTTCCAATTTTAAACAAGCAAATCCAGCTAAGTTCAACACCAAAATCTTCGACCAACTTGCAGCAAAACTAAACTAAACAACAGATTGGTACTTTTCTGCTTTTCCAATGGTCCTTCTCTTACATCAGTTCTGAGAAAATCATGACGCAAAGACACAGGCAGCGGCTTCAACGGTACCAAACAAAGCCGTCTTGCTTTGGAAGCAAATCCATCCTATTGCAGTCAGCCGCAGTCACACTAAATGGAGAACCAAATCGAGAGTCGCCCGTACCGTCATTGAGGCAGAATTCGAACGGAGAATCAAATGCCTTGCATTGATCATGTTGACTGCCCATCGATGGAAAGACCGAATGGTTCAAGGGTAAGTTTATCTCTTCATGCGTTTTGCCTCCCGTGAAAGCTCCATGAGCAAATAAGCTATCACCCATGCTATGCTGAACATTCAGCAACTGCTGCTCATTTGAAGGTGCACCAAGTTTCCCTGCACTATTACTGTTCTGTTGGAGATTCACATCGTAGAAGGACATAAGATTGGATATCGTCTTTTGCCCATCTTCAGGAAGTCCAAGTCCACGTATATTAAAGGGCGGAGTATGAGTTCCAGGAGAAGGACTGGGATGAGGTTGAGCAAAGGAATGAAGAAAGGCTGCTTGCTGGCCATTGCTCACTTGGAAGTTTGAAATTCCAATGGCCTGGGAAGGGATAGGCTTACTCCGATAAGGGCAACTCAGCTGGTGATTATTTCTCAACGTCCTATCAAGAAAACCGATGCTGTGATCACTGTAAGGGCATTGAGAAAACTCGCATGTGTATATCTTCTGATCCATCCTCGCCTTCAGCTCATCAGATGGTTGATTCCTCTTTGAAACTAGCCGCGAATTGGTTTTGGTTTCATCAACTTCTCCTTTGATATGAGAAACCAGTGGATGGATCAAGAGCTCGTCTGTAGACACCCTTGGCCCGATGCCAAAAGCACTTGGATCAAAAGGCTTGCATTCCTCCGCCTCGAGCTTTAGTTCATCATCAACTCCTTCCACATCATAGTCACTAGCATCGCTGATGACATAGGACCCAAATCCACTGTCCGAACACACGGGCGGGAAGCTATTGGGGTACAATTTCCTGGACAGAGCTTCTTCCTGATTGATTATCGCGAGCCACGTGGCACTCTCCTTTGCGGTCATCTTATCCTGCAGACATTTACTCTGACGGACGAGCTTCCTGATCTTGGAGATGTCCGGCGACATGTGCTTGATAACAGCCGTGAGGACGCTCACCTTCCAAGCCTTCTTAAGATCGTGAGGTTTCTTGTAGGGGGGAGGTCCCTGGTCGGCGGGTAGGCCAAGCTGGGACCACCACTCCTCTTCTCCTGTAGGCCACCACGGAGGAGCCACGCCCTTCTCCAGCGGGAATCGCCGCTGCGGTGGATTGCAGTGCTGCATCAGAGCCGATAAGAGCGACCCGAGAGTGGTGTCCTGCAGTTCTTGCAAGGTGTGAGGAGTGGGGCCGATGGCGGCCGCGTCCTCGCAGTTCCCGGGGATCGAGTGGTCCGCCCGGTACTTGGCGATCGCCGCGGGTCCGTTCCGGTCGAACCTCACTTTTTCCTTCCACCAGGCGCGGAGATTGTCCGAGGCACCGCTCACTGGCTTGCCCTTCTCGGGAATGATGCCGTACACGAAGCCCTGGGCTTTGCACACTTCCATCATCTTCAGCATGTATTTGAGGATACCATCTTGAGCCCTCGACATCTTCTTCCTCCGCGCCTGCTCCTGCGACTGGCGCTGCTTCGCGCCATCCGAAGCTTCTTTGTTCTTGTTCTGCTCCTTGAGACGCTTCAAGAGCATCCTGTCTCTCCACATCCTCTTCTCCAGCTCATCAACATCCACCTCCTCGTCGCTGTATTCTTCCTCCACGACAGCCTCGGTTTCCTGTTCGGCATCAGCCTCCTGGGGATTAGCTGACGAGAAGTCGATGTTACTGCCAAAGCCCATCTCTTCGAGGATACCCATCTATGACAAGAAGGCCGCAAGACCGACTTTGCTTCGACCTAATTTCTCAGTTCCTCACTCTTCAAACCGACCTAGAATCAAGCAGATCTTAATCACTCGAACGTTTCAATATCTTTGTGGATGATACATCTCATGATACCACGATACGAACAATACGGTTCAGTTCCCTGCGACCAGAACCATAAATAAAGTGAAACTTCGGGACAACCCCCTGCCATAAATATGTTCACACAGTACACGAAACTGGCAACAAAATCGATAATTATCCCCCATTTAATGCTCTGCAACTCATTAAAGACACTAAGGCAGGCAAGTGCGATTTCACACGTCAAAATTTCGGGAACACAGAAACGCCACGCATCAAGAAACGACCCATCTATGGAGATGAAGAAACGACCCATCTATGGAGATGATTTAAAAAAGAGAAAAAAAGAGTCTTGCCCTCCTCAGTTAGTTCTCAAGTTTTGAAACCGAAATCGAAACAGAACAGAACAGAACACAAATACAGAAATGAACCCACTTTTTTCAGAGAGCAGGCAACCAAACCTATTGGGAAGGTCTTACGTACCACGTAACCCCAAAAGGGAAAGAAAAAAAGATTTGCTAAGATAAACCCACTCGGGAAAAGGACTCACAAACCAAGAACGGATACAGAGTTTATTCAGATCTGCCACGCACGTCATCATTGGCTATGCAGATTTCTCTGTCGCCAAAGCAATCAGCAGCCGATTCAGAGAAGCCAACGAAACGAGCACACTCCACGCACTCGCACATGACAACTACAGTAACTCCTCGCCAATGATAACCACAAAAAAACCCGCAAAAGCATCAGACCCCATAAAGGCCTAAGGCTATTAAGCCACGAGCCTACGCACGAACCTACTCCCCGCCCGCCATCGAATAAACAAAACGAAGAAGAAGAAGGAGAAGGAGAAGAAGGAGACGACTACTTTCCGGTGAGCACGAGACGGTGTTTTAAAAACAAATAAGAGAACTTCGCAACGAAACTCACTCCCTCACTCGAGCTCGTGCTAGCAACAACGAGAAGCAAAACGAAGCAGAGCCCACGAAGGAACGAGAAGCAAGAAGGCTTATGGAGCAGAAGAGAAGCGAGGGGAGATGGACTGAGAAGGGCATGCGGTGTACCGTTCAGTCTCCAGATCATTCTCCTCCTCCTCCTCCTCCAGCAGATTCTGCAATGAACGCACGCAGAGACAGAGAGAGAAACAGAGAAGGAAAAAGAGGCATAGGCTCTGTTTTATTTTTCTAATTTTTCTAATTTTGTATTATTATTGTTGTTGTCGTCTTATTATGTGCGATTCTCCATGAAAATGAGAGTGAAAATGGGGAAAATGCCGAGATCGAGAGAGAGAGAAAGTATTCATCCCCAACCGTGGTCGGGTTAAGCCGCTGACCGCGGTTAAGCCGCGGCTCGCGACGAGCCGACCATTTTTTTTTTTTCCCCCGCGCGGGCGAGGGAGGGGGAGGGGAATGTCTACGGTGTGTAACGCTCACACCGACGGACATGATAAATGTCCCTCGTTTTGCTGACCGACCCGACACGTTCGGCATTGACTTCCGGATCCCTCCACGATTCCGCGAACGTAAATTCGGATCAATCTTTCCCTTCTTTTTATTTTTCTTCTCTCCCTCTTTGGTTGGTGGAAGAGGATCTTCAACGTTTGATCACGCATGATTAACTCGAAACAAGAATGCCCAGTGATCTTATCTCGAACCTAATTGCAATGACGGATCCTTAATTAAGTTAATGAATGCCCGAGCAAATCATAGGCAAACTATTTGAAAGAGTCCATGCAAACTATTTGCTTTTTTGAAGGCTCAACGATCTTATCCATTAAATGTGATATTTTGATCATAAATTGAATCTTTTTATACCTTTCCTTTTCTTCGTCTCTCTCTTGGTCAGCAGGAAGAGATCTTTGATGTTTGATCACGCATGGCTAATTCGATATGGGCATGCCCAATGATCTTATCTCGAACTTAATATCAATTTATTAAGATAGGTCCACTAGGCCCGATCAGATTTGGTTAGCCTAAAGGACAGAATTAAGATAGGTCCAAGCAAATTATCCACAATCTTGGGCCAACTCAATTGACCAAAAGGCAAATGATTTTATCAGTTAATCGTGGTATTTTGATCATGAGTTGAGTCTTTTGTATTCTTAATCTCCCTAATAATATGAGTGATCAGTTTCAAGATAAATAAGTTCCAAATATAGAATATGGAAATCTATCTTTTAGAACCGATTACCAACTTTTTGAACTTGAAACCTATCCATTTTTTTAGTTTGATTTTAAAGTCTACTCAAGAACCTTTTTTTTTTCTTTGTACTCCTTTTATCATAAAATACAATTCGGAGTAAAAGATCAACAAGGGTGGGCGAGCAAAAGTGAATTAGGAACAAGCGATGGTTGCAAGGCTCAAACGAGCACAGGTGAGCTGTGAGTGAGTGAGGTAGAGAGATGAGTGGCGTGTAGCGAAGAGTCATACAGATTAGAGAGAACAGATGAAAGAGAGAGATAGAGAATAAGATATCAAGATAAAAACTAGGGTTTTTAACTTATGTGAAATTAGATTTGGTCTAATTAATCCACTTTTGGACGGTTCTTCACGAAACTAGGAATCTGCCCAAATTTTAATGGGGAACTAGAATTGGACTGACTTTCAAGGCGGTTCGTTCCAGTGATCAAGTAGAACCGATCCGGTCGCACGACCCTACTTATTGGACTCGATCCGTTTCAATCATCGTTTACTTGAGAAGGGTGCAGGACAAGGGCGTGAGCGAGCGCGCACTAGATCAGCCCAACCGGGGACAGCTGCCAGAGCCGAGACGGCGCTCCAAACGTGCGCAAAAAGAGGGGGGAGGGGGAACACCCGAAACCAAGCCTACCTTCCTGGAAGGAACGGCTCACGTTCTCCTGCGATTTTACGATCCTACCCTTCCCCCGCCTCAATTCTTTTTTTCCCACGTAATAAAATCTCGATTTAAAAGGGGCTGAAATTTAATGCTTTTGTTGGTGGATTCACGAGTTCAATTTCACGGGTCTATCGCCGCCCCCTCCTTGGAATTCATGTGATTTTCGGCTTTTCTGATAGATATTTCGTCACTTTATTTTCTTATACAGATTTTAAAATTATCGAAAAAGTTCGGTCGGTGCTAAAGAGGTCGGGACAGGGCTCGTTCCAAAACTTTTTGGTTCTCAAGGAAGAATCGGACCGGTGGGAGTTCCGAAGGATGCGAGGTTAGGGATGTCATTTTGGCGAGAGGCCAGTGTTTGTCGGTAGCGGAAGGGTCCCGACCCATTGACAAAAAAGAGAAGATATTTTTTTAATTATCTCTGGAGTTCATCAGAATTTTTTGAAAATATCATTATCTTAAACTTTTCTGTTTTTTTTTTTTGTTTTTTGTCTTTTTTTTTTTTTTTGGAGGGAGGGCCGCAGCCGCCGGAGCGCACGGGGGAGGGGAGGGGAGGGGCATGTGGGTTGCGACTTCCGAGGCCCGCTGAGGACGCGCCACGCGTCCGGTGGGGGCCCCCCGCCCTTCCTTCCTTCCATGTTGTTTGTCGGATAGTGGAGGACACGTCACCTCCTTCGACAGATGGGCAGATCTCTGAGGAGGAGTTCTGGTTCGGTGGTCCACAAGCGCGTGAGCTCGAATGCGTTCGACCCGTCGATGGTGGAGATCGCAGCGTGGGGTCCACGTTAGCGAAGGGTCGAGATGCAATTGGGCTCACGAGCGACCCGGATCATCCGAGAATTGTTCTTCCTTTGACCCCTCTAGCTGGCGCTCTCTCTCTCTCTATTTTCCCTCCTTATCCTGTTGTCCTCTCTCTCTCTCTCTCTCTCTCTCTGTGTTTCTCTCTCTCGCTAGCCGACGATTCCGATAATTTGTCCGCCGTGGGTCCGCCAAGATGGGCCGACGAAACGGGGCCCGGCCCATTTATCACTTTGCCGGAGGCGAACGCGACGTGACGAAGGGAGAAGAGAAGATTTAGAGGAAGAAAATCCGGATATAATTACTGAACATCATTAATTCGACCTATGAAAGAATGAGTGTACAACCCATTTTGACAGGTCCAGGGAATGCGGTTTAAGATGTGGTGACTCGACATCACTAATTCTGTTTTGGCGGTTGTTTAATTTGAATCCGCTGAGAAATTAGCTCATCGAAAATCGATGGTGGTTGAACTCCAGAAACGTGAGAGTTCAATTATTGATCGAGAGCTTCTAGTGTGACCAGGTCCGATGGAAGAATGGCTTTATGGGCATCAGGACATTTCTTGTTCGTTTGTTGGGCATTTGTCAGCTTATGCAATTTGTATTCTTGTGAGTGGAAAATAAAGTAAATTTTGCTGGAATATGTGAATGGAATAAGAACTTATAGATACTTTTGCAAGCAAAAGTGGGGTTGATGCAATGTCTAATCAATACTTTTCATGAAAATCGTTTATCAAATTAAATGGATTACTTTCCATTATTTGGTGATGTACTTAAAAGGGTGACAAAAGAAACTTTTAGACTTTTGAATTATTATGATGCACGTATGAATTGTGTTAGATAAATCTCATATTAGAAAATTGGTGTGGGTACTTTATATATATATATATATATATATATATATATATATATATCATAGTTGGCTTATAACTCATATCGGATGTAAGGATTAGGCGCATGCAAACACGATGAAATAGAAAGTAAGACAAGAAAACTAAGTCAAGACATTATTTATCCTAGTTAGCTTTGTACTAGAATTACATCTAGCATAAGCAGCACAAAGTAAGTGGTCTAAACTATTAAAACCCTCGGACTCCCATTCCCTCATTAGGGAACAAGACTCCGTGCCTTTTTGTTAATGAGGAATATGAACCACATTTAACATAGATCCCTCTTTTAAAAATGCCGAAATAGTTGTATAAACGCAATAATTGAATGTTCATGATCTTGAGAAAATTGGTGGCGAATTTTTTACGTGTGCACAAATTTGGAATTAAAGTGAGAGTTGGAGATTTTTCAGACAAAAAAATAGTTCGGAGTTGAGATTGATCTTAAAGGTGGGTCTTTATTTTTTATTTTTTGAGGGAATTAGCCCTATAATTTTACTACCAAAAACACAGCCCACCCAACGAGATGTTGGGCTGATTAAGAGAAGGGCTCAAGGGCCTTGGAACAAAACAATAGTTTACGAAAAGCCTATAAGCAAGACAGCCTTGTATTAGACTCCGCTTTTTTTTTTTTTTTTTTTTATTGGTCAGAAGACCCTGCTTCTTCTTCATTTTTTTTTTTTTCTTTGAAAAGCTCCAAGTTGCAGTGGTCGATCGCTTCATATGGAAAAACGAACCGACTGATAAATCAGTCGATGATGACATATGGAGATCTAGCTCGACAATGTCAACGCCAATCAATACCGAAAAAGGCGCAACTTTTTTCTTTAATTTCTTCAATTCTTCATAGCTATTAAATATCGGTCGGTTTCCGGCAAAAACTTATAGAAAATAATGCATATGTATAGTCGAACCCCACAAATGTCATTGCTTTAGAAAATTATTCCTATGTTCATTTTATATTTTTTGCTGTTGTTGCTGCTTCACAAACATGAGAACCACTCCAACCCCCAAAAAAAGCAAAGAAAAATATGAACAGGACATATCATCCTTGACCTTGTTTCACGCTTCATATCGCTTTGTGCCTCGCACGTAGGTCCGCGCCTTAACCCGTGCACGGCCCCATGTATAAATTCCACCAACGTCCATGACAGCATCACCGCAACAGCGAAGCACAATAGACAATCTCGAAGTCGCACGTCAATGGCTTCGATCAAGGCCTACGGGAAGATCGACGAAGCTGAGCAGGCAGCGCTCAACTCTCGCCGCCATAACCGGAAGAGAACCATCGTCATAGGCTTATCCTCCGCAGTTCTTGTTGCCATCGTGGTCGCTGCGGTGGTCGGTACCTCGGTGCACGCCAGCAACAAGAGCAACGGGGAGCCTCAACCTCTCTCAACGTCGGTGAAGGCCGTGTGCGACGTCACGCTGTACAAGGATTCGTGCCTTAGAACCCTTGCCCCGCTGGCCAACTCGAGCGGCCAGGTCCGCCCCAAGGATCTGTTCAAGCTGTCGATCCAAGTGGCCTTGGAGGAGTTGGCCAAGGCCGCTGGCTATTTCTCCGAGCAAGGAACGGTCTTCAATAACAACGCGGTGAATGAGACGGCGAGTGCGGCGCTGGATAGCTGCCGCGAGCTCCTCGGGCTTGCGCTGGACCATTTGAACAGCTCGCTGTCATCGAGCGATGCCTCGAACGTGCTCGATTCGGCAGATGATCTCAGGACCTGGCTCAGCACGGCCGGGACGTGCCAACAGACGTGCATCGACGGGTTTGACGAATCAGCAGGAGCAATCAAAGAGAATGTTGCGAGCTATCTCAAGAACTCAGGTGAACTCACAAGCAATAGTCTTGCAATCATCACTTGGATTTCGAGCATCGCGAGCTCGTTCAAGCTAAGGCGGCTCATGAGCTTGCCTCACCCCTACCACCACCTCGGCCACCACCACGGCCACCACAAAGTGCCGAAATGGGTGCACCGGAAAGAGCGCGAGCTGCTTCAGAGCTCTGATTTGAGAAAGAAAGCAAATGCTGTTGTGGCCAAAGACGGTTCCGGCAAGTACAAGACCATAGGAGCTGCACTCAAAGCCGTGCCTGACAAGAGCAAGAATACGTTCATTATCTACGTGAAGAAGGGGGTATACAGCGAGAATGTGCGGGTCGAGAAGTCGAAGTGGAACGTCGTGATGGTCGGCGATGGGATGGATGCGACGGTCGTCACTGGTAGCCTGAATGTCGTCGACGGGACTCCGACGTTTCAGAGCGCAACTTTCGGTAATTTTCTCCTTCGCAATCTCTCAACTCATTTTGCTTGCTCGCTTAGCAGAAGGTTCATATGGATGAATAGTGATAATAGTAGACCATTATTATTTTGTGATGAACTTGTTCCTAGAAAGTTTCATTAAAACTCATTTACGATGACAACCTCTTATCAAGGTATGAGATTATTAACTCTATGTGATTTGAACCATAATTTGAATCTAAGAATTAATGATTTATTGCCTATATATTATCACTTACGATGTCAAGAAGAAAAAAATGAACATGAACATTCTCATTTTTAGTCCATGGTTAAAAGTAAGGTTTAAATAATAATGATAATGTTCTTGTCTTAGCATTACTCCAATTGTGGAAAATAAGGTTTGACTCTAATCAAACATTTCTACTTTGCAGCTGTTTTTGGCCAAGGCTTCGTTGCTAGGGAAATGGGATTCCGCAACACCGCCGGCCCAGCCAAGCACCAAGCGGTGGCTCTCATGTCGACTGCCGACGAGTCCATTTTCTATCGGTGCCGCATCGACGCCTTCCAGGATACCCTCTACACTCACTCCAACCGCCAGTTCTACCGGGACTGCAACATCTACGGGACGGTCGACTTCATCTTCGGGAACTCTGCGGTCGTCTTCCAGAACTGTACCATCCTGCCCAAGACGCCCATGCTCGGCCAGCAAAACACCATCACTGCTCAAGGCAAGATGGATCCTAACCAGAACACTGGCATCTCGATCCAGAACTGCACCATCTGGCCGGCGGGGAACTTGACCAATGTCCAGACATTCCTCGGGCGGCCATGGAAGAACTACTCTACCACGGTTTACATGCGCTCCATGATGCCCAACATCATCAGCCCGAACGGGTGGCTACCGTGGGTTGGCAACTCAGCCCCAGACACCATATACTACGCGGAATTCCAGAATTACGGACCAGGGTCTAACACGAAGAACAGAGTCAAGTGGAAGGGACTGAGATTGAACCTTTCGACGAAGGAAGCCAGTAAGTTCACGGTCAAATCCTTCATCAAAGGCGACAAATGGATCAAGCCGGTGGATATCACATATAACCCAAGTTTGTGAATTTGATACCGTGTGATCACGACTTCTTCGAATGCAGCTTTTCTTTTGGCGTTCTTATTGCTTGCTGATTGATGATTTTGTATTATTGTTGTAATTGAATTCTCCTATATGTAATGCCTTGATTGATTGGGATTAAAGGGTACGAAATGAGAATACTAATTGAACGAGCTGATTATTCATCATCATGGCATATCTTCCTTCAATATAGTCTGTTTCATTCATGTCCTTTGGACATCCTCGAACTCCCTAGTCCCTATGCCTCTCTGTGCTTCCTCCATGCACTACTCCCGAGTCAAAACCAGACTAGAGAGTACAAATTGGCTCGCGAGCTACCTTTACATGAAGTGCGGGCCGATGCCTCGAGAGTCACTTGCAAGATTGATGTCCATGGGCACATTTTCCATCTTTTTGGGCTGTGAGGCCCATGTTATACCATCAAAGCATGCCATTGACCCATGGACTAGTCCATCCATTGCTTTATACCATCTGATACCATCTGATATATTGGTGTGACATGACAAATTATACAATGAGTTGTTTCTATTAAAGCTTTCAATCTGCCTCGTGTGTAGATTTAATGGAATTATATGCTTGAGAAATGCTACATCAAAAATGTTATGTGATATGACTGTCACTTAAGATACTCTTCCAGTTAGGTTAACTATAGAATTATGGAACCAAAGCTCTTTACTACTCACTTGAAAGAAAACTATCCGTAGTCAATCATTTTGCAGGTGGAAGTCATGATAGTATTATCATTTTGACAATTTTGGAAGAAACAACAAGAAGAATACGTGTTTCTTTCTTAGTTTCCCTTGAATATGTGAACCAACCTCCCTATCGCCATATGCTTGTGTTGTAGCCTGCTTTGGTGCTATTAATAGACAATAGCAACTTAGCAACGGTACCATGTGATATGTGTTGAAATTTCTTTTGGATTATTTGAGAGCATGGTAAATCTCAGCTGTTGAATAATTTGGATCTTATGTGAGATGAACATAATCCAACAGCTGATTGATTAAATTGATGTACACCCGAATCATGTAAGTATTGCTTATATACCATGGGTTTCGCCCATTTCCAAACAACATGAGCCACCAAATTGGACCCCAACCTCTTCTCCTTGGTTACAATCCCAAAATGGACTTTTGTCTCGGGCCACAACAAAACTTCATCTGGAGGGGCAGTTTTATCGCGAAAGTTCTTGTTCTTGACCATTTTGCTAAAATCAAGATGACAATTTAATCTCCCTACCCTTTCTATCCAAAATATCAGACTATTTTGAGACAGAAATTGCTCTTTTAGTGTACTAAAAACTCTTTCAAGATAGTCATGGTCATGTCCTCGGACTGTGCCTTAGATCAAGAGATGTTCGAAAAGGAGGGCAGGGCTTCTTTGCTGAAAAGAACAGAGCTACGGCAGAGAATAAAATGTCAAAATGCAAAAAGGAAGAAAAGGGTATCACCTATTAATCAATTAATTTTTTTTTGGGGACGGATTTCGGAGGATTCTCTGAAAAAAAAAATCCTCTAGAGCTGGAAAAAGAGAGATAGATCAAAAACAGAGAGAGAATCGTGAGATCAGAGAGCAGAAAAAGTCGTGGGGGAAAGAGCGAGAAGTTGGGGGTAGAAACCAATGTCAACTCAGCAAAATTCCAGATTGACCCATTGAGATCACGGAATTTTCACAAATTTCCAGCTAAAATTTGTCAAAACTTTCAATGAGAGAATAAAAATACACTCAAATAGGTTTCTAATCATAGGTAACATGCCTCAAACAAAGGCTGGTAAGGCAGTCAAAATCTCCTCGAAAACACACCATATTTATGGATCAAACCCTTGAAACTTTTTTCAATGTTGAGCTTAGTTGGTCACGTGTCAGGGAAAATGTGAGATTTTGAGAAAAAATGGAGGGAGATAGAAGTTTCTAAAAAGAGTTGTAACTGAAACTAAAGTACATATAGTTGGAATATGCATCAAGGGAGTCGACAAAAAAGGCATTAGAGTAAGGTTTTGGAGGCCAACAATGCACCTTCGTGTTAAACTTTCTTCCTTGTAGATCTCATTACGTATATATAAAGGAGCCAACTTTCTGGCCCCTTTGGAGGACAATTTATTGGTTCCTTTGGTCAACAATACTTGACTTGTCTTTATCCACCCCGCGATAGACGAATTGGTTCGTGCTTTAACCCCTCATCTGGGAGGGTAGAGGTTCGAAACTTCTTGCCCCCATTGCGTGACTTAAGTGGGGTGCCGTGGGAGGTGGGTCCCCGCTAGTGCCCCCGGATTTACATCGCCGGCTGTACGGCGGTTTATGGGTCATAAAAAAGAAAAAACTTTTCGACAAAGAAACTAGGAATCTAGCCCCTTTGGAGGACAATTTATTGGTTCCTTTCGTCAAGAACTACGCGACAAAGAACCAGGAAGCAAGCTAGATATCTTAGATGCATTTTTGTTTAAGGTTGACCATGTTTTGACCATGGAAAATCAAGAGGAAAACCATCCAGAAAACTTATTTTTGAGGTTGGAATTTTTTCTAGTACTGATCCAGTTTCAAGAGTCTTGCATGCTTGACTCCCTTTACATGTATTATCTATCTTCACGAGCTTGATGAATGTTATATGTGAGTACATATGATGCTTAGGTTAGATTGGTTCGGTCTTTATGTGAACCAAAAGAGTGCTTAGAATTTGAACAAAAAATTGAACCGATCCATTCTGGTTCATAGCCGGCTTGTGTGTATCATACGCGAAGGCCACTTTGAGGGGTTGTTTTGACGTTTGTAGTTGTTCATTATCCAAGATATTTATTGCATTTTAAATCCTGTCTTACATTAATTCATTCTGATTGAGTTTTTTTTTTTTCCTCAGAGTCTTTAGTGTATTAGATATAGGGACTTGAACCTTAAACCTATTCCTTTTTCCCTTGACGTGAAAAACATAGGTCGCAACAATAGGTAGAGATGAAAAATCATCCCAGGCCTTACTCAGAACGGACTCGTGATCATCAGCCAAATAATTACCAACATCAGTGATAGACAATTCCCCTCTCGGCTTCCACAACGCCATTAAGCGACGAATGAGAAGGGAGTACTCAATTTTGATCCAAGCTTTGCGCCAAGGGGCACGTGCTCGTTTTTTCTCCTCTCGAGAAATTCGGACTCTTGGTCAGTTACAGTCATGAGTATCTGAAACCTTCTCATCAGAATCAACCCAATCAGTTGACTCCCCTTCCAAGTCAATAGGAATTCCAGTTTTTCTTTCCCTAAAGGGTTTCAAGATAAGTTGGTCGATCCATGGCCCTCGTAGCATCAACCCCAGATTCAGAACTCAGTTAAGGGTTTTTTTTTGGGTTCGTTGAATTTAGCGTGTAACTGGAATTAAACAATGACACAAATTTACATGAAATTTTGAAGTCAACTTGTTTGGTACAATTAAATTGTTGATGTAGAGTTAAGCCGATGGCAATATTGCATGGTGATGGACATCGAAAAGAATGTCCCTAGATATTTTATTTCCGTAGCAATGTTAGTCCGCTTATAGCTATGGCGTTAATTTGTTCTATAATTAGAAGGTCTTTGCCTGTTTGAAAAGATGTACTTGTAGTCACATAATCAGTAGCTAATTAGACTTATGATGTTACTGACCTACGTCAAGTCCTTTCTCTTTCCGGCGCTGCCAATATCATCTCTATATCTATTCCTTTCCTTCATGGTAAATTCTTACATTCTATACTTCAATTTCAAGTATGACGTACATATAACTATTTTGTCTTTACTTGAGACATTGTGTCCTAAATTGTATGATTTGAGCTTCATTTTTTCAAATGTCTTCTTTCTAGGCTCCAGATTGTGAAATTTTTTGCTTTTGCTGCAAATGAAACAAGTATCCGCGAAGTGAACATACTTTTATTTAACTTTGAAGCATCAGCATTAGCCATTGAAATGCAGTCCATATAGGATGGTTAAACTCAATTACAAGTTCCAATACTTTCCTGGTCAAATAATTGTGTAAGTGACTAGAAGTATATGATCTAGCCTCTTCTACTTAACAAATCTTCATTTGTTTGTTGAATTTTGAATGGCAGATTAGAGTTTTATATGTCACTGAAAGAGAGGAATGTTGGTAGTTTGTTTATAAAACATATGAAGAGGTGTCTTGTCTCACATTGAAAAGATGTGAGTGCGCACGTGGACGAGATTTAGTACTAACCAACAATCATTATTTTTATTCATTGAAAAATTCGGATTTATTTCTATAAAATTAACCATAAAGTCTTGATTGAAACAAAGTCGATTTGTCAACGAAAAGTTACGGTTATTTAGTATTTATTATTTATTTAATTCCGATTTTTTTTATGTCTTTTCAACGTAACCTTTGAGACGTACTTGTTCGTTTTGCAACATTTCATGAAAGATTGCCTTTGTTCTTTTTTGCAACCTTTTGAAGAATTGCCTCTATTCGAAAGACAAAGATAAGTAACGTTATTTTGAGATCAAACAATCATCTTCTTCCATTTTCATCTTCTTTCGAAAGATTATACAGTCATTGTTTTCAATTGTTTTCCATGAGAGACCCTGGAGAAATACTAGAATTGCTATCTAGTATTCTCATTTGAGACTTTGTTGTATCTTGGAGGAAATTTGCCGGTAACCATTAGCAATTTTGTGGGGCAAATAAATCCTTAAAGAAAGTGATACCACGCCTCAAAGTCCGACTTGAATACTTTAAAGATTCGACTTCATTGTTCTATCCAATTCGAAGCCATATTTTTCCCAACATGGAAGACATCGGGTATTATGCCGGTTATGTAGGCGAGATTATCCGATTGCTTATCTCTATTCCACGCAACCTCCTTGGTTTGTTTCCAACTAAACTTTTCGCAAACAAACTGCTTGAGATCTTGAAGGTTGTTCGCTCGTGCTCGTAGAGCCTTGACGTTGGTCTCTTGGGGAATCATGGCGGATCACTATGGACGAAAACCCATCATAGTTATGGGAACAATCGTAGTGCTAGAACAAGATCACACATTCATTTTGAGTTCCCAGTGAAAAAACATTTCTCCAACTATCACAATCAATTAACCGCTATGATTCAATCTATATTAGGGTTATCATCAACACGCTCTTTGGCATAAGTGTGAACTCTAGGATGGCCATTGTGATGAGATTCTTGCTCGAAAGTTTAAATGGAATACATGGACCAATCAAAGTAAGATCTTGTACGACTTTTGAACTTTGGAATTTGTCGTGGCACAAGTTATTTTGAGCCTCAAATAAAGTATCCCTTCCTATATGGTTCCATGAATTTGCGATTACTCTCATATATGCATTTTGCAATCTCACAGCAGCCTTATGCGAGCCATGTGTTCTCCGAGGATCACCAAGCACTAGGAGTCAATGGTAAGATCTCTGACCTTTATCAAAACCTATGAGCTCTCAGAACAGGTTCCTAGTTTTTCTGCTAGGTAAATAAAGCTAGGAGTTACATCTTGGACTCAGCTTAGGACATCTTGGACAAGTCCATGCATTGGTTATATACCATGTAAACACAATTACATGCCTGAGAAACGCCACAAGGAAAAGTCATGTGATATGACCGGCACAAAAGATACTCTTCCATTTAGGTTAATTACATGAGCGTATAATGAGAACTCTTTGAAACCCATCCGTAGTTATTAATTTGCGAATGGCAGCTGTGATTATGTTATCATCCTAACATTTTGGGCAAGAAAAAATAAGTTTGTATGAATCAATCTTACTATTGCGATATACTTGTGTAGTAGTACACTCTGTGGCTATTAATAGACAATAGCAACATTATGCATATTATCAATCACATTGCTTGTTTGTCTGATTGTTTCCTTATCCCTCCCTCCCGCTCTTTATACATACAATTATGTATAAAAAGGCTTATATATTTCTCCATTTTAGATTCGGGGAAATTTCCTTCAACTATATCTATATTGAACATTATCCAGTTAATCCATAACCTATCGTATGGTTATTAGTTCAGTCCTAATCTTTCTAATTTGGCCAATTTAATCATAAACCTTTGCGAAAATCCAATGTTGTAGTTTTGGCTAATTTTCATCGGAAATTGTTGATGTGGTGGTACACCATGTAGGACGATCGATGATAATTAGACTTTTACGTAATTAATCGGAAGGGTTACATTAGAATTTTGCTCCAAGGTTCAAGACTAAATTAATATCCACACAATAGGCTTATGACTGATTGGGTTATTTTCCCCTCTATCATGTGAGTTACAAGTTGCAAGCATCACACACATACAACTTAACTTTGACAATAATCGCATTGTGCTGGCGTGAGTTGTCAATTAAAATTAATTGAAAAAATTATGGGGCTGATTAGTTGCTAAGTTTATATTGTACACAATATCTTTATTTTGAGAATCAACCAGATTCTTAACCTAAGATAGGGCATATCCTAGAATTGTTTTTTTGTTTTTGTTGTTTTTTTCTCTGTACAACTATATATATTTTGTCCTCATTCAATAGAGATATTGAATAGAGAAAAACATCTCTTTTCATCACATTGTCCCATCTCATGACAAAGTCGTTGTCCACAAATTGGTACCTCTTGTACTATGGCTTTCAAAAAGCATGATGCCACATAATTTGTATTGGAAAATATTCTTGAAAGCTAGTTCCAAAGAATACTGACTGTCCAATTATGCGAATCTCATGTATAATCACATGATCCAACAAAAAGGCTCATATTCGATGGACTGATGTGCACCGAATCCTCCGAGTATTGTTTTATATTGTGGGCTCCACTTGTGTCCAAACAACACAAGTAAGTGGATTCCAATTACTTTTGCTACTATTCCAAAATGGTTTATTGTCTTGGACCACAACAAAACTTCATCCGGAGAGGAAATTTTATCACTGAAGTTCTAAAATCCAGAAGATAATTTGATCTCTCCCAACTCTTCCTATCCGAATTTCATACATTTACTCAGAAATTGCAATATAAGTTGTTCTTTTGGTACTAAAAACTCTTTAAAAAAAGTCAAGGCCATGTCTTCGGACTATTAGCCATACTTTTCAATCATATCTTGTTGGCCACAACAATTTTGGAACCCATTTCTCGTCCTTTTTCCCGTGAATGTACGACGTCAGAAACGACTGCTAAATTGACTAATCAAAGCACATGCATTACCTCAAGAGACGTGCCCTAGATCGCATCTGCCTCCTCCCCATATAAAATTCCAAAAGGACCATCTGTCGTTTAGGACCTGAATGTCTGCGACCTTGTACTAATCATGTCTCTCCACACTTTTGACCTTTTTTCCCTAATACATTTCGACTCGATCATGTTGCTGTCGGTCTTTTAAAAATTGTTATTTTGTAGGCTGTTAATGAAAATTTTTATTGGTCGGCCTCCGCCTGATGACGTAGAATTTATTTTACTCGAATTGACCTAAAAGTATCGTCAAAACTGGTTTCACATGCCAATTGTAATCCTGTTTTTTTGGAAAATCACTATTCAAGACAGCTCAATTCATTTTTGAAACGTAATGTCAAGCACCGTCCTCCATTAAGGTACTTAGATTCCAAAGAAGAAAAAACTTAAATTCTTAGATTCTGTTTCTTTCGCGGAAAATAATTTATAGGAAAATATTTTTCGGATTTTTCGGCATTCGTTTTACGGAAAATAAATTTCTTGTGGAAAATGTTTTCCATGAAAAGAAAAAAATCTTCTAAATTAGGAGAAAATATTTTCACTTTTGAAAAGTGGAAAACATTTTCCTCACTTGATATTTTTTATCTTACACTTCTACAAATCATCTCTTCCTCCTAGGAGTGAGTATGGTCCGAGTTGGACCTGGCCCACCCCTAACCCTAGGAACAATCCGCACAGTGCTGGTCTTCAATTTTTGGGACTGAGGACCGATCCTATTGAGCTTGGGACCGAGGACCGGACCGATCCAATGGGTTCGGTCCGATTCTAGGGTCAACCCGAGACCAACTGATAATTTTTTATTTCATTTTTTGTATTTCTTAAAAAAGCGATTGAGGACTGGACTGACCCAAGTTCGGTCTGATTTCAAGGTCAACCTAGGACTAACCAATAACTTTTTATTTCATTTTTTGTACTCCTTGAAAGGGCAACCGAGGACCATACCGACCCTATGGATTCGATGATGAGTAAGGTTAGTTAAGAAAGGTAAGCGGTGAGGGTCAAGTGAGGTGAGGGTCGAACAGAATGAGTATTGAATGTCGAGCGGGGAGCAACAAGTCAAGCGAGTATCGAGCGACGAGCAGCACGAGTGACCCAAAGCAAGCGAGGCGAGTGTCGAGTGGCGAGCAAAGAAGTTATTTTTTTCAATTTTAGCAAATTGAATACTAAGAGAACAAATAAGACAGAATAGAACAAATACTAGAGAAGGATGCCATAAGGTGCATTTCTAGATGCCGTGAGGACTCCTCACCTAAGTAGCACCGACACTGACACGCAACACACGACACGACACGACACGACACGCCGACACGTCATTTCTAAAAAAATAAAGAATTCCGACACGTTGGGACACGTTGGATATTAAATATATATTTTTATATATACATAATAAATTGTCATTTTTATGTTTATTTCAATCAAATTAATTTGATTCAAATTCATAAATAAATAAATAAATAAGCCTAGAATGAATTGACACTAATAACATTAATTCATCATTTATTAATATCATTCATTGTTTCAATTTGACAAATTCAATTCTATCCCAATAATTCATAAAACTTGAAGAAAAAACAAGTAATTCACATTCTGAACTCGCATGTTAGATATGTTGGAAGAGAAGAAAAAAAAACTTAAGGAATGAATTGTATATCACAGGAAGTGAGAGTCAAAAGAAAAGAGAATATTAGGTTTTTCTTCTTTTTTTCATTTATTATATTTATTACTGTGTTTTATTTTTTCACACACACACACACACACACACACACACACACACACACACACACACACACACACATATATATATATATATATATATATATATATATATATATATTTTGACCTCTCAATCATTGAAAATTTTTAAAATGGACCTCGATAGCGGAATCACGTGTCAAAAACTCGTATGTTGGAATTCTAACTCAAGTGTCAAAGAGTGTCAGGAAAGTTGACCAGGTGTCGGATTTTCCGACACGTGCTGACCAAGTGTCGGAGAGTGTCGGATACGTGTCGAAGTATTCGACACGACACGAAAGCTCTTGGAGAGTGTCGATGCTTCATAGATCCTCACAAAAACATTTTCCTTCTTCGTAAATTATGACTATCCACGTTGTAAAAGAAATTAAAAACCTAAGTTATTAAAGAACAATGTAAAATTACTTAAACTCCTCACTAAAGAGCTATTTAATGTTGTTGACGCAATTTATTTTAAGGTTTTCTCTATATAAAAAGTTTATAAATAATATATATTATATATATAGTTAGGGTTGGTCCGGGTTGGACCGACCCGGAACTCTTAGGATCAAGGACCGACCCGCACAATGCTAGTCTAGGAATTCTATGAGCAGGGACCGACCCAGTCTCCCTGGGAACCGGTAGAGTTGGGCCGGTCCAAGGTCGGGCTAGGGTTGACCCTAGACCGATGCTAACCCCTACTTCCTCCTCCCCTTTTTTCTTCTTCTTTTCTTTCTTTATTCGAATTATTTTTAATTTCCTTTTTCTTTTTTTTCTTTTTTTTTTTTTTCTTTGTTTCCCATCTTCTTCTTTCTTGGCTAGTCGTCGGCCGTTGCTAGGCGAACCTCGAGCTCATCGATCTCAAGCTCACGCTCTGCACTCTTGTTTATCCTTTTCTTTATTTACTCTACCTTGCAATTATACATTGTTCAAGCAAATGACTCTACATGCTTTGCTTCTTTTTTTCTTTTGTTTATTAGAACACAAAAGAAGTAAGGGGAGAACAAGCTACTCAATTGGAAAATTCTCATTAGGGTTGTACGTGCTTTGCTTTTTTTTTTTTTCTTTTCTTTTTTTTTTTAAAATCCATATGAACATTTTTTAGAGTAGATGAGCGTTTGGTGACAATGAGGGAATAAAGATATAAAATAAGTTTGCCCGGATTTAAATGTAAATTCATATTTGATGGATTTATAGGTCGGTAAGTGATGCATGCCTAAGCGGTGAAGTTTTAGAAAATATTTTCCTTATCGAACACCAGAAAATATTTTCCGAAACATTTTCAAGTTTTAACCGAACACCAGAAAATATTTTTCGAAAATAATCTATTTTCCGCGAAACGAATGGATCCTTAATGTATAAAATGTTTCTGTAAAAAATATTATTGACGTCTTTAAATAATCCACTTCTTTATGAGATAGGAGAGTTCCACTTGTACTTTGTTTTTTTCAGGATTTTGGACCTTGTCGTAATTTATTGATTGCAATGATGTCAAGTCTCCTACGAATCCTAGTATTATCTGGACCTAGTCCTTAAACAAAGCAGTCCTCATCATCGTCTTTGTTTCCACTTTCTTATACTCTGGGTCACTTTATATTATTTTACTATTCAGCTTGACGGCGGCCAAGTGTCTCGCATCTTCTTGTTGGATGCGCGTCTCAATATACAAGTCTTGGTTAGCGTCTACTAATAAGTCGTCACATCACTTCATATATCAATTTTGTAGATAATCATAATAGTCAATTTTACTTGCTTTTTGTGTATCCAGTTAGATGATTTTGTCTAGTCATTTATCGTAAACAATAATTCTGCTATTGGCCCAATAATTATTTTGATGATCAGAAAGATCCCTCCTGATAGTACATCAGGGCACTAAACCACTTTTTAATATCATGGACTAAATAAAACGCAAACCAGAATTTGAGTAGGTGGCTGGACATTAATGGTGACAAGCAGATTCCGCAAGATTTCAATTTGTAGGTGCCAGTTTGGATCTTACTCACTTGTCACATTTGCTTAAACGAGAGAAATCTGATGTGTGCAATGACGACACTTGGAAAAGTTGGTTCTCACATTTCCTTAAATCATCTCCTTCGGGCTTCGCCAGGCTGATCGCTTTCCATGTTTCACCTTTAAAAGCCAACCACATGAAATCTTCAATCATAGACTCCAAAATCTTATTCTTTTTTCATTCAGGGTATGTGATTCAAACCTCTTTTTCTACATGAAATGATCCGAAGTTACAATCTATATCTTCAGCTTTCAACATGAAGCATCTTACCGTTTTCACGTCATCTCACTCTTGGATTATGCCTTGAAGTGGAGAATCATATATGACGTTACGTGGTTCTGTTTTTCACTAACGCTTTGCGATTATTCTCTCTTGAAGCAGATTTTCTGCGTGAGAAAAAGAAGGGCTTTCTATTTCGTTTGTTCAGGATCTGAATTTGGCGGGTTCAGCTCTCTGTTGAGGTTGATATCAATGGCGGAGGAAGAACAAAAGGAGGCGTTGTTGCAGAAGCATTACTATGAGAATTGCCCTGGCTGCAAAGTCGAGAAGCTTAAGGAATTGCAGAGAGGCTTGCCAATTCGCGAGCTCGTGTCAATCTGGATCGTTGTGCTCTGCAACGGTAATGAGCATGTATAGCACTATAGTTGTTCATGAGCTTTCTGTCAACTTTTGGATTTTTTTTTTCTGGGTTCGTTGAACTTACCTAGTGTCTGGACATAAGGATGACGATAATTCGCATGATTTTTTGGAGTTAATTTGTTTGGAATAGTTCAGTTTTTGATGTGAAGTTAAGCTGGTGATGTCACTGACCAGTGTCTTGACCTCTCTCTTTCCAGCGCTGCCAATATCATCTCTATTTCCGTTCCTTTACTTCATGGTAAATTCTTACGTTTCATGCTTGAGTTTTAAGTATGATGTGTATATATATATATATATATAAAGTATGATGTATATATAACTGTTCTGTCTACACTAGAAATATTGTGTCCTAAACTGTATGGTTTAGGTTCTGTTTTCTCGAATATCGTCTCTCAAGGGTCCAGATTGTTACTTTTCGGTCAACTAGAAAATTTTTGCTTTTGTTGCATATGAAATGAGTAGGAGAGAAGTGAACATTATTTTATCTAACTTTGAAGCATCAGAGTTGGCTGTTATGCAGTCGCGTGGGATGGCTAAACTCGTTTAAAACGTCCCACTACTTTCCTCGGTAGATAATTGTGTATATGACTTGAAGCATATGATTTAGCCTCTTCTGCTCAAGAAATCTTCGTTTGTTTGTTGAATTTCAAATGGCAGATTAGAGATTTCCATATAGCCACAAGAGAGGAAGACATTGGGTATTATGCCGGTTATGTTGGTGAGATTATCCTGTTGCTTATCTGTGTTCATTGCAGACTCTCTGGTTTGTTTTTGACTTATACTTTCCACTAACAACCTCCTTCGAAATCTGGAAGGTTGTTCATTCCTCTTCGGTAGAGCCTTGACGTCGATTTTCTGGGGAGTTGTGGCAGATCGATACGGCCGAAAACCAGTCATAATCATGGGAACAATTGCTGTGTTAGTATGAGATCCCCATTCATTTTCAGTCCCCAGTGACGAAAAATTTCTCTTTTAACTGATAACATTGCATTTATATCAGGGTTATCTTCAACACTCTCTTCGGCCTAAGTGTGAGCTTTTGGATGGCCGTTGTGATGAGGTTTCTTCTAGGAAGTTTAAATGGTTTATTCGGACCGATCAAGGTAAGATCTTGTATCGATTAGTCATGGCACAATTTCTTTTTCAGAAACAAATAAGCTATCCCTTCTTATTTTGTTCCGCAACTTTGCAATCATTCTGATATTGGTATCTCGTAATTTCATAACAGGCTTATGCAACCGAAATATTCCGTGAGGAGTACCAAGCGCTAGGAGTATCGACCGTAAGATCTCCAACCTTTGTCAAAACCTTTTAACTCTCAATACAGGTTCCTGGTTTTTCTGCTAAGTAAATAAAGCTGAGAGTTAGATTTGGACTCAGGTTAGTACAGCATGGGGGATAGGATTGATTATCGGTCCAGCTCTGGGGGGTTATCTTGCCCAGGTACTTCTGATTGATCACATCTCGACGCATAAATTGAGTATTCCAAAATCGATGACAATTCAGACACACATGTAATAAATGCTTCTCATCTTCGATGGTCCTCTGATGTTCCTGCTTGTTCTATTGATTTTCACTTCAGCCCGCGGAAAAGTTCCCCTCGATATTCTCCGAAGAATCAGTGTTCGGAAGGTGAGTGGAGGCTGCTTTCTTCTACATTAATATTGCAGATCCTATCAAGTGATCATCCACACGAACTTTAAACATTTGATTTCTTGATCTGGATGCAGATTTCCCTACTTCTTGCCCTGTCTCACCATCTCGCTTTTTGCAGCGGTAGTTTCCATCGCATCCTGCTGGCTTCCGGTACACACTTCACTAGATTCAGTTCATGTTTCTCATTCTTGATCTGGAAAATAATTTTTTTTTTTTTTTTTCCCTTTCATCAGACATTGTCTCTGCATAACTTTATCTATGAAAGGATTTGCAACTGCTTGCTGCGCTGTACTGAGTGCCCAAAAATCTGGTTTTATTTCAGGAAACATTGCATAAGCACCACGAAAATAGCAAGCTTGATGAGTCTTGCAAAGATGTGGAGACTGCCTACCTCGAGTCTGGTGTGAAATGCAAGAAGCAAAATATCGAAGGGAAAGCTCCAAAAAAGTCTCTGCTTCGTAATTGGCCCTTGATGTCAACCATCATGGCGTACTGTGTCTTCTCGCTTCACGACATGGCTTACTCGGAGGTAACGTTCTCAGTCCTTCATTCACCGCATTCTAATTGCATGAGTGCAATGATTTCAGTACTCATGGTGCGGAGTGCTTCATTGAGATTTGCTTAAAGAGCAAAAATTGTTTTATTGTGGACGAACACGAACTTGTAATCTGCAATGCGGTAGGCAGAAGACATTCCTTCTGTCCCGAGAAAATTATTTCGACTTGTTCTTCAGAATTCTATCCTAGTTTAAAGTAGTTCTTCAGAATATGGCATCAGCATATCATGCCAATTTCCAAACGAGTTCATTTGTCTTTTAATTCGACCCTCTCAGTAGCCTTTCTGTTCAACTTTCTCTTTGTAGATCTTCTCGCTGTGGGCCGTAAGCCCTAGGCGACTAGGGGGTTTAAGCTACACGACTGAAGATGTTGGAACTGTTCTTTCCATCTCAGGTATATACTCCAGTTTCTTCCTTGCATGTCAAGATAAATTCGTTCAGGAAAATAACCTGGTAGTCACTATAACTGCAATTCAAACGAAACTCTGAGATGTCACGGTCCGTATTGTTGATATGAGCTCTGCCTATTCAAAACTCAGTATTCTGGTGGTCTATTATCACTGAACGCATCTCTGTACTTATTCGACATATTTGCCGGGTTCGCTGATTGCTGGATTCCACTGTCAGGTGCTGGTCTTCTTGTCTTCCAAACGTGTTTATATCCATACGTGGACAAACTTCTTGGCCCCGTTTTGGTAACCCGCATTTGTGGGGTATGTTTTCAACATTTCATAACTTGAACTCGAGCACCTGTGTGTGAAAAACATTTTTTTTCTCGCTGTTTTATCTCCGGCTATTCATGGTCCATTTGATAAAGGGACAATAATCCCCTGCGTTTCCTTCTCACAAATGCTTGAATGCAGATCTTATCGATTCCGCTCTTGTCGAGCTACCCTTATATAGCCATGCTGACCGGGCTAAGTCTCTCCATAGTGCTAAATTGCACATCAGTCACGAAGATTGTTCTATCTGTGAGTATGCCTTACACTATGCTACAATATATATGAAGCTAATATGCACAAAAAAAACGGTAGAATTACTTTTCTGTATGGAAAAGAGAAAAAAGCAAAACCTCTGTTCATACCTAATTCTGATAGTCGAAATTTGCATGTCCATAGATTTCCGTCTTCACCAGCTTGTTCCTTCTGCAAAACAAAGCCGTTGTAAGCTTCTAATGATCATCTTCAACGCGTCTGATCTCTATTAACATCGTCGAATATATACCTTTCTGATGAAGGTTTGACTTAAGTCTGAATCTGAAATCGCAGGATCAAGATCAGAGAGGAGCTGCTAATGGAATCGCGATGACTGCCATGTCTATCTTCAAGGCGGCCGGTCCAGCTGGAGGAGGCACGATGTGAGTTCCGCTTAATTTTTGTCGGCTTCCATTATATCACTAAGATGGGACAGTTAGCATTCGATCATTATAAACTCATCACCGAAAACAAACAATTACTTCTGCACGCCTAAAGGGTAGACTTGATTATTGTTCTCATCCGTGGACTTGAAATCTTTCACAGATTCTCTTGGTCACAGAAGCGTCAGGACGCGGCCTTTCTCCCAGGTAAACTGAACTTTTCCAATTCTGAGATGGCGGCCCTGGCCTTCTTTGTATAGACTAGCTCATCTGTCTGTCATCTGCTAAAAGAAAAGGTGTTTACATGAAGATGTGGATAGGCACGCGTTCACGATGCACAATAACGAGAAATAACTCCATGTGACCGTGATAGACCACGCTTGAGCTCTCAGCCGACTGAGGAACTTTAACGATCCCGTGGCTATGTGCAGGCAACCAGATGATCTTCTTCATCTTGAATGTAGTCTTGGTGATCGGGGTGCTGATGACGTTCAAGCCGTTCCTCGTCCAGCGCCGTCACTAAAAGAGAGTAGAATCGAACCTGCACGAATTCTAAGTACACCGCTGCCAAAACTCGGAGCCGTGCTTGCAAGATATCAGCTGCCATTCGATTCTTTCGCAAGCCAAGTCGAGCAGAGCTTGTCTCCTATAGACCTAATCATGGTTCTAAGGGGCGTGTTAGGACCTCCACGCCGGAAGCACAATTTAAGCGGCTTAGGGTAGCTCCTTATTTGGCCCGATCATTGTATTTAGAGTATAGTACATACTTTATGTCATGGGCGAGCCTAAATATGAAGGTCTAGGTACGATATATCAACACTTTCTGACCGTTGATAAGGTTTAGTCTATTGTTTTGTTACTTGATTCAAGAGTATGCTCTTGGAGGCACCCCTCATTCTCTAGAAAATAACCAAAAAAATCTTAAAACTATTGTATTTGTGATTTTATCACTATTATAGAGAACAGTGATGCTATGCATATTACCAACCACATTACTTGTTTGTCCGATTTATTCATTATCCCCCCTACCTAATTATACAATTATTTATTAAAGGATTATAGTTTTCTCCATCCCTCATTTGGGGAAATTTCCTTAAATTATATCTATATTGAAAATTGTCCAATTAGTCCATAATTTATTATATGAATATTAATTCAGTTTTAAATTTTTCAATTTTTTTATCGAACCTTTATGCGAAATTTCAATATAGTCATTCCAATTAATTTACGTAAAAAATCATTGACGTGGTAATATGCCACAACCAATGATGATTGGATCGCTATGGTCGTGATGAAATTGATCGAAATGATTACGGTGTAATTTTACACAATGATTTATAACTAAGTTGAAAAGTTTAAAATGGGATTAGCATATGCACGATAAGTACTTGACTAATTGGGTAATTTGCCTTCTACATCTTGCAGATTGCAAGTTATGGGCATCACATACACTACAACTTAACCTTAGTATAATTGCATTGGACCACCCTCTCATGACAAACTTTTTCATTCACAAATTGGTACCTCAGGTCATGTGGCTTGCAATAATCATGATACCGTGTATATCTGTTTTGGCAAAATTCGTGGAATTTTCGGGAGCACTTGATCCTAGTAAATCCTTGCAATCGAATCATTTGGATCTCATGAAAGATCCATGTGACCTAATGAAATGGTTGATAGATGTTGGCTTGATGGGCACTTGAATCCTGCAACTATTATTCTTGCGGGCTTCACTCGTCCAAACAGCGGGGGGCCCTCGTTGGATTCCAACCTCTTCTCTTTAGTTCCAAAAAAGATTTCTGTCTCCGACCACAACAAAACTTCCTATGGAGAGAAATCACTAGCGTTCTTGTTCTTGACCATTTTGGCTAAGATCAAGACGACAATTTTCTCTATCCCAACTTTTTTCAACTGAATTTCATTCTATTTTACTCTGAAATTGCGCTCTTTCCAAGAAAGTCATGGTCATGTCCTCGGACCGTGACCACAGTTTTCTATCATGTATGGCTGCCACAATAATTTTGGAACCGCCTTTTGGTCCTTTTTCCTTGTGGATGAACGACATAAAAAAACGACAGATGAATTGACTTGTGATAGCACATCATTAACTCAAGAGAGGTGCCCAAGATCACATCTATCTCTCCCCATATATAATCCCAAAAGGACCATCTTTCATTACTTTCTCTTTCCAAGTTTCTGTCGTTTAGCGACTGAATTTATGTGGCCTTACACTAATCTTGTCTCTGTTGACCTTTTTTGTCCTCACTCATTATAACTCCATCATGTTGCAGTTACTATTTTAAAAATTGCGTTTTTGTTTAAAAGTTGTTATTTTGTCAGGCTGTCGATGAAAATTTTTATTTGTGGGCCACCCTTAATTTAGATAGAATTTATTTTACTCGAATTCCACTGTCGCCAAGACTAGTTTCATATGCCAATTGTAAGCTTGTTTTGTTTTTTTCAAAAATCACTTTTTAAGATAGGTCAATTTTATTTGAATATTATGTCGAGTACTTCCTCTGTTAAAGTTGCCAATATCTAAATTTTGACAATTTATTTAGTCATTCATTGAATTAAAAAATTAGGAGTTGATCCAATTCCTAAACAAGATATTAATTTATTCAAATCCACATCAATTGCATTCGAGTCAATCCGTTCGTTAATTATCTTGGATTTAACTTAAAGGGCTGAAATCTCGAAAAGAAAATTGAACTCACATTGTGCAATATCTGTCCAAGATCAGCAAAAGGGAAGGGACTGATATTCCTATCCCATTGAATGGACATATATTCAGCTCGTAAACCTCGGCCAAGAATGGAGGACAGCAATCAATCAGAAAAATCTTTCCACACTGTTCTGTAGCATATTTCGGCCAACCAAGGGGAGGAATCGACCTCTTTTTTTTTTTTTTTTTTGCTTAAAGATATGGCGGGCGAGAGGCAAAATTGACAAGAGATAGAGCGCAGTTTGGGAAAGGAAGAAAATGAAAATGATGGAGAATGATTGTGGACACATTCACGGCAGCATGAGTAAATGCAGAAAAGAAAAGATAGCCGGAATTCATCAATCAATAGAGGATAATCGGTCATCTTTGTAAAGGAAGGAAAAGGGGGGTGGTTTGCCATGGAAGGAATCTCCCTGGATTCAGAACTTCCAATGATACGCCGGAAGATTTTTGTTGTAAAAGGGGGGCGATGGAAAAGGGCAGAAGGTTGTAAGAGTTTTCCTAATGTGGACTACATTAATTGATATTGTAATTTACCATTTTACGGGGTTTGGTCTAAGGTGAGATAGAAGGTTTCTTAATTAGTCTAATATAGGGCTGGTTAGTGTGGGCCGAGTTGAGCCTGACCCGTAATAAGGGGGCTTGGTTGGAAACTCTATAAATAGTGCTCAAGTCTCTCCTCTAACCATAATTCTCATAAGTATCCTCACATAAGGGGCGTTTACCTAACGTTAAAGAGTGAGGGGATACAAAGGGCAATAGTGGAGAATGACTTGTGCGTGGAACATCAGTTTTTCGCTTCGCTTCAAGAACGATAAATCCCAAAACAGGTGCGTTAATATCTCTACTCAATTATGCATGTTTTTGTTCTGGTTATGGAGATATTGGGATTGCGCAATTTGCATCCAACATGTGGTATCGAGCAACCGTAACCCTAGAACTCGAACGCATACAAATTTTTGCCCTAATTTGTGATTTTAATAATTTTTTGTTCAATAAAAATAAAATTAAATCACAAATTTGGATTGGGCTTGTCGAGACGAGCAAGACCGAGGGTGGCGCGTCACCGGCGGGGCCCCACACGCCCCCACACGTAGCCATGCGCAGCCAGGGCGTAGGAGACGCACCCCACGCGCCCTCACGCACTCCCACGCGCGGGGCGTGGCTCACACGTGCGCTCCACGCGTCGCGCACTCAGGAGGCGCGTGCAAGCGCGTGGAGCATTGGATCGGCGCGTGGCTGGCGGCATTAGGTTCATATGAATATTTCCTATGTTGTAGTATATTTATTTTACATGTTTGATGATTTTATGAATGTGAAAATACATATGGAACCCTAAATACGTGTATTTTGAGTGTATTTTTGCGTATTTTTCTTGTATTTTTATGTGATTTTGGAAATACAAGTGTTGGGTTATAGGTATGTTATCACATAAATATTATAAAAGCGTGATTTATTGATAATATATACAAATTTTAATTTTTTATTAATAAATAAAGATATTATCAATGATTAAAGCAGTGTAATTAGCATGATATGTGATTTTAGTGATTTATTGCCCTTATCACTAAAGTTAAAATCACATATGGTGTATGTGAGAAGTAAAGTTTATATCCTTGGTATGAGAGAGTTTCAAGGATTCAATTGAGTAGTGACCGCCAAAATGGCACACTTGATTGGGTTTGAGAAATTTCGGTATCGTATATTGATTGGGATGTCTCCTAGTCTAATGCATAGTCATACTCCCAAAGGAGGTGATTGTGTATTAGTTCATGGAGGGATGCATAATAGTGTGGTGGAGAAGTGACTGATATTAGTGGTTTATATGCCCAAAGGTGATGAATTCACGAAAGTTGGAATATATTCTCATAACCACTATCATGTGGGGAGTGTACAACTGTATGTCATGTATTTTGCCCAAAGATGATTATATGATTTTGTGTGTAACTCTCTGAATATGTACTTGTACGTCAAGTTACACAGTACTCACATGATGCTAATTATATACATTGCTTGTCTTTAGTCACCATTCTAGACTAAAGTTAAAATCACTTATGGCTTGTCTTTCAGTCACCTTTTCTGTAATTAATAACTCTACTATTATTGAGGTTTTTACTGCTTCAAATTTTAAGTTGTGGACATATGATTTGTTGCTTGGGAAAATAACAATAGAATTTGCTTACTGTCCATGAAGCGTTCCATTCAGGAACACTTGAAAAGTGGTTTACCAATTGACTGCACTGCTAAAAGATGATGGAAGCCTTAGTGACTTAAATTTATGTCTTGTCTAATACCGAAATTAGGACACGTTTGCAAGAATTGTGTTTAAGTCCTAATGATATATACGTCTCGTATATGGTTGAAGAAATTATTTCTAAAAGTTTTCTATTTAAGGAATAATCTCATACATGTTTAAAGAAAGAGTAGAAAAATGTGATAATGTTGATATTCTGTTTACTCTTAATGGTTATCTGAAGACTTCTATAGATTATTGTGGAAGTAAAATGACTGAGATAAAGAATAAAAAAAAGTTATAATTAGTCTTAAAGGTTGTCAAGCCTAACAGTGGTGGTGAGTATTTTGACAAGTATGACAATGCGGAATAACTTAAAGGGTAATTTGTCAAATACTTGGTAAATTCTGGGGTGGTAACTTAATTATTATGCCTGAAAATCCTGACAAGAAGATTTGGCCAAAATGCATAATTGCACCATAATGAATATGGTGATGAGTATGATTAGTAAGACTAATTTATCCGGTCTTCTGTGGGCTAATATTATGAAAGCAACTTTTTCACATACAAATGTGTTTCTTACCAAAGTTATTTCATAAACTTCTTTTGAGTTATGGACTGCACGTAAATTATTTGAATCATATTAAATTTATAGGTGTCATGCAAAAATGAGGTTATCTAATCCAATATTAAGTGCGTTAGAATTTAGATTAACTTAAAATTATTTTATATCTTACCCAAATTTTTCAAAGGGGTATTGATTTTATGACCCTAATGAAGGTATAAGAATTATGGAATCACATATAGTAAAGTTTCTAGAGTTCAACATATTTGTAGAGGATAGCTACTCTCAGACTATTAAGGATAATAGTGTGATGGAAGATCACTATGTCTTTGTCTTTGCCTATACAGACAATTGTGGTACAGACAATTGTGGAATCTCCTATACCATAGACTAAACTTGTTGAGGTTTTAGGTACTATTCTTGATATAGTTATGATGAAATTTCTCAAACCTCTCAAGTGCAGAATGAAGTGGTTGTAGCTTTACTCAGGAGATTTGTTAGGGAAAAACAATCAGTTATACTATCAGACTACATAGTCTATTTGTGAGAGTATGATTACAATATTCACTACATGGTTGATTTAGCGACATATATATATAAATGTCGTTTCTTGTTCTCAATCAAGTATGTGATTAGATGCCATAATAGATGATAAATTCTTCACTCTGAAAGAGGGGTGGATAGTTTATAATGAAAATATAATTATTTCGTTCTAATATCTTTTAAAGATTCTTTTAGAGTAAACATGACATTAATAGTTTATTTTGATATAGAGTTATGCCAAATAAATACAAAATCTATATAGTGCAATCGAAAGATTTTGCAGCACATGTTTTTAAGTAAACTTGTGTGTAGACAAAGTCTACACACAAAGTAATATTTTTGCAGCACATGTTTCATGGTCTTAAGCAAGTTTCCAAATAATATTATTAAAATTTCATAGTGTTGTTATTTTGTTCAATTGAGAACAAAGTAATTCAGTATATATATATATTGCAAGGTTAGTGGGAGGAAATTTATTTTTCTCATACTCTTTGTACATGATATTTCGTTTACAAATAGTGACCTTGAGGCATCTCTTGTTCTTTGCACTGAGGTCCATAAGGATTGTTCTCGCCATATTTATTAGATTTATCTCAGAGGACATTTGCTTATCGTATTTTGGAAATATTCTATATACATCATTACAAGCTAGGAATTGCTCATATTGTTAAGGGTGATTGATCGAATCCATTACATTATCCTTATTTAGATATTGAGAAAATCTAGTTAAAGGGTGTACCTTGTGTCAGTGCATTTAAAAGTATAATGTATGCTCAAATTTGCACTAGACTAAATATCGTCTTTGCGACGGAACTTCTAGGCAGAAATCAATTATACTAGGTTGCTGCCAAGAAGGTTTTAAGGTACTTAAAGAGAACAAGAGATTATATGCTAATTTACAGACATGTTCAATTCTTGCAGCTAGTAGGGTATTTAGATGTAAACTTTGCTGACTGTTAGGATGACATGAGATCAATAACAGAATACATATTTATGTTAGCAGGAAGTGCAGTAAATAAAGTTCTATGTCTACTATGTAAGTAGAGTTTGTAACATTCTTTTAGGATGTTACTTGGGCTATTAGGCTCTGAAACCTTATTAAGGAGTTGACCGTTTTTAACTTTATGGATAGACTCATACAGTTGTACTGAGACAATAAATTTGTAGTATTATTAACTACAGAGGTCTCAATGGGTCTAAATATATGGCGGTCAAAATTTTGACAAAAAAAAGAAACGGTACAGAAATGTGACTTTATAATATAGCATATTTCCATAGATGATATGGTTGCAGATTGTTGTGGCCAAAATTTCGGGTGTACCACCTAAAATTAGGTTAATGGACTACTAAGTCTAAACTTAGCTCGGGCTCTCCCAAGCCCATACTAATTTGCAACTTAGGTTCAAGTTCTTAACATGCAATTAATTTTCAATTAGGAGTTGCCATTAATCTATTTTTTGGTAGGTCAATTAGACACCTAAGTAAAATAATGGGATTTACTTCTACGAACTAGAAATTTTGGGTATGGGGACTTGGTTACACTAGACTATTCTAATGCCCTTTCGGTACCTTTCTCTTTTATTTTGAAAAATGTTTGGCATGCCGCTTGAATTGATTTTAATTCACTTCTCTAACATGTGAGGTGATCATGCGGGTGCGCAAACCACCAATTTAACACCTAAGAAAGTAATGAATAGATTGCATGACTTACCTCATAGCAACGAAAGCATCTGTTTTGTTAAATCAGAATTCACATCGACAATTCTAGATATGATTTCTAATTAACACGCAATTTCTTTTCTTTTTTTCACTTAATTAACGAGAATCTAATCTATATGCAATGCTATGCTACTAATCTAATATGCAATGATATGACATAGCAATATGACATAAGCTATATGACATAAATAAAATATAAGCATGCAGTCTATCCTAAAGAAAATTATCTCTAACTATAACTAAGTAGAAAATAAAAGTAAATATGCAATCCTATCCTAGTATGCAATGACCTGCAAAGAATGCCTTAACTCTAAGTTTTTTTTTTTTTTCTTTTTCATGAAATTCGAGATGAAAATTGTCCAATAACTAAATGTGCAATCTAAATTAACCAAAGGACCTAATTCTAATGACAGACAATTTCTAATTAAATGATCTTAGTAACAATCACTAAATGACGTGTATTTCATGAACCTAATCCTACATGACATGCGCATGATTTTTTTTTATTTTATGAAAATTCGTAATTAAAAATTGCTAAAAATAAAAATCTAACTAAAGTGAGATATTATCTAATTTAAGTTAGGAATAGACTAATCTAAATCCTATCTTAACTTAGAAAATTATCTCATCATGCAATTTAATTCAAAAGATATTATCTAACCTAGATACCATCTAACATGCATTAAAAAAAAAAACTAACTATTCTATCATGCAATTTTATCTAGGAAATCAATTCTAATCTACATGATATACCAATGCAATCTTTTTTGTATTTTTGGGATAAATAAAGCAATTTAAAAGATAAGCACCAAATCATTCACGATCATCAAAGATATTATCTATCGTTTGAATTTGGAAACGATATCTAATCAACTCGATTATTTCGCTAATAAAATCAATAAATTGATCTTAAGCCTTAAAGATCAAGATATCAATTTTACTCCCGCGTGATTAATTATTCCATCTAAAGTCTTATAGATGGAGTAAAAAATTGACGTGCGGTTGCGGATTAGAAAATAAATCCTAATTGGGAGATATATCTATCACTCATAGATATGCACGTTAGATATTAATAGACATATATTAGGCAGTAAAATATGCTAATATACTAGCAAACATGCATCTTACCTAATTTGAGGATATTTTTCCAAATTTGGACTAAATGCAATTGGATCGGGATCGCGACCGGCTTCTCGACGGCGAATGGTGGCAAGCGTTATGTGCATGGCAACGATACAGGTTGACACGAAGCACGGCTCGACGGTGCTTGGGTCGCTTAGAAACCTGCACAAAATAAGTTATTTCTTTTTTTATTTTAGCAACAATTCTCCCACGGACACAATGCTCGGGATTCCACGGCGCGGCTACACGCGACTGGAGTTGTCCAGAGATTGGTTTGCCGAAGTCAAGCACACACTAAAGGGTTGACCCTCCATGAGTTGCTCACGGTGGGATTATGTGCGCGCGTTTTCCTTGGACAACATTCAGAACTTTCCTGTGAGTGCTTCTTCGTGGAGTACTCCTTTATTCAATATTTGTGGCCTGAAAACTTTGTGGTTGTTGATCATGGAGAGGACTGAGAGTTCTCGATAGCCGGTGGGTGTGCGTGTGTGGCTTGCAAATCACACTCGGGATCATCGAGAGCGGAGTCAGTTCATGTTCGGTGGACTCCTTTCTTCAGACGTGTGGATGCATTCTCTGCTTCTTTGATCAGCTCACATCTTTGAATTTTTTTTTAAATGTACCCACCGCCACGTATTGCTTGGATGAGCGTCGAGGCGGAGCAAATCGTGGGATTGAACTTGAGTGCAAGCTGGGACTCGTGGCTCGCGGATGCTTCGTCAGAGGGGATCACGACGCAGCTGAGGATGCTGGTGCAGCAACTCGTCCCAGTGATGGTCTCGCAATATGGGGCAGCGTTGCGAGCATGAGAGCGCAGCGATGTGGCTGGCGAGCCTCACATGGCAAGGGACTCTCGGCCAAGCTTGGCGGAGCACTCTCTCTCTCTTGTCTCACGTGTGTTCTCTTGGCCGTATGTTCGATGTGCGGCCTCGTGTTTTAATTGTGTGGCCCCCAAAAACCCTCTGTGTTTTTACTTATTTATAGGCCATGTATTAGGGCTTTTAATCTTTTAAAATCGATATCCACAAAGATTCTTTTTTCAAATGTAATATTCGTTTTACCAAACGCAATATTCGTTTTTTCCACTTGCCCTATCCAAAAAAAATCCATCATATCTCAAAAAATTTCAAATTCTTATTTTCACGAGATAATTTCCGATCATAAAAAAAGGGCTTGGGCCAATTTGCTCGCTTTGTGGGCTTAATTCGATATGTTAATTTAAAACTTAGAATCACTAATTCGAACCCATCCACCACCGGTCAAATGTAAATGCAAATTAAAAATAAATACACCTAAAACTATATGTTATGCAATTAATTATTTTTTTTTGGGATAAAATTAATCCCTAATTTTCTATGCAATAAATAAATGATTGGATCGCCAAAATTTAGGTGTCAACACAAATCCACTAACTAAAGGACTTCGTTCTTTTGTTCTTGAATGACATGTCATTAATATGAGCTTAAGAGCATCATGAGATGCTGTTATTTAGTGAGAGCTATTTTGGCTTTATTATAATAAAGTTTACATTTGTGTTCGTTACACTTAGTAACAGTTTGATATGTATCAACTTTTGCATTCAATAAAATATTTTGAATATGTTGTCATTATGTTGAATACATATTGATAAAAGTCTCAAGGTATTGTATAAATCTTGAGTGAAGGCTATGGGCATCCGGTTATTAGCCTTGTGTATATGTCTTGTTATACATAAAGAAATGTTAAACGTAAGAACAAGGCATATGTGGGTTCATTGGAACCATAAATACATTCTCTAGTGGCACAAGTTTTTTTTGTGACACTTAAGGTAAGAGAATGGTGATTGACAAATGGAATCTCTCTATGAGAGATCTTATCCATTTGCGCACTATCGTATTGAATCCATATCAATAAAATTGAAAGCACTCGTGACCATGGAAGGCTTTGTGTGTATATATGCAGTTACCGCCATGATTCGGTGTTTGAGACTTTATGGGATATGATTGACTATTAAGAATTATCTCTAGACCAAATGGCACATATACAATACAATTTCAATTAATATAGTCCAAGTGAGAGAATGTAAGACTTTTCCTAATGTGGACTATATTAATTGATATTGTAATTTATCGTTTATGGGTTTGGTCTAAGGTGAGATAGAATGTTTCTTAATTAGTCTAATATGGGGCTGGCTAG
Organism: Eucalyptus tenuipes; assembly: GCA_014182365.1. Taxonomy (NCBI): domain Eukaryota; kingdom Viridiplantae; phylum Streptophyta; class Magnoliopsida; order Myrtales; family Myrtaceae; genus Eucalyptus; species Eucalyptus tenuipes. Next base: position 26,623,948 of record CM024543.1, on the reverse strand, counting down.
TGTGGGCTGAGTTAAGCCTAGCCCGTAATGAGGGGGCTTGGTTGGAAACTCTATAAATAGTGCTCAAGTCTCTCCTCTAACCCTAATTCTCACAAGTATCCTCACATAAGGGGCCTTTACCTAACGCTAAAGGGTGAGGGGGCCGTCTCATTGAGCTAGTGATACAGAAGGCAATAGAGGAGAAGGATTTGTGCGTGGAACATCGATTTTCCGCTTTCGCTTCAAGAACGATGAATCCCAAAACAGGTGCGTTAATATTTCTACTCAATTATGCATATTCTTGTTCTGGTTATGGAGTTCTTGGGACTGCACAATTTGCATCCAACAGGGTGCACCTCACTATAGAAAGAGAGAGCAAATACGTGAGACATAAAGGAGTTTTGCTTTGTGGTTGTTGTTGTCCCACCTCCCTTGCCATCACTGTTGTTCATTGCTGTTGTCGTGGTGTCGTTGTTGCTCACAATCGAGAGTCTCCCTGGATCTAGAGCTTCCGAAGATACATGAGAGATTTTTGTTGTAAAAGGGGGCGATTGGAAATGTTAGAAGGAAGGTACCTCAAACTTTCAAAAAATACAATTAAATTTTAAAAGATTGTTAAATTGGTCAAATCAAGTTCTTTCATTGATTGAAGTTCTTGAAAATTTTATGATTCAATTGTACTTTCGTAGAATTTCCAATGTACTTATCCTCAGTTTGTTATGTAATAGAATACATATAAATTTAATGTAATACATAGTTTTTATTTTTTTTTAAAAGAACAAAAAATCACATTAGAAAGTCTCACATAGATTGTATCAAACTAGGATAATCAGTTGCATGGCATTTCTTAGGTCACTAAGGACTATTTTTAATTAGTGTCGCATAATATATATTATTTTCATGACAAGTCATTTAGAATTCAACATACATAATATATATCATTCTTGCCTGTAATCTAATTATTTCGTTAGAGCATATGAGTCATTCCCTTTTTGATATAGAATTTTTAAGGTGTATCTATGTTTTTTCTTAAATTAGGCATGTTAATTAAATACAAAATGAATAAAAAGTATAGATTGCATACTAGTTAATCTTAATCCATGCACAATCATGCATGACATTTATACATTTTGTTTACATATTTTTCTAAGTAATAGTTTGTAGAAATCTCGTGGTGATGGATGGCGACCCACTTTGCCTCGTGTGTAGATTTAACGGAATTATATACTTGAGAAATTCTTCATCAAAATGTTATGTGATATGAGTGTCACATAAGATACTCTTCCAGTTAGGTTAACTATAGAATTATGGAACCAAAGCTCTTTACTAGTCACTTGAAAGAAAAATATCCGTAGTTAATCATTTTGCAGGTGGAAGTCATGATAGTATTTTGACAATTTTGGAAGAAACAGCAAGAAGATACGTGTTTCTTTCTTAGTTTCCCATGAATGTGTGAACCAACCTCCCTATTGCCATATGCTTGTGTTGTAGCCTGCTTTGGTGCTATTAATAGACAATAGCAACTTAGCATCGGTACCATGTGATATGTGTTGAAATTTCTTTTGGATTATTTGAGAGCATGATAAATCTCAACTGTTGAATAATTTGGATCTAATGTGAGATGAACATGATCCAACAGCTGATTGATTAAATTGATGTGCACCCGAATCATGTAAGTATTGCTTATATATCATGGGCTTCGCCCATTTCCAAACAACATGAGCTGCCAAATTGGACCCCAACCTCTTCTCCTTGGTTACAATCCCAAAATGGACTTTTGTCTCGGGCCACAACAAAACTTCATCTAGAGGGGCAGTTTTATTGCAAAAGTTCTTGTTCTTGACCATTTTGGCTAAAATCAAGATGACAATTTTATCTCCCTACTCTTTCTATCCAAAATCTCAGACTATTTTACTCAAAAATTGCTCCTTTATTGTACTAAAAACTCTTTCAAGATAGTCATGGTCATGTCCTAGGACTGTGCCTTAGATCAAGAGATGTTTGAAAAGGAGGGCAGGGCTTCTTTGCTGAAAAGAACAGAGCTACGGTAGAGAATAAAATGTCAAAATGCAAAAAGGAAGAAAAGGGTATCACCTATTTATTAATTAATTTATTTATTTGGGGGGGCAGATTTCGGAGGATTCTCTGAAAAAAAAAGTCCTCTAGAGCTGGAAAAAGAGAGATAGATCAAAAACAGAGAGATAATCGTGACATCAGAGAGCAGAAAAAATCGTGGGGGAAAGAGCGAGAAGTTGGGGGTAGAAACCAATTTCAACTCAGCAAAATTCCAGATTGACCCATTGAGATCACGGGATTTTCACAAATTTCCAGCTAAAATTTGCCAAAACTTTCAATGAGAGAGTAAAAGTACACTCAAATAGCTTTCTAATACATGCCTCAAACAGAGGTCGGTAAGGCAGCCAAAATCTCCCCAAAAAACACCATATTTTTGGATCAACCCTTGAAATTTTTTCCAATGTTGAGCCCAGTTGATCACGTGTTAGGGAAAAAGTGAGATTTTAAGAAAAAAATGAAGGGAGATAGAAGTTGCTAAAAAAGAGTTGTAACTGAAACTAGAGTACATTTAGTTGGAATATGCATCAAGGGAGTCGACAAAAAAGGCACTAGAGTAAGGTTTTGAGGTCAGCAATACCCCTCGTGTTGAGCTTTCTTCCTTGTAGATCTCATTACATATATATATGTAAAGGAGCCAACTTTCGGGCCCCTTTGGAGGACAATTTATTGGTTCCTTTGGTCAAAAACTATGCGACAAAGAAATTAGGAAGCAAGCTAGGGATCTTAGATGCATTTTTGTTTAAGGTTGACCATGTTTTGACCATGGAAAATCATGAGGAAAACCATCAAGAAAACTGATTTTTGAGGTTGGAATTTTTTCTAGCATTGATCTAGTTTCAAGAGTCTTGCGTGCTTGACTCCCTTTACATGTATTATCTATCTTCATGAGCTTTATGAATGTTATATGTGAGGACAAATGATGCTTAAGTTAGATTGGTTCGGTCTTTATGTGAACCACAAGAGTGCTTAGAATTTGAACAAAAAGTTAAACTGATCCATTCTGGTTCATAGTCGGCTTGTGTGTATCATGCTCGAAGGCCACTTTGAGGGGTTGTTTTGACGTTTGTAGTTGATCATTATCCAAGATAGTTTCAGCATTTTAAATCCGGTCTTACATTAATTCATTCTGATTGAGTTAGTCTTTAGTGTATTAGATATAGGGACTTGAACCTTACCAAAACTTAGCACGGATGGACACTTAAGTGCCAAAACTTCGGAAATGTACACTTAAGTGCCAATTTCGGAGTAAAGTGGATCACTTAAGTGCCACTCCGGCCAAAATCCAGCCAAATCGCTGATGTGGCAATTTTTCGGCGAGTTGAGTGCAAAATGACGTCGTTTTGCACGTTGATGTGGCGACAAATTGCAAAAACGACGTCGTTTTGTGTCTGATGTGTAAATAATTAATATAAAAATTAATTGAATTAAATTTAAACTTAATTTTATTTAAAATATTTTAAAAAACTAAAAAATTAAAAAATTAAAAAAAGGGGGTGGTGAAGGGGCGGCGAGGGCGAGCCCTCGCCGCCGCCGCCTCCCTCCGCCACCGGGAAGGGCCGATGACGGAGGGGAGGGTCGGCCCGGGGCTGCGCCGCCGCCTCCCGCCATCGCAAGGAAGGGCCGGCGACGGGGGGGGTCGCCGGCCCTTCTCGGCGGGGAGGTGGTTGTAGCAAGGGCTCAACCCTCGGCCCGCCCCTTCGGCCACCCATTTTTTAAAAAAATTTTTAGTTTTTTAATTTTTAGAATATTTTAAATAAAATTAAGTTTAAATTTAATTTAATTAATTTTTATATTAATTATTTACACATCGACATACAAAACGATATCGTTTTTGCAATTTGTTACCACGTTAGCATGCAAAACGACGCCGTTTTGCACCCAACTTGTCGGAAAATGCCACATCAGTGATTTGGCCGGAATAGCACTTAAGTGATCCACTTTACTCCAAAATTGGCACTTAAGTGTACCTTTCCGAAGCTTTGGCACTTAAGTGTCCATCCGTGCTAAGTTTTGGCACTTTGGCTGAAATTCTGCCAACCTTAAACCTATTCCTTTTTCCCTTGACGTGGAAAAAATAGGTTGCAACAATAGGTAGAGATAAAAAATCATCCGAGGCCTTATTCAGAACGGACTCGTGATCATCAGCCAAAGAACGACCAACATCAATGATAGACAATTCCCCTCTCGGCTTCCACAATGCCATTAAGCGACGAATGATAAGGGGGAGTACTTAATTTTATCCAAGCTTTGCGCTAAGGGGCACGTGCTCGTTTTTTCTCCTCTTGAGAAATTCTGACTCTTGGTCAGTTACAGCCATGAGTATCTAAAACCTTCTCATCAGAATCAACCCAATCAGTTGACTCCCCTTCCAAGTCAATAGGAATTCCAGTTTTTCTTTCCCTAAAGGGTTTCAAGATAAGTGGGTCGATCCATGGCCCTCGTAGCATCAACCCCAGATTCAGAACTCAATTACGGGTTTCTTTTTTGGGTTCGTTGAACTTACCACGTAATTGGACACAACAATGACACGAATTTCCATGAAATTTGAAGTCAACTTGTTTGGAACAACTAAATTGTTGATGTAGAGTTAAGCCGATGGCAATATTGCATGGTGATGGACATCGAAAAGAATGTCCCTAGATATTTTATTTCCATAGCAATGTTAGTCCGCTTATAGCTATGGCGTTAATTTGTTCTATAATTCTAAGGTCTTTGCCTGTTTGAAAAGATGTACTTGTAGTCACATAATCAGTAGCTAATTAGACTTATGATGTTACTGACCTGCGTCTAGTCCTTTCTCTTTTCGGCGCTGCCAATATCATCTCTATTTCTATTCCTTTCCTTCATGGTAAGTTCTTACATTATATAGTTCAATTTTAAGTATGACGTATATATAACTGTTTTGTCTTTACTTGAGACATTGTGTCCTAAATTGTATAATTTGAGCTTCATCTTCTCAAATGTCTTTTCTCTAGGCTCCATATTGTGATTTTTTTTTTTTTGGCTTTTGCTGCAAATGAAACAAGTATTTGCGAAGTGAACATACTTTTATTTAACTTTGAAGCATCAGCATTAGCCATTGAAATGCAGTCCATATAGGATGGTTAAACTCAATTACAAGTTCCAATACTTTCCTCATCATATAATTGTGTAAGGGACTAGAAGTATATGATCTAGCCTCTTCTACTCAACAAATCTTCATTTGTTTGTTGAATTTCGAATGGCAGATTAGAATTTTATATGTCGTTGAAAGAGAGGAAGACATCGAATATTATGCCGGTTATGTAGGCGAGATTATCCGATTGCTTATGTCTATTCCATGCAGACTCCTTGGTTTGTTTCCAACTAAACTTTTTGCAAACAAACTGCTTGAGATCTTGAAGGTTGTTCGCTCATGTTTGTAAAGCCTTGTGGCGCATCACTACGGGCGAAAACCCATCATAGTTATGGGAACAATCGCAGTGTTAGAACAAGATCACACATTCATTTTGAGTTCTCGGTGAAAAGGATTTCTCCAACTATCACAATCAATTAACGGCTGTGATTCAATCTATATTATGGTTATCATCAACACGCTCTTCAGCATATGTGTGAACTCTAGGATGGCCATTGCTGTCACGATTTCTCTTTTGTTGTCCGGAGGAAAAAAGAAGAAGAAGAAGGTTTAGGGGTATTTGCCTAAAGAGGCGGACTAATGGCCCTAAATTAGACGCGGGCTCTCCCAAGCCCATACCTCGTGCGACGATAGATTTTATATTTTAATTTTTAACAATCTATGTATTTCTAGGAGTCACCACTAGTCTATTGGGGTCGGCTAAAAACAAATTAAGACGTGGGAGTATTGTCTCAATTCCTACGCAACCAGAGATTTTTAGGAATGGGGACTTGTTTACGCCAATATTTCTATTAGTGCCCTTGCGGTACCACTAACATGGAAGGTTGTTTATCTAAATGACCACACAATCTTGATTACCAATTATAATCCTTATAAAACCGCTAAGCATCCATGCAAATATTTTTGTAGATTTATTTTTCTTAATGTCTAGACTAATCCTAACATAATTTAGAAAAGAAATTTACACTCAAATTATGAAGAGCAGTGCATAAGTAAACATCCAAGAAATTGAAATGACTTGAAAATAAATGCGGAAAAAGAAAACCCGATACAAGTCGGGCAAATAATATTACATTGCCTTGTTATCGTGCCCCGGGACAAGACTCCCATGAGCAAAATGAGAATTTAAATATGCATGAAATTACTCTAGATAACTTTAATCTACGCAAAATAGATTATTTACAAAAATTATTATAAAATATCAAAATAGCATCAAGTTAGGATAACGACTTTCTAAAATTAGGAAAATCTCATAAATGTCATTTATGCCCTAATTTGATACTATCTAACATTTTTTTTTTTTGAAATTTTTGAAATTTTCATATTATTATTATTATTATTATTATTATTAAACAAATATTAATAATAATTCCTTAAATGGATCTATGCTAACATGGAATAACAGAGCACATGAATATCACAATAATCAAGCTTAAATCAACCGTTTCAAGATCAAAACTTGGTTTGAGCATTTCACGAACAAGTGGTATACATTAACCCACCTTAAGCAACTTCCCCGAGTCGTATTCATGACCTTCAATCTTGGCCCATGAACAATCTTATGTGGAACTAAAGTATCAAGATTATACTACCACATGCAAGGAGCAAGATTAGATATAAATCATAGCCTAAAACACAAAAGAACCAAGCTAAAATCGGCTTCAAATATGTGGGTTTGAGCTGATTTTGCAAATCTGGATTTTAACCCAAGTCAAGCAAACAGGTTGCATGCCCATATTCAAGCCTCGACACTCATTACATGCAAGATCTACGGAAAAGATCACTTGATCAAAATGAAAGTAGGTAATATGGACTTTGAAATGCAACAAACATTACAGAGAATGATCAATCGAACACGTTGAAACGACCTCTCCAAGAAGCACACATGCAAGGTCAACACTGACCAGCCATGAATCAATGTTGATAGGCTTGGTTTTTTGCCAAAGTTTTAAACGATCTCATAGTTCACACGGGGATTTAAAGACCAAACCAAGATGACCTCAGCATCATTTGTACTCTCATACAACATTCATCAAGCTCGTGAGGATAGAAAACACATGCAAATGGGAGTAGCAAGTCAAACATGTATGGCTCTTGAAGAGGCTTCAAACACGGAAAAACTTCAGCCTCAGAAATCAGTTTTTTGGGCTGGCTTTCCTCCTAGTTTTCCATGCTTAAACATATTCAAAATTGACAAAAAAAAAAAAAAAACATCTAAGACTCTTACCTTGCTTTCTAGTTTCCTTTTCAAGTGGTTCTTAGCCGAGGAAACCAAGAAATTATCCTCGGGGGGCACGTGGAAGTTGGCTCCTTCAAATTGGAAATGAGATCTGCAGAAAAAAAAAAAAACTGACAACGAAGGTTCTTGTTGACCTCCAAACTTAGACTTCATGACCTCTTTTGTTGGCAAAATTAACACTGAACCACACTATATGTATTCTAGTTTTGGTTACAAGTCACGAATTTTCTCATTTGTCTCTTACTTTTTCAAAACACTCGCTTTCTTCACTCGTGACTAATCGGGCTCAACACTTAAAAAAAAAAATTCGGACTTTCTTGGCTTGCTAGGAGGGTACTGTTTCGGGGGGCTTTAAGAGGCTTTCCCAATCTCCATTTGGGACATGTAACCTATTGTTGGAAAGATATTTGAGTGAAGTTTCACTCTCTAGTTGAAGGTTTTGGCTAATTTTGGCCGCAAGTTTGTAAAAATTTCACTTTTCTTTGCCAAGGTCGGTTTGAAATTTCTGGATTTTGCTTTTCTAGAATTACTTATGAGGGTGTCTTTTTGGGAACGATCATGAGTTCTCTCCTCCTTCTTATCTCATACTTTTCATTCCTTGAAAGAGATTGCTTCAGTGATCTTATCCCCTGAATTAAGGGATTTTTTATCGGTCTTTTGTCTACCTACGAAGCCTGCCAATTGAGCTAGTTCACCAACTTTCTGACTTAGCCAAATTTTCAACTTTTGTAGCTGTTGAGTGTGCGGATTTTGCTGCAATTTTCCCGTGCTTTCAGCAGCTTATCCCTGACTAATTTTTGTCCACTTTCACTACCAATAATGGTCTTCCATCACGTGTAGAGATCGGGTTGTTTGGCCTGCTTAGTAGGATATGGTGGGGTCACAAACTTGCTTACTTAGTAACTCCGAATTGAGACCTAACTGTGGGCTGAGTTTTGGTAACTAGTTTGAGTGCTTTAATCCATCAATTTGGCTGCGGTTTTTAAATATTAGCAAGCTCATGTATAGTAGTTTAAGATCTTGACCATTTTTCACAATTGTCTCCACCCAATTTTGCAAGAGAGTCCTTCAAAGTTGGCCATTTTCTTGCCCGAGAATGCCCAATTTAATGCAATTTGGCATTTTTTGCCCTATTCAATTAATTATACATGACCCAAGTTCAATTTCAACTCAATTGGGGGTTAAGATGATGATTTAAGGGCTCGGGTGAAATTTTACAAAATTTGCGAATTGATCCCTCAACTTTTGGAAATTGCATTTTGGCCCCAACTTGCCATTTTAATTCCAATCTGACCTCTTGTGCTTCGCTAGTCACATTTAGATCATCAGCTCCATCTTTTTTTTTATCTTCTTTCTTTTATATTTTAATTTTTAATTTTTAATTTTTTTTTTAGGAAAAACATCTTCCATTTAAAACATTATATTAAATGCCTAGATAGTCTATATGCAAGAATTTGACATGAAATATTTTTGTGAAAAAACAAAATCCCATTTTTCGGAAATGATTTTGTTTTTGCAAAAATTTAGGTGTCAACAATTGCGATGAGATTCCTGCTTAAAAGTTTAAATAGAATATATGGACCAATCAAAGTAAGATCTTGTACGACTTTGGAACTTTGGGATTCGTCATGGCACAAGTTATTTTGAGCCTCAAATAAAGTATCCCTTCCTATATGGTTCCATGAATTTGCGATTACTCTCATACATGCATTTTGCAATCTCACAACAGGCTTGTGCAAGCAAAGTGTTCCTCAAGGATTACCAAGTGCTAGGAGTCAACGATAAGATCTCTCACCTTTATCGAAACCTATGAGCTCTCAATACAGGTTCCTAGTTTTTCTGCTAGGTAAATAAAGCTGGGAGTTACATCTTAGACTCAGCTTAGGACATCTTGGACAAGTCCATGCATTGGTTATATACCATGTAAACACATACATGCGTGAGAAACGCCACAAGGAAAAGTCATGTGATATGACCGGCACATAAGATACTCTTCCATTTAGGTTAATTATAGAAGCGTATAATGAGAACTCTTTGAAACCTATCCCTAGTTATTAATTTACGAATGGCAGCCATGATTGTGTTATCATCCTGACATTTTGGGGAAGAAAAATATGTTTGTATGAATCAATCTTACTATTGCGATATACTTGTGTAGTTGTACACTTTGTGGCTATTAATAGACAATAAGCAACGTTATGCATATTACCAATCATATTCCTTGTTTGTCTGATTGTTTCCTTATCCCTCCCTCCTCCCTCCTGCTCTTCATACATACAATTATGTATAAAAAGGGTTATATATTTCTTCATTTTAGATTCAGGGAAATTTCCTTCAACTATATCTATATTGAAAATTGTCCAGTTAATCCATAACTTATTGTATGGTTGTTAGTTCAATCCTAAACTTTCCAATTTGGCAAATTTAATCCTAAACCTTTGCGGGAATCCAATGTTGTAGTTTTGGCTAATTTTCATCAGAAATTGTTGATGTGGTAGTACACCATGTAAGACGATCGATGATAATTAGACTTTCACGTTAGTGATTTAGAATGAAAATTAATTGGAATGATTACATTAGAATTTTGCACCAAGGTTCAAGACTAAATTCCACACAATAGGGTTATGATTGATTGTGTTATTTTCCCCTCTATCATGTGGGTTACAAGTTGCATGCATCACACACATACAACTTAACTTTGACAATAACTGTATTGTGCTGGCATGAGTTATCAATTAAAATTAATTGGAAAAATTATAGGGATGATTAGTTGCTGAGTTTATATTGTACAATATTTTTATTTTGAGAATCAACTAGATTCTTAACCTAAAATAGGTGTTGACACCAAAATTTTGGCGATCTAGTTATTTATTTATTGCATAAAAAATGGGAAATTAATTTTTACCTCTAAAAAAATATAGAATTAAAATTGCATAACATCTAGTTTTATAAACATTTTTTTTTATTTGCATTTGCATTGGACCGAATGGCGATAGATGAGCGTTAATTCAATGATACGATGGGAGATTTTTTACATACTTAGGCAATATACACCGAATGATATATATTTTGGCAGAAATGAAAGTTTCAAGTGGAATATTATAAAAAGATAAAGAGAATATTGTACGTGGGCATATATTGAGTAATATATTCTTTGACTTAAAATAAGAAATATTACATAATCAAAGGGGATTTCGTGCGTGAGTCGAAAAGAAAAGGAAAAATAAGGAACATTTGTGAAAAATTAAGTCCTTCACTTGTATAAAAGGGACCGCGTACGGAGAAAATTGGGGAGAGGGGTTTTCTTGGTCAAAATTCAAAACTTTTTTCTTTCTTTCGTTGGGGGTCGAAAGACAACACAAAAAGAAGAAAGAAAATAAAGTTTTTGAGAAGAAAAAGCAAAAAGGTCAGCAGAAGGCACAAGGCTAGCAAAGAAACAGGGAAGCAGCAGAAAGTGCAGAGAGAGAGAGACAAGTGAGAGAGACGTGAGAGTGGACAGCAGAGAGGAAAAAAAAGAAAAAAAAGAAGAACCACTATTCTTCTTCTTCGTAGGTTCCTCCTCCGGCGTTCCCCTGCTGCCCGAGCAGCCGCGTTGTCACAGCCGCACCACCGCGCCTCCGCTTCCGCCGGCCACCGTCGATCGTCGCCGTGCCCGTCTATGCCCGACGCCTGCCGGTCCGCCCGCCGTCCCCGACGCCTTGGCCACTCGTCATCACCGCCGCTCGTCGCTCCGCCCGCGACGCCCCTGCAACGCTCCGCCGTCCTTCTATCCTCGCCGCGCCACCGAGACGCCTGGAGCCCGCGCCGGCCCGCGACCCGCCTGCTCGCGACTCCGTCTCCCTCGTCGCGGCCCGCTATCTCCGCCCGTCGACCGAGCACCGACCCCCCTGCACGCCGGTCCGAGTCACTCCCCCTCCGAGCGTCGCTGCTGCAGCCCGACGCCAGAAGCAGCCCCCCAGCTCCGTCGCGCCGCCGTTCCTGTTCTGCCGTGCTTCCGCCGCTACCGCACCCCTGTTCCAGCAACCGCCGAGACGCCTGTAGCCCGGAGCACCAGCAGCACCTCCGCCCTTGCTGCCGCGCCTCCCTCTGCCCGACGCCGCTGCTCGCAGTCGCAGCAACCACTCGAGCCCGCCTAGCTCCACCGCACCGGAACCCTCCATCACCCGCGACCTGCTGCTCGATCCAGCAGCCACCAGCGCTCCCCCTGCTCTGCCGGCTGTCCTTGCTGCCCGAGCGACGGCACCACAGCAGTTTCCCCTCGCCGCGCGCCTGCTGCCCCCTCGCCGGCGCTCCGAACGCCGGCGTCCTCTCATGCCCGTGAACAGCATTCAGCCAAGTCAACGCACGAGCCACCCCGTGCCACCCCGACTGTGAGCCGAGTCTCCATCGTGGGCCACGATCCGTTGTTCGTTAAGTCGGATTCAAAATTAGGTAGATTTTATTTTATTTTGTTTCTTTATTTGAACCGACGCATAATTGAAATTCTCGATGTACCGTCTAAATTTACAATTGCATACGAATTTTTATTCTATTTATGAGGCTTTAGATGGACTAATTAATCACGCAGAAATAAAATTAATATCTTGATCTTTAAAGTTTAATATCAATTTATTGATTTTATTAGCGAAACAATAAGGTTTGATTAGATATCTTTGGAACAATGAATAATATCTTTGATGACCATGAATGATTTGATGCTTATTTTTTCTTTTTTTGATATCCAGGGAATCCCGTACAGTAAACCCCGAAGTAGTGAGGGGCGGGTAAATCCTAAAGTGACGCTAGCGGAAAGACCCACCACTAGTAGCCGAGCGGACTTAAGACACCAAATGCTTTCACTGGGTTTCGAACCCCTCACCTTTAGGGAAGGATCAACGGAGTTCTTATCCAGCGGAGCCACCATGACCGGTGGTTTTGGTGCTTATGTTTTAATTGTTTTATTTATTCCGAAAAATACAAAAAAAAAATCGCATTGGCGTTTCATGTAAATTAGAATTGATTTTCCTAGATAAAATTGTATGATAGGATAGTTAGATTTTTTAAAAAAATGCATGCTTAGATGATATCTAGGTTAGATAATATCTTTTGAATTAAATTGTATGATGAGATAATTTTCTAAGTTAAGATAGGATTCCGATTAGCCTAATCCTAACTTAAAATAGATAATATTTCACTTTAGTTAATTTTTTATATATATTTTTTAGCAATTTTAATTATGAATTTCTATAAAAAATAGAAAAAAATATCATGCGCAATATAGAATTAGGTTCATGAAATGCATGTTAATTAGCGATTGTTCTTTGGGTTCATTTAATTAGAAATTGTCCGTCATTAGAATTAGGTCATTAGGTTAATTTAGATTGCACATTTAATTATTGCATCTTTTTTATAAATTACTTTACTCATGTCATATATTGCTATGTCATATCACTTTATATTATATTAGTAACATTGCATTGCATATATATTAGATTCTCATTAAATAAGTGAAAACAAAAGTTGAGTGATTGCGCGTTAATTAGAAATCATATCTAGGACTGTTGATGTGAATTCTAATCTAACAACGCAGATACTCTTTCGTTGCTATGAGGTAAATCCTGTATTTTTTTTTATTTGTTTTCTTGAGTGTTAAATTGGTGGTTTGCGCACCCAGGGAAGTAAATTAAAATTAATTCAAGCTGCATGCAAAATATTTTTTCGGAATAAAAAGAGAAAGGTACCGAAAAGATATTAGAAAAGCCTAGTGTAACTAAATCCTCGTACCTAAAGTCTCTGGTTCATAGAAATAAAATAATAATATCATTATTTTACTTAGGTGTGTAATCGATCTACCGTAAACTAATTAGATGCGACTCCCTTTTGCATACTAAATATTTGAACTTAAGTCGCAAATTGGTATGGGTTTGGAGGAGTTCAAGCTAAGTTAGACTTAGTAGTTCATTAGCCTAATCCTATATGGTGCACCCGAAAATTAGGTCGCGATAATAGGGCATATCCTAGAATAGTTTTTTTTTTTTTTTTTTTTTTGTAGTTTTTTTCTCCGTACAATTATATATATTTTGTACTATTCAGAAAAGATATTGAAGAGAGAAAAACATCTCTGTTTATCACATTGGACCATCTCATGACAAACTCGTCGTCCACAAATTGGTACCTCTTGTAGCGTGACTTTTGAAAAGCATGATGCCATAGAATTTGTATTGGGAAATATTCTTGAAAGCTAATTGCAATGAATACTGACTATCTGATTATGCGAATCTCATATAAAATCACATGATCCAACGAAAAGGCTCATATTCGATGGACTGATGTGCACCGAATCCTCCGAGTATTGTTTTATATTGTGGGCTCCACTTGTGTCCGAACAACACAAGTAAGTGGAGTCCAATTACTTTCGCTACTATTCCAAAATGGTTTTTGGTCTTGAACCACAACAAAACTTCATCCAGAGAGGAAATTTTATCACTGAAGTTCTAAAATCCAGAAGATAATTTGATCTCTCCCAACTCTTCCTATCCGAATTTCATACATTTACATAGAAATTGCAACAGAAATTGTTCTTTCAAGACTGAAAACTCTTTAAAAAAAGTCAAGGTCATGTCTTCGGACTATGGCCATAGTTTTCAATCATGTCTTGTTGGCCACAACAATTTTGGAACCCATTTCTTGTCGTTTTTCCCGTGAATGTACGACGTCAGAAACGACAGATGAATAGACTAATCAAAGCAAATGCATTAACTCATGTCTGGGACCTCGTAGTAATCATGTCTCTCCACACCTTTGACCTTCATGTTGCTGTCGGTATCTTAAAAATTGTTATTTTGTAGGCTGTTAATGAAAATTTAGTCGGCCTCCGCTGATGATGTAGAATTTATTTTACTCGAATTGACCTAAAACTATTGTCAAACCTAGTTACACATGCCTATTGTAAGCCTGTTTTTTTTTTTTCCCGAAAAACACTATTCAAGACAGGTCAATTCATTTTTGAAACGTAAAGTCAAGCACCGTCCTCCATTAAGGTACTTAGATTCCGAAAAAGAAAAAACTTAAATTCTTAATATATGAAATGTTTCTGTAAAATATATTATTTACGTCTTTAAATCTTTATGAGATATGAGAGTTCTACTTGTACTTTGCTTTTTCGGGATTTTGGACCCAGTCGTAATATATGCTGTCGTCTCCTACGAATCCTAATATTATCTGCACCTAGTCCATAAACAAAGCAGTCCTCATCATTGTCTTTGTTTCCGCTTTCTTATACTCTGCGTCACTTTATATTATTTTACTGTTCAGCTTGACGGCGACCGAGTGTCTCGCATCTTGTTGTTGGATGCATGTCTCAATATACAAGTCTTGTTTAGTGTCTACTAATAAGTCGTCACATTACTTCATATATCAATTTTGTAGATAATCATAATAGTCAATTTTACGTGCTTTTTGTGTATCCAGTTAGATGATTTTGTCTAGTCATTTATCGTAAACAATAATTCTGCTA